>CM024565.1:3443035-4043035 GCA_014182515.1 Eucalyptus microcorys | reverse complement strand
ATAATGGACTCCCATTAACCAAGGCTCCATTTATTCCGCAAAAAATGAATGATTTGCAAAATATTTTTCGAAAAACAATCGCTTGTATTGCTTTTGAAAAGAATAAACACAAAATATTTTCATCGTCTACGAAAATTTTTAGATATAAATTGTTGACAATAATAATAATAATAATAATAATAATAATAATAATAATAATAATAATAATAATAATAATAATTTGCATCGACTAATTATTTTAAACAATACAAGTAATTTTTTTTTTTTTGGAAAATATTTTTAAATCATTCATTTTCCACGAAAATATAGAGCCAGAGTCATAATCGATTTAACTAGTCTATAAGATATGACAAGAAAAAGCAGGAAAATGGAGAATTTCCTAAGTAACCTCTTCTATGGTAACTCGCTATAATACATTTTGATCACTGTATCAAGTTACTCGGGGATCTCCAGTAAGCAAACCTTATCTGAGGAACTTATATTCAGACAACTAAATAGAAGGGAACAACGGATCTCACATGAGTTGGGAGAGGAAGGGACGACGTCCACCCACTCTTTGTCGACCAGCTCGACGTGTGCATTTGGCTTCGACGTGGCGTTGAACTGAAGTTTGTCCGTCTCGGTCATCAACTTCTTCAAGAAACTCATGGAAAGTATCATGTCGGGACTTTCCTCGGAGAATAGTTCATCTTCTAAGACCTGAATGCCCATGTCTGCTTCCCTCGAATGAACATACCCAAGAAGCAGTGTCCTTGTATCGAGAAATCGCCGATTGGGGCTGCAAATCTGCAGTGTTTTCACATTGAGGATCGTATAAATAATTCTCATCGTGTGAAAGGAGCGCAAGAAGTGCGTCTCGGAATTCATGATGATCCACCTGTGGATGTCCCAGCAAATGCTGATACATGTGGATTCTGGTGGAAACATGCATGGACAATATAGGTACTCAACCTCAAATGGAATTATGCCAAAGGAGAAATAATTTGCTAAATCAGAAAAAAAAAATTGCAAGGTAATCCATTTTAAAATAACGTATGATGTCAAATTATTTCTAATATAACCCACACAACAAAATTCATGTTGTAACAAAGGAACTTTCCAGTGCAAGACAATTCTTTTGAGCTCATATTATGCAACCTCATACAAATTGCTGACCACCATTGGGATTTGCAGATAAGATGGATCAGTACTAATTGCTACCTATGCACTTTTTTTAACTCTCTAGACTATCTCTGAAAGCGCAACATTGGGCATCACATAAGTCCTCAATTCGCTTCAAAAAGCATGAGATATATAGAACATCCTTAAATGGAACTTCAAAGAATGGAGATTAAGAAATGCAACACACCTGAATATAATCCACACCAATTTCACCAAGATTATCAGCAATACCCTCTGATGAAATCACACTTATAATTCGTCCAGATCCTATTGGTGATTGGAGCATCTCCCAAGGAGATTTCATCAGAATCATACGACTTTTCTGTTCATCTGGACAGCTAACCACTGGCAGCATCTGTTCTTCGAAAAACCAAATCTGTCCAATAGGATCAAATATAATAGCTTAACTTCTATGTCATTTCAAATATATAAAATAATACAAAGTCATATTCAGCATTGTAGGACAGAGGAAACGGTGAAAGCTTCTCCAAATCAGATGCATCAAATCAAGAGAAGTAATCAATGATTGCATCACATTGCTCAATCAGAAAATCCTTGTGACCTCTATGGACATTCGCTAGTCCAGGAAGTCATACACTGGCTGATCTGAAAACCTAGACACCACAACTGGCTAGAACTGTCACCTTTGTGTCTGATTTCTAAAGCCATTTACAGTGAAATATCGCTGAATAGTATTATAGAATTACAGGACATCACCATCTGATCTGCTCTGCAATTAATTTCACTTTCTCACTTTCTCATAAATGAACATGACGGCATGTTTGAGTTCAAACATTTAAGCTATTTAATGATAGAACAGGAGACATGCTAACCTTCTCAGAGTCAAATCCAAAATGATCATTTTCCAAGAACAGTGCTTGGAAAGATGGGATTTCACCAGCTGGGCAGATAATCAGTAGAGGCATAGACGCACGGTCTTCTACCTGCAGTGACGCATAATTGTTGAGCTAGTTTATAAATAGCATATAGAGACTACACCCAGCCTGTCCAAATATAAATAAGTTTTAGCCCACTGTTTGGTGTGTGAAAAATAAGCCATAAAGTAGCATCCTCACTTCCCTTTACTCTCAGAGTAATAAATTTCAGATTCTTGCAGTAACCAAAAGAATATACCGGCAAATCTCATGCATAGTTCTATACCTGTTCTCCTATTTTCGATATATTTCATAAATATCACATAGTCCATTGCATACATCTCTAATAGATGACAAAAAATAGGTTGAAATCCTCAAGAACCCAAGGTCATCAACATGTGAGAAAAGATATATAATCATTTATCCATATTAAAGAGCAGATGTAACACTAACATCAGATCAGAGCAATACTATTCTTCCCTATTAGGTATAAAACTGCATAAGCCATCTCTACAAAAATGACAATGCAATAGTAACTTTAACAAAGGCAGGTGCAAGATCTTGGTCAAGTGTAAGAAATCAGTTTAGTGCTAAGAAGCCATCAACCAGACTGGCAGCTTGTTATATGAGGAGTCAACAACAGTATCAATATCTATACTGTTACAGAATAGATCTTTGGTCTGCCCACATTAACAAGGAAGGCCTGAATGAAGTAATGGAACTTAAGATTCAAAAACTAAGACAAGGAGAAAAGATCCAATCCCAGACCGGTCCAGTCCAACAGCTTCTGGGCAAACAAATAGCATTCGCTAGTAAGCGTTCTAGAACACAGCCCACTAAATATTAATAAAAATGATAAAGCAAGGAATGCCTACATTGTTAAGTCAAAAGATATGATAGAGTGTTAATGTGCTTAAAGAACGGAAAAAGGCTGGCAATGGACCAGTATCTGAAAACCTGGCAATAGCTGTTAGACATTTCACCTTGCTTGAATCCAATTTGACAATGGCAATCATTTAGGGGAATCTTCCCCTACATTTTACTCAATAATCTCAACCAACTGGTGGAGGCAGCAACCTTTTTCAACTTTGGTGTGATGGTTCTCATATTAACTGACCTTAATTTTTCCTATCAAACCAAATAATGCTTACACAAAAAGAAGTAAGAGAAGAGCACATAAGGAAATGAAAGCATCGCTTACAATCAGAAGTTGTGCTAGCAATGAAAAGAACTAATATTAGAGAAATTAACTTGAAGCAGCCAATATGTAAAGAAGCTGGAAAAAGAAACCTCACCTTCACTAGCTTCTGATTAGTACACTCTAATGTCTGAATAAGAGACTCAGACAATACAGCAGGGTTAGAGGCCTCCTTAGCACTATCAGTCACAACCAAGACAGTCGCAACTTTGCCCTTTGAGATCAGATGAAGTCCCTTCTCTTCAAAAACGGAATTCACACACTGTTTATCCATCCTAGCCAAAGGAGTGAGGTAGTTTTCTGATGTTGTCAGAGCATCATAAATGCCGGTTCTTGTAGCATCATCACTCCATCTGATTCATGACATGAGGCAAAACAAAATGTATGGGATAAAAATAGTTGAGACACAATTACAATGGTAAAAATCCTTAATGTCAACATGAACAGTCAAAGCACAAAACACTGTTGCATTCGCAATTTGATACAGATAAGTTTTTCAAGCAATTCTTTGCATAGGAATCACAAATATATTGAGAAAACTTGTAGATAACAAAATTTCAATTGGGAAACTTGTTCAGGAAGTTTTGTCGTTGCTAAATGTCCTTATTTAATCATAGAACAAAATTGACAACACAATATCTAAGCTAGAACCATTGGACACAAAGATGGCATGTCTGCAATGTTTTTATGCCTGTTGGTTTTATCACCGAATGATGAACAGTTAACTATACATTTTCTCAGAAGGGGCCAAAAAAATAAAAAAAGAAGCACACTACACATCCTCTAAAAATTGACTCGCTCAAACATGCACAATAGCTTACCTTTGAGAGGATAGGTCTATACTTTGCAAAGCCTGTTGAAGCAATTTAGAGTTTACGCCAATAATCTGATCTGAAAGTAAGCTTGTATGGGTTTTATCACCATATCTAAACCCATGAAACACATGTTGTTGCCCCAGTTCACAAAGCTTCTTTTTTGCTGCTATGAGGCGTTTTTGGAACTTTTTCCTCTCTTTCCATTCCTGAAATGCATCAAATCATTCTAACTTACACTGATTACAACAAACACCATGTTACAATTAACTAAAGCCAGAAATTTTACTGTGCAGCAGCAGCCATACAAGCACAAGGATTCATGTATCACAAAAATAAACAAAGAAATTTGATCTAAACTTCTGTGTTTACTTATGTCACGAGTCCATTTGCCATATGCTCAAAGGTTGGTTAAATAATTTCACTATAAGCAAAGTTCAAACAAGAGCATATCTCCTAGATAACAGTCTGTTTTCTCGTATTTAATAAGCTGTACTATGAATGTGATAGCTTAGCTATCCTTTTTATAGTATGCAGTCTATACATCTAATATTTCATCCATCATAGTCCTGCCTTTTAATTAAAGAAGTAGATGAATCTGTGACCTTGACCACCGATATTTGATCTTTCTTGTTAGAACTGCCTTGCTGTTCAAATATTATGACCCCTGACAGTTCATTTTCAAACTTTGCCGTCCATTTCTTTTTAATGGTTATCAAAATGACAACTAGACTCAAGTCACCTACCTGACAAGAAGACCAAACTTTTGTTTGGACGCTTTAATTGCCATAAATTCAATCAAGACACAAACAAGAGACAGCATTTGCATTCCAGAATATGGACATAAAAGAGAATGAGGACCCCAATTCCCAAACCCAAAACAGAAAGAAGAGGAAAAGCTGTAAACATCCAGAAGCATATTCATGTGCCCAAATAATATACCTTCTATGAACATGGTGAAAACAGATCTCCAATCAGTAGTTGATATATACAAATCAAATAAGTGTAAAAGAGGGTGCTCTTACAAGTTGGCGCCTCTCCTTCTTGGACTTCTCATGGGAGCGCAGATTTAACTCGAGCAGCCCTTTTGGAGGTGCCATCATCATTTCTCCTCTATCCATGTCAACATGTGGAACAATTGCTTCGACGAATGGCACCCAAACAAAGTGATTGGTGGCACCAGTTTCCGTTGGCTTTGACTTTCCCACATGTTCAGAACTACGTGTGGAACTATCAAGCATGACATACAAAAGATCATTTGCTCCACTGTTGTAGACATTAACAACTGTTCCAATAGGTTCACCAGATTCCTGAAATGGGCCAAATGAGGGCCATCCTATATATAGTCCATCGACATATACACATAAGATAAAACTGCATGCAAACCTTGAGAAGAACTCTCATGCCAACAAGATCACGAGTATAGAATTCGCCTTCTTCAAGCTCTGGTCTATCTTCTTCCCTTACAAGTAATGCTGCACCGACAAGTTTCTTAGCCTGGATGGAGTTTAAAATCCTGATTAGAAGTACAAATTTTGGAAAGGTAATGAAGTAGTTAGTGACTCTAAACTTAAGATTCTATTCAACTTAAGAGTGGAGATTCTTTGATTAATAACTGAAATAGTCAAATATGTGACACCAATAAGTAAAACACAAAAGATTTCATAAAATCACGGGATATTGCTTAGCTTTCTTGTTTAGGCTGACTATCAGGGCAATATTAGTAATGAAGTCTAATTTCTAGCTCTCATGAAACTGTGAATCAAGCGCATGCCCTTGAGAAATTATAACATTACAAGGAAAAATAAGTGGCAGTTCACGTTCTCAGGATTTTTTTCCCCTTTTAAAGCAGCAAAAATTATTTCTAAGACTGTGGACTCAGTTCCATCCCATATCCAGCAAACAGATATGCAGAATTAGGGGAAAATATCCAAACATCTTGACAGTATCATGTGTGCATGGAGCCTTTGCAGAGGGCTAATGCCTATCATGTTTTCAGCTATTTGAGGCTCAACCCCAATACCGCACATAGTTGCATCACTAGGACCACTGTCTAAGATGATCTCTAGTAGAACCATCCTACTTGACAACACTAATGGTTTCCAGGTCTGATTCCCTTGACAACAAAGATGAATGGAAGAAGCGTCAATGCACATATAAGAGCAAGGACTAAAATTGCTGAATTATAGTGCATAGATATAGCATAGCATATGCCCCATGGTACAGGTTGTTTTGCCCACCCTAAAAACTTAATCATGATCAGTGAAGTCAAGTCTTAGTCACACACAATGACATCCAAGATCCAAGCATGTCACAAGCAAAATTCTAGACAAATAACAGAGTTTCTAAAATACAGATGGCCCGTTTGGATTGAATTTTACCTTTTGATTTTTGCTTAGTCTAAATCTTATGGCTCACGCACTTTAATTTTTTTAACTCCTGAACCACACTCAAACATTGAGATGTAGGTTCACATATAATTTTTCATAGTTTTCTGAAGTTTAAACAATATCTTAGATTTTGGCGGGAAAGCGAAAGTTTTTTCGCTTTTGCTGAAGTGTAAACAAACAGGCCTTTGGACAAGCTCACCTGGTCAACATCGTTGATTCCCTCAAATTTGAGTATCCAACTTTTCTGCCCAGGGTGTCCTCTTCCCTCTACCAACTCCACTTCTTGAATTGTCTCCCTGCCTAAAACCTGTTGCTTCAACCATCTTTTCCCAGTCTAGTAAAAAAGGAATTAGTTTTAGCATTATATAGTGACGCACACAGAGATCTATTAACTTTCTCATATAATTACGGCCACAGAGCAATATCACTGATAATAAGAATATGCTTACCCTAGAAAATCGCAGTTCAGGGAAGTCAGTGCTGGATTTGATGCAGACCTCCCCTTGCAACCCATGAACACTTGATATATACCCAATTTCAACAAGTCCTGATTCAGTTGTACTAGTTTCAACTGTCTCCTGGATAACTGCATGGTATGAGAAAGCCATACAACTTAAGGTATGCCGGAACTAATTCAGGAATGAGGATGTCAAAACTACAAACTGAAGAAGGGTGTAGAAGCACAGCCATTAAAACTTCTCAATTCAACAAAACGTTGACATGATGGAGAGTATTTTATGATGCCAACAACAATGGCCTTAGGAAAACTAGTATGCAACCCACAGATCCTTTGCGATATTCATGACAGCTTACACCATTGAATTCAATGGGTCTACCAAATCCATATGCACCTAATTGAGGAAATAAAACATACCTACAATTTCTAATGGAAAATATGGACCTATCCAAGAATATGGACCAATAAAACAAGAAATGGGGAAAAATTAAGCAAACCCAGAAAATAGGAGTATGTACTCGACTCCTTCTCAAAGCCCACTTATCTCAAATTATCAATAGCTCCTTAAGTTGATGATAAGTGGATGTCCATGATATGCTTGGCACACTTTTTGGGTCTATCTTCTCATAATTTAACCTTTTGATATAAACAATAGTCTAATGATGGAAAGAAAATCACTCTGAAAGGAATATCATTGTAAACTAAAATTAACCAGACTGCCAGCTTGACCTCAAGCTTCCCACAGCAAGTTGACAAATTAAACATTGCTAACAATTTGCACGGAAGACAAGCCCGCAGGTTCTTATCCAAGTATGCACGTTCATCTTGGCTAGTAATCGCACGAAGCAGTGAGAAAGACGCACAAACGAGGTACCTAATTGAGAGTGGACATTTCACACAGGCATACATTTCTCCAGCTTTAACTGACAATCACATACAAAAAGCAAAGTTTCTCAGTGACTCAGTCACTCCAAACAAGTGCACACACGATATACATAACCTATGTCCGCAACAAAGAAACGGAAACTGTTTAGGCACCCCACGAAATCAATCCCCTACTAAAGCAAGTTCCTAGCATAAACGGACTGACCGTATCCTATATGCATACGACCAAAAAAGTTCAAAGACTCAATTTTTTGACAAAAGATTCCCAAATGCTCTCGGTTCAAAGCTCCCGAAACAATTTTTTCGCCGAACAAGAATCAAATACAACCAAACGCCTTGCTCAGTGGACCAGAATCAATCGACAAAACACGAGACTGGACTCGAGCTAATCAAGCAATCGCCGAACCGGTGCTCTGCAGAGGAGAGGCAACTTGCAGCGGCTGGACTCGCGAGCGCCGCGACGACAATCGAACGCGGGCGGGAGGTGCGGCCGCGGGGTGGAGGCGGTTCCGAACATGAGCGGCGCGGCTCGGACCGAGGGAGACGAAGGATTGCGCCACCGCCGTCGCCGTCGCCGTCGCCGGCGGCGGGGATAAGGCGGTGGAAGAGCAAAGGAGCGAATTCGTCGTCTGCATCGTCTTCGCCGGCTCGAAAGCAGCGAGGCTCGACGGAGAGAGTGAAGAAGACCGATAGATTTTTTTTGCCCGCGCCTCCGTTCTGTATTCCAACAGTGTCTTTTGGGGAGCTAAGATATTTTATTTTTATTTCATTTTTTTCGTGGTGATGATGCAAATTTAAGAAAAAAAATAAAATAGACCACAAAAAAAAAATAAAGAACAAAAGATTAAAATAAGGTAATTAATTAAGTGTCCCTCTAATGCTACTTATACTTCAGTTGTTCAGTGTCTCATATCTAATCACAAATTATAACACTGCTAACACTTTTCAAAAGGTTATAATTTCAACTAGTCACTAGGTTGTTGTGGAATTTATGAAAAACGTGTAATTTCTTCATTTTCTAGAATCAAAAACCAGATCCAAACGCGATTATTGAAAGTGCTCGTGCTTTGGATAAGAATTTTATTGATGCCAATTTAGTCATAAAACTTTTAATTTGATGCCAATTTAATTCTAAGTCTTTTGATTTAGTGCCAATTCAATTATTCCGATTAATTTTGGGCAAATATTGCTAACATGGATGCCGATTTGCTAATGTGGTATAATTAGTGTTGACATAGACAATTTTTAATAACATTGTAATATTTTTTGAATTGTTTATTTATTTATTTTCTTTTATTTTTCCTTTTATGTTTCTTTTTTCTTTCCCCTCCTCCTTCCTCCAACCAGTTGTTGGCTAGGTGACCAACTCGATCTCATTAGCCTTTGGCGAGTCTCACCACCCACTAGCGAGCCTCGAGCCCTCGCGTTGGGAGGGCGAGGCAACGTGAGGCTCGACCAAGCAAGGCTGAGCCTCGCCCAACCCCTGGCGAGACCCAAGCCCTCTCCAAAGGCCACAAGGTTGCTCTTGTAAAGCTTGAGCCCTCACTAGTGGCAAGGCTAGACCTTGCTGGATCTAGCAAGGTCGGGCCTTGCCTGTGGTCAGCTAGGCCTGACCCTAGCCAAAGGCGAGCCTCGCCCACTCAGTGCGAAGCCGCTCTCATCACCGCATACAAGGCATCGAGCCTCGCTAGCCCTTGCCTTTGGGTGATTGTCAGTTGGGTGAGCAGCTGGAGGAAGGAAGAGGGGAAGGAACATAAAAAGAAAATAAAAGAAAAGAAATTAGTTAATAAATAATTCAAAAAAATATTAAAATATCATTAAAAGTTATTCGCGTTCACGTCTACGCCGAATGCCATATCAGCCAACTAGCGTCCAAGTCAACCATATTCGATCAAAATTACTTGAAATGATTAAATTGGTATTTGATCAAAAGGTTTAAGATTAAGTTGATATAAAACCAAAAGTTTTAAGGCCAAATTGGCATCAAATCAAAAGGTTTAGAATTAAATTAGCATTAATAAAAGATTTATAACTAAATTAATATCAATGCGAAAAGTTGAGAATTTTCCTTACACTTTTTTCTATAGCTGGATTCGCTACTCGGGTGACATCGAGGCCCTAGCGGTGAGAGCTACACTTTTGTACTTGGAAGAAAGTTGTGATCTGTGAAGTAAGAATGGGACCCACATGACATTGGAAACTGATAGCTTATCATTCTTCAGGTTATTCAGGGCTCTCTCCCAAGCCCATGGAAGCTACAGGACGTGATTGAAGATTGCAAGCAAAGCCTAGCCTGGTCCGAGTTGATAGAAGCGGCCCACTATCCGAGAGAGCCTAACTAGATTGCAGATCGAAATGCAAAAACCAACGCAAAAAAGCCCTTCCATTTAATTGGTTCTCCAAACCGCCTCCGATTTTATGGGAACTCTTATGTTTAGAAACTCATGTGTTTTGTCTTTTTGGTGATGGTAGTTGAATGAAATGGCCTTTTCCTAACCAAAAAAAAGAAAAAAAGAAGAAGACAATGTAAGAATGTAAAGCCTTCTCTAAATTTGGATGTTCAAACGCTTGCTTCATCTATTTGTCTTCAACGCCTTAATTTCCTTTTATATTCCTCTGTGTCCAATCTTGCCACTGGATAATTCTCAAGAGGATCAATCTTCCAAGCTGACCGTTGAACGATTTTTGAGTAAATCAATTAACTGTTGGAGTGAATCAATTTGAGTTGCCATAAATTTAGTCACCCTTACGATCAAATCGTTGGTTTCTAAAAACAAGATGACTCAATTATGGAGAGTATCTTGTCTTTAAGATGATTGTCAATCAACCAAGATATTACAAGTGATTGATTTCTTCAACGTAGATAATCTTTAAGATTGATGGTCAATCATTTTCTTCTAAATTAGGAATACATACCGTATTACAAGCAGTCAAAAAATAAGATGACTTGAAACACGTGACGCAATTATTATCGCGGGTAAGCAGATGCTCCGCTTATATCAACAACCACAATTATATTTAGTTTCTCGATGTCAAACTTCTGCTTATATTAGGCTCATGTTATATCTAGTTTCTGTTGATATCAAAATTCATATATATCGAATTTCCTAATTATGAGTTCGTTTGGCTCAACATTTTGAAAACTCATTAAGAAATTGCAAAACAATATAACTTAAAGGGTTTGGATAAATGCAAAGATCGTTTGGTAAACTATGGTTTAAGAAACAATTTTGAAAGAAATACTACTTGGTAGAAAACACATTTGAAAAGTCCTTTAGTAATTAATATTATTTTTTAATTTTTTATTTATTATAAAAAAAAAATGGATGCTCTACTTAGAGAACCCAAAAAGTGTTTACTAGTTCAAATAAAATGCAATTTTAATGTAATTGAGTTTTAGATATATTATTCATTCTGGACATTAGTAGACATTAATAGAAATACGAATTGTTTTTGTGGCAATGCTTAGGTAAAAATGCTCTTATTTATTTTTCTTTTTATAAGTGAACAGTAGGGGTGAGCATCGGTCCGGGGTCAACCCCGGACCGATCCCGACCGGCCCAACCCCGCCGGTCCCTGGTTTGGTTCCGAGAGAGATTGTGTCAATTCTTGATCCTAGAATTCCTGGACCAGCACTGTGCGGGTCGGTTCTCGGTCTTGAGAGTTCCGAGTCGATCCAACCCGAACCAACCCTGACTATATATATAAATATATATAATATTATTTATAATTTTTTTATATAGAGAAAATATTAAAATAAACGGCATCAACAACATTAAACAGCTCTTTAGTGAGGAGTTCAAGTAATTTTACATTATTCTTTAATAACTTAGGTTTTTAATGTCTTTTATGACGTCAATAGTCACAATTTACGAAGTTGAAAAATGTTTTTATGAGGAGTTCTTACGGTGTCCAAAAAAGTACCTTATAGCATCCTCATCTAGTATTCATTCTCTTCTGTCTTATTTGTTCTTTTAGTCTTCAATTTGCCAAAATTGAAAAATTGCCCTTCGACACTCATCTCGCTCGCTTTGGGTCACTCGTGTCGCTCACCGATTGATGCTCGCTTGGCTTGTTGCTCCTTGCTCGATATTTGATACTTATTCTGTTTGACGCTCACTCCACTTGACCCTCACCACTTGCCTTCCTTAGCCAATCTCACTCATCATCGAATCCATTGGGTTGGTACGGTCCTCGGTTGCCCTTTCAAGGAGTACAAAAAATGAAATAAAAAATTATTTGTTAGTCCTAGGTTGACCTTAAAACCGGACCAAACCCATTGGGTTAATCCAGTTCTCAATTGCTTTTTTAAAGAGTACAAAAAATGAAATAAAAAATTATCGATTGGTCTTGGGTTGATCATAGGACCGGACCGACCCATTGGGTCCGTCCGATCCTCGGTCTCAAGCTCAATAGGGTCGGTCCTCAGTCCTAAAAATTGAAGACCAGCATTGTGCAGGTTAGTTCTAGGGTTAGAGTGTGTACCGGCCCAACCTGGACCATGCTCACCCCTAGTGAACAGCACGAGCGTGAAGATTCAGCTACCTAAATGCCATTTTTATATCTTATAAGTCTGAAGAACCGATCAAGTTCTAGCCTTTAAGCTGTGCAGGCTATCCTAACACCGGGGTGACCTCTAATCCGGGGCCAGTTCTCTTGCCAATACCGCCAATTCCAACGGCTTTACTCTTGGACTCTAGCCAGCCAATACCGGTCATAAAGTTCATATTAAGATCGCCATGATCGAACTTCAACTTTCACGACCAATCATTCAACTTTGGGCCATGTCACCGGTCGCACCGTATTCCCAATGAATCATTGGTTGGAAAGCGAAGGCAATGGTGTAAGGTGAAGCGAAAGCTCAGTGACTTGACCGGAAAATCTCGACAGTTGCCGAAACACATCAACCGACCCACGCGCCAATGAAGACCGGTAAATCCCGCAACTAGACAACACTGAACCTTGACGATTCGATCCGACCTGTTCTCCTCGCCATATTCAATGTCACATCGAGCACGTTACACAGCGTTTATATTTCCATAGAAGTTCCTAGACGAATAGATAAAGTTGTATCAGAAGATCATCAGATAATCATTAAGACTACAGTGACCGTTTTCCTGTGAAAAGCATCTTTCAACAGGCACATTCATTCTATTACGACAGATCCCGCAAGTCAATGCTATACGCTCCTGTCTGCGTAAACCAGCATAAGATCCATGCTGGCAAAAACCCGTCACCTACCCTCTCCCAGTAAAGCATTCTTCTGCCGGATCTCAAGCTGCACATACAAGACTCGGCATACATTTCAGATTCAAGATCTTTGAAACCGAACATACTTGTGTTGATTTAACGAGCTAGTATGGTGGATCTAAAAAAGTACACCAGACAGACAGTGTGCACTTCGGAGTTTGAAGAAAATCCACTATTAGCAGCATCATAACGAATAATAGTCTGCCCCCATCTATTCCTACTATGTCTTGCAGTATAAGATGGCAATGCTATTGCAGTATTGTGATATTCCCGATCTATCTGTGCTGCGAGTTGTAACATAAGACAGCAATACTATTGCAGCATGCACAAGATGCAGCAGAAGAAGGATCCCATCTTTGCATTGCCCAGCCCATCCATGCATCGAAAGCAATTGCACAAAAAAATAAAGGCATTATTTGGCTTACAAAAGAAGACCAGGCTAGCTTATCTTTCCATAAGGTTTCTTTGCTGACCAGGGGAATCATTACTTACCGGCACAGCTTATCCCAGGATACTTGTGCAGAGGTTCCTAATATTCTCCACAGTTCTTGCCAAAAAAGGTGAACCTAAATTCGAGAGACTACATATGATGTGTTGTCTGCACCAAAGACCACTTTCTCAGGCAACTTTGTGCGTGTCGTGATGAATTGGGCATAGCAGAATGCATTGACCTCAAAAGTATAAGATTTTAAGAGATATGTCACGTCAACATGCCTGTTTCTGGTTAGAGCATCTTGTGTCTCTCTCTCTATGCGTTTTAAGATCAAGGTCGATGACAAAGTAACATCTCTCGCTCTCTCTAATATAGTGGACCTGACCATTCATTTTGTTGAGAAGTTTCCGTGACAGGTTTAGACCAAGGCCCTCCTGTGCACTTGTACTCCACCGATTCTCTCCGTCAAACATATAATCGATCAGAGCAGAAGGCAGACCTTGCCCGGCATGTACCATCCTACATAAATGAGGAGCTGAACAGATTAGCATGAAAAAACTAATACATAGCAGTTTGGGTCACTCAGAGGTGTTTAGGAATAAGACAGACCAAGATTATAATTCAGCAAATTATAATGATAAAGACTGGCACGTGTCCAGGCTTCCATGCAGGCTGGATTATGATACTGCTACCTTTTAGTACAGTATTTCGTTGCTTAGAGGTCTATCACCTTCTATGAAAAAAACTTTGAAGCTTACAATCAGGGACAGTTTATTCAGATTGAATATGCATTATTGCCATGACTTGCAAGGAAAAATGCAGCTTCATTGAGTTCAAAGAAAGACCTATGCATGAGATGCACGTTCACTTGTACCCCTTGATATAAGAAAAACCTGATCTCAGAGGCTAGTCTAGTCATTATAATGTTAATGCGGCGCCGGCAGTATTTTAATTAAGTAGAAGTCCCCAATCGGCCAATGCTTTCAACAGATGTTTTGTGATTTGTAATCTAAGAAGTAGAAATTAGAGCAAAATTTCTAGCATCTCTTACACATAATCATCACTTGGGAAAGACAACAATTGGACCGTTCTGGGATGAACAAATCCTCATTCAATTTTGGTTTTTCCTGCCGCACATATGATACAGGGATAATAATGAGCCTTCATCATAGGCTACATTGCAGGTGGCAGTAAAATCGCTTTTAAAGTATGAGACAGAAAGCATATCTTCCTTAGTTTGGAAATGTATCAAAAACCAAGACAATCTTGTTCCCAAAAGGACCAAACAGAAAATCTGAACCTATGATCAGGAAAAAAAAAAAAAAAAAAAAAAAAATGAAGAGTGGCCATACTAAGTGGGCAGTTGTCAAAATACTCTCCTAATTAACTAATTCAGTTGTTAGTAAGACTGTTTTAACCGCTGCTTGTTATAGATCCAGAAGACCAATTTAAGAAGAAATATAGAATGTCTGAAACAGTTGTTCAGTACCTGATTTGTATCTGCATGAATTCACTGCCATCCTGTATAAGCTTTAACCCAGGCAAAATCTTTATTTCCACCCAGCCATCTGGTGAAGAGGCATGGCGCACAACATTTAGCAAAAAGTCTGATAGGACAAGTTGAAGCCTAACTTGGTCACCAAAAAGGCTCAGATTTTTCATTTCCTCTGGAATTTCGTGAAAGAGCTGCAAATTCCTTTCTCTCAGTGGGATCATCACTTGACTAATGATGGCATCTAAAACACTTCCCAGAAGAAATTCTTCCGCATTCAGCTCCACTCTGCTGCATTGACCAGCATAATATAAAATTATAGGCATCGCTTAGCTTAGAAAGAGTAGGGAATAAAAGAAACAGCAGTAAAGCATCATGAAGTACTGACTTGCGCATAAGTAGCAATATCATGACAAGCATGTATTTCAATACATTTTATACCACAGAACAAATTGACTGAGAAAGGATGAACGACTACAGATCTGGTAAGGATTAAACCTCTTATAAATGTTGGATTTACTTAATGCTTGTTAAGTAGCAAGAAAGTGAGTTCGTCTCTTAGATTAACATGAAATGAGCATTTCGAGTCGTTGCACTACCATGACATGTCACACTATGATATGTCAAAGTAGCCACCAGATGATAATATCACCCTGTAAAGCCAATGAATTGTCCTTGGTTGTCCTCATAAAAACCTCACAGAAAAAAATGCCTGGACATGTGTATGAAACTTCTTAAAGCATATTCATATCAAACCACCCATTATCTAATAGATGGTTCCATAAAACTTCACATAGTATCAAAACAGGAGGTCCTGAGCTCAAATCTTCCTAAGCCCCTATTTGTCTAACATACTATAAATTTCCATCCTTTCATCTTAGGTCAAAGTCCAAATTACAAATGATGGAGAGTGCTAGAGTATTTAATACTAAACCACACCTCATTTAAGAACTTAAACTTTTAGAGCAATTGACTATGATTCTACAAAATTTTAAAATACTTATATCGCTTGTCCAGGGGATTTCGATAGGCATTTTATTTATGTAGTCTCCATCCACCTATTAAGCTTAAGCTTTAAGTTGGACTTTCCAACATAATATCAGAGCTAAGTTCTATCACGTGCCGTTTTTTGTCTGGTTTGCTCATTAGAGGGGGTGTTACAGGATACCACATTATTTATCTACAGGTTTCCATAGGCCATACATTTATGTAGTCTCCTTCCACATATCAACTAAACCTTTTAGGTTGGACAATCTAATGAAACCCATCAGTAGAACAAGGATTTTGAAATGACTTATCCTCAACTGATTAGTTCAAATCTAAAGTACAGCAGGCTTGAATTTTAATGTGTCTAAAGTGGTCATAAATAAAAGAGAATGATGAGATATATTCCTGATGCTAGCAGCTTGCAAATATAAAAACAAGTACAATAAGAATTGCCCAATATTTAAGCAAATCAGGGGCCTTCATGACAGAGATACCTACCCATCATATAAGCTTCCGAAATCCATATCCTCTATGATCGTCATGATCTGTCTTTCACAAGCATCACTTGTATCTAGAACTTGCTTCTGGTTTTCTGAAACAGCTGTAGTTTCCAGAAGTTTGTGGGTAAACCTGATGCCATTTAAAGCATTTTTCATTTCTTGACGTACATAAGCCAACTCCTTCAGTTTTAAAGCACACTCAGCATCCTCTTGGCCTTGTCCTTCAGGGATCAGCTGTGCATCAGGTGTAATAATTTGCAAGAAGCAGAAGCATCCGACAATGTTTCCACCTGTATCAGTTCTCCGGCTTGCCGTTAAGGAAACCTCCACAAATTTCATCTTCCGATTGAAAAAGCCAAAAGGGAAGTTCTCGGTATCTTGTCCACTTATTCCTTGATACAACAGAATCATAAATTTAGTGAGAGTCTCCTGACCTTTTAGTCGACAGTACCCGCCAAAGATCTCTCCAGGAAGTGTTTTACCTATGACCTCATGTCTCATCCAACCTGTCAGCTTCTCCATTGCAGCATTCCATTCAGAGCAGCAACCGTTATCATCTGAAGCGAATATAGGAGGAATTAATGGGCTAAGACTCTGTATGATAGCTTTGTAATCCCCTTCCAAACGTACAAACTTATCCATCACCATCTTCTCACATGTGACGTCTTGACCAACGAAACATACCCCAATGACATTGTTTGTGTAGTCTCTACTTGTGCAGGCATTTGCCAAGATATAAACAACTGAGTTCTGCAGATGAAGACCAAAAGCCCTGAATTTTAACTCAATATTTTTATCTTCCTCACCTGGATATCATAGAATCAAGTAAAAGTGACATTCACGCCATTAATGAGACTAAAATTATAAGTATGAAATCAAATCCCTAATTTCCATCTAAATCTCACTCACACTGTAAACAGAAATGAACGATGACAAACAAGAAAAATCACCAACATGTTGAAGGGATACAGGGTGTTGTCACAACAATAATATAGTGGATACTCTAAGGAATGATGGCTTTAGAGGCTTCTCTTTGATATGCCTCACTCATCATAATGTGTAAGAAACAATCTCTACTTCAATCACATTACACTTGCACAACCAGCATTCAAACCTGATAAAAGAGGAGACCAAGAAACCTGCCGTGAAAAAAGACAAACATCTTCATGGAACTCCAAATAATTGCTCAACTCTAAAAAATGAAAACACAGTCAAAGTGGCATGCTAGTGATAGTAATAAAGGTAAGGGTTGAATTCAAGTGAATCTCTAAGAAGATAAAAACTAACCAACAGAAAGACTGAGGCAAATCTCAGTGAACTCATTAGAACAAACTGATGAAAGGACATAATCAAAGTAATGATGTAGTTAATGAGGGTACAAGAGAAAGTAGCTTCACAAGACCATCCTCTGCAAATGTTTAGAAAGAGAACTGAACAAAAAATACAGACTAGAGAATCACAAGACAGGAAACTAGCTGATAGACCAAACTGATGAATAACTTACTGCAACTGTTGATATGGGATAAAAGGAAAAGAAACTTACCCTGCAAAGCTCTGCATAAAACATTTTCAAGAGTTCCACGTGAGTCCTCATGGATGAATTCATTAACCAGGGATTTCCCAATAGCTTCATTAGTTGGCAACCCTGTCAATTCAGCCATTTTTGCATTCCACCCATTAATAAGACCGGCAGAATCAACTCCAAATATAGGAGCTGTTGCAGTTTCAATCAATCTAACCATTTCACACGCTACCGAACTGAGTTCATCTATTTCGTGCATCTTGGTATCAGTTCGCCCTGCAGATGTCAGGGCCTTAGAACCCCTGACATCCATATCCAGAAATGAGTCTCTCATTATAAGCTGCAATGAGTGGATTGCATTAATCTCCGAGACTTCCCACGGCAAACTTTTGCGCTTCACCACTTCAAGAAAAGCTTTAAAGGATGATCTTGGATGCATCCTTCCACCATCATCCTTATTTTGAGGATGATGCTTAGCTCCACCCCATTTGATTTCGTTTGCTGTATGTGACCTGAACCAGAACAATATATCCCTTGAAGTTATTCTCGCAGTAGCCATTCCACAAACAGCATTACCCAATGAAGTCGCCCCAGGGTAATCAGCATCAGCCAGACTATCAGTACTCAGACCTGTAGAATCCCCATGATTTGTAAGCAGCCACTCAGCAAGATCCTTCACTTGTGCCTCAGTAGGAGTCACACCCAACAACCAACAATTCCCACCATAATATAATGCAGCTCCGTCACACTTGACAAGATCCATTACACTAGGTGATTGAGTGATGATACCAAGTGGGGCATCTCGAAGCAGCATGTCACATAATAAAGTTTGTGTCCTCAGAACTTTCTTTTCTGCCAACCGTGATGCCAATTGAAGCTCCATATGGAGCTGCAGCCCAAATGCTTGCATGAGGAACTCACAAGCATATCGAAGCGGGAAAGGGACGTATCGTGGGGAAGAATGGTGGCACACTACCAAACCCCAGAGTTTCGTCGAATCTCCGCTGTTGACAATAACAGCCATCACCAATGATGCAATGGAACCCATGTTTGCCATGTACTGTTTGTGACACCCGTGAGGTGATCGAAGAGTCGAATTAACCAAGCAAAGAGGCTGCTTTAATTCTTCGCTTTGGAAAACCTTAACTGGATCTGCATTGCAATCACAAATCATCCTAACACGATTTTGCTTGAACAAAAAACGAGCAGCTTGAGGGATATCTATCGCAGGATAATGCAATCCCTGGTATGGTTCTAGATCAGACCTTCTGATTTCAGAAATGACTTCACCATGATCATCATCATGGAACTTATATACCATAACCCTGTCATATCCAGTCAGCTTCTGCACATCCTCCACAACTGTATCACAAAGCACACCAATATCTCCCCCAGGAAGTGACTGCAACCTAGAAATTGCGCGGACAGCTAGCTTCTGCGACTGCACTGCCCCAGCAAGAGACATCGCAGGATCGCCAGACCTCGCAGGCTCCAAATCTATCACAATCCCCACATCAATCCTATGAAGTATAGCAAAATACGGTTTCTGGGTGCCCCTAGAATAAACCCAAACTGGGTTCAACAGCGAAATCTCCCTCGAAGCTGCTGCTTTCGCCAGCGAAGCACCCGAAGAAGGGGTAAAAAGGGTTCTTGCATCGACCCCAATCAGACCCTTCTCTGATCTTGACTCCAAAAACTCACTCTCAAGCCTAATCCCCAGCAACTCAAAGCAATTTTCACTGTAACCGATGATCCTAAAGCCCGGTTCTTCGACGGCGAGCATACAACCAAAGGGCTGAGTGAGGCCACCCCTTTGGATTCTTGACAAATAGGCAGTGATTTTCTCCTCAGGCACAACCTGAGGAACGCCCATGACCGACTTGGTGTAATCGAAGGACTTACCAGAAACGCTGGACTGCTCAAACTCAGCCATAAGCATAGCATCCGCATTGTAGTGAGCAATCGCTTTGTCCCTGTTGTTGCCCTGTCTCATCGTGTCGCTTCCAGCAGATGAAACCAGTGTTGTGACGTTGTTCTTCTTCTGGTCTCCTCGCAGTGCCACCTCGAGATACTAACGAGTTGGCGGATATTTGTGAGAGATTCTTGTGGGCATGGTGGGATTTGGAGGAGCGCGAGCGGGAGTTGCAACAGTTGGTTCTTTATCATCATTGTCCTTGGTTCCCCTTCTTGATTCTCGTTGCAGCTTCCATGCGTCCTTTTCATTCTTTCACGCAGGTGGGTCTGTCTCCCTCCCTTTTCTGTATGTGTTGCTTTGAGGAACACATGAACTAGTGGCTTCTAATCGAATGTTGTCCCCAGTACGATCTGTTCTCCTCCATTTGATAGGACAAGTGAAGAGTGTGTGTGTGTGAATGGATTTCTCAATCGCTGGCTTTCGCTGTCTCCCTCTCCATCACACAACCAGGGCCACGTCTCTCGACATGGCCCCTGATTTGCAAATTCTGGTTGCAGCAGAACTTTGCCAAATGTGCCCACCAGTGCTTGCCTCTTCGAGGAAACACAAGGATGAGGATGACAAATATAGTGACAATGTTTTTTTTTTTTTTTTCCTTTGCTCCTTGGAAAACATGAAGAGTTTGCTTATGAATTTAAAGAGTGTTTGGGGAAAATATCTTCCATACAACAACAAGATTGTTTGATACTATTTTTCTGACAAAAAAATATCGCCACAACTTGGCACAGGAGACACGTAAGTGTCAAAATTTCAAAAAAGTACACTTAAATGTGGAGAAAAATTGAATAATTAAATATCAACAATGAGAATTTCTAGCCAAATAATTGACGTTTTTTTTTTACAAGAATTTAAAATGATGTAGCATTTTATTTTTTTTAGAAATTTATTCATATAGATAAGGCAAACAATGTCAACAATCCACGTAGATTACGCAAAATGACGCTAAACAAAATTGTTTTGGTACTTAAGTGATTAGTGCTGACTTTTAACCACGAGTGGCACCAAGTGATCACTTATATCATAACTTGACACTTAAGTAATATTTTTTTAACCATGACTAGCACTTAAATGAACATGGAGGACGATGTCGCTTTAGATGAGGGTTGCTGAGTGGACATTCCGATGAGTCACGTAAAACGGTTTTATTAATGAAATAACGTCATGTTAGATTTTCGGCAAGCTCGCCGGAGTTCACACTTAAGTATACATTTGTGAAGTTTTGGCATTTATGTGGCTCTTCGTGTCAAGTTGTAACACTTGGAGTGTTCTTTGCTCCCATTTCTCCATAATTTCACCCATGAAAAGAGCTTCTAGAACTTTTAATAAAATTCTTAATAAACATCTCGCCACTGCAACACCTGCAAAACTACATCGGTTAATGGTAGCTTTCAGGAAGCTGCCTCGTTAATTTTAAGGGGTTGCGACTTTAAAACATATATTACCATGTAAATTGTAATTCCCTTCAATACTACTCCAATGCAAGTAATGCCCCGTCAAACGCCCTTGTCAAAAGGACTTAAATGATCATTTTTTGACCACGACCGGCACTTAAGCAAACATGGAGGGTGACATCATTTTAAATAAGGGTTGTTGAGTGAACATTCTGACGAGTCACGTAAAATGATTTTATTAATAAAATAATATCATGTTAGATTTTCGATAAACTTACCAGAGTTGACACTTAAGTATACATTTTAGAAGTTTTGGCACTTATATGTCCCTCCGTGCCAAGTTGTGACACTTGAGATGTTGTTTGCCCCCATTTCTCCACAATTTCACCTGTGAAAAAAGCTTCTAGAACTTTTAATAAGATTCTTGATAAACATCTTACAACTGCAACACTTCCAAAAACTACACCAGTTAATAGTAGTTTTTAGGAAGCTGCCTCCTTAATGTTAAGGGGTTGCGACTTTAAAAATATATTACCATGTAAATTGTAACCCCCTGTAATACTACTCCAATGCAAGCAATGCCTCGTCAAAAGGGCTTGTGAAATTTCACACAAGACTCACTTTATTTAAGAGTACATGTCTGATGTCCTTACGTGCATGTGCACACTCTATCGATTGTTATGCAGGTGCAACTTGGAAAGAGTTGCTTATAAATGCCCGTTAGATGCGAAGAGAAATCTCAAAATATCACCGTTTTGTTACCTTCGTTGATCCAGAACTGTGTCAATTTGAGTCAAAGTCTATCTAGCATGAGTAAATTCATAACACTTCGGTGCATGTGTGTCTCACACAATCCTTTGTAGCGATGATTGGTTCCCAGTTTGATCCAGTTTCAAGTTGGAACCAAGAATCTAGAGGAGTGGTTCCCAAAATTTAGAACTGGGGACCAGATCAGTTGGTCCTAAGACCAAAATTTGGACTACACCATTGGTCTTGTCCAGTCCAATGAAACCAATCACTTACTTTTTCCCACTACTTTTTTTCCCACTACTTGCAACTAGACCGAGATGGTGTTTAATTCACATTTTACTATTTTTTTTAAGAAATCATAAAATAGAAAAGTATAATTAATCGGTTTGGTTTGGTCTAGTCTAGTTCCCCATTGGAATCGGGAATCGAACTGTCCGAACACCAGTTCCACTTTTTGAAACTGGGAATTGGACTGACACTTCAAGAAATGAACCAAATCAGCTAGTCTAGTCCAGTCTGAGCATTTTCCAGCTTGAGCAATCCATTTTGCATACCCCTAATCCTTTGGTGCTGACAAAGAGGTTGTCTGGATCAATGGGTAATTAATATGTTTGGGGTCTTTATGTAATTATGTTTATGTCTATACCCCAATTACAATTATTTACTCTTATGAATACATATTATCCAACCCTAATTGGAATTGAACCATCATAAACACTTTGTCATTATTATTATTCTTTTGACTCTAAACATCAACATGGTATCAGAGTAGGAAAATGCATTAAATTCTTCAATATCTATACCATAAATACACTTGCTTTCCTCCAACTACCATCTCAACAATATTCAATACATCTCCAAAATTTTCTTCTTGTCTACCATCTCTAAAACCATCATCTTCTCTTGCCAATCCCAATTTCCCATCATCTCCCAACAATATTGCACACACTTTCACCTATTCTTCCCTCTTCTTTGTTGCTCCAATTTCTACTGCTCAAATTAAGGTCATGCAATCAACATCGTTGTCTTTTACTCTTCCCAACATCACAAGTCTCATCTCCATCAAATTTGACACACATAATTATCTTCTGTGGAAATTTCAATTTGAACGTGTTTTAATCTACAACGATTTGCTGAGCTATGTTGATGGGTCTTTTTCATGTTCACTGAAGCCAATTAATAATCAGAATGGATTGTGGTGGTCAATAGTTGATATTCCGCCTAGATCAATACAAAAATACAATGAATTCTCATCTTGAGTGCAAGTTTTGGTGCATTGATCTTTTGTACATTTGGCCTTTCCTCTATTTATATATTACCTTTACCCAAAAAAAAAAAAAAATACAATGCATTCGTAATTTGATCAACTCGAAACTCCCAATCGAAATTTTCCATGAAGTTCATGACATTCAGATATCTTAGGAGATTTGGCTCACTTTAGGACAAGGTTTTACCGATCACTATGTGGCCAAGGAAATTGGAGTAAAACTTGATTTTCAAAGCACCATTAAGAAGCTCGATCAGTCAATGTTTGACTATCTTAGGCATTTGAAGTCAATTGCAGACTTTCTCACACACAATCAATTGATCGGTCTCTAATTAGGTCTTGGTAATTCAAGCCCTCAATGGCTTCTGTCAGAGTACAATTCCTTTGTCACCATGGTCACCAACAACCCTATAATTCTTTCATTCAATGATCTGCGGTCACACCTCCTCGTCCAAGAAGAATGATTTCTCTGAAAATCGAATACCTCATCTTCATTTGATATTTATTATGCTTGGAGCAGTCACGCCACTTTATCCAATCCATTGTTTCGAGTGTCTCGAGGTGGACATAATTTCATGGGCTAAAAATATAGTAGGGTATACGGTGGATGGTTCTTGCATGATCATTCGGGTTGAACATCGTCCTATGATTAGTTCAGTTCGCAATCATTCTCAACCCCCTATACCGATCACTCCTCCATCCCCTTTGATCAACCTCGTGGTGGTTCAAGGCCCTATGTTCCCCCATTCACCCAAGAAGACATTTTCGGATCTACGCCTCATCTTACTTGTCAAATGAGGCTGGGCACACTACGTTATAATGTCTATAACAATTACACCATACCTTCATTGCCACTATTGTGTTGGACTTTTTCTTGGCTCTATCAGTTGGTGAGACAATTGATCCAACTTGGTATCTTAATAATGGAGTGTCAATGCATATGACTAGTGACATTGGTAAAATCTTAAATCCTAATCTCTCTTAAAATTTAACAAAAATGTTAGTTGATGACAGTCATATATTACCTATTGCTTTTTTATCAATTGAGTTTTAAACATTTCAATTTTACAAATTGAGTTTTAAACCTTTAAATGTTTTGCCAATTGAATCAATTTGGCCAATTTTTAATATAAATCTCTGATGTGGGCACCAGTTGTATCACGTAGTATAGTCGGCACTAACATGGATAATTTTTAATTTTACTTTAATAATTTTGAATTTATTTATTATTTATTATTTTTTCTTTCCTTCTTCCTCTTTTAGCTGATCAATGGGCATTGGCGGTAGCTAATGACCGGCCAGAGGCGAGGCCAACGAGGTCGAACTCACCGGCCTCAAGTGAGCCTTACTCGCCCTTGGCAAGGCTCGACCTCGTTGTCGTTGGGTAAGGTCTAGCCATGTGAGCCTCCCCACGGCCAACCTCACCTAGCCATGGTGAGGCTTGCCATTGCTAGTAGCTAGCAAGAGCGAGCTTTATCAGAGGAGGTAGGGAAGGAAAAAAAAAGTGAAAAATATATTAAAATATGATTAAAAAATTGTCATGTTAATGTTGATTGCACCAAGCAAGACAACCAATATCCACATCAGCGATTTTGAGTTAAAATTGGTTGAATGGATTCAATTGACAAATTATGAAAATGTTTAACACTTAATTAGCTGAATTAAAATGTTTAAATTTGAACTAGTAAAAGTATAATATATTTAAGACTTTTTGGACAAATTTCTCCTTTGATTACCAATCCCTCCCTCCCTCTCTCTCTCTCTCTCTCTCTTTGGACTTCAACTTACAACAAAAGTTTGAGGCTTGAGTTAATTGGTCATTTTGGTCTATTATTATTAGCCAATAAACTTAATATCAAGGTTTCGATTACAAAATAATCACAGAGTTAACTATGTAGGCACCATCTTCTTGAATTCAATCAATCGATAAAGGAAAGAACTCGTTTATTTGATTGTAGATCTCAAGTTATGGGCCTCTAATTGATATTTAGTTTATAATTCTCGCAGTTTGTCAATTGCGTGTCATTGAGCATCCTTTTTTTCTGAATTTTATCTTGAATGTCTCGGGTAAAAAATAAAAATATTTTGTGAGATTTGAAACTCAGTACTAAAATAATTATCTCATTTTTTTTTTAAAAAAAGGAAAAATAATATTAACTTATAGAAATTAGAAAGATGCTCCGCATACTATTGCGCATATTCAGCTTTCGGTCACCATACTTTATCTCAGGTAGGAATATCTCAAATAAAGTCACCGTAGTCTGAAAATGACTTTCAATTTGACCCCATCGTATCAACCATCTGTCACTTGTCACTTCCTCCTTCAAGGTTTGGTGGATATAAGGAGAATTTCCAAATATTTAATAATTCAATTGAAAAATTCAGTCACACTAAATTATTCATTTGATAATTTACACAAAAAATTCAAAGAATGTCGAAATCAAGTATGTAAAACCACTCGCTTAAGTTCCATAACTTTTTTTTTTGAATCAGTAGAGTGCAACATTGATTAAAAATCGTTCAGTTAAGTATTATTTACAATTTGTAATTAGAATTCCCAACATGATATTAACTTAACATAAACTATTTAATGCAGCTCGCTAGCAAAATGAAATCATCAAAATAATGCGTAAATGATGTGTTTGATCCATTTGTTTGCCACTAATTAACAAATTGGGTAAAAATTAGTTTAGGGAACAATTTGGTAAAAAGTATAGTATATGGACCAAAATTGAATAGGGAAAATAGTATACAATCCATTTTCGTAATTTTCCTCTCAACTATTAATTTGTTTATGTAACTTCAAGAAGATCTCAAATAGAGTCACTATCGTCCAAAAATGATTTTCAATCAGACCCCATTGCATGGACCATCTGCCAATCGTCATGTCCACCTCTGAGATTCGTTTGATATAATGAGAATTTCAAAATGTTCGATCATTCAATTGAAGATTTCGGTTACACTAAGTTATTTATTTGATAATTTACACAAAGTATCCAAAGATTATCAAAATCAAGTGAGTAAAACTGCTTGCTCGAGCTGTTGGTAAAGAGTACATTTTAATGACATGAGTATGAATTAAGATGGAAGGTATGGTAGACAATATATCAAAACAATTTGTAGAATATTGAATGATGTTAGATATCTTTTCCAAAATGGAGTGAACATGAGATAGATCTAAACTTAGATTTTTCTCGAACACAATACTGAGGAATCACGTGAAGAAAGAAAGAATTGGCGACGGACTTGATCTAAATAGCCAGAGAAATTTGTAGTGCGAAACGGGAACAAACTAGGAAACGACCTGCCATGAAATATCAGCCACTAATAACATGAAATGAGACACATTTTTTGACGTTCTTTTCTGGCATTTTCAAAAGAAAAGCTAGAGTTGTCGTCTTCTACTTTGTAGTGCATCAAGCATGCATAAATGGTGGTCCCTCACAAAAATTCACCACAAAAATCTTCCTCCACCAATTTTCATTACTTTTTTATAATAATAATAATAATAATAATAATAATAATAATAAAGGAACCCATCTGGAGGCAGATATTTCATAAGAAATATATTTGTATTTGCCCTAAGAAAAAAACAAACTCAAGCTAATTGGAGCTTAAGCAGTAGAAGTGAGCATGATTCTAAAGTAGAACCTAGAACTTGAAAATTGGATCGGTGGAGCTTGTCCAGTTCTAAGTTTCAAAATATGCAGAGTAAGTTCTAGATTCTAAAAATTGATAAACCTATTTTGAAGGGTAAATTCTAGGTTTTAGGTTGGTGAAACTTGGAACCTTGATCATATAATCTAAAATCTGGAATAAGTTTTTATGTTTTTCTTGGTCTATATTTTCGCATGATCCTACAGTGTTCCATGGCGTTCAATGATGAATATATAATCTAGAACCACTAGTTCAAATTTTCATTTTATGATTAAGACTTTTATTTTGTTAATACTTCATATTTTTTGTATGTCTAGATATAAGTTATGGTCAGTGAATTGTTACAGCAAATGGTGGTTATTGAATATGATAATTCACTGTAATCATTGAATTAATAATAAAAGTGGAACCTAGATAGACCATGGAATCTGTAAAGGGTAGGTTCCCGGATTTAGGTTTTAGGGTATGCACCGTAGGTTCCAAGTTCTAGAAAATGAGTAACATGTTCAACAAGTAAGGAACCTAGAACCACTCACCCTCATTAAAAGATACATAGATGATTCTAATTTAATAAATATATCAGATTATATAGACCAATGGAGAAAAATGATACCATAAGTGTCATTACTTTTGATATGATGCTCACTTTAGTTTTATAACTTTCTTTTTTAAATTAATAGAGTATCACATTGGTTAAAAATAGTTCATTTGAGTGGCACTGGCAATATGTGGTTAGAATATCTAACTTGATATTGATTCAATATGAACTGTCTAATGCGGCTCGCGGACAAATGAAGTCTCCAAAATTTGTTTGCCCCCAATTAGCAAACTGGGATTAAATCACAAGTGTTGTTCAGTTTTGAAATTTGCAAGCAAAAAAAATGACAATTAGCGCGTGGAGAGAGAAAGGAGGAGGGGCCCCGCCGCGGGCGGGGGGGTGGATGAACATCGGAAACCACAACACCAACACCAATGAGGAATGCAACTGCTCGTTGAGCTTTTTCAATACTCAGAATCTCCCTCACTTTGTTGAAGGTGAAGATAGAGAGGGAAATTGCGAGAAATTTTTAGATTCTGGTGCCAATGCTTGAGCCCGGGTCCATTGAGGCTAAGCCTGAAGCCCCAATGCCCGTGCCCATGCCCCAATATCTGGGTTAAGGTCGACAAAAGGTCATGCCTGAATTTATTGAGGCCGAGCCCATGACTTGGGTCCTTGTGCTTGGGTCCATCAAGAGCATGGGACCTAGGTGCCCGTGCCCCGATCTTCGGCACTTGGGTCTAGATCCATCATGGCCAGACCCCAAACTCTAGCGCTCGTATCTGGTTCAGATTGCCCATCCGCAAGTTATTAAAACTTGAATGATGTATCTTCATTTAGAAAAGTCAAATAAGATTTTATATACTAAATGTCGGAAAATATTTTCCATTTCATTTTTCAGTTTCAGTTAAATACAAAAATATTTTTTAAGAAATGTCACATTTTTCCCAAAATAAACGGAACAATTAAAGGAAAGCTGATACTAGACTACAATTTTATTTTTTTTTTGCAGAAACTATAACATGTTGATGCTATATGTTAATCTTTAGGGCTTAATTAGCATTCTTCCTTTGAATTTGAACCCAAAAACGTGAAATATGTACAAAAATCAAGACTAAAAGTCAGTTTTAGGGAACAATTTGTAAAATGTAAAGTATATGGACCAAAATTGAACAGGGAAAATCGTATGGGATCGATTTTTCTAATTTCATCCTCAACTATTGATTTGTTTATGTAACTTTAGGAAGATCTCAAGTAAAGTCAGCATAGTCCAAAAATGGTTTTTAATCGGACCCCATCGCATCAACCATCTTTCGTTGTCGTATCTGCCTTTGAGGTTCGGTTAATATAATGAGAATTTCAAAATTTTTGATAATTCAATTGGAGATTTTGGTTGCACTAAATTGTTTATAAAATAATTTACATGAAGAATCTAAAGAATGTCAAAATCAAGCGTATAAAACCATTTTCTTAAGCTCCTAGCAAAGAGTATATTTTAATGACATGAGTATGAATCGAGATGGA
Organism: Eucalyptus microcorys; assembly: GCA_014182515.1. Lineage (NCBI taxonomy): Eukaryota > Viridiplantae > Streptophyta > Magnoliopsida > Myrtales > Myrtaceae > Eucalyptus > Eucalyptus microcorys. The sequence continues at coordinate 4,013,971 of CM024565.1, read as the reverse complement.
AGGAATACACTGAAACAATTTGTTGAATATTGAATGATGTTAGAAATCCTTTCCAAAATGCAGTGACCATGAGGTAGATCTAAACTTAGATTTTTCTCGAATACAATAGCGAGAAAATCACGTGAAGCAAGAATTGACGAGGGACTTGATCTAAATTGCCAGTGAGATTTGTAGTGCAAAACGGGAACATAGTAGGAAACAATCTGCCATGAAATATCAGCCACTTATAACATGAAATGAGACACATTTTTGACAATCTTTTCTAGCATTTTCAAAAGAAAAGCTAGAGGTGTCGTCTTGGACTTTGTAGGGCATCAAGCATGCATAAATGGTGGTCCCTCACACAAATTGATCACAAAATATCTTCCACCACCTATTTAGCTCTTTATAAAATAAAATAAAAAACCTATCTGGAGGCAGATATTTCATAGGAAATATATTTGTATTTGCCCTAAGAAAAAACGAACTCTATCTAAAGGAAGCTTAGGAAGTACATTGATTATTCTAATTTGATAAAAAAAAAAAGCTTAATATCATGAAAAATCTCAAACTAGTATGATTGTGACAAACTTACCCCCAAATTGGTCAATTTGTGACAAATTTATCATCCATTCATTTCAGTTAAATTGAATTAGTACCTTAAAATATCATAAACTAATACACCTATGACAAACGAAGGTAAAACCCAGACTGGTATATCCGTCAATTGCCACGTGTTATTCAACTCAGTAATTTGATGGTAAAATTTAACAGAAGCTAATGAATGGTAAAATTGATCATATGTGTACCTGGTTTAGGTATTTGGTGGTTAAAAAATTAATTTAAATAAATTTGTTATAAGTGTACTAGTTTGGAGTGAGTTTTTCGTCATATTAACCTCAAACTAATAATCAATATTTCATGCTTCCTTTTGTGTATATATACATGAGAGAGAGAGAGAGAGAGAGAGAGAGAGAGAGGAGGAGGAGGAGGAGGAGGAGGAAAGAAGAACATCAGAAACCACAACACCAACAGTAATGAAAAAAGTGATTTCTCAGTACTCAGAATCTCCCTCACTTTCTTGAAGGGGAAGATAGAGAGGAAAAATGCAAGAAAATTCTAGGACCTTGGGGCTCGTGTCTGGGTTCCTAATGCCCGCACCTCAATCATTGAGCTTAGGCCTAAAGACCTAGTGCCTCGACACATGGGTCAAGGTCCACAAAGGCCATGCTTGGGTTCGTTGAGGCCTAGCCTGAGATCCAAGAGCCCAAGCTTGGGTCTATCAAGGTCAAGCATGGGACCTAGGTAGCTGTACCCCCTTCCACGGTGCTCAAGTCGGGGTCTATCATGGCAAGACTCGAGACTCTAGTGCCCATACCCGGTTCCCGACTGCCCATGGGCAAGTTACTCGAGCTCAAATAGTGTATGTTTATTTAGATAAATTAGATTTTTCATACCAAGTGACCAAAAATATTTTCCATTTCATTTTCAAGTTTCAATCAAACAAAAAAAAATGAATTTGTGGAAAATATTTTTTACGAATATTACATTTTTTGCGAAACAAACGAAGTTTGAAATTAAAGGAAAATTGTTCTACAGAAATTATGACATGTTGATGCTATATGTTAATCTTTAGGGCTTAGTTACCATTCTTCCTTTCAATTTGGACCCAAAAACGTGAAATTTGTACACAAATCAAGACTAAAAATCAATTTAGGGAACAATTCGTTAAAAGTAAAGCATATGGACCAAAATTGAATAGGAAAATGGTATAGGATCCATTTTTGTAATTTTCCCCTCCATTTTTGTAATTTTCCCCTCAACTATTGATTTGTTTATGTAACTTCAAGAAGATCTCAAATAAAATCACCATAATCCAAAAAATGATTTTCAAGCAGGCCCCATCGTATCTATGTCATGTCCTCCTCTAAGATTTCGGTTGATATAATGAGAATTTCAAAATGTTTGATAGTATAACTGGAGCTTTCAATTACACTAAATTATTTATTCAATAATTTAAACCAAAAATCCGAAGAATGTCAAAATCAAGCATGTAAAACCGCTTGCTTAAGCTATTGACAAAGATCACATTGATGGAGAATGTCAAGGTAAGGTGGAGTAAATAGTGCACCAAAAAAATTTGTCGAATACTAAATGATGTTAGATATTTTTATCAAAATGCAGTGACCATGAGGTAGATGTAAATTTTGATTTTCCTCGAACACAATAACAATAAATCACATGAAAGAAGAAAGAATTGGCGACGGACTTGATCTAAATTGCAAGAGAGATTTGTAGTGCAAAACGGAAACAAAGTAGGAAACAATCTACCATGGAATTTCAGCCACTAAGAACATGAAATGAGACACATTTTTGACATTCTTTTCTGGCATTCTCGAAAGAAAAGCTAGAGTTGTCGTCTTCTACTCTGTGGGGGCATCAAGCATGCATAGATGGTGCCTCCTCACAAAAATTGGCCACAAAAAATCTCCCACCACCAATTTTAAATACTTCTTAAAAACAAAAACTATCTGGAGGCAGATATTTCATAAGAAATATATTTGTATTTGCCCAAAGTAAAACAAATTCTAGCTAATTGAAGCTTAGGAAGTATATTGATGAGTCTAATATGATTATATATATGGGATAATTTAAATTAGTAGGAAAAAAGGACACCATAATTGTCTTAACTTTTGGAATGACACAACTTTTTTTTCCAATCATTGAAATATCACTTGGCTAAAAATCGTTCATTTGAGTATCACTGGCAACATATAATTAGAATATTTAACGCGAAATTAATTCAAGGAAAAATTCCAAATAAGGACCCGAAGTGAATCTATTTTCTCAAATAAAGACCTAAAGTGAATTTTGTGTCAAATAAGGACCCGAAGTGGATCCATTATTTCAAAGAAGGACATGAAGTGAATTTTGTGTCAAATAATGACCCGAAGTGATCAAGTTAATCTCTGTTAAGGACCTTAGCTCACCGGCAGACAATTTCCATTGATTAAAATAGGGGCAATTTTGTCAGAAATTTGTGATTGGAAAAAAATGAAAAATTCTAAATTAATTAAGTTTAGGTTATTCATTTAGATGTTTTTGTTTTCTTCTTTCTTCTCCCTCGCTGTTCCTCAACCAAATCACTGCTCGGTCATCGTCGTGACTCGATTCTCGTCACTCCTCGCCTTGCTCAACCGGCAGAGAATTTGGGTCTTCGCAAACAAAGAAAGAAGCATATGGTTTTCTTCTTGTTTTTTAATTCGTGCCTCAACCGGCGGAGAATTTGGGTTTTCGACTTTGCGGAGGATGGGTACAAGGAATGGGGAGAACTTCAGTCTTTGACTTTGCAGAGAACGGGTACAAGGAACAGGGAGACTGTAGAAAACCTAGGGTTTTTTTTTTTTTTTTTTTTTGTTTCTGTTTTAGGATTTGTTAATCTTCCTTATATTTTTTTTGGACAAAATTGCCCAAACTCCAGTCGTTAAAAATGTCATGTGCTTGATAGCCGGCGAATATTTGGCTAACTAGCAAGGTCAGGTTCTTATTTGGAATTAATTCAACCACTTCAGGTCCTTATTTGAGACAATGGGTCCACTTTAGGTCTTTATCTGACACAAAGTTAATTTCGAGTCCTTATTTGAGAAAATTGATCCACTTAAGATCCTTATTTGGAATTTTCCCTTAATTCAATATAAACAATCTAGTTGCTGGCAAAAAGAAGTTGCCAAAATTATGCGTAAATGATGTGTTTGATCCACCTTCTCAACTCAAAATGAGATTTTCTCTCCTGATCTAATCTGGGAGTATTTTATTATTTTTATCTTGTTCTTTTTTGTTTTTTTCTTTGCTCGTTGTTGATGCTCTTCTCTACTCGATGGGCATATTTCCATTGTTAGGAATCAACCGGATGCTTCAAATCCTCCAAACCAAGAAGAGTGACAGGGTCAAGGAGGAATACATTGAGTTCATATTGCATTTTAAGTGGTTATATGAGTTTTGGAAGCTCTCACTCACAATCTAGATCTAGATTTGGATGCTTTTCTCTCCTGATCTAAATTTAGATCTGGAAGTTTCTTAGAGGTGTCTCTGTGTTCATTTCAATCTCTCCCGATCTACATCTAGATTTGGAAGCCTATTCAACTTGTTTTTGTTGTCTTTATATGGTGACGATATTAAGAATGCTGAACTTAAGTGTTCGGTATCTAGTTGGCAAATTGTAGCTATTGAAAAAGGAGTTTACGATGAGTGTTGATCACTTAAAATGATGCAAGATTCGGTAATTGACTACCGTTCATTTTGTTGTGATGTTGAGACAAATATGTTCTAATGGGATTAAAGTGTGTGCTTTATTGTTCGACTTTGCTATTTGGGATTATCTTTGTTTTGAATCTTTCAGGTATCTTTTTGAAATCTTTAGATATGTATGAAATATTTATCTTTAAATAAAAAAACCACAAATGTTCTTCAATTTTGAAATTTGCGAGCAAAAAATATTCCATCACTAGATGCGTTTGCCGATCAATGGCAAATCTGGCAAGAGCAAGGGCAAGGAAGAGCCGGTTTTCGCTGTGAAGCCAGGAAAGAGAGTGAGAATTAGTTTCTTCAAGCTTTGTCGTTTTGGAGTTCCAAGCATCACCTCCTTTCGTCCATTGACCACTCCGGACTAATATTTTTTTATTAAAAAACAACATCCGGCTTAAAATTTCATTAAAAAAAAAAATACCTAACATGAATTGTAGGAATGTGTCACTAGAGTCGCTCAAATAAATGATTTTGGAATAAGTGTATCATAAATCCTAAGACTCGTTACGAAAATATAATTAAATCCTAAAACTTTCAAAACATGTAATGAAATTTTATAAGTTATCAAATTGGGGTAATTAAGTCTCCTTTAAACTTTATCAAATTTGAGTATAATATGGTGCCCATTAAGTGACATCAGAAAAAATTCTTTAAAAAAAATGAAAAAAAGAAACAAAAGCGAAATGTTACTATTCACTTCCTCTTTGGATGCTCAGTGCTCATCTTCTTCGAGCTTCCTGATGAGTCCCCATTTTTAGATATCTTCGCATCTTCAAGCCTTTCAATGGAAACAGAGGTCATTACGAGAACAAGAGTTCATGAAGGGAGTGATTCAGACATCATCGACCGGTTTAAGGAGGCGTGCAGGAAGGTTGGGGCGTGCCAAACCGAGATACTGCGGCAGTTCCTCATGACAGGGTGTGCCGCATATCTGAGCTGGTGTCTGGGGACGTCGAGATAGAGGAGATGTGTGCGTCGGAGGGAGACACATCGACGGACCTTGAGCGGCCATGGCTGCATCTCGACAAAACTCAAGCAGCCATGATCGAGAGCTCGAGAGAAACTCGAGCTTCTTCTTCCTTTGAATGGATACTGTTCAATTAGAGCTTACTGCCACAGCCACTCGAGTTCATTGAGCTTGCAGTAATGACTAGTCGAGCTCCGTCGATATGTCCCCTTCTGCGATTCTTTCAACGAAAGATTTGCGTCCGTCAATGGTGGTTTCGAGCTCTTCATTGAAAGACTTGGAGATGTGAAGACTTCTGAAAATGGGGACACACGAGGACAGCTCGAAGGAGATGAACACTGAGAATTGAACAAAGAGAAGATGACCAGTAAGATTTTACTCTTCTTCTTTTTTTCCTTTTAATTGTTTTTGTGATGTAAGCCCACATCCTCACTGCTTCTAAAAAAATAATAAAAAAAAGTCATGTTAGCATTTTCATTAATCAAATTAAATATAGTTTATGGTGAGACTTGATTACATCAATTTGATAAGTTTTAAAATTTGATTGTACTTTTAAAAAAATTTATAAGTCAATTTTACTTTCGTGATAAGTTTTAGATTTTTTTATACATATTTATCCCAATAATTTTTAACAAATGTGGCACCCAAGTAATTGAAAAAAATTTGGACACTCAAATGAACACTGTACAAAAATTATCATACTTTAGAGCTAATACCACAAAAAACCCAAAACATGTATATTTGTGACAAATTTACTCCAATTAACTTTTTGAATAAAATATATATCAAACTGGTATATATGTGACAAATTTATCCTAAACGAATTTTTGATCACCAAAAGCCCCAAACAGATATATTTGTGACAAATTTACCTTGCATTAGTTTTCATAAAATTGGATTAATACCACAAAAACTGTGAATCGATACAAGACAAATGGAGGTAAAACCCTAAACTAGTATATTTGTCAACTGCCACATATCATCCAACTCAACAATTTAATAGTAGCCTTTAACGAAAACTAACAGAAGGTAAATTTATCACATGTGCATCAGTTTGAGGTTTTTGGTACTAAAAAAATTAATGTATGATATATTTGTTACGGTTGTACTAGTTTAGGATTTCTCATAATATTAATCATTTTTTAATGAACAATAGATAGTTTGGGGTTTTTGGGAGAGTACTTGCCCAAAGCTTTTGCACAAATGTAAAGGGCTTTAGACTAAATGGTTTTTACGAAATGTTGCATAACACGTCTAGAGGATTTTAGCAATTTTATTAAATAAATAAAAAAAACAAAATAGCAACCGGCAACCCTCGACAGCTCTAGCAGAACACGCTGAAATCGTGCAACCCCACGGAGGTAACGCCATTGTCTCCCAACCTTAGACAATCCAAAGTTGGCCCTTCGAATTTCGGCACGGCCCTAAGTGAGGGCTGCCGAGGTCGCGTGACTCAAGCATGATGAGGCAATGCCGGTGTTGTACGACCCCAAGCAACCCCACATTGTCGTCCCTCCAGCTTTGCTACAAGCAACTAGAAATCCAAAGTAACGAACGGTACATGTGAGGAATTACAAAATATCAATGATGGTAAGATTAAAAGAAGAACATTTTATTTAACCATAGAAGTAGTATTTTCGGAATACTGAAAATCAATGTTGGTCTCAAGTTTTGTTGGGCTTTCAGCGTTTATATAACTAAAATTTGGCTGAAAAGTCCTTGGGATTTGGTTACCAAATGCCTTAAGTTTGGCACAAAACATTTGAAAAACTGAACGAAATGTCTCTCAAAGTAAGATGCAATCGATGAGCTGCGAGAATTAGAAATTGAATATCAATTAGAGGCCCTCAATGTGAGATCCACGGTCAAATAAACGAATACTGATCGAGTTTAAGAAGCCCTATGATTAACTCTGTAACTATATTTAATCGAAACCTTTGTATTTTTTTAATAGAACTTGAAGTTCAAAGAAAGAAGGGGAGGGGTTGAGAATCCAAAAAATTGTCAAAGTTGCGTTTGGCTTTGAGGCATCAACTCATTTTATTTATTTTCATATTTTTTTCCGGTAAACTTCAAGAATCATTTAGTTCTAGGAATATTTCAAATAAAGTCTCCATAGTTTCAAATTGATTTACAATCGGACCCCATTGCATCCAACACTTGTCACTTGTCAATTGTCACATCCGCCTCCATCTATTGCCAACTTAGCTCTTACAATATCCACAGAGGAAAGGGCGAAGAATATTAAGAGTGCAAAAAATTTCGTACACTTTTAGGCTAAACGCCTGTTTGTTTGTGTTCTTTTTTTATTCATCAGAATACAATTTCCGTTCTTTTATTTCGGGAAGCAAAAAAAAAATAGAAACACATTTATTTACACTTTTGTTTCTGAGAACACTTCTGAGAAACAATTTTTCTTTCTTCGATTTTTCCTTCTCTTTCTTTTCTTCTTCTTTTTTCTTTGGCCGGTCGCCGGCCTCGGCCATAGCCGGTGACCGACTGTCAAGGGCTGATGATCTCGCCAGAGCGTCGCCGGCCCCCGGTGAGGCCGAGCTCGCCCAGCCAAGGCGAGGCCGCCGACCATGGCTGAGGCTGGTGACCGGCCAAAAGGAAGAAAAAAGAAAAAAGGAAAAATAAAATAAAAATATTAAAAAATTAAAAGAAACAAAAAAATTAAACAAGTTTACCAAACGTGTTTCTGTTCTTTTTCAATTTCAGGAACATAAATTTTGTGTAGTTACTAAACGTGTTTTTCTGTTAAAAAATTGTTCCTTGGAATAGAAATAGTTTTTTCTATTTCTGTTCATTGGAACAATTTTTGAATAGAAACGTTACCAAACGCACCATAAATGGCTTATGCGAAATTTTTAATTTTTTTTTGGAATTTTTTGTTTTTATTTTTATTTTTCCTTTACTTTGGCTTTTTTTTTCTTTAGGATTGATGAGGGTCATCGGCAACCTTCGTCGATCACAAAACCCTCACCTAGATTGTGTGAGGACCTTCTTGCCCTTGGCCGTGAAGGCACTGGACGAGGCCACCAAGGCCTCACTGGTCCCTGGTGAGGGCCCTCACAGCCTCACCCACAGCCGATAAGGTCATGATGCCCTTGCAAGCTCTGGGTGGCATTGGCAACGGCTAGCGAGGCTGCAATGCCCTCAATCGAAGCCTTCGTGTCAAGGGCGAGGGGGCCCTTGCCCAAATTTGGCTGCAAAGGCCATGGGTTAAGGCATCACGACCTTGCTAGCCCTGGGTGAAGCGACGTCACATGCGGTAGCCTAGAGCTTGCGAGGGCCCTCATGGCCTCACCAATGGCCGACGAGGCCCCAACAACCTCGCCTAGGGCTTTCGTGGCCGAGGGCGAGGCAGCCCTCGCCCAATCTTGGGGAGGGTTTCATGGTTGATGAAGGTCGCCAGTGACTCTCGTCGACCCTAAAGAAAAAAGCCAAAAAATTAAAAATTTTAAAAATACATCAATAAATTTAAAATATTAAAATAATATAAAAAAATTATCCACGTCACGCCGGCAAAGCCACGTTGGAGGACTGGCATCCACATCAGATTTTCTGGCGAGACAAATCAAAATTAGCACTCAAGTAAGCGATTTTTCAAATTTGTGATATTCAAGTGAGCAAAAGAAAAAATTTTGATGTTTTTCTCTCAATTTTGATTGATATGATGAAAGAATTTGAATATTCAATAATACAATTGGAAATATTAGTTACTTATTTATTTGATAATTTATGCAAAGAATAATAAAAAAAAATGTCAAAATCAAGTGCGTAGCTGTATGCTTAATCTATTAACGAAGATTAAGCTACTAATGATGAGCGCACTACAATGACATGATATGCATCGAGATGAAAGGTATCGGGCTGACATTGGGTAAATTACTTGTCTCGAAAAAAGTTTGTGGGCATAAAATAATGTAAGATGACTCTGCCAAAATGCAGTGAACGTGATATAGATCTAGAGTCAGATTTTTTCTCGTACACAATGGCAAGAGAAATTTGTACTGTAAAATGGGAATAAAGTAGAGAACAATCTTCCATGGAATTTCAGCCACTACTAAACATGAGATGGGACACATTTTTGACATTCTTTTGGCATTTTCAAAAGAAAAGCTAAAATTGTCGTCTTCTACTTCGTAGGGCTAAGGCATCAAGCATGCATAATTGGTGGTCCCTTACGAAAATTGGCCACGAAATATCTTCCACCACTAATTTTCAGTATTTCTTGAAAGCAATGCTATCTCGAGGCAGATATTTCATGGGAAATTTTATTTGATTTGCCCAAAAAAAAAAAAACTCTAGCTAATTGAAGCTTAGGAGGTCATTATTATTGATGATTCTAATTTGATAAGAATATTTAGGAGGTCAATATAGATTAATGTGTAGACGGAGACATATATATGATATATTTATCGGTCCATATTATTAAAAAAATAATGATTTAAATGCTCCAACTACATGCCGTAATTGTTGAGAGTTATGTATGAGAGAAATTTGATCTTCTTCGCACAGAAGAAACAATTATCAATCGTGGAATCTAAGAAAAGGTACAATTTCCCTAACAACAAAATCTGACAAACAAGATTACATGGTAATTAATCATTAAATTCATAAGAAATGAACAATGTCACAAGATAATATTTTCTGTTTGTCCCTCCCAAACTCATTGAAACATGAATCTATCATAATTAAACATTGATCTCAAAAGCAATATTAACTGGTAAGGCATTTGTTCTTGTGCTCCTAATTCAATAAATAAATATATATCATCTCTTGAGTTGGTGTGGTTGGTTGGAGTATTAGAGGATTTCCAACTCATTAATTAGAAATCATCTATTCAAATCTTATCAACTACATACAAATTGCTTTGGGTCATGGCTACCTAACAAGTCAAAAGGTATGAACTTTATCGGTTTACAAAGCTTGCAGGGTACTTTTATGAGCCTCAAAGTAGTCGGATTCATTCACTTGTGTGTCGGGGTTATAAAATAAAATTTTGATAGCAATACATAATATTAAAGGATGATCATTACTTTTTCAAAAAATAGACCGATATATATGCTATATATTTGTTGGAATAATCCGTCCATACATTAGTTTATACTTTCCCTCAATAAATCTTCTAATCAAATTAGAATCAGTCCTTGCACTTCCTAAGCTTCGACTAGCCGGAGTGCTTTTTCTCTTGGGGGAAAGTCAAAGATATTTCCTCTGAAATATCTGAAATATCTGCCTCGAGATAGTTTTGTTTTTAAGTAGTGAAAAACTAGTGGTGGGAGATTTTTCTCGGCCAATTATCGTAAGGGGACCACCATTTATGCATGCTTGATTCCTTACAAAGTAGGAGATGGCAATCTTAGCTTTTCTTTTAGAAAAGCCAGAAAAGAATGTCAAAAATGTGTCTCATTTCATGTATTGGCGACTCGTATTTCATTGCAGATTGTTCTCTACTTTGTTCCCGTTTTGCACTACAAACTCCTCTGACAATTTGGATCAAGCCCGTCGCCAACTGTTTCTTTCTTCCTGTGATCTCTTGCTATTGTGTTCGCAAAAAATCTAAGTCTAGATCTACCTCAAGGTCACTGAATTTTGGCAAAGTTATGTGACATTATCAATACCCACAATTTTTTTTCGATATGTATTTTACTCCCCATCGGTTCAATGCCTCTCATCTCAATTTATATTCATGTCATTATAATGCACTCTTCGTTAATAGCTTAAGCAAGCTACTACACAAGTGATCTTGGCATTCTTTGGATTCTTTGCATAAATTATCGAATGATAATTTAATGTAATTGATATTTCCAATTGAATTTATCGAACATTCAGAAATTTTTACAAGATATTTTAACTTCAAGATGACATCATTTATGACATTTTTTCTTAACTGTAGTTTAATTGTCCTTTAAAGGCGCGAGATGAGAAAGAATTCATCCTCATCTTTTTTCACATTGGCCAGCACTACCTCCCTCTACTTATCTTCACCATCAAAATTTCTATTTTCAACCACCTAGAAAATAAATTAAAATTTTTTTCCAACTCTTATTTTATTTGCAACCAAGCTCCAACGTTGACTCCAATTTGAGATGTCTAAACTTTTGTTGTTACCTTATTAACTGCATTATAAGGTAAAACTTTCATGTTGTCAACTTACTAAACTAGGCACATTTTGAAAGATAAATTAATTCAAGGGCTTAAAGCTTTGATCAGTTCAAGTTCTTCGACTAGCGCTAAGTGAAAACTTTTGGGGAAAAAACTAGATTGATTTACTTGGCACTGTTGAACTTGGTTGTTTGATGCTTATTAATTAGGTTTCTTTCTGAGGTTTAAGTTTATAAGCACTTCATGGTTTGCATATTTTCGTATTGAGGTATTGTGATCTTTTTCTTGTTATGAAAATTTTTATTCGTGTCTATAATATGTTTGAATGATTGCTAAAAAGATTTCATTGCGCTTAGGTAGGAAAATAAATAAATAAATAGAGATGGTATAAGCAGGCCTAAAAATAGCATTTCAGAAATTTCTTGACATGTCTAGGGGCAATTTTGTAAAATTAACAAAGTAAGATGGCTCTCTGAACATCCTCATCGTATGTTTTAAAGTGTAATTAGTGGGTTATTAAGTTTAGATCAATTAAAGGAAATAAAATCGATTAAAGATAACTGGTTTAGAAACTCTACGGGAAAATTAAAAATTTCATAAAGGTAGGGGGATAATATGCTATATCTGCAAATTATGGGCCTGCTTACACGATGAGAGGCCTTCTGATGATATATGATCGAGTTAATCCTCCAATTATTTATTATTATTATTTTTTGGCAAGATGTAATGCAAACCACTAAGACATCCCGGAACACTCAGACGCAAAGTCTAATTTGAGAGTCGAATTTGAAGGCTATTGCAGCTTCATTTTGCACAACATGGTTTACTCGGCCACCTATTCCTATTTTTGCATGATGGACACGAAGGAAGGTCGACGAGGAAATGATGATAAACTGAGACTGTTGCCCGCATCGAGAACAATGGAAAAGGCGCTGATACCAGATTCGGTCTCCGGAAAAGAGACAAATGGCAAACGTGACGTACATGGTAAGAATTGAAAGCAAGATCTTCATAATCTAACAAAGCACATTGTCGTCAATAGCCCATGCCTGCCACAGAATGTTTGAAGAAACGGTAGATGAGAAACAGGGCAGCAGAAGCAAGAGAAATACGAGGTAAAGACCTTAAATGAAAACGTGGGAGAAAACCAAGTGAGATGTACGGTAGCTTTTGCAAGTTCACTCTATAATTGAACAAAAGAACTACCATATCGGTAAGCGAAAGCGTTCAACCAACAGGAAGTTGTCCTGCCATCCACATCTAATGATTACATGTTTCATAATCAATTGCCAATGTACATTGCATATGTTACTTCCCCCTTGTATTGCCCCTACGCCATGATTAGACGGGCAGCAACTCTGCAAGGTCCCCCGCCTGTGCAGTGGCGGCAGTTACACCAAAACGCCAGCATATACACTGTCTGAAATGCAGCTGCCTCGCATTACACGAGATCCATTATCAACACACCGGTCATCTGACTCTGCAGAACATCTATAGTCAGTTGGTCAATAAGGTTTCATCCTCGAAACAAAAGATTCTCCTTTCTATAAGCAATTCTCGTTTGGAAGTTTCTTTGCCCCAAAATGATTGTATGGAAGCTTCAGATGGATATTGTTAGCAAAACAAACTCTAAAAGGCAGATGAATAATAAAGCAATTTTTTCGTTCTTTGACAAATGCGTGACATGCATTCACTTCTGAATACGTTCTGTAGGATCCTGTTCAAGTAAGACACTGATGTACGCATTGAGCTTTACCTGGTCAAACATTCCAGCTGAAAACTATCTAAATACCGGAGTACAATTAGACTATTGTAATGTGATTCTACTTTCAATGAGCACCCATTGACAGGTTAACTTTACCCTGAACCCTCTGAACAATAACCACCAATAAGCAATTTGAACAACATTTCGTTGTTACCTTATCTAATTCTCTGATGCAGAATCCACTGCCCCATGTACTCTGTCTCTTTTCTCTTCTTCAACTTCTGCCCTTTGCTGTATCTTCTGTTGCTGTACCCATGGCATCTCTGACTCCTGATTTTGATGTTCCGCTTGCTGTTCATCCAGTGTGTCGGGTTTCTGAGGGAATGGTTGTTGCAATGGCAATGGCTGCTCTTGCTGCTGAAGTGGTTGGCTGTCATTTGACTGCTGATGCGGAAGTAGCTGTTGGACCTGCAGCTGCTGGTATTGTTGATTTAATTGCAGCTGCTGTTGCCACTGCTGCTGTGGATTATAAAATACCTGTTGCTGTTGATATGGTTGCTGTGAAAGTTGTTGATGTTGGGGCTGTTGCTGCTGAGGTTGCTGTTGCTGTTGCATAAATTGCTGTTGCTGGTAGTAATAATATTGACACATCTGATTATATGCTACAGTATTCTGCATTTGCCCGTATTGCTCAGTATTTTGAGGGGGGCACTGAAGCATCTGAGCTTGGGGGTATATTGCAGATTGTACAGGCAACTGAGATAGAGGTCCGTGAGCAAAACTCTGTGGCTGCACATTTGGCATAGGCCATGCATGAGGTGCCATTAGATTACCCTGAGTTGCAGCGTGAAATGGGTTCTTTGCCACAATTCCTTGCTGATTTAATTGACCTCCCATTTTACCTCGTCCATGACTTGACTGAGAAGACTCGTGTTGATATTGTGATTTCTTCCGCAAATGCCCACGGGACCCAAATCTGGAATCCCTGCGAACTCTGTCATGATGCCAGCTTTGACCCCTATCGGTAGGCTCATGCTGGTTTGGAAGTGACCCTGATGAATAATGATCTTGATGGCTTCCAGTATATGACGCATTGTTTGTTTGCCTTTGTGTATCAGCACCATCACAACCTTGACTGCCAAGTGGACTGAACCTCTTTAGATCCTGGTAACTCCTGTAACCACTCCCTGGCAAACTCTCATTTGACAGGCTGGTTTCTTGAGAACCACCAAGAAGCAAGATTTCATTTGTCACCCGGGGCTCATCAGAAGTTTCACCACTACGAGAGAAATTAGAGATTGATCCAGAAGTTCTATCTTCTTGAGGATGCAAAGAAAGTGTTTCAAGCAAAGGTGGCATCGACTCGTTATTGGTTATGTCACGCTCTGATTGGTCATTGTCCTTGGAGCATGTTGAATCAGATTGAACTGACTCAGCTTCCTTAGCAGCTTCATCACCAACTATATCCACATCTGATCCATCAGGAGAATTGTCTCTGGATTGCTGTAAAGCATTTTTAGCTCTCTGACTTTCACCATCATTAGATGCTCCAGAGTCTGGCTGATGTAATGCAACACTGTCATAATGAACCTCATGACTTGGCATTGGTAAACAATTGAATCTCTCCCCTGGGTTAACCTGCTCAGGCGATGGATCACCATCTCCTCGCACTGAAGATCCCTCCTCCTGAACGGAATCCTTTAATGGGACTTTACAGCAGTTATCTCCCAACAGTTCATCGGGCTCAACCACACATGATCTCTGCTTCTCTTCCGTGACAATCTTGAAAGATTTTATAGTGGTACAAGGAGTCACTTTGGAAAATACACTTGTCCTCAGAGAATGGGGAAACTTTCTTACATGCCAATTCCATGCCCTCATTACATCATAAATGCTTCCACACTGATCAACATACTGCCACCGAAAAATCATCTCAAGCAAGTTACTAATAAGCCTGTCCGATTGTTCAATACAAGGTCATATGAGGTAACATTGGGTTTCTAAAAGAGTATCAGAAGAATTGACCAAACCAAAGGAAAAAGACAAATAAATTCAAGACAATATACCTGCACTGTGATTGTAAAATACATTATTGACCAAACAAAAAGACAATACTATGAAAAGAACACATGCAAATGCCCTTCAACCAAATGAAAACACATAAAAGTCCTATTTGGGTCTTCAATGAATGCTAAGCATGACTCAGATAGAGTTTCACCTTTAGGTATAGGTTTGATATATCCTCCCCATCATTTGAGTCCAAAACTTGAGATTCGCTAGATTGCAAATACAATGCATTGGCTATAACAGTCTCAACAACATTTATAAGTTCCATCCCTTCATGGCTCAATGCAAATCTTATCAATTCCTGGGATCAGAGTAATCAACAACAATCAGCAATTACATGTGATTAAGGTGAGTTCATCAAAAGTGATCATATAGTAATGGCAATACCAATCTTTATGCATGGAAAAATTCCAGTAACCGTTTACAGCAATACAGTTTTGCTATATTTTATGTGACAGCACCAAAAGAAAACTTTGCCAACTGGTGGCTTCACCATCACAGCTAAGAGCTGAGATATGACAGCAGAAACCAAGTTCAAACTTCGAATTTGGAACTCCTGAATCTTTTTTTGCCACAAATCCCGATTTCTACCAGTGGTTGTTGCCATTAAGGGCCACAAAATGATGTTCTTGACAGCCAGGGCAAACAATGGCCACACCAAATTTGACTGATAGCTGCTTACCAATCAATATGCCAAGTCTTTCATCAAGTGTTTATGCTTCCCATCTTCCTCTTTACTTTCTTCCGTTTCTGCTGAGTATTCTATCTTGGAGGGCCTACATATATTTTCTTCAGAATGCACGCCCCCCTCAACACCCCCCCAAAAAAAAAAGAAAAAAGAAAAGGTGCAGTGACCAGTTCCTCCCAGTCTCCAATAAAAATAAATAAATAAATAACAATATATATATATATTTTTGGTAAGTAATAAATAACAATATTAATAACACTGATAGTAATAATCCACTTATGATAAGAGAATGTATGTGTCTTTAAAAGAAGATGCAAATCACATATGCACAGTGTACCAAATTACTTACAATGGTACTGCTAAAGAACGCGATGCTATGGTAGCATGACCCCCGCATTAAACGATTGGGAAATGGTTCAGTGGATCTCTAGGTTCATGTTAAGCCAGTAATGTCGAAAGGAAAACAAGACCTATGATTGGCATCACACAGAGCATTCGCCAAAAAGTTGCCACCTTGGGGTTTTGAGCACATTATAAAGCCTTCTTTGCATTCGTTCATTCCATCATATGTGAAAGCTCACAAGAGAAAATCTAAATAAAGGCAAAAAGAGGTACCACCCAACTGAAAAACATATAGTTAAAAAGAGCAATACGGAATGTCATCGGACCTTCCAAACTATTTTCAAACATAATACAATCCATAGATGTGACTAAAGTACATATATTTGAGGATACAGGGTAAGTGAGGAGGGAACTTGATTAGGATGATGAGGGATGAAATACCTCATAAAGCAATTTGCAACGCGGCATATGTTTAATAGCATCTACCAGGACATCTATGGCTGCATGTGCACTGCCAGTTGTCTGTAAATATGAGGAAACAAAAAAGACAAGCATTTGTCAAAAACAATATACTGATATTGAACTTGCAGAGAATTCATCACATTGTGAAATGGCACATGCAAGTGTCCAACATTACATAAGCACTATAAAGTGGCATGAATAGAACAGCAATATTATTCACCGGAACTTCAAGTTTATTGCAATCATACCAAATACAAATGTTGTGAATAATGCACATATAAAGTGGGTAGAGAATAAAATTCTCTGTTTGATATGGCCTTTTCTAGTGCTTCTTTGTATATCTTTGATGCAGTCACAAGGTTTCCCTGTTAATGAAGAAAAAGGATTAGGAGTGAGACAACTATTATCCATGAAATAACAAATTCGGTTGTGCCAATTGATTTGGTGACCTACCCATCGTTTCTCCATGTTTGCTTTCATGATGACATCTTCCACAAAGTCACTATCCAGCTCTGTTCGAATATGGACAAGAGCAGCACGTGCGCCTGACACATCACCTATTTTTTCCTTAAACCTGGCATTATATGCATGGATCACCGGAATCCTCTGTGAGGACATATGACAGGGCAAATAAGCTCTCTCTCCAGAATGAATAAATCATTGTCTCAGCTAATCTCATTAAGACAGAAATAAAATCACAACCATGAGGAAGTAGTTTCCATAAAGTCCTGTTACTCATGTCAAAAGAATAACTGGTTAAGATCAGTGCACTGCATACCATGCACGGGCCCTCTTTCTTAATGTACCATACGGTCTATGAGGTATTAAAACGGGTCCATACATATTGCAATTAATATGTACCTTTGGAGATGGTGAAAAATATTAGATTAGCTTGAGCAATTGATCAAGTGAATGAATCCACCCATTTGAATTGAGGACCCCCAACCTTCTTGAGTAGCCACTCAATCAAAGGGTTGTATAGGGTCTTTGTTATTCTATGTCGTTTCTCCATTGATGTGTCTGTGGGCAAGGAAAAGTTTCCAGTGAGCTTGTTTAATAAAGTATGTGCACTTGCAAGGAGGGTTGTGTTCATACAGTCTGACTTTCCGTCAGTCAATCCCTAGATGGTGCTCTTAACATGATTAACCAAGATCTAAATGTATAGAGTTACCCTGATCGCTTTAAAAAATCCAGGAAATTGTAGAGTAAAAACTGCATATATTGCAAACACTATACTGGAGTGGGTGCTGACTTCATGACAATATTGGAAATCACCAATTTTCAGTGAAACGCAATGAAAAAGCAATCAGCATAAGAGTGATAAATCTGGGTATCAGTCAATCCTACAGTGGCCTCTACATTCTTCTAGAAAAGTCAGACATATGTATTTAGAAGCAAGTGGGATGTGTTATTGCTGTCACTATTCTAATATAACACATTCCTCTAGCAACAATAATAGCTAGCCACTGGAGTGTGAAAATCTTATCCCATTCAGAGTTTTGTGTTGATTCATCTTGAGTACCAAGATAACTAAGCATACAATAATCCAATGTAGTGTAGTTAAACATCATGACTAACACAAAATAAATATGTAAAACCATTTTTTTTTTTTTTTGGGGGGGGTGGTTTATTTAGGCGCTCCCTTCAAACCCATTCCTCCTACCTTATATTCAGGATTATCTTAACAGTCAAAAGAAGGAATTTACTCTCCTGCTTTAATTACTTGACTCAATTGACTAAGCCTTAGTTATGCCAAGGTTGAGAACACATGTCACTTCTTTTCGTCTATTTGCATGATGCATTATAAATTCATGCTATCACCAAATTCCTTTTTACATAGAAAAGTAAGACATCACATCAACTAAACTTTCCTACAGAACCATCAGAAAAAATTTCACTACTTGGAAAACTCTATTGACTATGGGAACGGTCACCAGACTCACCACTGCCACCTCACTCAAGCTTTATCGCACCAACTAAGCCAGTTACATGATTATATCCTATGCCACCACTCTTTTTTTTTTTCTAATCAAGTCTTTAAAAAAATCCAAATATTCAGGATTGCTTTTTCCAGTCTCTTGCAACATCCTTTCAATCTTCCCTTGTCCCCATTTACCTTGCATTTCCATCAAAGTTCCATCTTGACAGTGGAGCATAGGAGACCACTCTTCAGCAAGCCACCTCAACCAAGTCTCCTTCATCTTTTTCTCAATGGAGACCGATGCCACCTGATCCTTGAACACAATTATTCCTAATCCTATCTTCTTTATTTGCCTACATGATGAAGGAAGCATCTTCTCCCCACCACTCTTTTTTTCACACATTAATGCTCCATCACCCGACTTTGCATGCCATAAAACAGCGCTACCTTGTTGTCTTCTGACAGAACTTTAGGTGATGTTGTGGGAAAGAGTGAAAATCGGGGATTGAAAATTTGAGTGGAGAAAGGGGAAATTTTGAAACTACCATAAGAAGGGAGAGGCAATGCAACTTAAAATTCTAGATATTTACTAATCAAATTGTCCTTCCTGACTCCTCCCAAGTATAGGATAAGCAGCCAAATCACACATAATCATTCATTATCGAAACTGATAGCCCAAACTAAGTGCATTCTTATTTCATCCCAAATCCACTTCCTGTTTAAAATTCCCCACCACTCTCTTTTCATGCCATTCTATTTGCCATGTTGCAGCAAGAAAACATCCACTCATCCGCTAGCCATAAATTAATGGTTATGGCAATAAATTCTTGCGATTCCAAACTACATCTTAATAGCCTGATCAGTTAATTAAATTTACCATTCTCCAGAATAAAGAAGCTCTCATGCAAACCCAAATAATTAATCCTGCTAAATGAAGTCATCAATTTTAGGGTTAACTGCACTTTTCTCCCCAAAATTATGTGTTTGTCTCAATTTGCACCATATTGCTTCTGATTTTTCTAGTTAGCACTTTGGTCTCTTCAGACAACCCCAAATTTCCATTGCTAACAGGAATCTGCCAAGCATTTGGCACCAGATCCCAAGTCATTCCCCTCTGTTTCACTGATCTGTAAATTGATATTCTCATTGCCTCCACTAGATTAGGCGATTGACTGGAATTCATGCACAAAAATGTCAGAATCAAACTAAACAACAAACTAGCTATTCGAGTCCAAAAAGCATAAAAAGTGACATTTTGAAGTTGGTGAGATTGAGTTATGCATTACCATATAACAAAAGTATGAACAAATTTTCCATCATCAATAACAATTTCATAGTGACTGAAAAGACTCCCTTACATTTCGAAAGTATGGTGGAATCAATTAAACAATGGGGAAGGGGGGTGAATCTAAGACAAACACCAAATCTTGGGGGCCTAGCATTATCAACCATAAACCATATTCAACAAAAATTGCAGTTTTAAGCATCTCCATGCATGCTATAAACCTCAAATCTTGGGCGCATGTCATTAATGGTTAACAATAGTCAACCAAACTAGCATTTTGAAGCATCTTCATGCATGCTTTTCTAAGATTAGAGTTTGTCATGTTTGTCTCTTTTTCCAGTTATTGCATGCTCCTGACGTACTCGAACAATTTCCCTTCCTTTTTATCTTATCCCAAAAAAAAGGAAAAATGTGAAAAGATAACACTATGTCTCTAACCCTTCTGAGAAAATAGGACAGCAAAGAAATTAATAATAAACGATTCATAAGACAATGTCATTGCAGCATTTATTGAAAATCTAAATGTAAGTAACAGACAAGCTTACCTTGAGAAAAATGCCCACTGCCCTGTCCAATGCAGAGTTAGCCAACTCTCTTCCTCCTTTGGTTTCCATGAAATGCACATAACGCATCCAAAATTCAGGATAGTTTGCAGCAGGAATCAGACACCTCTCATAAAGTTTAACAACCTACAAATTATCAATCTATGCCAACATAAGAAATAATGGGGACCAAAAGTTCACAGTTGGCACAGGAAGAAAGCACTCGAATGCCAGTATTACCCAATCAAAATCCTCTTGCTTCTCAACAAAATCCAAATATTTATGCCAATTTTCCACTTGATTGTCATCAAGTGGCTTCATATGGAAATAAGATCTCCGAATGCATGACTCAAAGCCACGAATCTTTTCATCCATTTGGTGTGACTCCTTGTAAAGCTTTTCTCCTATTTTCGTGTACTTGTGAAGTGCCCTCGACCTATCCAGGCCATTGGATGAACCCAACAAATTTCCAACCACATTGGCAATTTCCTCATCTTTATAAAATATTTGCACTTCACTCTGGATCTCACTTTTGTGGTTGAATTCCAAGTCAGGCTCACTTGTGCTTACCATCTCCTTTTTCCAAATGGTAACTAACTTCTTAAAGCTGAAAAGGTGAAAAAGAAAGACAGATAAAGGAAGTTAACAACATAGAACAAAATAAATATCCAAAAGCATAGCAGGTACATGTGAAAAGTATTCTCTTTTCTTTTCTATTTTTCCTGAGATCAACATAGAGACAATGCCATAACACAGTAAATGGAACATAAAATCAACAATGAATTGCCACCTCCAAAAAGGAGGTGACCTGGTGAGGCAACTTATGAGAGAGCATCCATCGGAATTGGGGTGTCTTGTTCATCTTTAAGGAACAGGCATAGCGGTACAATATTAAAAGACAGAACATGCAGATCCTTATTTAAATGCAGCCATCAAGATAATTGAAGTACAAGTCATAACTTTCCATTGCATCATGCCATGATCTTACCAAACACAGAATTGACAGTATCGTACATGAATATGCAGATCAAATTTTTCAATATTTTGCAGTCACTCAATTATCCTTCAGTTATTATTAATGAACATAATAAGGCAGGCAAATAATGATTCAGTGTCCTCTTATAATTCATCCAAAAGAGGTGCTATTTTTCTCCCTGAAAAAAGGTCAATGATCATTTTAGAGCTCTCAATCACGTGTTTATGGTTTATATGAAGGTTTGTTAGGTGCTAAGAAAAATGGCAAGAAATTCACATGCTCAGACATGGCTGTTATGTAATATAGCTTTGTGCTCATATCAATTATATTCATCGTCTCGACTTGAGTTCCTACAAGTTGCAGCAGGGATGTGACTTCCACTAAGCAAAGCATTAGCTAGGATCCAAACCTCCTGTTGAACCATATATTGCAATCTGAAAGAAGTTGCTACAACTTGCTATCTATGGCCAAATCTACAAATTATGGTCATAAATACAACTTATCTATGCTCTGACTTGGCTGTTATGTAATCAAACTTAGTGTACATATCAATTACATTCCTTATGGTGAAGTGTGTCCCCAAAAGATGCAGCACGTCATTTGCACTAAGCAAAGCATGAAGAGCTAGGATTCAAACCTCCTGTTCAATCATGTACATAGGAATCTGAATGAAATTGCTGCAAATTGCGATCTATGGCCAAATATATGAATATTGGCCATATAAACAACACAAAGGGTTCCAGCTAAGCATTATCACTTATTACAAGTTCGACACTTTCCGATTACTATGCAGAATAGGTGCTTTACCTAGACTTCACAGTTCAAACTCTCACAAAATAGGCTTCTTTCACCAAAAATTAAGAAATAAGGTACCAATATGCTGTGTTTGCTGTCAGACCATGGAGTAGAATGAATAGTGCATTACTAGCAAACGTTTCTCCAACAAAGACTTCAAATCAAGAAGGTTTAGAGACAATACAACTTGACATGAAATGGAAAAGATAATAGGTCAACAGAAAAAGGCCTAAAATTAACATCATATCACTCCT
Organism: Eucalyptus microcorys; assembly: GCA_014182515.1. Classification (NCBI taxonomy): domain Eukaryota; kingdom Viridiplantae; phylum Streptophyta; class Magnoliopsida; order Myrtales; family Myrtaceae; genus Eucalyptus; species Eucalyptus microcorys. Next base: position 3,991,572 of record CM024565.1, on the reverse strand, counting down.
TTTGTATAAAATCTATTTGCAAGGCTGAAGCTCAGAGAAATACCTGTCATAGTAATGTTGTAACTTTTTGGTAGGAAATCTCAGAGTCTGCACATAAATCTGAGTGAGATAGCTCCACTGTTGCTGGGATAGTTCAAATTCAATGTACTTATCCCACACGGAATGGCACAAGTAATCCTTGCCAACAAATGATAATCCCCTTCTGAACAATCTGTTAGTTGATGGTCCGTCAAAGGTGTTAATCAATTGAAGATTGATGTTGCTTTCTTTTGTTAGCAAAAAAAATCTCAGAATATTATGATGAGGATGACAATGACGATGCAAGAAGTAAAATTAATTGTTGAATCACGCTATAAGTAATATACCCGGAATAGTCTTATCTCACTGCTAAGGTCGCTAATCAACCACTCATCATTCAAAGGTGAGGAATTCTAAGAAGATGAAAATGAGAATTAGGCCTCAAGCAACTGACAAAAAGAGGCTTGCCCCTCCACACTCACAGCACTGGCGTGTTCTCAAGATGAGCACAAATAAGCACATGAAAACAAGCAAACACACACAGAGACAAGCAAGCACAAAAACTCACACAAGCACAAGCATGAACAGAGAGAGACAGAGAACAGCCCCAAACACTCGCTTTGAATGGACTAGAAGATAAACCTTGCATGAGTTCAGCAGGCAGTAATCTAGAGAGATCAGATCACTAAACTAATAATTGGGTAACATATAGAGTACTCTACAATTGAAAACCAAATATTCCAATTTAAAATAGAGCATACAAAGTATCATCAGAGTAAGTTGAGGATAATTTTGGTTATTTTTCCATTTTTGCTAGAAAACATTGCAGCATACACTCAAGAACTTAAACAATAAATCCATCTCCAGTAATGGTTCCACATAGTACAGAACACAAGAAACTGATCAGCAGTTCAAAAAAGTTTCAGCATATGAGATTATGTGCAACAATATCACGTAGCTAACTATATAATTGTTTCCCTAAAGGAATATATCTCAATATACGAAGTGGCATAAATGCAGAAAGCAATGCAGTTTATGTGTGTCATAAATGGAACTTCAGAGAAGCACATCAACACAATTTGACTTTTGTTGAAAATTTGAGAGATGCAATGAGAGTCTACAACTCGATCTAAACAAAAAGTGTTGTACCAACAAATCACCTCTGGATGGCACACCCACAGGGTATACACATATCTAGTAATCTTTTCTTTCCCTTTCTTTTTCAATGTTTGGAATGGGAAAATTTAAGTTATTTCAGTAATAAGAGATACTTCTCATTAAAAATTCATTAAGAATTCCTTGTCAAAGATCAACTAAGAACCTAAAAGTAAAAATCCAAGTCTAATCCTTAAGTAGCACTAACAATCATTCATTTTTGCATTAAAGATAACTGTAAACATCAACAATATGGATGCCTGGAAGACATGATGGCTGCAGGGCTATTGATCAAGTTCTTAAGCATGTAGAACTGCCATTACCTACGAACATCATCTGGATCCTCAAAAGCCAACATGCTGAAGTGACAGTACTCCACCCACACATCAACTGAATAAGTTGCTGACAGTACAGCTTGTTCAAACACATCAACAACCTTTTCAATACTGCACAAGCGCATAGTGTGATCTGCATACTTCCTCCAGTATCCATGGCACAATGGGAACTCACACAAGAAAGAGTCATACACCAGGCGTAATTTCTCTATGTCATCCTGCGCAATATTTCAAACAAATGCTATTGACATAAGCAAATAATTCCATAATTTCTCGTAACGATTAAGAGGTTTCAATGGTGCTTGCTGATTCACACGGTGTTCCTTTTCCTTTATTGGAGGAAAAGAAAAACAAAGGACCTTTGTGTTTAGCCACCACCATTGAGTTTTACTTCAGATTGATGCTTTCCCATTAAAAGGCATAATGGCCATTGGCTAGCTATTGAACTCTAAATCATAAAAACAAGGCAAACGTAGTTTCATCAATGAATTTAATCTATTGATCATAGACTGCATGACAGTACTTAATGCACATCTAATATAAATCCTGATGCAGTTAAATTGAGAATTTGCAAATAGAACTGCTAAATCAACAGAAAAGAACATATTTTCTTAGGAAATACGAGATCTTGAATTAAATATGGACATTTATTGACCACCAAAACTCATGGCTTCTAAGTGTCTTTCAGGACCATATGTAAGTGAGGTAGTTAAAATTGCTTTTCCACTTTAAGGATGGTGGCTTACCCTTGAAACATGAAATTAGATCGTAGATGACAATCTCATAGAACCAAAATAACATGACTTAAGAAAGCCATGATACCGTAGAATAGACAAATGAGTAAGTATGAGGAGTGGAAGTAGATATTCAAAAGATCAACTTGATAATGCAGAATGCACATCCATACAAGTAATAACAGAAGCACTCAAGCTATTTTTGGAGTCATTACATCTATCTAGTTACCGAAAAGAAAAACATATGAGGAGCATGGACATATTTTGGACCAAGTTATGAATGTTCTTCACAGGAACCAACTTTTTAATCTAATCTTTCTATGAAACTCTGATCAGAGAAGGAAACAGCTATAAGGGAGTAATCCTTGTACCTCAAGCCATGGGTGACGCTTGTAGCTTTTGATGTATTGGCCTCATTTTGCAGGAGATTCTTTCAAAATTTCAACACTATCACTAGTCTATAAAAGAATGCCTGAAAAGATTTGAATTCGAGTGATCACTGGATGTGCACAATACCTTTTATCAAATTGGACAGCAAATCATTAAGGTGTTGTTTTGGTACTGCCAGAATCTTAGCAAGTTTACAAGGTGAAATGATGTTATAGCAATTTGATTTTTTAACTCTATGGAATAGACTTTAAAATTTATCATCAGCAATATCATCTAGCATTGAAGAATCCTTTTTGTTTACTCAGAGCATGGCTCATATAATTTAAGCTTTCAAGGTTCGGCTTAACAACTGCTATTTATCGGAAGTTTAATTTTTCCATGAAAAAATTCTATAGACACAAAGTAGTAAACGCACTAAGTAAATTGACCATGTTATCGTTAGATATCAGCATGCAATTCACATGGTTTAAAGAGTTAGAGAGAAGAGGGGTACGTTATTGCCATTCAAAGGATGCATGAAGGCTTTTTGGTTCGAAGAAATTAGAATGCACCCAAATAATTCTTCTCGCGGAGAAATTATCATAAATCTCCAATAAAATGCTTGAGGAATTAGTAACGATTAATGATGGTGGAAGACAGCTATAATTGGCCCAAGATGTATAATGATGATTACTGATAATGTTGAGATTCCCATAACCAATCTAGGAACATGAACAAGTGCTGTGGATCAACACTGCAACATAGCAAGGGTAATTATCTATTCCAGAATGTCCACTTCTTTCATGCTGCTAAGATTTATTTTAGTAAGACAAGATTTGTTTGGAGTTGCCCTGATATTTGCACTTCAATGATTTTCAACTGCTGGGTCATTCACTATTTCAAAGGAACAGATTCGGATGGAGTTGCTAGTGCTAACTTCCTATATGAGATTATGCTGATTGCCAACATCAAATAACTCCTGAAATAATTATTGGTGAATCGACTGTGTATCCCAGCTACCAACAATTAGTAAAAGAAGCTGGGGATAACATCTTTGAAGATGTATCCCTAGAATCACCAAAGCTTCCTTATTTCATTAAATGGTTGCTAATGCAAGGAGATTGACATGAGAAACTGTGAAAACTCTAAGAGTGACACTATTCTTTTATGGTTAACATAATTTAAGGCCTACGCCATCTTACTATAATTTCCCTAAAGTATACCTGTCTTCTTTATCTACATTGAAAAACGGAATCTCTTGCACGTGAGGTCATGTAACTAACATGGAATTTCAGTGCATTGTACCAGGGAAATCCTGTGCAAGAAAATCTGGGCCTAGGCTCATCTTAAGCCTTTTAGATCATTGATTATACGAGGATATCTAGACACCGGCCAATCATAGGTGAGGCAAATATCACCCGATTTTTACTCAAGCAAAACTAACAAGTGGTTAGAAGGCAAGATACTTAATGCTTTGAAATTCAGACCTTCTTAAACACAACGGCAAATAAACATTCGGAGCATATTCTCACATCAACCCAACAGTCCAAACTTTTGGAATTCGAAAACTATCAAATCAGGAAAGCCGATATCCTCAAACAAAAGTTCCAAGCCTAGGATCAACCAAATCCGAAGGGAAACACGCTCTACTCCGCGACATTAATGTCAATCACATGCAGGCAGTGTTCAGTTCAAGCACGTCAAAATGCAACGTCCACAGAAGTTTCGGCGGGGAACTGTGGACTCACAGGATACGCATTCTCAACGGCGGAGACCAGCGAAGTCCAATCGTCGAAGCTCAACGAGCCGCCCGCCACGAGACCGCGAAGCTGGACCTCATCAAAACCACCTGAAGAGGGGAAAACCACAAAAAAAAAAAAAAAAAAAAGAGCGGCACCAGCAGCATAAGCCTAACGCTCGAACCGACCGAGAAAGTAGTCAAACATCACGAACTCGCCACAGCCGCGACCGCGACCGCGTCGCGCGCGATTTGCTTCAGGCGAAATCGTCGGATTGCGGCTCGGATTGCGTCGCGACGGCGAGCAAGACGCGATCGATCGCGCTCGAAGAGCTCGCGGAAGAGAGAGAGAGAGAGAGAGAGAGAGAGAAAGAGAGAGAGAGTACCGTCGAATGTGTGGGACGCCATGGGAGGAGCAGGAGCTTGGGGAGCCTCCACCTCCATCGGACGAGAAGAGCACGCGCCGCCGTCTGTCGCCGCTAGCCGGAGTAGAGACGAGAACAAGCCCCACCGGAGTGGCGGACTGTAAAAGCTGCTTCCTTTTATTTTTCTTTTTTTGGGATATAAAAACAATTTAATTCGTTTCTCTTCTTTTTTCTCACTTTTTTTTTTTTTTTTGTAAAAGACAAATGTGAAGTTCTTGATTTTTTATCCTCAAATTCAATTTTTTGTTTTACTGTGTTCTCCAAATTAAAGGGAACCTTCAATCTAATTTTATCTGATCTTGACCACACAAAAAATCCAATTTATCTAATCAGGGCCGTGTGTGCTTGAAAATGTAAAATGTATGTACGACGTTTCTTCGCTTTTCAAATTTTAAAATCTCGCCCAATTAAGAAAAAAAATCTAAAAAGTTCTTTCTTCGATAGCACCTAAAAAGTTGCTTATAACAGAACGTATCCATTTTTCCAGTTGGTAGCTCTTTCTTTTCTATGCAATGAGCATAGCAAGTCTGACATGATCATGATACATTTATATGGGGATAAGTATACTATTGGTGCCATAAATTGTATACGGCGCTCACTTTGGTGCCAAAAGTTTCCACCGGATCATTTAAGTGCCAAAAATTTTTAAAAACGCTCACTTTAGTGCCAACCCCGATCTGGTTGGTCGGAAATCCGACGTGTCATTTTTTTATTAATATTTGAAGCCGACGTGGATCGCCGGAGAATACAATCAGCATGCAAACAACAAAACGACGCCGTTTAGCGTTTTTTCCCCCAAATAAGAAATCCTAAATCCCAAAATTCGAGTAGAATCGGAAATTGAAAACCCTAAATCCCCAATTCGACCAATTCGAGTGCATATTTTGATTTTCTCTCAAAGTTATCAACTCGCTCTTGCGAATGGAGGACAAAAACTTTAGTAGAGGCTCACATTCTTATAAAAAAAAAGCGAATTAGATGGTGAGTGTTATTGTTATTGTGGGTTATTGAGTCCGAGAAGAACATCCTGGACTCTGTTAAATCCCGGGAGAAGATTCCATGGGTGCAGCAGATATAGAAAAGGCTCGAAGTGCAAATATTTCAAATGGATTGATAGGAAATTCTCTGATCGAGCGACAGAGGTGATCCTGGAGTTGCTTGAAGGCTGAAATCAACCTCCACCTACATTAATAGACGAGTTGGAGGATGTCGACTCAATGCAAGCTCAAAGGAAAGGTTTAACATCTCTGGTCGACCATTTAAAGATGGAGGTTTCAAGGCTGAAAATTGAAAGAAACTTTTATCGAGTGTTGATTGTGTTCTTATTCTCTTGGGTAGTTTATTCAAATGTGAAGTAATTAATGAGAAGAAGTTTGTATGTCTACCATAGTCGAAATTTATATGTCTACCATTTTTGTATGAAGCAGAAAGTTTTGTTGTAATCTATGGTAGAAATGCAAGGTTGGAGTTGGAATGCATTAATTGTGAGCACTTCAGAAATGCAATATTTGCTTGCTGCATTTTTTATTTGCCCTCCTGATTTGTTGGTTTGCTGGTTTGTTGGTTTGCTGCAACTGCAAACCATGGCGAAATGGAAGGTTGGAGTTGGAATGCATTAGTTCTGAGCACTTTTTATTGTTTAGTTGTGTATTGTCAATGTTTGTTTTGGTTAGTTTTTACTTCAAATAGAATGGTTGCTGCATTTTTATCATTTTAATGGTTTGCTAGTTTGTTAGTTTGCTGCGACTGCAAATCATGGCAAAATTAAGGGATGGTGGCAAATTAACAATTAACCATTTCAATGCCAAAAGTTGTAAATAGTGATCGCTTGAGTGCCAAGTTTTTATAAAAGTGATCATTTAAGTGCCAGTCGCGATTACAAAGTGATCACTTCTGTTGCACAAGTTGTAAATAGTGATCGCTTGAGTGCCAATTTCAAACTTGCACCAGTCGTGGTGCATCTTACATCTTGTTCTTACACTAGTTGGATTGCTGGTACATCTTTTTGCAACACAACAGCCTTGCAACGAGATGCATCAGCACCCAAAACTGCATCTTGTTCCAGCACATACAATCAGAACCCCACAAATAGTATCAACGCACCAACAACTTCAACTAGCAACACTATATGCACACATCTAAATCTAAAAATAATAGCAACCTCATAAGAACATTACACCAACAACAAAAAAATATACATCATAACTAATAACTATTTTGATAGCTATTAGCCGAAACCAAGTCAAGAGAAAATAACAGAAACAGCTATTGTCATTAACATTGATTGATTGTTTACAAAAGAAAAGAAAAACATGAACTTCACTCCCTAATCACTGAAAGTTCAGCACCCTCTTAAAAAAAACCAATGGCAATATGGAGGCAGCAACTACCATCACTGATATAATATCCAGCACCCTCCTAAAAAAAGAAAACATAAAAAGAGAGACCATGTCCAGCACCACATAAAAAGAGACCATGTCCAGCACCCTCCCATCAGCAGCACCACATAAAAAGAGACCATGTCTAGCATCCTCCCATTAGTCAATATGGACAACACCCTAATTTCATTTTCGTCTTGGAACTTTGAATTAATTCATAATTCGAGCACTCTTTTGAACTGGATGTACATGTTCTTTAACTAGGCTTTCTATCACCTCCTTTTCCTTGTTTTTGACAGTGGCTATTCTTGTTTTAGCACGTGTCATGTGTTGGTCCACATCATCACTATCGCGCCCAATCGTTGGTTGAAATGGAACTGGTGTTAGGTTCTGTTTAGATGGCTTTTTTGCAGCTATACGCACTGACTTCTTCTTTGGAGCACTCTTCTTTGGTTGCACCATTGATTCTTGAGTCGGCCCACCTTGAGAGAGAAGTACCTCCGAAGTTCTCCCAAGCTATAAGAACATAGCGATATTGTCAACCAAATGAAATGAAAAGTACAACAAATTAAATGCATGAAGCCTACAAATCTTACATTCAAAATAGTCATTTCAGTTCGTTCATCTGTGTAAATCCCATAACCATATTACCTTAATCTTTTTCTAAGAGCCCCTCTTGTTCGCTGTGGTGCATCATTTTCGGCAGCAACAGATGGGGGAGCAGCCTCTGCAACTTATGCAGCTCGTCTTCTCACCTGAGAAACACATAACAAATTTAGCCCATAAAAGACAAATACAGCGATGTACAACTTACAGGAATTTTTTTTCTTGTCGTTTGCTCAACAGTGGACTTAGTTGTTGTTGTTGTTGTTGTCCTGCCTGTTTCAGTCCCTGTCCCTGCACTTAAGCCTACAACAGGGCCTTTTTCTGACCCTTTAGAAGGCCTTACAACAATGTACTATATTAGGATCATGACCAACTACAATGAATAATTAGACATCTACTCATTTTCATGGTGGAAGCAAATGGAGAAAACTTATCAAATTACAAGTGCATGATAGAGGAAAAGCACAAAAGAAGCCAGTACACATGGTCAACCATCAAACTCTATCGAATATGAAATGTAAAGTTACTAAGGTAAAGAGGATACTTACCTTACATTAGGGCTTTCTGTTTGCCCTTCAGTAGGCATTATTGTAGGACCTTCTGTCCTACCTTCACTAGACCCAACAAAAAGCTCTTCAGTAAGACCTTCTGTCCTACATTCAGCCATTACATCTTGCTATCGATGCTGTCTTTTCAGCTCACAATCTTTCTTATTGTGCCATTCCTTACGGCAATAGGAGCATTTCATCTTTGAGCCAGTCCTACTCATCCTCTAACTTGATGCCTTTTCTTGCTGCATTCTTCTTTTCTTTTTTGGCCTTCCAATTTGCTTCTTCAGTGGCAAAGGTAGAGCGCTTTCATGATTTGTTGGCTCCCAAAATTTGCTGCTTCTGATAGGCTGCATCATGAATTGGTATGAAGCAAGGTATGAGCTTTTTTTGTACCAATCATGTAGGTAATCATCTGGGTTTTCTTGCTTCATCTGAATAGCACAAATTGCATGGGCACAGGGAATTCCATTCAGTTGCCAGGCTCGGCATAAACACTTTCTTCTATCCAGGTTAACAACATACTTATCTTGATTTTGAATAATCTCATATCCATTATCTCCATTCCAAACTGGATGGTAGAACCTACTAGCAGCAATGTTTGCATCCAATCTTTTCATAATCCTAGGGCCACAGTCTCTAGTCCATTTCGTAGCCCTATCTCTTTGCCTATGCAATCTAGTCATCACCATCACTCAAATATCATCAAGCATGCTGATGATTGATTTGCACCTGGCCTCTAAAATTCTGCCATTGAAAGCTTCACTGAGGTTGTTATTAATGATATCGCATTTGAACTCTTCGCTGAAGAAGGCCCGACACCAGTGCTTAGCTTCTGTTTAGAAAAGTGCATCAAAACCTTCATTTGTCAGCTGCAACAATAATTGTTTGGCTAATCTGAAATTAGCCATGTTGGTACTATTTGCTATATGTCATAACTGCTTCTGCAACCTATCTTCTTTGAAGTTCCTTGACCAGTTTGCATATATGTGCCTCGCGCACATTCTATACTCAGCATGTGGCATCAACTCAGCCAATATAGGAATAAGTCCCTACAAAAATTCAAACCAATAAATACAAGTCAGGAAAAATATGCAAATGAACATTATTAATATTAAAAGGGAGTGAATTAATTGACAATGAAATTACATTCAGTTGGTCGCTCATAAATGCACATCCTCCCCCATCGATTATCTCAAGGTCAGCCATTAAATTTTTGAGAAATCAGGACCAAATATCCTTGTTCTCTATCTTCACCACCACCCAAGCTATCAGAAACATTTGATTATTGGCATTTCTCCCCACAGCAGCCAACAACTCCCCCTTGCACAAACCCTTTAGAAAGCATCAATCCAATCCTATAACTCTTTTACAACTAGCCAAGAAGCCCCGTTTGCATGCATCAAAACATATATAAAATCTATCAAATCTAGGCCAAAGATCAGGGAGTGGCCTCTCCACAACCTTTACATACACCCTACTAGATGGGTTTTGAAATATGCATTCGCCAGTATAGTCCCATACCTGCGCATATTCTTTCTTATACCCACCCATTGGTATTTTCATCACCATCATCTTAGTTCTCTTGCATTGATTCCTTGACACATTAACCTCTACTTACTCCTTCACTAACAGTTGAAATTGAGGACTCTTGATCTCGGGCATTGCTTTAATAATGTTGAAAAAATGTTTTGATAACCACACACTTGTTACCCTTTTATTGTTAAAGATAATTGGACAAGTACGCTCCTCCTGCAAGGATCTAATCTGGAATGACCCATTCTTACTCAGCGCGCCATAGAGTTTCCATGGACAATTGGGTTGTGAGCACTTAGCTCTCACAAATTCCTTCGTATTTTTAATGAATTGAACACTCCTCTGTTCACTAATGGAGTTCTTCACAATAGCTTCATTGAACTGTGGCATCGTCAAATCTCATGCACATAGACAAAATAAGTTTATCAGCAGTCAGATCATAGCAAGGGTAATTACTTTTTTTTTTCGATGAGCAAGTTCTTCATCATCATTGTCAAGCTCATTCTCCGAACCAGTAACTTCATCGCCATAGCTTCTTCATCTTCACTTCTATTACCTTCAGCTGGAACTCCATCCCCATTTACTGGCTCGAGCCTCTTTGCTGAAGGTGCAAGTTTTTTTCTCATAAATTCTTTTTGCTTTTGTCTTGAATGTGCAAGTTCATAATCATTTTCGTCACTTGGGAAATTTACTGAAGCAAAATATTCATCTTCCGATTCACTGGATAAAGCAATTTCCCATTCTAATCCAATGAAGTTTTCATCACCCACATCTTCACCCAAATCTTTACCTAAATCTTCACCCAAGCTTTCAGGACATGTCACTATTTGTTCATCTCTATCAATGTGAGTTCTCTCCCTTTCATCTCTTTCATCATCGACCTCATGACTTGCTTGAATAAGATCCCTCACTTCTCCTCTTTCAGTGGTGGTCTGCCCATCTCCATCCTCATCCTCATCCTCACCATCCTCATCATCATCCTCATCCTCACCATCACTATAATACTCAACATATACCTTAGCTTCTTCGCCGTAAAGATAATGGTAAATGATATCCTTAATACCATTATCGTCATTAAAAAATCTCAAGCCATCTTTCAATTCCTTCCCAAGAACACAGTAATGTAGTTTTTGCACTTTACATCATAAAAAATACACCAAATCTCTCAGAAAATCAATATATGATGGCTTCCGAACATTGACATAAATAGTACCTTCATTTCCACCAGTATATTCCCAATCATTGGTGTCAATAAGAAACTCTCCACCATAGCAAACAATGATGCCTACCTGATTCACGTCCATGTCGATGCTGCACCCAATGAAAAAAAAAACAAATGTCATTACTTGTTGGGACCACATGATAGAATCAGCAACTTCACATGCAGGTCCTTGTCGTTTTGTTGTGAAGAAACAAATGCGACTAATCTCCCTAATTCAGTGCTTTTACAGAAACAAAAGAAACCAAATTGAATAAACAAAGTGAGGTCCCACCACCCATTTTTCAATTCAATTATATTCGGTCCCTCCTGTTTCCCCCACATAAGTAGTCCAATTAATTAAATAAATTCGGTCCCACCACTGTTTCCCCCCAAGTCGAGCCCCATTTTCCCCTCCACGCCCTATTTTTCTATTTGGTCCCCACAAAAAAAAAATGAACGAACGACGAAACCCTCAAATTTTCTATTCGGTCCCCACCACTTTCCCCTTGAGCTGAGCCCTCAATTTGCCCTCCACGCCCTAACTTGCCCGTCGGAACCCTAAATTTTTCACTAAATTGACCCACGTAGAAAACATGACAAACCTGAGTGAGCGAGAGTTGAGGACGCAGCCAGTGAACGAACATGAACGACGGTGCAACTACAACGGTGGCCAAGCGATGGCAGACGAGTGAACAACGGTGGGTCAACGAGCTACGACCGGCAACGTCGAGCGAGAATCCTATACGAACACCGTTTTTGGCCCATGCCGTTTTTTACCATAATGAATCCACTATACGACGATCGTTTTGTAGATAATCCACATGGAATGGTAAAACAACATCGTTTCTTACGAAGAAAAGGAAACGGCGTTGTTTTTTGCCATCCATCGTGGACAATATTAAGAGTTGTTGAATTTTTTTTTTAAATATAAATGCATTGTAATCATTTTGGCCAGAATTTCTCGCCGGTGGCACCAAAGTGTGTACCGTACACAACTTATGGCATCAATAGTGTACTTATAAATGTGTTTGTGTGTGTGCCATGTAGCTCATCACGAGCATGGCCACAATCACATCGCATTAAAATATCACACAAGAAATAGAGAAACCTAGCCAAAACCTACGAACCATTCATCTCCAATGTTGTTGATCGAACCACATGCTTGTAACCCATAAGCCTCTATCGCCGTGTCACAAAGAGTGCTAAAATGGAAAAGATTATCTAAAATAACTTCTATCTATGATTAGTGACTATGTTTTACTTATATTATCATCGTGATTAAACTAATTTATAAGACTAAATTGACCACTTATCGCTAGCCAAATTATACTAAACTATGACATTTGTCTTTGTGACCCATTTCTATTTAGCTTTCATTTGCATATGATAATACAATTATTGCAAGCAACAAGGAGCTATAGAAGTCATCCATTCAGCAAGTATCACTAAAATTGTGAAATTAGATGCTAGAGATTATTATGACCAGCAAACATTTATCTCCTTTTGTTAAAATATTGATAGAAATATACCTTAAGAAGACATCCAAGATGCAACTAAGATTCGCACTCTTGGAGTTCAATCATTTAGAAGGGAATTCAAAAATGCTATGGTGAAAGATTAGGAGACGGTCGCTCCAACAATATTGTGGAAGATTAAAAGAAGTTATGGCAACGAGTTCACTAGCTAAAAGGTTGTAGAATATATTGATGACACTTGCAATAAACTACCATTTGGAGAAAATGTACTTATCAAATAAGGGGTTATGGAGATGACTATATTAACTGATAAGGGTCACCAATATTTCTTGTACCATTCTTTGTTCAGTGGTATCTTCTCAACAAGCCCTCATTTTATTTTACTTGCTCTTTTACCCCACCACAATATAATTGGACGGTCTCATAATTTTCATTTTAGCATTTTCAAATTGCCTTATAATGGTTTGAAGTCTAACGATGCATACATTTATTGTGCCTGGGGACTCCTCTATAGTAGTATATCACATGCCCTTTCAGGGCCTTTGCTTCAATGATCCTTAGAAATATCATTTTCAAAAGTGCTTGCTTGATGACGCATTGAGCCTTTCCATCCTTTTATAATTGCACTAATAGAACACTCGTATCTTCTTTACAAGCCGCACATCTTTTCTCCACAATGTCTCACAAATTGGCTATCAAGAAAGTAATCATTTTAATGCTCTAGTGGTTATACTTATTTCCATCTAATGTGAGAAGGGAAGTAAGTGTGAGCTAACGTTAGCTATATTTATTAGGGATAAGTCCATTAAAAGTTACAAATTTATCACGAAAGTAAAATTGAGTCTTAAAACTTTCAACTTGTTTTTAACTTCCCTCCAAATCCTCATGTAATAATCTGATTGCTTGTTATCCAAATACAGGTGGGAGAATAGTAACAACCTGAACAATATTTAATTAATGCAACGGAATAAAATAATATCTCATCTTGTATAAACCCAATAGGAACTGATATAATAGAGTAAAATAAATATTAAGCACATAAATACAATGTGATTTTTTTACGTAGAAAACCTCATCAATGTGAGAAAATAAAAAACCACGGGACCAAAGTCCACCCAAAATCTCGCTATCAACAAAATAGGGTGAACAGAGTTTTTCTCTAGTAAATACCAGAGATACATAGCAGCAAATACCTCACGAACATCATTATAGATAATATACATAAATTTTACTAGAGATCAAGGAAAAATATGACAAAAAACACAAGTTTTGATCAACCTATGAAAAATCTAGTGTAGGAAGCTTCAAACGAAAATCAAATTGTTTATATTTGAAAAGAGTGCACTACGAACAGGTTGATGAAATTTTAATTCAATCGGACCATGCATTGACCTCCAATACCAGCTTAATATAAATTAGATTGATCCCTAGAGCCTAGATCTTCTACTTTCTCTTTTTCTCTTGTTAATACGTTTCTGCTAACTTCTTTGCGACTACTACTTAAAAGTTAGTGAAAAATCATATTTCTCGATATGACTTATCATATGGGCTTAAGCCTTTAGGGCTTGCAATTCATTGGGCTTCCTTCTTATAGGAGTTAACCCAACTGACAAATCTCCCCCTCACGACGATATGGAGGGATTTATCATCTCAGTTATCAATCGGCAATGTTCAAGCTTCTCCTTTTGTAGAATCTTCGTCATCATATCGGAGTCATTATTGTTCGTATGAATTTTATCAAGTTCCAATAGCTTTTCACTTAGAATATTTCTTATCCAATGATATTTAACATCAGTGTGTTTCGATCTACAATGAAATGATGAATTTTTATCAAGATGAATTGCACTTTGATTGTCACAAAATAACGCATAACTCTTTTGCTTGAACCCAAGTTCTTCCAAGAACTTCTTTAGCTATAGCATCTCTTTGCTAGCGTTAGTCGTTACAATAAATTCAGTTTTTATTGTAGAAAGTACAACATACTTCTGCAATCTTAACTTTCATGACACAGCCCCACCAACAAAAATTTAAATAACTATAAGTAGATTTACGAGTATCAATATCTCCTATAAAGTCGAAATCTATGTGTCCAACTAACTCAAGTTTTCCGGTCCTGAAACCGAGTTTCAAATTGGAAGTTCCCCGAAGATACCTCATGATCCACTTTATTGCATTCCAATGCTCTCTACCTAGATTTGATAAATAACGACTAACAACGCTAACTGCATGTGCTAAGTCTAGACGTATACATACCATCGCATACATCAAGCTTTCTCTAGCTGAAGCATATAGAACATTTTTTATGTCTTTATTCTCTTTATCAGTTGTAGGACTTTGCTTCATATTTAACTTAAAAAGGGTAGCAAGAGGTGTACTAACCACTTTAGCCTTATTCATGTAAAATTTTTGAAGAATATTCTCATTATACTTCTCTTGCGACAAGAACAACTTCTTAGCAACTTTGTCTTAGGATATTCCAATGCCAAGAATCTGCTTCGTTGGGCCCAAGTCTTTAATGGCAAAAGACTTGCTCAAGTGTTTCTTCAACAATTCAATTCGTGAAGCATTCTTGCTAACAATCGGCATATCATCAACACGAAGCAAGAGAATGATGAAGTCATCATAGAAAATATTTGGACAAATACACAGTTATTGAACAAAGTCTTCTTATAACCCTGTTCTATTATAACAAACATAAACTTTTTATTCCACTATCTTAATGCTTATTTTAGGCCATAGAGACTCTTTTTTAGCTTGCACTCAGTCCTTTTTCCTTTCCATTTGAAACCCTCTAGTTGTTCCATATATATATATATATATATATATATATATATATATATATATATATATCTTCTTCGAAGTCACTATGTAGGAAAGCTGTCTTGACATCTATCTGCTCAATCTCTAAGTCTAGGCTAGCTACCAAGCCTAGTACCACACAAATGGAAGACATTTTCACTACCAGAGAAAATATATCATCAAAATAAATATTCTTTCTCTGACCAAATTCCTTAACAATCAATCTAGCTTTGTATCATGGTTATAAAGTCTATTTATCTTGTTTAAAGCTATTTTGTCTTTAGGCAACTTTACTAGTTCAAAAGTACAATTATCATAAAGTGATTGCACTTCATCCTGTACAGCATCAAACCATTTGCTTTTGTACTCATATTCTATTGCTTCTGCATAGCACTCTGGTTCACTTGCATCGATTAGTATACATACCCATCTTCAGAATATCTAGTAAAAGATTGTTGGTCTCTAATGGATCTCCAGACTGAAATATTCAGTAAAGCATCTAATAGAGCTTTTGGTTTAGGAATAATATCATTTGTTTCAATATGTCGAGGGACATGTGCATTATCTGAACATTTACTTCCTATTGCTCCTCATCAACCAATGTAGGAATATGTGTAAAAGGAACTGAATCAAAGTTAATCAAATTATCACTAACTTGTGGCGTTGAAATCATCTATAATTTCTCAATAACCTATATTGCCTGATTTTTATTATAAACACAACATCTTGTCCATAGCCAATAAATATGCATTGTAGTGTTTTTACATCAAATTTAGACATCTCATCTTTGAGAATATGCACAAATGCCTTACCCCCAAAGACACACAAATAATCATAAGAAACGTCTTTGCATGTCCAAACTCTATTAGAAACATTAAACTTTAGAAGAACACATTGAGTAAGATTTTATACATATGCAATTGTACTTAAAGCCTCATCCTAAAAGGATCCAGGTAGTTTTGATTATGAACGTAAACATCTAACCTTTTCAATCAATGTCCTCTTCATTTTCTCAATTAAGCTATTTAACTGAGGCATTTTGGAAGGTGCCTTTTGAAGTTGAATATCCTGCTGTTTGCAATATTCATCAAAAAAATCCAATATACTCTCCCCCATTATCAATTCTAATACATTTCAATTTCTTTGCAGTTTGTCTCTCAACTGAAGTCTGAAGCTGCTTAAAAGCATATGATATTTGATTTCTAGTTTTCAAGGTATATATCCATATTTTTCTTGAATAATCATCTATGAAAGTAACAAAATAAAGAGAGCCACCATGTGTTTTGTCTTCATAGGACCACAAATATCATAGTGCATTAAATCAAATATATCTGACTTTCTTGAAAGAAGTAAGCTTTTGAATGCAACTCTATTTTGTTTATTTGCTAAACAGTGAGCACAATTCTTCAATGCTACACTTTTCATACTTGAAAAAAGTTTTTCTTGGCCAATATTGACAAATCCTTCTCACTGATATGACTGAATCTCTTGTGTCATAACTCATCTTTCTCTTCATTGTCTACTACATTAATTTTGTCTATAGACAACTTTGCCTGCATGATATATAACAAAGAATATTTTTCACCTCTAGCCATAGCTAGAGAACCTTTAGTGAGCTTCGATTGACCATCACTAAAGGTGCTGCAATACCCCTCATCATCCAACTTGCTTGTGGAAATCAAATTCAAATGAATATTATGTATATGCTTAACATTTATTCAATATTGACCTCATGTTATTGCTGGTCTCTAAGCACACATCACCAATGTCTACAATTTCAGCTAGCCCATTGTTTTCCATCTTCATTGATCCAAAGTCACTCGACTCATATGATGTAAAGAAATCCCTACAAGATGTAGCATGAATAAATGCACCACTATCAATTACCCAACTAGTTTCATGACATACAAAATTCACCGCATTATCATCATAGACAATTAGTAAGTCTTCCGCAAGTGTAGCAACACGATTGCCATCGTTGCCACCATCATTTTTCTTCTCTTTACATTTCTCTTTCTGTTTCTCCCTTTTGAACTAACAACAAAATCTCTGAATGTGTTCATTCTGATAGCAATAATGGCACTCAACATTGACAAATTTATTGTATTTGCCTCTACTTTTATATCAGTTTTTATCTCCATTTCTAGGATGTCGAGACTCAATTCTTTTCCCTTTTCAACAACCAACGTATCAGAATGTGAATAGGGTAATCCATGTGTCTTTCTTCTCATATATTCATTCAAAACATGACTCTTAGCTAAATCAATGATAATCGTTAATCGTACCATCCAAGCCAAAATTAGACAAAAATGTTCAAAACGTCTCCCACAAGTTCGGCAAAGTACTAAGCAACTATAGCACTTGTGTTGACACCTAAATTTTAGTGACCTGATCATTTATTAAATTAAGGATTAATTGCTAACCCCTAAACAAAAATTATTGAAATTATTTTGCATAGCATATAGTTTTAATGCACTTTTTATTATTGCATTTGTATCGGACCGGTGACAGTGGGTTTGAATTGATAGTTTTGAGCTTTAATTTTAGAAGTTGGACTAAACCACGGAGAGAGGAAATTAGCTCAAGCTCGTTATTCTCTGATGACCGAAAATTGACTTATTAAGAATGGCGATTTGATATTTTCGAAAAAGATTCGTATTATTCTTTCAATATTCAGTAAATCTATTATATATTCACGTGATATATACATTGAGTGATATATTTCGTAGTAGATTAGAAGATTTCGGATGAAATATAAAAAGGGAATATTTCACGTGGGACATATATTGGTGAAATATGCTTTGGACACAAATAGAAACAAAATTTTCTATTTCTATTTCTGGATGAGTTTCTGAGCAAAAAAAGGTGTTTGGTAACGATACAAAATTTTTGTTTCTGAAATAGAAATTCGTTTGATAACGGTATAATTTTTTTTTTTTTTGTAAGGAATAACGGTATAAAATTCCTATTTCTTAAAACAAAATTTTTCTTTTGGAGCAAGTGAAGTGTTCATTTTTACAAATTTCATATGCTTATGAACCCAAATACAAAGTAAGAGTTGTTATATCGAATTTCTAAATTTTCACATAAAATTTTTTAGCATCCACTTGGATAGGCAATTATGGCCAAACAATATACTTATCAATAGTCTCCATACAATAGAAAAAAGAGATCCAGATGCATTACTCTTGAGCATGATAGCCGAAGGTTCCCAAAACTTTGGTAGAATGAAGGCGGGCAACCATGTCAAGTGTTTGAATTTTAGCTTTGAATTCTTAAAAAAATAAGCACATTGGTAAACCCTAAATCCTTCTAGATTATAGAAGGCTGAACCTTCTCATGCAATATTCTAATCCTTTTCATGCTAGTGTGTCACGTCGATCGCCGCCACAGTCTACAATATGCATCCAGAGCACGCATGCTCAATGCATGTTAATTCTAGCTCGTGCGCAGTCATTTTAGAAAGAAACACAAAGAAGGGTATCGGGCAATTTGCAACAAATTAAAATCGGCGAATTTTACGAAGTGTGATGGAGCTTGTCATAAAAGACCATTAAAAATAAAGGAAATCCTCAAATAGAACATCGCATTACAAGAATTAAGATAGGAATCATCAAATACAGCATCACATTACAAAAGCAAAGATATGAAATCCCCAAATACAAAATAATAAAAATACATTACAAAAGTTGAAAACAAGATTTCATGTAATCTCTGACATATTATGATCCATTGAAATTTTATTGGCAATACTTTTTTTAAGCATGTTCATCTCAGTTTCCTCGTCGGTCGATGTATCGCCTATAATCTCATCTTGTGTAGGTCCAAATGGGTACTCTAGATCTCCATATAAGGAAAAGTATCTATCTCTCACATCTTGATCACGTATGTAATTATGGATAGCACAATATGCAATTACAATATGTGATTGCTTTCGAATTACAAATGTAGGCATGTGTCTCAAAATAAAGAAGTGATTCTTTAATGCTGCAAATGATCTCTCAATGACATTCCTTAGTGAAGAATGCCTATAGTTGAACAACTCTTTTGCTATTCTTGGTCATCTTACTCTATCCCTATAATCATTTAGAAGCGATTCTTTGATGCATGACCAGAATCTACAACATAGTATTTGCCTATAATAAGGTATTCATATATTAGTCGTGATTTGTAAATGCAATACAATCTTAAAGAAGATTGCTTACATAACAAATAAATACCTTGTAGTGGTTGAAGAAATTCCAAGCGAGGAGTCTCGAGTGCTGCTAATAGCACCTGACAATCGTCGGCAGATCCTTCCCAACCAGCATGCATAAAAATAAATTTCATATCAAACGAACATACACACATCACATTCTAAGTGGTAATTAATTTTCTATCTCTAAATGGGATTTGCTTCGACACAAGTATAAAAGCATGAACATGAGTACCATCAATAACACCCACGCAACTCTGTCATTTTGTCAAAGACTAGTGTTATATAATATTAGCAATAAAATGAAACTGATGCTGTAAATGAATGTATGAAAATCCTACCTTAAAGTAAAGTTTATGGTTGGGATTCATAAGAATCTCATTGGGGGCAACATCAAAGGAATGTGATACGATAATCTCTTTTGTAAGTTTGAGAATTGCTTTCAATACTATAGTGAAGTACTTGCTGATAGTTTGTCCCAAACTTTGGAATTTTTCAAATAAATTTCTATTCGAGTTCTTATGACAAATCATAGATAAGAAAATCCCAATTTGTTCATCTACCTTTATATATTGACTAACTTCCAGCCAACCTTTTGCCTTCATCAAATCACAAAAGTTGAGAAAGACATGTTTCTCCATTCGAAAAGTTTCATATATTCTATTTGAATGTCCATAAAGAACCTCCCTCATCCATTCGAGTCTTGATAATATGCTATCCCTAATAGGTTATCTCATGTGCATAGACATATCCACCACAACAATACACAACCATGCTATCAATATATTAATATCAAAATCATCAAAGTCCTATTCAACTGATTCACCTGTTGCTACTTGATCACTATACATGCTACTTTTATCCCTCTTCATATTACCTATGTTATCACATGAAATAAGAAGATAAACACAATATATAAGTAAAGAATCCAATAATAATCAACAATAGCCACAAAGTTTTCATAATTGCATCATAAAAAAGACCAAAGTATCTCAAATACATAAGTTATAGAGTGAAATTAAACCAAATATATAAATCCACAGCAAACTGCTCAATAGCTGCTTAAAGAGATTCAAGAAATCCACGTCTCCTTTCAGGTAGCGATATAATGAAAGCCTCTCTTCAAGTGGCATTAAGGCATAATTAGTTCATGGCTTTGTTGTAAAGATTTTGCTTCAAATCAGGCATGCTATTTAAGACGACAACCATGGCTCCTATGGAGTAGGGGTTTATAGGTGATGGGGCATCTGAGGTCACAAAGTCACTTGTTGATTGACTAGTCCTAAATTTAATCATTTGTTAAATGGCTTTATAGGTGCCACTAACATTATATGTATTACTCTTCCTCTTTCTCTTATAATATGGAGTCTTATCCTGTTTATGCTTTGTATGATTTGAGGTAGTAGTCGTGTTAGGTGTAAAGACTTCCTCATCAATATGGTGTTTATCAAATTCCTCTGGATCACCTACTGCATAACCACCACCACCATCACCACTGTCACCACCATTGTCATATCTCTTCGAGGACACTATCACTTCTTCTGCATTTCTTGCTACATACTCCCCAGTAGCATATATATCACCAAACACGATACACAAATCAGGATACTGAGGAAACCCATTCTTCATGAATTTAGCCCATTCGCTATTATCTTGGAATTTTTACAATAATGACAAATGTCAGCAACATAATCAAAGCTTACATCTACAATAAAAACAAAATGACCTAAGTAAATTGATACATTGATGTGAGACTCCCACAAACTTTGATCCTACATAGCAACCGTATTGTTTATATTATCCCATCAAAATCCAGATTGTGACAAAAGCTTCTTGAAACTACTATATTATCTCTTCAGTTTGTTGACCTTGTTTTTCAACTAAACTATACTAAAGTGGAGTCTCATATGTTTATTGAATTCGACATATATGTTATTCCATCCTGCTTTGTTGTAGGTAGAGGTGGTGCAATTTCCCTTTTTTACCTCTGTTGCCAATCAACTTACAAGTTCATTGGTCAAAGGCTCAGTCTACTTTGCCATACAAACCTCTTTTTGGGAAGCCATTTAGCCTTAATTAGTTGAGCATCAAATGAGCCATATCAATTAGTGTACCAGTTCAAGCATAGAGACTTTGATGTCAATATCACATCAATATAATGTTCTATGACTATTAATAAAACAAAATGCACAAAGAAAATTAAGAGAGAATCATCCTCATATAAGATTGTACAAGCAATCATATATTGCAAGCAAAAGAAACATCCCCATACACCAATGTCCCAGCTATTTGCTCATAATAACCAGTAGTGAACCCACTACAAGGTGCAGCAAGGGCTATTTTTTTTTTTTTTCAAATTTCTCGTTCTGTTAAGCATTACAAAATGAGGAAATCATGGATGAGCAATACTTTGCATGGCTAATGTACCATACATCTATGTAGATGCTAAAATACCATTGGTCACAACTTCGTCCTAGCGAAAAATATACATTGTTGTGTTTTCGTCAAGGATCCAAATATCTATAAGTGAATTCCTAGACATCAAATTAGAAAAGAAGGCTTAGAGGTTAATGTTTCAATAGTTTATTGGCATCAATCCAATTAATACAATAGGACAGTACACCACCACGTCTATTATAAATGTTTTTCCATTGTCTTGCATAAAAAACATTACAATGATAATATGCAGCAGCCCATAGTATAAGCATTTGATAAAGAAAGACATTTAAAAGCTTAATTTCACAATTGACAAAAGCAAGGCTGAGAGAGCCTTACTCAACCACACTGAAATTATGCTTACTTGTTTGAATCCATCAATAACAACAAATGCTCACCTAAGAAAATGCAACATTTACTTAAGAAATAAAGTATTTTCTTCCTCTTGGACCTTACTCTACAATTTCCGTATTCACCTATGAGGAAGCATCTTAGAGGTTTTTCTTTTGGGTGAAATGTCTCCGCTTAATCTCACACCATTCAAAAAGGAAACTCACATACATGACAAATGCATAAACTTTGCAGGCTTAAGCATTATACAAACACATGGTGGAACTCCAAAAACTACCTATCCCAGATTGACAACAGTTAGGTTAAAGAGAAAATAATTTTTTTTGCGGACTGTGACCACAAAGAAATGCAAACCCATCTCCAAAGCAACCCAAATCCCCTAAAAATGCCAATTTCGCGGTGCCACAATTCGATTCACTAGCTCAACAACAATTTAACAAGCAAAGAACCCACTTCAATCATCCGCACGCAGAGCAACCAACATTTCCACAGAACATCTATGACCCCAAAATACCAAGGAGCTAGAAATGAACCAAGCCACGACGAAAAGGGGGAAAGAGAGAGAGCACGAGAAACCTGCAATCGGAGGCGGCGGCGTGGAAGTTGCCGGAGGTGAGGAGGGCCTTGGCGGTGTTGGCGTGGTGTTGATCGTCGTCAAAGGTGCTGCCGTACTCGCTGTTGATCGACCAATAGTCCATCGCCACAGAGCGGTGGTCGTCATACACAAGATCAACCAATGCTGGTTTGGGCTAGGCCGACTGGGCAGCTCGGAGTCCTCCGGTGGCAATTGTAGATCCGAGGAAGCATTGAGGGGGACATCGTTGGAGTCAACGACGGCATCGAGCTGAGCGAGGCGTAGATTTGAGGAGACGAGGGAGAGGTGTCGGAGGAGGAGAAGAGGGAGAGGCGTCGGTGGAGAAGAGGAGGAGAGGAGAAGAGGGAGAGGCGGAGGAGGAGGAGAGGGAGACGTCCAAATGAGGGAGAGTCGATGATATTAGGGTTAGAGAGTTTTGAATGAGAAATGGAGTGAGAAATTATTTCTGATTTCTATTCTAGAAATAGAAAAATAAAAAGTTTTTACTTCTGATTTTTGTTCCAAACCGATTTCTGAAGTAAAAATCTGTTCCAAAAATAAAAAAAATAAAGTAATTTTATCAAACGGATTTCTATTCCAGAAATAACTGTATAACAGAAAAATAGTTCTGGAATAGAAATAGGATGATTATCATACGTGCTCTGTCTCAAA
Organism: Eucalyptus microcorys; assembly: GCA_014182515.1. Taxonomy (NCBI): domain Eukaryota; kingdom Viridiplantae; phylum Streptophyta; class Magnoliopsida; order Myrtales; family Myrtaceae; genus Eucalyptus; species Eucalyptus microcorys. The sequence goes on along the minus strand of CM024565.1, from coordinate 3,968,027 downwards.
AACAATAAAGATTTCATGATCAAGGAAAATTTAGCCGAAAAGGAAAGGATAAAATATTTTAAGAGTTTGATAGTTCGAGCCCTTTCTCTATAAAAGCGAGTCATTACACAATAAAGGGGGGGCGCACATATCGATATACACGGCCAACAAAGAACACACGTGAAAAGAGAGAGAGAGATTCATGGCCACAAGGCAACACTTCATCGAAGAGAGAGCATGGCCATGACTTAATGCCCATATTCAGCCAACCACAATATACAGGTTGCAGGGAGACATTCACGAAGAAAAGAGAGGAAGTGGTGGCTGTGATTTTTATATAAAAAAAAAAAAAAAAAATCAAGTGACGACAAGAGGGGAAGTCCATAGAAGCACGAAGAGGAAAAGTCTCGCAACTCGTTGAAAGCCAACTCTCACCACTCCCGTTTCACCAACCACAACGATCCAGCGAGCTCTTAGTCAAATAAAGCGCATCCTCAATATTTCCGGCAAGTCTTTGAGTGTCCAATAGTGATTTCACCGCAACAATTCGTTGTTCGCTGCCCTGTTTTTCCACTCTATTTTGTAGGCTAATATGTGCGCTGGTGACGCAGTGATGAAGCTACAAAGCACCTTGATACTTGTATCGACGCCTCCTACTTTGCTTCTCTAAGATGACGCCAGCCTGAGCTACTCCATATCGAGAAACCAAGCCATGACCAATGTCTTGCCGAGACCTCAAATAGCCACAAGGGAACTCCTACCGTCGAGCAAGCCATCATTGACTATCAGTCTCGGACTATCGATATATGTGCCGCCGTGACTCGAGCTGCCACCTGCGGCCATCACCATCGCGATCTGTGCTGGGGTGCCTATCATTGCCAATGGTGTAGACCGTGAACCATTGTTGAACATCACCATGAGCCATCGCCAACGCCACCATCTGACGAGTCCAAATTCGGGAATGATATCCGCAAAATAGGCAAAGATATTATCCAACTTTAATTTGGTAATTTTCTTACTTAATTGATTGATATTGCGATTAAATTCGAATCTTTAAATGATGCATCTTATCCAAAGTTTCCCAAAAAGCTTTTTAAATTAGGGATTATTCCCTAATTTCACAACGTGCATACGATTGACAATCCGATTTCATGCCCGAAATATGGCTCGCAATCGCACAATAAAATCACCAATCCAATCTCATGCCCGAGATACGATTCGTCAATCTATTTCCAAGCAGACATGGATAATGACTTGCCTGATTTGTTCCTGTGCTGCTCTTGATACCTAGATTGCATGTTTATATTAGGTATTTTTTTATACTGAATTTTTAAAATAAAAAATACCAAAAACGTTGCTTTAGGATGTTAGATTTCATTTTCCTTAATTAAAATTGCATGTTTGATTATTGGGTAATTTTAATTTCGAAATTTAATTATAAATAAAAGGAAACATAAAAATTACCATGCACATGTCATGTAGAATTAGGTCATCCATTGCACGTCATCTAGTCATTGCATGATTAGGATCATTTAAATGTGTAACATTTTTGGATAGTTTTATTTAATAGTTACCCGTCATTAGATTAGGTCATTTAATTAATGTTGGGTGACATATAGTTTGCATATTAGGTTTATGTAATTGTATGTCACATGTCATATTAGTATAAACATATTTTTGTACATCATTGCATTGCATTGCATGTATATTAAGTTTCATTAAATAAAAGAAAATCCTAAAAAAAGATTAAGTGACTATGTGTTAATTAGAAATTATATCTAAAACTATTTATATGAATTCTGAGCTAACATTGCAGATGCTTGTGTTGCTATGAGATAAGTCTTGCAATTTATTTATTGTTTTATTGGGTGTTAAATTGATGAATTATGCACCCGAATAGTCACCTCATATGTTGGGGAGTAATAAAATGAATTCAAGCGATATGATAAACATTCAATTCAGGCTTTCTGGTCGAGTGTTTTCACCTTACCAATCTCGGTCCTAAACGACATTGAACAAGTGTTGCGCCAATTCTTATGGAAAGGGATTGATCTCGGTAAGGGAGGGGCAAAGGTCTCTTGGGAAGACATTTGTTTGCCAAAAAATGAAGGAGGTCTCGGCATCCGAAAATTAAGAGACTGTAACAAAGCAGCCATGATGAAGTATATCTGGATCCTTTTCATGGACAAGGTATCCCTGTGGTGTCGTTGGATTCATTCCAACTTCTTAAAGTGGCAAAACTTTTGGATTGCCACCACTCCCATAGTTTGTTCTTGGGCTTGGAAGAAGATTTTGCAATTAAGAAGCGAGTCTCACCTATCCTTCCTTTGGAAAATTGAGAATGGCCTCTCAGTTTCCCTGTGGTATGACCACTGGCATCCGAAAGGGCCTCTTCACATCCTATTACCGGAACCAATCATCCAGAGATCCGAGCTTCCAGGAAATGCAGTGGTGGTAGATCTTCTTTCGCCCCTAGGTTGTTCCACGTGCCTCCTTCTATTGAGCTGGGGTCTCTCTTTTCCGGCGCCTAACTCCTCTCCAGATTGCTTTTCCTGGAGATGGCACCCTTCGGGTCGCTTCACCATTGGGTCCGCATGGGACCGCCTCAGAAGGAAGAGACCCCCTGCTCCTTGGGCTTCTCTCATTTGGGTAGGCGACATTACTCCCAGGTTCCAATTCATTCTCTGGTTGATTGCTAAAAATCGTCTACCCAAGCAGCAACTCCTTCTATCATATGGTAGAATTGACTACACCACCTGTGCTTTTTGCAATGAGGTCCCTAATTCCATTGACCACTTATTTTTTGATTGCCATCTAACGACTTCTGTCGCTTACTTCTGGGCCACTCGCTACAATCTTCCCAGGCGTCCTAGGCCTTGGAAGGATAACCTCCTCTGGGCTATGCGGTTCCTCAAAGGCAAAGAATTTTTTCACATTATAGCACGACATTCTTTTGCTACTATGTGCTATATCATTTGGAAGAAAAGGAATGCCGTTATCTTCCGTGGAGAGTCGGTCGTCCCTACTTCAATCAAAAATCACATTATCAAAAGTGTGAAGGACAAAGCTGCAAGTTTTTCTAATATCCCTGATATCCCAAGGAATAGACGTCTCCAGTGGAGTTGGGGCTTCCACCCAGCTATCTTCAGCGTCCTTCAACATCCTGCCTCTTCGGTATCCGGAAGTTGGCTTCTCTTCTGGCAGCGGAGGGTCTTTGCTTGTCTTAGTTCTTTGTTGTCTCTCCTGGACCTTCGGTCCTTGCTCTGTTTAGTCCGTGTTGTTCTTCTTTTCCTGTTTCTTGATTGTGCTCCCTTCCACTCTCCCTGCATTTGTATCGAGAGTGCAAGATTAGGAGCCGGTCGAGTTTTCTTGTAAATTTGTTCAAAGCTATAATACCACTTACCTTACCAAAAAAAAAAAAAAAATCCCAGTACCCAAATTCTCTGGTTTATAGGAATAAAATAATTATCCCATTGTTTTATTTAGGTGTCTAAAAAAATCCCAGTACCCAAATTCTCTGGCTGTGCATGACAAAATTTCTGAAATAGAAATTGATTTCTGGCCAGAAATCAATTTCTTAATTTCTATTTCCCGGACAAGTTTCTGAGCAAAGAAACCCGTTTGATAACTACTCAAAATTTCTCTTTCTGAAACAGAAATTCGTTTGATAACAAAACAAAATTTCTATTTCTAGGAATAGAAATTGATTAGATAACAACATAGGAAATCCTCAAATACAAAATAACAGTCGAAATAATACTAAAACAACATGGGAAATCCTCAAATACAAAATAATAGTCGAAATAATATTAATACATTACAAAAGTTGAAAATAAAATTTCATGGAATTTCCGGCCTATTATTATCCATTGCCATTTTATTAGCAATTGTTTTCCTAAACGTATTTATTTGGTTTCCCTCCTCGGTCAATGTATCGTTTGCAAACTCATCCTATGTAGGTTCGAGACAAGTACAGCGAAGCATGAATATGGGTGCCATCAATGGCGCATATACAGCCTTGTCATTTTATCAAAAACTAATATTATACAAGATTATCAACAAAATAAAATTAATGGTGTAAAGGAATATATGAGAATTCTACCTTAAAGTAATGTTTATGGTTAGGAACCAATTGGGGGAAGGTCGGTTTATTTTGATTCTCGAATTGAATCAGTCCAGTTGCTCATCCCTAATTTCTTTATTGTTGCTCAATGAACCTTTAATGGCCCTTGCATAGCAAAGAGAGAGATTCTCTTGAATCTCTTGCCTTCGAATTAAAATTCAAGATTGTGTAACAATCTAATTATTTTGATTTTGCAAGAATTTTGAATCCGTAAAAAAATAAGGTTAAATTTCTAGGCACGTTTTTTATTCATCTATTACGTAAGAACTTTTTCTTCAACTGGCCATGTGAGTGCCTTTTCTAGGAGGAAAGAGCCCCATTGTTTTTAAGTAAGCATTTAAGAACTTTGGTCATTTTTGAAAATTGGGAACCCATTCAATTGCCTTTCATCCTAAAGAGGAAGTTATAAAAAAAAAAAAATTGAAAAAAAAAAAAAACACGAGCAAAATAAGAAAAAGAAAATTAGCAATAATTTGTGAAGTTGTGGTTATAAGTGAATTAAGTTAGCAAGAAAGTGCAAGGTTCTTTTATATGGTTTGATTTCAGTTTCTGATTTCTATTTCAGAAACTGAGAAGTTAAAAATTTCAGCTTTTGATTTCTTCAATTTCTCTATTTCTGGAATAGAAATCTGTTTCAGAAATAGAGAAATCAAATTGCGTTACCAAACGGATTTCTATTCCAAACCTGTTCCGGGGAACAGAGAAACAGAGAAATCGAGAAACAGAAATTTTGTCATGCGCGCCCTAATTAGCTTACCATAAATTGATTAGCGGCGACTCTTAGATAAAATTCATTTGCACAATAAAAACTTGAACCTAAGTTGCAAATTTGTATAGGATTGGGAGAACTCGAGTTAAATTTAGACTTAGTAATCCATTAGTTAAACTCTAGATGATTCACCCGAGGTTAAGCCGCGATAGCTTGGCGACTCCACTAGGGACTTGAGTTAAAACTCTTAATAGACTTAAGCCAATTTTCTCTTTTCAAGAATGATTTTGTTTGGTAGCGATGATATCTGGTATGTCCTTAATATCGAGTGTTAAATGTTCTTGCAAATGGGAAATATAAGGAAAGTAGTATTTGCTGACCATTGTCTTGTAGAAAAGTGTTGGAATGAATGATTTATATTTCTTTATTAGAAGTCTTGTTTACATTTAAATTGTTGTGCATCTTTTATCACTTTCACACTGCATGATTGTACACACAATCTACCACCGGACTTAGGCTGCACAGGATCATCTAGGATGGTATTGAGATGGATACCACTTCAACCGCATGCCCGGGTTACGATTCGCCCATCTCAATCTCGAAATTTCTTTTTTGGTATCAAGAGTACCCATCTCGATCTGCATGCCTACGACCTGGGTCAGCTCTTTGATCAAACCTAAAGTCATGAGAACCCAATTTAGTCTGTATGCTCGCAGCTAGTCCAATCATCCTTGTGGCTTCACCTTATCAAGCCGTTTAAAGTAGAAATCGAGCCTCACATCTCATGCACATGTCTATGTCGTTGCCATCGTCCTATCGAGTGAAATAAGTCTTCTAAATCTTTACTTTGCAATTTATTTACTTTCTTGTACATTTGGTCAGTCAATGATGGGTATAGGTCAATTAGGAAGTTCATACCATGGTGATTTCATTTAGAAGTAACGATCATTGAGTCATTTTTTAAAAAAAAATAACTTTTAGAAAATTTACTTTTAATTTAGGCCTTTTATTTTCATAGCCATGTCATAGGTCATTCTTTCCTGAGAAATTTGTCATTGTTTTCATTTTTAAAAAATGGAAAAAAAAAAACTTTGGAGAATTTGTTCTCATTCATGTTTTTGTTGTTCTCATTAGGGAGAGTCTTAAACTTTTGTTTTTTGTAGTTTCTGTTCAGAAATTTGATATTCTTATTTTCCAGTCCAAGCTAAAGCATCCTATGTCCTTATTTTCCTAGTCCGTTTTTAGGAAATTCCCTTCATGTACAAACCTTTTTCGTGATTAAAAAAAGAAAAAATTAGATCATTATCATGGACCAGTTCCTTATTTCCACCCTGTGCTTATATGTGCGTTCATTTCCTCAAAATAGGTGATTACGGATTGACGCCACTTGCCCATCCGTACGCGGTCTAAGACAAAGATGGCCGACCAAACTGAGATGCAAGATCCTGTTGCCAACATGGAAGCTCAACTCAAACAGTTGCTCACCTCAATGCAACATATGACGGTCCAATCCCTCTGCGCAAATTTGATTCTTGCACCCATTCTCCTTAAGATAGTAATCTCGAAGCAAGTGAATGGGTTTCAAATAATTGGTGATGATATGCTTGAGCTAGAAGATGACCCACCTCCAATCACTATTGAAGAGGCCAAGTTCGACGGTGCTCCTAAGATAGAGCAAGATGAATGCTTTGCAAAGCTTAAGGAGAAAGTGAAACAATTGTAGAAATCACAAAACTCACTCCCCATCGACTTGTCCGTTTATGAGAAGGTTAACATGTTGAACAAGTTCAAAATGCCGGAGTTCGAGAAATATAATGGTACTTCTTGCCTGAAAAATCACTTGTAGATATACCACGTGTGGATGGCCCAACATATCAAAAATGAGTCTCTCATGCTTCAATCATTCCATACAAGTTTGACTAGACTCGCACTAAATTGGTACATTATGAAGAACATAAATCTACTCGGCACCTAAAATGAGGTGACCGATACATTTCTCAAGTGGTATAAATTCAATATGGACATTGCACATTCACGGGAAGATCTTAAACGAATGGAAAAAAAAAAAAAAAAGTGAGTCATTTAAGGAGTATGCCATAAGATGGCGAAATCTAGCGACTCAAATCACTCCCGAGCCCACTGATAAAGAGTTGATAAAGTTGTTCATCAAGACCCTCCCATTTGAGTTCCACAGTCGAATAGCTAGCACATACATTGAGAACTTTAATCAACTCATTCCAATGGGTGAACAAATTGAGACAGGGTTGAGGGATGGATGGTTCAATGAATCGACCCATGTGGGCAAAAGGTTCACTACAAAGAAAGACAAACCAACCACTAAAGTTGATGTTGCATATGTGCAATCGGCCCCTAGTAGGCCTCCGATTGTTCTTGTCCTTGAAAATCAGCAAAGCGGAACTCACAAATTCTCTGGTCGGCAATGCAGACAGTTCACACCTCTCTTTGGGCCCTTATTTAAGTTTTGATAGTCTTCCAAAAGTAAGGGTCAATTTCCAATGATCCAAAGCGTCCAAACCTTGAATGCTTCTACTGATGATTGCTTTATTCTGAAACATAAGATCTAAAACCTGTTGGATGCAAAGGTGTTCTCTTTAGGTGATACTTAGCCGAATGTCAAGAAGAACCCTCTACCCAACCATGACGGAAGCACAAATGCTGTCACAGAATGAACAAATTCTCATTTTCACACTCCTCTACAAAGAAGTCTTTTATGTTTTTTTAGGATTTCAAGTGTTTTCTAGGATTTCTTGCTTTTTGAAGTTTCAATTATGCTTTTCGGGTTTGATTATTCGCAATTTTCATTCCAATAATGTAATTCATTTGAATCTATGCAATGATATTACAATTTTATTTCTAATTTTGAGGACGTGTTGAAGTAAACCAAACTAACCCAGTGATGATATCCAGCCATGAAAAGAAAATATCATTTAAGGAGAATGTTGAGAGTTGGGCTTCTTTAGGCTTCATCACCATTTTTTTTTAAAGAGAATAAAAGAATAAAAAATAATTTTGAAGCCATGTCTCAGAGCATTAATTTTCTTAGCTTGATGAGAAAGCATTTGAAAGAATTGTAGTGATAGACCCATTGGCTCGATTGTTAGTCAATAAGTTTGAGAACATACTTCCAAAGAGTTAATGTGGAACACATCTTGATACTACTTGAGATATCTATCCTAAAGAGCCAAACGAAGAAAATGAGGGGCAAGTCAAAAAGAGGATCATCCATCTTGGATAAAACGGATACATTTCGTTCATGAATATAATTAATTTTGGAAATGATACTTTATTCTCTTGCATATGACAGATTGGGGACATGACGGATTCTCGTAGTGACCTGATTGAGATAAAATCTTGATTCCAGCGAAAATGGATGTTCCATTTGCATTTACTTTAACGTTGCATATTACCCTATTCATGCACATTCTCTTGTGCAGGGGCGAAAGCAAGAATGGAGTATTTATCAAATTGAAGGTCAGATTTTCAGTCTCAATTGATCAATTCATGTGTCTGTTCTATTTAGATAGAGACAATCCAAGAACACCCATTATTGAGACAATCCTTTGTGGGCACTTCCTTGAATGAATGCTCAAAACCATGTATTTCATGCTTATGAAAATATTTTTGAGTATGGTAAATTGTTTGTACTAAAGTCACTAAGTTTTCCACACTTAAAGTTGTTAAGCTCTTTTGAAAAGAGAATTTGCACGGTGATTTTACTTGCTTAACTCATCAATTTCTTGTGGAAATTTGTCAAGATGGACAATTCAATAAATGATGTGGAATGGATTGAGCTTGGTAAATGAGATGTGTCGGGATGATGAATGGCAAACCCTATCCTATACATAACCCCCTACTTATACACTTGTGAGATGAGTGTAGGAAGGTTCATATCTACAAAGTAAGGAGTTTTCTCGCAAAAGGTACGACGATTGAAATGATGAAAGGCGGTTCATTTTTCTATCCTATATACTATAGGTGATCCATTGTTTAACCATTTTGAGCCCCATACACTTGTGGAGATTTCTTTCAAATTATCCCCTGTCAAGAACCACCCAATATTGGGGCTAAGTCAAAGTAAAGTTGGCATCAGCAGGTGAATAAAATAGATAAAAATTTTATTGCTTTCACTTGGATCAATCTTTGAATGTTGTTATTTCAGTTGAACTCACACAAAATTTAATTGCCTTAAGATGACGAATAGCATTTCTTTCTTTATCCTACACACTTATATCCATTGCGTAGCCCACTCAAGCCTGCAAATTTCATTTCTTTAAACCCAGTTGGTGATCATCCCTCACATTGGGGCAAGGCAAAAGACAATCGTTCAAGTAGCATGGTTCAATGCGCTAATAGAAGATGAAGAACACCAAGAGTCCAAATGTTGAATCATTCCTTAAAAATAAATCAAAGCATGGTTGTTCAAGGTATGCGTTGTAGACAATTTGTTGAAAGTCAAAAAATAGAACTAGGGGCATAAAAAAGCAGTGTGCCTAGTAAAAGCAAGGCCGATGCCCATGGACATAAGAGAAAAAAAGAAAATGAAAATTAAGGGCTTGAAGAAGCAACATGCCCAGTAAAAGCAAGACCAATGCCCATAAATGACTATTAATTGTAAAAATTATATCCCCAACGGAACAGTACTCAGAGAGTCAAGAACAATATCTATGAAGACAATCCCCAATGGAGAATAAGAAGACTGATGGTAATGCCAAGATGATCACCAATTCTCACCCATCTACACACATTTTGAGCTTGATGATCCTTTCGTTTCTCAACACGTGAACCTAGCCTACATTACATCCCTTGCAAAGTCTCTTCAGATTAGGGCACTTGAATTAATGTAGGAATTCATATTTATAAGCATCGCTAGAAGAAGTGTGGGCAAGATTATTTTATTTTCATTTTGCAAGCTTCTTGACTTGTAAACTCGGAGATGATTATAGAATTGTTCTTTCAATAATCTTGACTCAAAGAGTCCCCTTGTTAAGCCTTTGAACAAGCCCACATTACGGTCTCTATTAAAGACCTCTCAAATCGGTAAGGTCGTATCGCTTGTGAGAATACTCGGACTCTTGTCGATATGATGATGGTGAGATGAAGTGATTCTCAGAAAATAGCCCTTCTAAATGAGAGTGAGTGAAAGTTCTTTCTAATTGAAAGTCTCTCACTTAGTATTCTTAAGAAATCCATGTCATGAGTAAAAATTGTCTTGAGCGACAATTCTCTTCAGTGGAAATTTTGGTGATGCAAATATGGTAAAATCGTTATACATAAATCTTGATAATTGATAAAAAAAAAATTTCAGTAAACTTTGAAGTGTAGAGCTCATAAATAGCCTTAATTGCTTATTTCTTTAGTGAATGCATGTATTTTTGCTTTAATCATGTTTGACAGGTAATGTTTTCTCAAAGATCCAAGAGCTCCTGACATTCAGGCTACTTTTAGAAGTCTCATGATACATCCAAAATACCATGAGGTGAGAAAACTTCATGAACTTTCAAGGTGCATCCTTGATGTTCCAAAACTTCTTTTTACTAAGAGGTGAGAAACATTTATAAATATCTAAGGTACGTCTTAGATATTCCAAAATTTCTTTCTACCAGAAGGTGAGAGACTTTCATGAACATTCAAGATATGTCCTTGATGTTCCAATGCTTTTTTCTACAAAGAGATGAGAGACATTCACGAATGTCTGAGGTACGTCCTCGATATTCCAATTTCTTTCTACCAGGAAATGAGAGACCTTCATGGATATCTAAAGTACATCCCCGATAATCCAATTTCTTTTTACCAAGAGGTGAAGACCTTCACGAATATCCGAGGTACATCCTCAATATTCCAAAATCTCTTTTTATTAGAAGGTAAGAGATCTTCATGAATATTCGAGATACGTCCTTGATATTCCAAAATTCTTTTACTAGGAGGTAAGAAACCTTCACGAATATCCCAGGTTAATCCTAGGTATTCCCAAATTCTTTTTACTAGAAGGTAAGAGACCTTCCTAATTATCTAATTTACCCCATTTCCAAATATTCAATTTAATGTGCCTTTTAAAGATCTAGAGCGAAATCCAAATGCCTGTAGGTGTCCCGTATCTCAAGCTTACCTCATCGCATCCACATGTTAGTAACTAAAGGTACGATTCTATTTTCTATGTTAGCATTTGCATCATATTTTACTGCATTGGATTTGAAAATGGGAATGGGTTCATCAAAACACCTGTCCCCACAAAAAGATTCATCACATTGTACTTACATGGTCAAAATTTAGGTCTCAGGTTGTCTTTGAATGCAATTTCTACAAGCTCACCTTCAAAAATGGTCAATTAATCATTATTGCATAGAAAATTAAGGATTAATTGTTAACCCCTAAACAAAAATTATTGAAATTATTTTGCATAGCACATAGTTTTAGGAGCATTTTTTATTATTGCATTTGCATTGAACTGATAACTTATGGGTTTGAATTGATGGTTCTAAGCTTTAATTTGACAAGTTGGACTAAGTTCACAGAAAGAGGAAATTGGCCCAACTTTGTTATTCTCTGATGATCGAAAATTGACTTATCAAGAATGGCAATTTGATATTTTCCGAAAAGATTTGTATTATTCTTCCAATATTCGGTAAATCTTTTATATATTCACGCGATATATGCATTGAGTTATATTAAATTTCACAGCAGATTGGAAGATTTCGGATAAAATATCAAAAGGAAATATTGCACGTGGGGGATATATATGATATACTTTTTGTCTTAAAAGAAGAAAGATTTAATGGTCAAGGGAGATCTTGTGCATGAGCCGAAAAGGAAAGAATAAAATATTTTAAGAGTATGATAGTTTGAGCCCTTTCTCTATCAAAGAGAGTCATTATGCGACAAAGAGGGGGCCACACATATTGAAATACACGGCCACAAAAGAACACACACGTGAGAAGAGAGAGAGAGAGAGAGAGAATCATGACCACAAGGCAAAGCTTCATCGAAGAGAGAGAACGGCTGTGACTTCAATGCACATATTCAACCAACCACAATATACAGGTTGAGGGGAGATATTCACGAAGAAACGAGAGGAAGTGGTGGCTGTGATTTAAAAAAAAAAATCAAGTGACGACAAGAGGGGAAGTCCATAGATGCACGAAGAGGAAAAGTCTCACAACTCGTTGAAAGCCAACTCTCACCGCTCCCGTTTCACCAACCGTAGCGATCCAGCAAGCTCTCAGTCAAATAAAGTGCATCCTTGATATTTCCAGCGAGTCTTTGAGCGTCCAATAGTGATTCCACCGCAACAATTCGTTGTTCGCCGCTCTATTTTTTACTCTCTGTTTTGCAGGCTATTATGCGCGCTGGTGACGCGGTGATGAAGCTACAAAGCACCTTGATACTTGTATCGACGCCTCCTACTTTGCTTCTCTGAGATGACGCCAGCCTGAACTACTCCATATCGAGAAACCAAGCCGTGACCAACGTCTTGCCAAGACCTCAAATAGCCACAAGGGAACTCCAACCGTCGAGCAGACCATCATCGAGAATCTCTTACCATAAGACTATCAGTCCCGAACTATCGATATCTGTGTCGCCATGACTCAAGCTACCACCTGCGGCCATCACCATCGCAATCTGTGCCGGGGCGCCTATCGTTGCCAATGGCGTAGACCATGAACCATTGTTGAACATTACCATGAGCATCGCCAATGCCACCATCTGACGAGTCCAAATTCCAAAACGATATCCGCGAAATAGGTAAAGATATTATCTGACTTTAATTTGATAATTTCCTTACTTAATTTGTTGATATTGCAATTAAATTCAAATCTTTGAATGATGCATCTTATCCAAAGTTTCCCAAAAAGCCTTTTAAATTAGGGATTATTCCCTAATTTCGCAACGTGCATATAAGTGACAGTCCGATTTCATACCCGAAATATGACTTGCAATCGTATGGAAAAATTACCAATCCAATCTCATGCGGGAATATGATTCACGATTTCGTGAAAAATTAGTCAATCCGATCTCATGCCCAAGGTACGATTCGTCAATATATTTCCAAAATTAAGCAGACATGGATGATATCTTGCATGATTTGTTCATGTGCTACTCTTGATACTTAGATTGCATGTTTATATGAGGTAATTTATTTATTCCGAATTTTTAAAATAAAAAAATACCAAAGACATTGCTTTAGGATGTTAGATTTCATTTTCCTTAATTAAAATTGCATGTTTAATTATTGAGTTATTTTAATTTCGAAATTTTATTAAAAATCAAAGAAAACATAAAAATTATCCAGCACATGTCATGTAGAATTAGGTCATCCATTGCACGTCATCTAGTCATTGCATGATTAGGATAGGATAGTTTCATTTAATATTTACCCATCATTAGATTAGGTCATTTAATTAATGTTGTGTGACATATAGTTTGCATATTAGGTTTATTTAATTGTATGTCACATGTCATGTTAGCATAAACATATTTTTGTACATCGTTTCGTTGCATTGCATTGCACGTATATTAGGTTTCATTAAATAAGAGAAAATCCTAAAAAAAAAATTGAGTAACTGTGTGTTAATTAGAAATTATATCTAAGACTGTTGGTGTGAATTCTAAGCTAACATTACAAATGCTTTCGTTGATATGAGGTAAGTCCTGTAATTTATTTATTATTTTATTGGGTGTTAAATTAATAGATTGCTTACCCGTGTGGTCATCTCACATGTTATGGAGTAATAAAATGAATTCAAGTTGCTTGATAAACATTTTTTCATCAAAAGAACAATATTGAAAGGACATTAGAATGAAGGAACGCCTACACAAGGTTGTCAGGGACAAGGCTTTGACTTTCCAACAAGTACAGGATACCCCAACCAATAGGAGGATGTAGCAAAACTAGAGCCTTAGCCCATCTATCTTCTCTTATTGAGCTTTGGACTGGTCGTGTGCTTGTTTCCTCTTTCGCCGGGGCTGTTCTTCCCTTGTTTCATTCATTTGGTTACCATGACACCCTTGCACTCTTATTGACATTTCCTAATGTCACCATGAGTGCAAGTTCGCTATTGGTGTTGGGTCTCCTACCTCTTGTATAGGTCATTTTTGGGTTTTAGTTCATATATATCTTACCTTTACCAAAAAAAGAAAAAAGAAAAAGGATATTAGATAAATCTAGTATAACGAAGTCCTCGTATCCAGATTATCTTATTTGTAGGAGTAAAATAAATCTCTCATTATTTTACTTAAGTGCTTAATCAACCTATCATAAATTAATTAGTGGCGACTTATAGATAAAAATCATTCGCATGCTAAAAATTTGACCTTAAGTCATGAATTGGTATAGACTTGGGAGAGCCCAAACTAAGTTTAGATTTAGAAATCCATTAGCTAGACCCTAGGTGGTTCACCTGAGATTAGGTCGCAATAGCTTGTATCTCATCATCAAACTTGATTCCCATCATAGCTAACTAATTTATAATTCCTTGAAAAGAATTTAAAGGATCAGTCAAATGAGTACCGTATTGATATCTTAAAACCATCATATATTTTATCAAAAATAACTTATTATTCCCAATTTTTTGAGCATATAATAGTTCGAGCTTATTTCATAAACTGCATGCATGTGTTTCCTCAATGATATTATAACCACACTTGATGTTGAAATATAAACCATTCAACATCAGTTTTATTCTCTAGTTTCTTTGAAGCAAATACGAGCATATAATAGTCCTTCACATATAAAAGGTCTTCCATCTTACCTTTTCAAATATGATAATTCGAGCCATTCATGTAACCATTCTACTCGTATTCATTTCCATTATTTAACATAAGGCAGAAAAATCTAGCAATAATAAGAGCTCTGATATCACTTTGATGAGAAAACAGTAACAACCTGAACAATATCGGATTAACACAATTAAATAAAATAATCTCATATCTTGTGTAAACCTAGTAGGAACTGATGTAGTAGAACAAAATAAATATCAAGCATGTAAACACAAGATGTGAGGAGATAAAAAAACCACGGGACCAGAATTCACCCAAAATCTTCACTATCAATAGAATCGGGCGAACAAAGTTCTTCTCTAGTAAATACTAGAGGTACATAGCAACAAAGATTTCAAGAACGTCATTATTGGCAATACGCATAAATTTCACAAGAGATTATGGATAAATCTAAAATGTAAGTTTTTATCAACTCATGAAAAACTGGATGTAGGGAGCTTCAAATGAAAATTAAACCATTCAAATTTGAGAAGAGTGCCTCATGAATACGCTGACAAAATTTCAGCTCAATCAGACTACGCATTGACCTTTGATGCTAGCTTGATGTAAATTAGACTGATCCCAAAATCTCATATTTTTTGCTTTCTATCTTTCTTTTGTTATAACTTCTTTGTGGCCACTTCTTAAGAATAATGAGAAATCATATTTCTCCATATGACTTATTATATAAGCTCAAGCCCTTTGGTGTTTCCAATTCATTAGGCTTTCTTTACATGAGAGTGAACCCAACTAACAAATACCCATCCGAAATTTGTTCCAATGGGATCCTGCATCTCGACGTTTCGACGGAAAATGACCGGGTGGATCTTCCCCGAGACCTAATCGAACCGTTGGCTGAAAGTCTTCCAATTGACGACCCTGTCATGCTTTGTTTGATGTGTTCCTCGTAGTTAGAATCCTGGCAATCAAGCTAATAAGCCTTGTTTGCATCATAGTCTTATAAGACGATGATTGTAGGGCAACAAGGACCTTCGAAATCATCCCTTAAGCTTCAATGGCTGCTTGAATTCATATGAAAACGACCCAATTGGCCACCAGTTGCAGATCGAATAACCACTGATGTTCACTGCGCAAATTGCTTTATCTCCTCCGACAGAAAGCATCCATTTGGTCCATTTGGTGATTGGCATCCATATCAAGTTTCATGAGCTTGAAAATATGGGTGGAATGGAGCTTTCTAGTGGGTTCACATCATTATAAAGCTCCCACTAGGTCTATGCATTAACCAGAAAAAAAAAATGGCATCTTAATTATGCCGCCTTTTTTCTTAATTGTTATCCTTTTTCCTCCATCCTCTTTTTTTTTTTTTTTTTTTAAATATTTTCTTTTGTTTTCTTTTTAATTATATATTTTAATAGACGCTTACTGCCACGTATTTTAAGAAAGTAAAAAAGGTCATGTTAATCTTTTCCGTTAGTCAAATAAGTTAGAGTTAACGAAAAAACTTGACTACACCAATTTAACAAGTTTTATGATTATAGTGCACTTTCGCGTTAAATTTTAGTAATTTTTGGTGAATGAAAGATATCATGCAGTAATAAAATGAATAAAAGTAAAACTAGCATCTAGATATGACAACTAGTGAAAATGATGTTAGACTAACATCTAGATTTTGGCATAACAAACGTTATATGAAATTAAGAAATATTTAAACAAACTAAAAACAAGTTAGATGATTTTATTATTTATAAGTTAAACCAAAAGTAAATGTAGCCAAAAGACCATGACTAATCTTGAAAATTGCCACTATACAATTCATACATTTCATTTCCTTCTTTGAAGTTAACTTAGTTCAGACATAAGCTTGCAATTCATGCATTTTCATTTAAGCAATTCTGTTTAGCGAAGAATGTAAGTAGAATATTTCAATCCACTTGATTAAAAAATTTTCTAACTTGAATAATAGATAAGAGATAATTCTTGAGTATAAATTAATTTCATTGGAGAAGATTTCCCAGATATGCTTAATTCAAACATGAAGTAATAATAGTTAAAACTATTCAAAACATGTATCTTATGTTAAATATTTCTTCTATAAAATTGCCATACTTATACTTTTTTAGTGATAATTGTATTGAAATTTCTAAAATATATCACGAAAATATAATTGAGTTTTCAAACTTTTAAATAAAGCAATCAACGCTTAAAAGTTTGTCTAATTTGCGTAATTGAGTATTTCCGTTATTTCCGTCCATTTGGCATTGTTGTGCCGCCCCTGGAACCACATAAAAAGATGACCAAAATTAAAAAGGAAAAAGAACCAAAAGCTATAAAAATAACCAGAAACAGATCGAGGGTCCCAAAAGAAAGATATAACTCTGGGATACTTCTTTATCTTTACATATGGGTGCATGTTGAAAGATTTGCGTTACATCATTTCATTTTCAAAACTAATAGTCATAAAGCTTTTCAAGCGATAGGTTGAGTCCGGATTTTTTTTTGCCTTTTTTTGTGTGTGTCTTGATAGAGTTTTGAGTTCTAAACATGCCCCCCCCCAAAAAAAAAAAAAAAAAAAAAAAGAAACGAATTTTAAGTAGTACTTTAATGTTTTGATAACATTTAAAAAAAAATTCAAAGCAACTCTTTACCTCACATAAAGCGCAATGGATGAAATTTTTAATTTGAAATTGCCAACATCATTACCATGACGTCCCACAAAAATGGGGAAAAAAATACCAAAAAAGCCCTAAACCTATGATATTTGTATTAATTCAATCATAAACTTTTTTATTGGACCAATTCAATTCTAAACATTTTCACATTTATATCAATTCAATCTATCCGACCAATTGGTCACTGATCCAGCAACCCAATTTTTTGGCGCCTCATGTTGATTCATATGGACCGAACGATTGTGTGCGACCGGGATCCTCTTGGGCCTGCTCATTAAGGCCCATGGACCCAACCCGATCAAGGCCCAAGCGCGGGCCCATGCGCGCCCGGCGGCCCGCCTCCAAAATCCAGAACCATGCGGTAGCTTCTCGTGAAAAGACAAAAACAAAGAAAAATTCCACGGAACGCCACGCACACGTCTTCCGTAAAACGCCCACGACGGGTAAAAAAGCTAACGAACGCCTTCCTGTCCTGTAGCGGGATCTGGACTCTAGAGAGAGAGGACGACGCTGACACTGTCACTGTCACTGTCACTGTTCGATCCACATCCGCCCACCGGCATTTACACGCCCGCTAAACGTCGGCCGTCCACGAAGCTCCCTGTTTATCTTTTGAAGGAAACGCCTTTCACCAGGACTATAGTGCGGATTCTCTTTGCGGTCGCTTATCTCCTGGGTTGTCGAATAAAGCGGTCGGTTTTCGAGCTTTACCCAGTTGGTGTTGTCTTCTCGGGGCAACAGGGTCGACGTCTTTTTTGGCTTCGAAGCTACCCGTGTCGGGTGCCCGAGATGACGGCGTTCCCACCTTCTTTACTGGGTCGTTGATCTTTGCTTAGTTAAGTGGTCGTGTCGTGAATTAGCTTCGACATTGGTTCGTGAATGTTCGTGATCCATCCCGCCGGAGTTGGCATCGTTGTTGGCGTCGATGGAGCGGAGGAGGGGCGGTGATTCGGCCGATGATATGATGAAGAGACCCGACAGCTGCGGAGGGCCTGGGGGTAGGGACACCGCTCCCGGGAGTGATCTCTGGAAGGATGGGCTCATTTGTGCTTTTGAATTTGTCAGAGGGCGTAAAAGATCGGGTAATTATTCGAAGTCGGGCTCGAAATTACTGAGCAGAGCGTCGACCAAAGCCGATCATTCGAAGCCGCCGGATGGTGGGAATGGTGGTGCGGTTGAGGCATTTCCTCGAGCAGTGAACAGAAGATGTGACAGTGAGGTTGCTGCTGGTGATGATAATGGCGATAGTCCAGTTCATGAGCAAGGCCAGCTTCGTGGTGTTGATAGGTTGGAGGGTGGTCACTGGGTACCAATTGGGTGGGAAAGGATCTCGGCTCTCGCCCAAACCGAGCAAGTAGATGCTGGCTGGGGGATGCAGCTAGATTCAATGGATGACGATGAGGACCTGACGGTTGCGGATATGGCAGCTCCTTACTGGGAGCGGCCCGCGGGGCCGATATGGTGGTGTCATCTCTCGGCAGGTCATCCCGCTGTAGAAGCATGGCTCAGTAATGCTCAGTGGTTGCATCCGGCCGTCAGTTTGGCTCTGAGGAATGAAGGTCGGCTCATAAGCGAGCGGATGAAACATCTTCTTTATGAGGTGAATTTGTTATTGGGGCCTAGCCTGGGTGTTTACTGCTACTGGTAGAAGCAAGTTGTGAGGTTTTCTTCTGTTTGTTGGTTGTATATAGCTTTATAAAATCTGAATTTCCTTGTTCTTGTTTGCTCACATATGCTCCTTAGGTGCAAATTTTGAAGGACCAAATTGAATTTGCGTCAGGGTCACAGCAAGGTCCCATGGAGATGACTTCATCTTTTTTTTTTTTTTTTTTTGGTCGATCTTATTTTATTTCTACTCTAACTCTCACTCTCAAACTTCATCTATTAGAATGCCATAGAAATAAGACTTTCTGGGAAGCATTTCCTTCTTTAACAACCATGAATTCTTTGTTATTCATACTACTGTTTGCAAGAATTAATAATTACTTTATTTTCTCCCTCCAATTTGAGGGAAAAACTTCGGGGCATTATACAAGCTACAGTAGTTGATAACAATACCAGCATATGATAAGCTCATCAAAATTATAAATCAGATGCGATGAATATGACTGAATTTGAGATGGAGTTCTATTCAATTGTGCTCTTCTGCATCAAAACCCTCTGAGCATGCAAAATGTTTCTAGGGAATTTTCTTTCTGTGAATTCTAATTTTACATGGATCGCAAAATCAGAGTGATTTATGTGATTACAAAACCAAGCCAGCATCGTTGATCTTTCTGCAGCACAATAGGTCCACTTTTTACCCATTAAACTCTGAAGCAACAGAATGGTTTCAGCCTTTTTGCACAAAAATGTCTGTGGCCCAAGTGTTCAGGCGTGTGCTCCATATGCTTTGTTGCCACACTGGTCTGAGGATAAAAATTGCCAGTAATCCTATTTTGGTATGTTTCTTGGAGTGTGAGGGGGTTGAATATCTTTCTTCGTGCTCTCTTTTTCCAGGTCCCAGTTAGAGTAGCTGGAGGACTGTTATTTGAGCTCCTTGGACAATCAGCTGGAGATCCATTTGTCAATGAGGATGACACCCCTATTGTGCTACGGTCTTGGCAAGCACAGAACTTCCTGATAACTGTACTACACATAAAGGGGCCCGTGAAAACCATGAACGTGCTGGGCATAACTGAGGTTCAGGTAGTTTATAGTTAACAAAACACTTCCCTGAGACCTGTAATATGGCATTTCATGTTGATTTTCTGCTCTTATTTTTCTGCGGTTTCAGGAGCTTCTTCTTGCTGGTGGTTATAATGTCCCAAGAACAGCACATGAAGTCATCGCACATTTAAGTTGCCGCCTTTCCCGATGGGATGACAGGTAACAGTACTATCAATACACAAATCTGATGCTCAGAGTTCTTTTGTGTGGTTGCTACACCATCTACCGGTTAGTAGGACATATAATTGTCTTGGATTTTGAATGCACACATCAGATCAGAGGAACAGTTTTCATCTCAAGCAAACAAACTTTGCTGTTGGTTGTCCAAATCCCTCCTCTCCACCTCCAGAGTTTTATTAGTTGTATTGATGATGATTTTGGCCAAGGAAATTATGCTTCATTGAATCCAGGTCCATGCTTAATTATCAGCATTAGATGTTTGTGGTTTGAAAGTCAATTTTGGTATGTTATGTAGACAGCTGTTGATGTACTTAGCTGGGGAATGTCTATATGGTGCTCTGCATGCTCAAGGCTAGATGCTCTTGACCATCGGCATTAGCTTGCTTTTTCCTAAAGCAAGTTACTTGATTTATGCAAATTCCGCAATAACAATGATAAACAGTGCAAGTGAAAAGTCTTATAGATGATGTGACGGGAGGGATTGTTACAGTTGACCTCGGTTGAAGTCTTATCATGACCATTGCTGCATGCCTTAGAATGTTGACACTCTTTTGTGTTCTGATCCTTCTACCTAACCATAAAAATGAACTCTTGAACTAAGTGGGCCTTGACCAATGTGCTACTACTGCGTGATCCATACAAAATTCATCGATAGTTCTCTATTTGACTGTTCGTTTTCCATCTATTGGCCAGCAATCTGTGGATTTCCTTCCTTGGGCACATCCTCTGCCTGCTGTAGTGTATTTCTGAATAGGAACTACAATTTAGATAGATTTTCTCCTCTCTCTCTATAGTGCATTTCCATGGTAATCTTTCAGTCAAATGCATTCCTCAAGGAACTTCATTTAATTTCACTGATGAAACTTGACTTTACAGAATATACTGCCATGTTCTTCCACTGCATTGCCTTTACTTAATTTCAAGAGGACTAAAACCAGTAGTTCTGTCAAACTTGTCTGAACAGAGGCTGCTTGCTTCTCCTGGGCAATTTGTCTTGCCTAAAATTGTTTATCCTCTGTGTACACTGTCAAATGTAGTTTTCCTTGACATCTTTTTTACTTTGAAATTTGTTGGCTTTATTACCTTGTTTTTCTTTGTTACTATTCTTATCTCTAACTCCTGCTAGGTTATTCCGTAAGTCAATTTTTGGGGCAGCTGATGAGATTGAACTTAAGTTCATGAACAGGTTAAGACAATCGTAGATTTCTTTTGTGGAATGTTGTTCCTTGATCCAATTCACCTGAGTGACTGTTAATTTTCATTATATAGGAGAAACCAGGAAGACTTGAATCTCTTTACTGTAATTCTAAACCAAGAAATCAGAAGGTTGTCCAGACAGGTGAATTTCCCTCTCTTGTTTTGCATTTTTTTACCTTTCCAACAGGAATGAGATAATTCTCTCTGCTGAAACATGTCATAACATCATCACTGGTTAGCTCCCAGTGACTTTTGAAAATTGCCACTCCTATTTAGTGTCAGTAATGCCATGCTTGTCAGACTCACCTCATCTGTTCTGTGCATATTTTGTGGAAGTCATTGAATTGAGGATGCAAGACTTCTTTTTGGCCAAAAGAATGCAAGACCTTGTAGTTCTACATTTAGAATGATAATATCAGTTTAACCATATTGCTATAGCTGTAATTGGTTGTTGCAGCAGTCAAGGCCACAATTTTTTTATGAGTGGCATTGTGAGAGTTGGACCATCTGTTGCAGGTCATAAGAGTGAAATGGTCACTTCACGCAAGAGAAGAGATTGTGTTTGAGCTGCTTCAACATTTAAAGGGTAAAACGACTAGAATTTTGTTGGAGGGAATTAATAAGAGCACCCGGCAAATGATTGACGAGCAAGAAGCTGTCCGTGGTCGCTTGTTCACCATTCAAGATGTGATGCAGAGCACTGTCCGTGCATGGTTGCAGGTGAGAATTGCTATTGTCATGTTATAGTATAACCTTCTTTTCATTTGTCTGGTTTGAAAGTTTCTCACTCAATCTGGCAACTCTCATTCAGGATAGAAGCCTTAAAGTAACTCATAATTTGGCTGTTTTTGGAGGCTGTGGGGTTGTTCTTACAATCTTAACCGGCCTTTTTGGCATTAATGTTGATGGGATCCCAGGGGGAAGCAACGCACCATATGCATTTGGTCTGTTTTCAGCTATTCTTGTCGTTTTGGGGATTGTGTTGATTGCAGTTGGCTTGCTTTACCTTGGGTTGAAAGCACCGGTGACCAAGGAGCAAGTTGAAGTTAGGAAGTTGGAGTTGCAAGAGTTGGTAAAGATGTTCCAGCACGAGGCAGAAACACATGCTCAAGTTGGTAAACCGTTTTCTCGAAGTAACTTGACACCCACAGCTGGAGACATCTTGCCTGAGGATGCTGACTATATAGTCATCCGGCAAACTTAGCAAATACAGGTTAATCAAGTTCTCAAATTAGAATCAATCAATAATAGTTTTCTTTTTCTTCTTTTTTCCTAATATGATGCCTCTTGAAGGTGATCTTGTCTGTTAACTTTATACAAGTACAGAGACTAAGTTTCTGCCAAGTTTATATGTCTTGTGCGGAATTTCGGCTGAAACTTCAGTATCTTTGCCATTCGTTCTTCTTACTGTCCGGTTTCAGAGCTAGACAACAGATCACTTATTCCGGCTTTTGATTTTCTGATGTTCAGTAACAGCACCTGAACCTTTTTTCGCTTTTTAGTTTCGTTGCCAGTATGCCTGGACAGTTCAGGGTGGCTTAGCATAATTCAAACGTGAGTATTGAGAGCCGTATTCCGAAGTTAGACAAAAGGAACGAGTGGAGTGTAGCAGTAAGTTGGCAAAGATGGAAACCCCAGATGAAGGCACAAACTAGAGAGGAGAATGTCTGAACTCATCCTTCCTCTTGCTTGCATAAACACACAGCAAATGAATGACACCGTTTAAAGTCGGCTAGGCATAGTGGAAGAAGAGGGCGGAACTTGAGTATTTAGGTTATGATTACCTTGGGAAGCTATTGCTAGAATTCGTGTTCTGGAAAATGCAGTGTGAATAGTTCATTTCATTGTCCTAACTGGGTGAGACATGGTCCGTAACTGTCTTGATTATCAGTCCTGTTGTGAGGACTAGGGACACATGACATTAGGTAGAAACGTTGTATTAGTTTGAGACCTCGAACTGAAGAATGTCCGTCAAAAGACTATAACATTGCTTTGATACCATGTTGAATGAGAGTTGGTGATTTCATATAGAAGTTAGTAACTATTTTCTTTTTTCTTTTTTCTTTTTATTGGTAAGTTGTCATAAATGTCGGTAAAGTATTTGAAGAGTTTGTAGTTTTAGAACAATCAAATAAAAGTCAGTGATTAATTCAGATATCAGTTGGCGGTATGATGTAAGAGTTGGTAACTCCAACTCTATTAACAAATGCTGAGAAATTTTTGGAATGGTTGGTAATTTTGTACGAGAGTTAGTAACTTTAACAGATAAATGTAGGTAAAAATATAGGAATAGTTGATGATTTCCAAAATAATCTAATGGTAAGTGGATTTATTTACAATTGATAATTTCCTAAAAAAGTTAGTAACTTGAACAAGTTCGTAAGCTGTGCTAATAAATTTGGATAAATTAGTGGAACAGTTGGGAAATTCAAAAAATTAAAGAAAAAACATTGGTGGTGATTCAAATAAAAGTTGATAATTTCCTATAAGGTTAAGTAAATTTAACATTTATGTAACTTTAGTAAATATATGTTCGTTATAGTATTGGAATGGTTGGTAATTTCGGTTGGTAATTTCAAACAATCAAATAACTGTTGGGGACTCAAATGAGAATTGGTAATTTCGTATGAGAGTTGGCAAATGCAAGACGTCAGTAAGCTCCCCAAATAAATGTCAGTGAATAGTGTATTAAAACCATTGGCAATTTCAAAACAGTCAAGTTAACTTAGATAGGAGTTGATAAGGCTAAGCATTTAGTAACTTACCCCGAAAAGTTGGTATATCACCCGGATCAATGCTGGTAATTTCTCATTAGAGTTGATAATTTTTCTGCATTGGTAACTTTAACAAACAAATGTTGAAAAGTTACTAGAATACTTGGTAATACCGATGTAATCAAATAAATGTTACTAAGTGAACTTGAATATTAGTTGATAATGATACGCATTGGTAAGCGAGTCAGTAAATGTTGGAAAATCATGGAAATACTATGCAATTTAAAACAATTTAAAAAGCTATTGATTCTTTTGCAAAAGTACTGGTAACTTACTGATGTTTTTCTAACTAAAACAAGTTAACAGTTTAAAAAGTGCGAGACATCTTTAAGTACCAGAACTTTGTATTGATGGACACTTAAAGTGCCAAAACTTCCAAAAGATACATTTAAGTGTCAAAATTGAAGAAGAAAGGAACATTGAAATGCTAATGATGAGAATTTCCGTTCAAATTGCTATTGTGGCTTTTTTCGACGAGATTTTTTACTAATGTGGCAATTCTTTTTTTAAAAAAGTTATCCACATCGCATTGACGTGGTTAGATAAGTCCAAAACGATGTCGTTTTGCCTACAAATTTGATTTTTAATATAAATTAAATTAGTTAAGTTAAATTAAATTAAATTAAAAAAAAAAAAAAGGGAGGTAGCATTTAGAGAGAGCCTCCACAACCCTCGCCATCACTGCTCCACTATCACCGAAAAGGGCTAACGACAATAGGGCAAGGGTCAATCGGGGTCAGCGGCTCTCGGCTAGTGGCCAACGACCTTAGCTAACCGTTGACGAGGGTTTACAGGCCCTCGTTGCGCCGCCCTACCATCATAGGAAAGGGCCAAAGATGATGGGACGAGGGTCGATCAAGGTTGCCGAGGCTCGGCCAGTGGCTGACGACCTTAACCAACTTGCCAACGAGAGCCTATAGGCCCTCATTACCACCGCCCCACCATCACTAAGAAGGGCCAATGACAATGGGGCGAAGTTTGGCTGGGGAGCGAACTTGGCCGACCGCTGACGAAGGCTGACAATGGTGGGGTGATAGCGATGGGGGCTGTGGAGGCCCTCGCTAAATGTTGCCTCCCCCCATTTTAAATTTATTTTTTAATTTAATTTAATTAATATCTGTATTGAAAATCAAATTTGGAGGTAAAACGACGTTGTTTTACATATTAATTGCTGAGTAAACAACTTTGGCGAGCCATGTATACCACATTTATTCTTAAAATAATGTAATGTCGGATTACCTGCTATCTTCGTCAAAATTTGCACTTAAGTGTCCAATTTTCAATTAAAAAAAAAAGGACACTTAAGTGTATCTTTTGAAAGTTCTGGCACTTAAGTATCCATCCATGCTAAGTTTTGCCACTCATGGTGTACTCTTGCCACAATTAAAACTATGCTACCAATCGGAGGATTTTCATACCATTGCTCAAATAAAAATCCAGAAATCTTTGACTCAAGGAGGATGACAACAATAGCAAGGTTTTCTCTACTTTCATGATGTGAAGAAGTGCCCAAAACAGGATAAATCATCTCCGACTCGAGGACGGCTCCATTATTGCCGAGGTGGGTGATCTTAAGAATGCAATCTTATCATATTACCACCACCTTCTTGGTAATTCCAGGCGTCCACGTGTTTCTTATGAGAGGTATCCTTCTTTACTTCTGAAGATGTCAATACTTCAGTTACATTTTCAACACTTTAGAGATCAAATATTCTCAGAGTTTTAAAGGGTTTCAACGACTTCAAAGCTCCAAGTCCAGATGATTTTAACAGTCGATTCTACAAAAGTGTGTGGACTATCATCGGACAAGACATTGAGGAAGCTATCATGGAATTTTTCTTGTCGAAAAGAATGCTAAAATCTATAAAGTTCACTTTGATTTCCCTTGTCCTGAAGGTTCCAAATCCATCTTGCCTCAAGGATTTCAGACCCATTTCATGCTACAATATCTTATACAAGATTATATCTAAACCCCTTGCAGAACGAATAAGGTGTATGCTTCCTCCGATCGTCGACCTTAACCAAACTACTTTTCATCACTAGATGATGGATATTAGAGAATATCCTGCGCCATTTTCATAAGGGAGAGAAAGGTAAATGTGTGGCCATAAAGATTGATCTCATGAAGGTCTACAACATGATCAAATGGGATGCGGACATCAAGGTCTTTAAAGCCCTAAATACACCCCAGTACTTGGTTGATTGGATAATCGAGTGCATAAATAGCACTAATGGGCTGTGGCAATGTGACCCTCTTTCTCCATACCTCTTTATCTTGGTTATGGAAATTGTCAATATGGAAGTTGCTACGTCTTTTTTCAAATATCACTAATGCTGCAAAACACAAAGGATTACTCACTTATGCTTCGCAGATGACTTGTTCTTACTTGCTCATGGAGATGTAGGTTCTGTTCTTTGCCTGGTAGATGCCCTCGAAAGAATTCATTGCTCTCATAAGATCGCAGTTTAATCCTGACAAATGTCAATTTTTTTTCTTTGGGTTCAACGAGGATGAGAAGCTCCTTATACTGGACCACACACCGTTTACCATAGGTACCCTACCTATCAAATACCCGGGTGTTCCCCTTGTTCCTAGAAGACTCACTCATATAGATTGCAAGAGTCTTATTGACAAGATCTTTAAGAAAGTTGAAAGTTGGGGCATGAAGCATATAAGTTATGGAGGGCGTCTACAGCTAACTAAATTGGTCCTTACTGCATTTGCTCTTATTGGATGCAAATGTTATTACTTCCAAAGCAAACTATATATGAGATTGAGAAAGGGATTCGATATTTCTTATGGGTTGGTTCTCCAACAAATCATGGATCGCACAAGGTTGCGTGGTAGGTAGCTTGTTCACCTAAAAGGGAAGGAGGATTAGGATTGCCCAATTTGCACGTATGGAATAAATTTGGTTAGGCCGTATCCTGTGGAAACTTATTAATCACCCATTTTCTTCCCTTTAGAGCATTTAGGGTCACAACACAAAATGCAGAGGTAATCCAATTATGCATCTTGACATTAGGGGTAGTGTGGCTTGGAGTTGGCGATGTCCTCTCAAATTATGACATGCTTTAACCTCAATTTTTTCTAGTTTAGGGTACTGTTGTCATGATATATATTACAAACTCAAACATAGGGGTCTAATTGTGGAGTGTTACAACCTAATTTGGAGTAGTGGCATTAGCAAATACAATTTCATTGGATGGCTAGTTTGTAGAGATAAACTACTGATAGTAGATATTATAGCACAATGGATGACTACAATTGATACCCAATGTAACTTATGCAAGGCCGATGTAGAAAATAGATTCATTTATTCTTTCGGTGAGAATGGATATGCAGTACTTGGCATAGTATCCTTGTGCAACATGGAATTGGGCGGTCTTTAGGAGGATGAAATGAGGAATTTTAATGAATGATAAGGGCAACAAAGGGCAAAGATTTGGCGGCGCACTATCTTTTTTAGCAACCATATATTGCATTTGAATAGAGCGCAACCATAGACTGTTTTGAAACAAATCAACTAACATCCATATTATTTTGGTCAAGGTGCGTAAAAATGTAAGAGGTGGAGCTTCACTTTACCAAAAAATTAAACCTTTCCAATCGAATGTTGTATTGACTAACCTCCATCCTTTTGAATTATTAGCTCTATTTGTAATGCTAGGGGATGCCCCTAAACTATTGTAATCCATTTTCTCTACAATACTTACATATTAAACAGGAAAAAAAAAAAAACTGTGCTACCAATGGATTTCTACGACGTGTCTCACATTTCACCAGCATAGAATGGTGTTTCAATCTTTGCCTTGCGATCATGGCAGGCTTTTTTTTTCCCATGGAAAATGTATATTTTCCCTCTTTCTTCTTTCTACTGAAATTGATATTTCACTTGATATGGGGAGCCATGAAAATCAGCCTCTTTGTTTAGGGTGAGTTTCTTAATTTGGTTCTCAATAGAAGTTACTAGTGGCTACTTTGTACTTGTAACAATCATTGAAGATATGAAAGTGATTATGGGGTTTAGGAGTGTGCAACGAGAACTACTCGAATTGGGAACTGCTCGGATCGGATAAGACCGAACTAGCTGGTTTTGAGTGGTTCCCATGAGCATCGATCTGGTTCATGGTACCTATTTTTGGAGCTAGTGCTCGGTCGATCCAGTTCCTAGTTCTAGGGTAGGAACCAAACCGATTATATATATTATTTTTTTTAACTTCTTACAAAAATCCAATCTTTCCTAGTTTCCCTCAGTCCCTCTCACAGCTTCCATCATCGTGCTTATTCTAAAGAATCTATTAAACTTTGCATGACTAAATTTCACACTAGAAGACAAATGGGGACGACAAAGTTGTCATCCACAAGACAGTCCACCACCGAATGCGAAAGTCCAAACTGTTGGACTTTCAATCACAGTGACATTTCCCACTCAGTGTAAAATTCGAGTCCCATACACAAAAGTTTCTACTTTTTACGGACCAAAAAAATTCATAAGTTCCATTAGAACTAGACTGGTTGGTCCAATCTGGTTTCTAGTCCAAGGATCAGCGAGTCCTCCTGATTTGATTCTTGGTTCCTTAGTGGGACCAGACCAAACCAGGAACCGATCACCTCTATTGGGGTTCACATATCTTATCATGGTAAAAATGGTCATGCCTCAAGGGGAATCGCAAGCAATGTTAATGGCATTTTCAAAAATTTCCACAACCTTCTTAAAGTAAAAGTAACCTAAAGAAAAAGGGAAGGGGAATTTCAAATAAGGATATGAGTGGAGTCATTTTCGCCAGAAATGGTCCAGAGTTGACCTTGTTTTAAATAAGGGTTTAAAGTGCCAAAATCTATCTCAATTAAGGCATGAGCCCACCAGCCGATTGGCATGTGACTTTCCCAACAGATGAAATAGGAGCATTGTTGTCCAAAAAAAAAAAAAAAAATCAAATAAAAAGAAAAATCAAATTCCTAGAAGTAAAAATCCCAAAATTGGTTCTTCTCTTCCCCCAACCCACATCATGATTGAAGGACCAAGGTAAGAAATGTGAACCCGAGAGTCACTTTCCTCATATCTCCTAGTAACGTTACCAGTACCAAGTAATATTGCCAGCACCAAGCACCCACCGGTAGCATCTATTGAGAACCAAACTAAGAAATTCACCCTAAACATAAAGACTGACTTTCCCGGCCCCTCATACCAAGTGAAATATTACGACCCAAAAAAAAAAAAAAAACAAGTGAAATATCAGTTTGAGCAGGAAGAAAAAAGAGTGAAAATATCCATTTGCCATGGGGAAAAAAAAAAAAGAACTTTCCGTGAACCATCATTGTTGTCCAAAAAAAAATTCGAATAAAAAGCAAAATCAAATTTATAAAAGTAAAAATCCCAAAATTGGTCCTTCTCTTCCCCAACCCACTTTACGACTGAAGGACGAGGTTCTGAACGGAGTGTTTTGCCTTTGCAGGAGTCAGAATCACGAATTGGAAATGAACCGACCCGGGAAAACATTGATATTTGCGGTTTGGGCACATTCATTGCGACACGAAGCATTATCGATCGATCTTGACATTCTTTTGCAGAGTCCTCGTTTTGCATCATCTACACATTTTTTCATGACAACCCATGTTCTCTTCCTTGGGCTCGCGGCTCTAGTAATTACTGTCGTCACAACGGACATGAATCCCCTTCAAGATTTTTATGTCGCGTACCCTTCCCATGGAGGTAAACATCTTAAGTAATGTTTAAATGATATACATTGTGAAAATACTTGAAGGCATGCAAGTTGTAACGATAAATATGTTGTCTCCCGTGTTTTCGTGAATGGGTTCGCACGCATAGACCCCGAAACGGTCCAAACCATGGCCGCGGCTCAACAGTGACTCCAGTGACCGTGGCTCAGTTGCTGGGGCTCAACACGCTCGGCATCTCACTAGCTCGCATCGACCACGCGCCGTGGCCCGTGGGGCCTCAACCTGCCTCACACGTATCCCTGCGCCGATGAAATCTCGACGGTTGTTGCAACCACTCTCGAGGTTGGGTTCGTCATCTCCAGCCCCGACACCCGTCTCATCACGAAGGTCCTCTCTAAGAGCGACATGTTCGTTTTCCCCATGGGACTCATCCATTACCAGAGGAACGTCGGATACGGCAATGCCGTTGCCATCGCGGCTCTCGGTGGCCAGAATCCCGGCGTCATCACGATCGCAAATGCGGTTTTCGGATCCAGTCCATATATCGCCATGGACATTCTTGCCAGGGCATTCCAAGTCGACGAGAGCATTGCTGATCTGATCCAGTCCAAGTTCTAGAAACTGAAACTCGAGATTCAATGACCTACTAAGGATTTCCTTGTGTGTTTGGACATATAGGACCAGTTATTTGTTCATTGTTTTTGTCCATTATTTGTTCAATCTTGCGTCATTATTCTTTCTGTAGAATCACGACAATTAAAAGCATTGTTCCTGTTCCTAAAGCAAAATTTTTCTCTGCTTGTGCGAGCTCTCAGCATTAGGAAACGACACAATTGTAATAAATTTACGATTTTTTTGAAATTTTTCCTGAAAGTGCTTCTTGTCACTCAAATTTCCACAAGCATGTCCTGTCACCTTTCATCCATTCTTCAGTTCTAATTTTTTTTTCTTTTTTTTCTTTTTTTTGGGCTGACGCCTAGTAGATACAAATGGGGTCTTCATTTTGTCCACGGTGTAGAATCAAATGTTACCCCTTTCTTGGATTTCGGAGCCTATTATATATTTACATCAAATTTCCATCTTCTTCTTTTTTAATGACCTAGGGAACCCACGCACTGTACCAACACGGACAGCCCGACAAGCCCGAGCTAACGGGAGATAAACCCTGGGGCGACACTAGCGGAGGACCCACCACCCCGACGTTGCACTTAAGATCCCATGCGGCCAGCGGGATTCAAACTCCTCTCCTCCTCGCAGGCGGTGGTAAATTTCCTTCTTTTTTTTGTGGTCACTTACGGGGAAAAGTACCAAAATAGTTCTAAACATTTTGCATTGGTATCAATTCAGTAATAAATTTTTTAATTGGACTATTTTAGTCATAAACATTTTTATATTTGTACCAATTCAGTCCATCCGGCTAATTTAAGCCGGAAATTGCTGACGTAACCACCAACGGTCTTATGTGGCGCCACGTACGTGGACAAATTTTATATTTTTTTTTATATTTTTTCAGATTTAAAAAAAAAAAATCTTTTGATTCCTTTTTTTTCCCTTTTCTTTTTTTTTTCTTTTTCTTTTCTCTTTACCCCTTGACCGGCAAGGTCACTGGCCGACTGACCATCACCGGCCACTGACGAGGGCCACCACGCCCTCGTTGGCCACAAGCGAGGGCGTCGACCCCCACCCAGATCTAAGCGAGGGCACGGCAACCCTCGCTCGCAGCGGGCAAGGGTGAGGCGGCCCTTGCCCGGATCCAAGCGAGGGCGCCGCGCCGCCTCACCTATGGCCGGTGAGGGCACAAAGGCCCTCACCAGCCAACGGGTGAGGGTTTCAGCCCTCGCCTGGATCTGGGCGGGGGCCGACGCCCTCGCATGTGGCCGACGAGGGCACGGCGGCCCTCACTAGTGGCCGACGAGGGCACGGGGCCCCTCGCCCAGACTAGCCCATGGCCAACGATGGTCAACTAGTCAACAACTTCACTAGCCAAGGGGTAAGGAGAAAAGAAAAAGAAAAAAAAAGGAAAAAATAATTTTAAAAATCTGAATAAATATAAGAAATTATAAAATTTGTCCATGTGACGCCACATAAAACTGTCAATGGCCACATCATTAGTTTCCGACTTAAATTAGCCAGATGGACTAAATTAGTATCAATATGAAAAGGTTTATGACTAAATTGATCCAATTGAAAAGTTTATAAATGAATTGATACAAATACAAAAGGTTTAGAACTATTTTGGTACTTTTCCCTCACTTATGAAATATGAGTTTATTTAGATTTTACATCACCCAGACTTACTTGTATCTCATTTAATAAGTATTCATGCACCCGTCATCACAATTAAATAATAGATCTAGACAAGACCATGCATGGCTCTTTAGCTTCACGGCAACATCAAGCATTGACCAATCTCCCCTTTTTTTTTTATTCTGCATAAGAGCTTCCACTTTTTTCAGAACCCTTTTCTTTATGTCCTCAGAACAATTTCATTAGATGGCGCTCTTGCTCTCTTCCTCGATCTTGCGACTCTTGTAATTACTGTAATTGTGACTTACCAATATAATTCTTCCAGTTAATTATCGCTGCAAATCACTAACGTGACAATCCACAAATTATCCATGTTGGCATGCCAAATTAAGGAGCTAGCAAAGATCAGACGTCATGTTA
Source organism: Eucalyptus microcorys (assembly GCA_014182515.1). NCBI lineage: Eukaryota > Viridiplantae > Streptophyta > Magnoliopsida > Myrtales > Myrtaceae > Eucalyptus > Eucalyptus microcorys. The sequence continues at coordinate 3,935,596 of CM024565.1, read as the reverse complement.
GTAATTTCTGACAATAATTCGCCGAAATAACTATATTGAAATTTCGCGCAAAAGTTTGTAACTCGACGTCCAATCAAATTCTCTACTTGATTCAATATACTCATGAATTAGTGAGCTTAATTGAGTAAAGCAAGACAGAGAGATTAAACGCATCATAAGTCAAAAAATTTGTAACTCGAAGTCGAATCAAATTTTAAATTTTTAAAATAATATAATTAAAAAATATAAAATATAAAAGTAATAAGTAAATGCAAAAGACTACATATCCTATTGACCTAAGACCCCAAAACTTTTAGTAACTTCTAGAAGTTACAACACAACTCTACCGGAAACGATCATCAAAAGGAGGCAGGAGGACGGGGAGAATTATAGAAACCCCTTAGTCAGAGGAGCTGAATAAAGAACAAGAATTCTCAAGGTACCACTTGAGATGGGGATGACACTTGCACCCAAGCAAATTCTTCCTTGTAACTCGCAGCCCCTTCGCAAGACGCTTCACAGGAATAAACAGCTATAGTAGCCCAGTCGAACGAATCTGCATCGTTCTTCACACCGAAAAAGTAAAGTAGCTGAGGCAAGACCTGAAAAATAGAGGGCAGTAATCAAAGGGTCATCCACTGCGTGATGGTACACAAATAAGAGCTCTAATAGAGATGCATATCATGGTATAATGACAGAGGGGTTTTGGCGACTGCACGCTGACACTAAATCTTTAAAATATCGAGATCTTTCAAAAGAAAAGGATGCAAAAAGATAACCTGAAATTCAAAACATCGGGGCTTTCCACAATAGTTGCATTTGGGAATATCAGCTGTTGATGGCTGACCACTTGACATCGGCCACAAGGGCCTAGAGCATACATTTCGACAGTACCTGTTCATTACAAGTAGAAAAAACAAATAAGCTTTGCGATTTTCTGATTTTCCAAACAAATAAAACCGTTCTTGTTTCAGACTGAGGAAGAGGAAAGAGAAACAACAGATAATGGTTCTACGATGTACAATTAGAAACCACCGAAAAGTGGTTTCGAAGTGTCAAAACAGTAATACGACTGACCTAGACTTGGTTACATTCACTACAAACGATGCACAGGCCACATTCAGACAGTAAGTTAATTAATGTATAACCCATCTATAATTTATTCAAAGAATTTAACTTCCAGTTGAATGGCATCACATCTCATCACAACTCATATGTGTCCTAGTAGGACATCTACAGTAAGGTTCTAAATGTTGCCAAGACATCGTGACTCTGAAACCCTGGTCGGGCTCTTTTTGGATGTTGCAGAAAGCATGCTCCATCCAATAAAAATACCCAATAAGCATACTAGATATGCACATCCTCATTGAAGAATTCATGGATCTCAAAACCATACATTGCAATTTAAATTAGATAACCTTAAAACTTGCTCAGGCGCCTTGGCAATACGTACTTGGAAGTTGCCCCAACTCCTCCTGTCACTGTCACCCTACTCACAGAAAAAGGCAAAGGATAAACCATGTGAAATATTTAGCAGAACTAATTCTCAATAATTACTGTGCAATTATACCTGGAAACTATCAATAAGTGAATTTATTGAGTCATCCATCTGGTTTTTGGATACCAGACAATTGGCATTATCCATATCAGTGGACACATCAACATCATACTCAGCCTCATCCTCATTAACAATCTCGTGTTCAGGCCATGGACTCCTGCTTGCAGCTGTTTGCAGAATTACAACATATAGAACTTAACATTCCAAAAGTACAGAAATAAATACCGGAAGTTAAAACATGATGCTGAGTTCAGTTTCAACTTCAAGCATAAGACTACAGCCCAAAATTGTCACAGCTAAATGACTACATAAGTCTCTGGCAGTCTGCGTACTAAGGCGTGTTAAAATTACTCCGATGGGATCTCTACTCTGCAAACATGACAGAAAGAACAGAGCTGCAACTTCAAGCATAAGACTACAGACCGAAATCATCACAGCTAAATGACTACATCTATCTCTGGCAGTCTACGTACTAAGGTATGTTCAAAATACTCCGATAGGACCTCTACTATGCCAAAATGACAGAACAGAGCTGTGCATGTGAAGATGGAAAATTCATGAGACCTAAGAGGCACATATACCTGTGCCTCCCCTGCAATACTGGTATAATTTATCCAAATAAGTCTAAAATAATTGCTCACGTTTCTGGTCTTCTGCTGATGAATTTCCTGCATTTCTACTGCTATTTTGGCACATAACTTTATGACCTGAGCGCCAATGCATGGCCTGCAGGTGAAAAACAAAAAGTGTTACGGAAAAGATCAGATGGACAGTGAATGTGCATAAGGAGCTGAATAACCTAGAACCTGATGTTTTTCAGAGCAGTATCGTGCTTCTCTGCAACTACCACAAAATTTATCTCCTTTCCATGTCCCACACCAGTTACAAAGTGGAGCTGCTCAGCAACAATACATTTTGGCCAAAAAGAGAAGGATTAGTACCATAATTACTCAGAGGCTAACACAATAAAAGTAGTCAAAAGCCCATATATGAGTTCAGTCTTTGAAATTAGGCCCTTGGAGACAACAACAGAACCAAGTCATAGAAATCTCCAATTAAACAAAGACAGCATAAACTGATAAACAAACAGAGGAAAGCATATTCATCTGCTCATATGTGTGTGCACTGTCATAAAGTATTCAATCCACTTCCAAAGACAAAAATCAGAACATGACTGACTGGGAAAAGACATAAAAAGCTACCTCCACTCCCTAAAGGTTTGTCACTCCCATCATGTCGTGGGGGTTCACTTGAGTAGAAGGGATTGTCGCGAGGCAATTGGCAACGAAAAACTTTCACACTTGAATACCACCAGAGGACCCAAAGAATGAGACAAATTAGATTACGACAAGTGCACAAATAATAAACTGAAACAGGACTTGCTGGATTAAGACAATTGATAGTACCTTCGAGAGGCATTTACTGCAGGTCGCTTCCATTGTTCATGTTGATTGCTAAGTAGACAAGACATCGATGGACACATGAACAAATATAATGTGCGATGAAATGTGGATTCTCGATCAGAGGTCGGTGCATATACCTAAGGACATCACAAACAATGACAAAAAGTACAAACATCTACTAAACAACATTAAAAGGGTTTTCAAAAAAAATAAAAATAAAAAAGGGACACATGGACTAAGACAACACTACCAATCAAATAAATACCGTACTATTGAGAGCTCATGGATGCGGCAAATGATAGGAATGAAGCCACTTTCATTGCTTACGTGATCACAAAGGAAATAGACAAAAAGAAACTAGGACAATTTATTAAGAGAAGGACACACGGTCACTACACTGCCAAGAGAATAACAAAACCCTCCATCTAGTACATGCATATTCTCCACACATGCAAATGATTAAAGCACGAAAAAATACACTGTCTGGGAAAGAATATGCAAGTCAAGAACATATATAGTCTCGTATCTGATAACAATGAACAGTAATAAAATTCCAATCAACAATATACAAAATTGAAAAAGATTCCCACTCCAGTTAAGAGCAATAGGAAATTCCACGCTGGACACATGCCACACAGAAACTCATTTAAGGCAAAAGAATAATATACCTGAAGCAAAAATTGCAAGGGTTGTTCACATGTATCACAAAGGCGAGACATACCAGATGGTAGATTAATTGGATCCAACCAAGCCTGCATTTGGGCAAAAGTACCATAAACCACAGTGATGTCAAGCAAAATTCAACATTTTGACTTTTCTAATTACTTTTGCTCAATATAACTACTTGTCCATTATAATACGGCCTTTAATTTCATATCTTACTCTTGGAAAAATCATAAAAGGAAAATTGGAAGCTGGTGCAAGAATGCAAAAAGTATTCAGGCAAAAAGAAAAGACAACTGAAAAGGGGAGAATTTCACGAAAATAAAACGCACCGGCACCCCCCCAGCTTTGCTAGGGAAGAGTTGACGAAGCAGGGACCATTTATTTTTTGGCTTCTCAACAAAACCTAAAGTTACCGGTTTTTGCACTTCATCATCGTCCTCATCATCATCATCATCATCATCATCATCATCATTCATCAGATCCTCCACTTCTTCTGGATCTGCATCATCATCCCTCTTGTCATTGTAGGTAGAGATATGAATATTCTTCAGCATCTCCACTGAATCATCGTTCTCACTAATCTCCACTGGCATTTTGAAAACTGCACCAAATCAGCAAAAGACAAAAGCACAACGCCATATTTAATGTCAATAGGAAAAATTTGTGTGGGATAAACACCTCTGGGTAATGCAAATACTTAAATCGGCTGTCCCATGTAAGTAAAGAGACACTCATACACACATATCAGTACAAACATGGAGTCTTGAAGGTTAAAATATCTCGAAACATTATGTTGCTATAAGTATATCATGGCTAAAAATTCCATGTATTATCACAATCTCAAAAAATAAAGATACATTGTGAAACCACATGAGAAAAACTCGTCAAAATCACATGTCACAACTAAGGGTGATCGGGTCTGGGTTGGGTAAGTTCCAGACCTGGACCCTGGATCCAACCCTGAATTAGGAGTGATCTAGAGCAGAGAACAAATTTCCTGTGAATAAGGAAGAGTTTTAGTTTTTTACTAGCAAACATCATGGGACAGATTGAATCCGTTTCTATGAACCATGCCTTAAATGAACTACAGTTTTAGCTAGCAGCTTCAGATGAAAGTTGCTAAACTGAGAACCAATAACTCTGGAACCATAAATAAGTGTGACTGCAACAGTCATTCTAGTAGCCTATGATTTGGTCAGATTAGAAAACTTTCCCATATAATCTACAAAACCAGGGAATCAACAAAAAATTCAAAATAGCTTGCAATATTTAATTGTTTAAACAGTCGATGGCGAAAGTCTTCTTCCTACTAAGCAAATATAAGAGGCAACAACAAGTAGTCTGTGATCCAGCCAACAAGACCATGCCGTAGGGTCCATAACGAGATAACTCATATGAAAAATGTCCAACAAGCAGTCCGATGTTCAAAAATGAAAAATCCAAGAAGAAATGCTCATCTCATTCAACAACAACAGAGTTCCAAAGGACATGTGAAGGACCGTGGTAACCAATCTGGGGTTCTCTCCCCAGCCAGCTGCTCCAGCTGTTCTCTTAAAGTAGCAACATGCTACAAAGCCAACATGACAACGGCAGTGTAAAAGTGAAGAGATGCATCTAGCACTTCAAAGAACAATAAGAAGTAGAACTAAGAAAGTCACTAACTAGATAAACACACAGAGCACACTCAAATGAAACATACATTAGACTAACTTTTCCAAAAGACACCAAGACGTTCTAAACTAATCATCTCCTGGGAGACACATTTCATGGAGGTGAACTGCAGTACCTATCACTGAACTGGTCTTTATTTTCTAGATTTAGCACTTGTTTGGAACTTCGATATATTTCAATTTAGTCATCTCATTTAGTTTTCCTTCTCTACTTGTTTAATATGGGAGGAACCGATTCTCTGCCATAAAGATAATCACAGACAATAGAATGCTCTTTTCTCCACTATAGACATATCCAATTCCATGAGATTAGACTAAAGGTTCACAACCCATTCTAAGTAATCAGTCAGCGCCAGAGAGGCGTGCAATGAGCCCAATCTCAACTTCCTGGATACCCAACAACCCACAAGATGCACCGAATGAAACAACATGGAACCACCAACAATATCATTCAAGAAAAAAGAACACCAAATGAAGCAAACCAGTTCAGGAATCATCACAGCACAAAAAAAACACAGGAAAAGGTAAGCATCTAACCAGAATGTCAGCCGCAACGAGCACGGAATGGAATTGCTCGACCTCCCCGATATCGTGGCAACCAATTACGAGTCCACCTTAATCTGCATTGCAAACCAAACAACATTAAAATCCATAGACAACTCCAGACGAAAAAAAAAAGGAGAAAAGAGAGAAGAAATCTGGCGTGTAAGAAAGTCAGCAACCGTGAAAAAAAATCAAACTTCGACCTCGGACAGACAAGAAACCTGAGCCCATTCCACGCGCAAGAAAATGCGAAGCTCATGAAAATGAGTCAAAATCGAAGCCCGAAATGGAAAATACAAAGAGGAAGGGGAAAAAGCGAGACCTTGGCTAGAGAGAACTCATCGTCGGGGATAATCGCCTTGCCAGCGGACGCGGGCTGAGCGGAATCGGCCGCTCTCGCGACGAACGCGAGCTCGCGAGTCGCAACACCGACTCGCCTATCGCCGGCCGAGATAAGCGACCACGATGGGGGCGCCGACGGCGCGGGCGGAGTCGAAGAGAAGGCGCAGCCGTGGACGGCGGCGGAGTCGACGAGAAGGAGAAGGCGCAGTCGTCGGGTGGAGGAGGCAGAGTCGGCGAGGGTCTGACGTTGTTGACATTCGGTGAGGCGAGAGAAGTGTTTGTTTCATTGTATGGAGTCAATAATGTGTTTCGAGACCAAATAATGTTCCGACCTAATTCGATTCGAAACATGTTTAACTTTTGTGTTCAGTTTGTGTTCGGGTTGTGTTCCGGTCGGATCAGGTTTTGGACACCCTCCTAATTACTAATCTTAGGGTGCAATTAAATTCCGAGCTGCACATTTACCAATCTTCAAGACCAATCTGACCTCATTAAAGGAGTCGTCTTGCAAATTTTTTCTATATATTTTTAGAATTAAATGAATTTTGCTAACAAGTGTCACGAGGGCAATGGTGTAATGTGCTGGACCAAAAAACGTTCAATCCTCATAACATCGATAGCGTATGGCCTCTTTGTCGGTTTTTTTTTGGTGGGTCGACATCGATAGTAAACGTTACGAATCATTACCATATTCCTATATTTGGTTACTTCGAATTATTTTGTATGACGATGACGACAGCAGTAATAATCACAATAATAACAACAACCAAAAAGCCGAAACGACGCACCAGTCTGGCTAAACGACACGGACGCGCTCACGTGAAGAAGATAGAGAAGAAGAGAGGAAGGCGGCCGGCCGGCCTCCTCCCCCGCGTGATTTCAGCGTGACGAGCACTCCACGCGCCCGGCGCGTCGCGTAACGGCCCCTAACCACCTCTCTTCTTCCTCCCTCGGAAGAGAGAGAAAGAGAAGACGCAGAAGAGAGAGAAAGTGACAGAAGAGAGAGAGACAGAGAAGAGACAGAGAAGAGAGAGAGGGAGGGAGAGAGATCGTCACTCCCATCGCAGCGAAGACCGAAGCTCTCTCTCTCTCTCTTTCTCTCTCTGTTTCTCTCTCTCTCTCTCTCTCTCTCTCTCTCTTGCTGTGGCTTCGTCGGGAACCGATTCCTGCGGATAATCGCGGCTCGAATCGAGCCGTCCAGGAATGGACGACGAGCCTCTCCTGCAGGGCCTCGTCCGGCCGCCGCCGCTGTTCACCCTCCCGGAGGACGACGAGATCGCCGTCCCTCCCCCTCCTCTCACCCCGTCCGAGTTCAAGGACCGCCTCATCTTCGGCCCCTCCCCGCCCCCGCGCGACGCGTCCCCGATCGCCGACGCCCTCATTTCCCCGCTCCACCCCGCCCGGCCCTCCTCCTCCTCCCCCTGGAGGAGCCGCCGTCGCCGCCGCCGCCGCCGCAGCAGCCCTGGCTGATCGACCCTAACTTCTTCTGGAGCAAGAGCAACCTGCACCGCTCCAAGACCGCCCCCGCCATGGCCGTGATCAACGACCTCCACAGGCAGAGCGCGCCGCCCAAGCCGCAGTTCGCCTCGCCGTCGATCATACGGCAGGCCGTCGTGCTTCTGGTATTGTACCTGTCGCTCGGCGTGATGATTTATTGGTTCAACAGGGATAATTTCTCTGCGACCGAGACTCACCCGGTTGTGGACGCGTTGTATTTTTGCATTGTGACGATGTGCACGATCGGTTATGGGGATATCACGCCGAACAGTGTGGCTACGAAGCTTTTCTCTATTATGTTTGTGCTGGTGGGATTTGGTTTTGTGGATATTTTGCTCAGCGGGATGGTCAGTTACGTGCTTGATTTGCAAGAGAACTACATGTTGAGGTCAGTGAAGGGTGATGGAGAGAAGAAGGATTTAGCGGGGACATATATTTTCGATTTGAAGAAGGGGAGGATGAGGATAAGAATGAAGGTGGCATTGGCACTGGGTGTGGTTGTTATCTGTATTGGGATTGGTGCTGGGGTTATGCATTTTGTTGAGGACCTTGATTGGTTGGATTCGTTTTACCTTTCTGTGATGTCAGTGACCACTGTCGGCTACGGTGATAGGGCATTTAAGTCGTTGCCTGGTCGTATTTTTGCTTCAATTTGGTTGCTGGTATCCACTCTTGCTGTTGCTCGAGCATTTCTGTTTCTGGCTGAAGCAAGAGTGGATAAGCGCCAGAGAAGGATGGCCAAGTGGGTGCTAGGTCAGGACATGACCATTGCCGAGTTTCTTGCAGCTGATATTGACAACAATGGATTTGTAAGGTATGCATGCTTTCTACCCAGTAGTGTTCGTTTAGGCTGGCTTCTTTAATGACCATAATTCTTGGGAAGACATTGCACGACTATGCTTCCTTTTCAGCTCTTCTTTAAATTCACCTTACCGTTTGAGATGCTCTGAGCATTTCCCAACTTCTAGCTTCTTAGTAATTGAAGTAATGTGAATTAGTGGGAATGGCTGCTTCTGTTTAATATGTCTTGTAACAGTTTAGTGGATAAATTATGTAGTATGAATGATATAAGAATCCTTAACTGTCTGAGTTGTGGATACGTGACCTGGACAAGTAAAATTCAGTATAGTTCACAAAAGGAAGAGTTGAAAGTCATATAAACGGTATTGAGTTATGCACAATAGTGTAATATTGCTAGCTGAAACCTTAAACCTTTTTCAGCCATTTGAAGCAGTTGAACAGATACGAAGTTTTCTGTTGTTCAGTTATGAAGAAAATACTGAAATGATGGTGTTCATTCACTGTAGAATGAAAATGCATGTTGTCTTAAGTAAATGTTGACAGCACGTCTATTGGCTTTTTTTCTTCTCTATCACTGAGTTTGTACCACTTTTTATAATTTTGGGGGTACTCAACTGATAAAGGAAAGGAGGAAGAAAAAAGAAATAGGTTTATATGGCTTTCACATGCTATTGCAGAAGGCCTCATTTATCATGTGGCAGTTTAGTGTCTGACCTGATCATGCCAAAAAGATTATTACTTTGGATCAATACTATGAAAAACCTCAAATTGATACACTCGTGATAGATTTACTCCAAACTAATTATGGGGTCAAAATCTCAAATTGATACACTCGTAACATATTTACCCTCGTCAAATTTTACCGTGAAATTGTTAAGCTACATGACACATCACAATAACTCAATTGACATGCCAAGTCTACGCAGAAAGCCATATCAATTCACCTTAAGTTTGTCTCAGGTTTACCGATTTGAGATTTTTAGTGACTTAAAAATCAATTTGGAGTAAATTTGTCACAAGTGTACCAGTTTGGGGTTTTTGGTGACCTGAAAATAAGTTTGGGTTAAATTGGTTATAGGTGTACTAATTTGGGATTTTTCGTGGTATTAACCTTACTTTTTTTGCATAATAAGTTTAAGAGAAGAAAAAAGGGTATAATCCAAGAATTGAAGGGTTGTGGAGAAGATACTACTTTGATCTCACCTAGCAAAACAGAGCATGCAAGTAGAATAGAACTGTATATGCTAACCGCACTGCCATCCAAAAAATTTTGAGCAGGATAGCCTTTAATAAACAAACATTGCATGACCCTAAAATCTGTTCCAGGTAATGTCCAGCTAGTCTACAGTCTCCACAGAATGAGTAATTGAGTTAATATCAAATATATCTCTTGGGAGTTTTGTGACAGTGTATGGAAATTGATACTTAGGATTGGGAATCCTTTTCTGCTCTCCATCATGTTTCCTTTATTTTCCAAAGAACAGTTTTGTTATCTCTACTTTCAATGCTTGGATTTTCTTTACTTTTCAGCTGTGCATTCTCAGTTCTTAGATAGAATTTTCCTGCCAGCCTATAACATGTGGAAATTTTTTATTCATTTCTTTAGAGGGACATTATCATACAAACACTAGTCCTAAGATGTACCATATCATCAGTCCACTGATGGGCTGCTGAACAGTGAGAAGAAGTTCAAAACTCTTGTTTCCTTCCATTCCTTATTACTGCCTAATAAAAGGAAAATAGAATCTATCCCTCATCAGAAGTGTGAGATTATGATTTTTCTCTTTTTTTACGACTTCTATTCTCCTTCTTTTTAGTTGAGTTCTTGACTAGAAAGTAGCAGGGAGAATGTCAAAGTCTTTGCATTTAATGGTTTCATTCCTGTAGAGCCTAAAACCAAGGTGTTTTCTTAGTACTAAGTCATGAATCTTCTTTACTGTGAGAGGAAAACGCACCTTCAAAGTTATGATAGCAATAACATTTTTATATCATAGAATATGATTTGCTTATGTTGTTTTGGGTTTCTACACTTTCTGGTTCTGTGACAGTCAGGAATATTAAATTAGGAATTTTCCTTATCCTATGTTGTTTCCCATATTGCGTGCATGATTTTTTGATAGATTGAAAGTATTTCTTAACTTAAATAAAGGTTTAGTGTAGATAAGTGGGGAGTATGTAGCTTTAGCAGGGAGGCACAATTTCGCTGACCAGACCACCTTAGTGGAAAAGGCTGATATGTTAAAGAGAATTATTTGCGATCGGACTTGCTGTTTGACTGCTCACTCTGGCATAATTGGGGCCAAAGTCCAAACTTACCCTGAAATTCATTCGACTGTCTCTTCTATGCTCATGGAAAGATCTGTTCAGTTTGGGCTAGAGAGGGATTGGATGTTGAGCCTTATTACTGACAATTTAAATAAACAATTTCAAAAGATGGGGAGAACTTCAATTGTGATAATCAGTATAATCACTATGGATTCACTTTGCCATTCCCTTAAAAGGAGTTTATAGACTGATGCATCCAAATTTGCATCATTTTTCAACTAAGTGGAGTATATAGGATGCATCCAAATTCGCATCATTTTTCGACTAAGTGGAGTATACAGGTCGCTGCATCCAAATTCCCACCAGTTTTCTTGTTTGAAGCATGTCGTACAATTGACTACTGATCCTAGGGACAAAAATCCTCTTAGTTGGCACCCTCTTGGTGCAGCAAAAGGTTACACTCATTTGAAGCATCAGATTGAGATCCCCTTTTTTAATATATTAGCCAGTGATTGAGGTCCCAATTTAGTAAGTCGTTCTGTCAAACCCTTTACAGTAATTTGCATTGAGAAAAAGTTCAAGTTTTTGCTGGTGTTTTCAACCGTGTGAAACTGTTTGAGCAAGTTCACGGTGTGTTACGGGGTGTACTGTGGCAGCAGAGATGAGCTACGCCCACCACGCAAGGTGTTAGCTTGTTTAACTTTTCACTTGGTATCTTTGTACTTTGCAAGCGCTTGCTCAGAACAGTTTCCATTCAACTTGATGGGAATAATCTTCAAATATTGTCTGTTATGGAATTAATTAATTAAATTTGCTCTACACCTATAAGTTTGTTAAAGTTATGGAAAGCCTAAACTGGATGTATGTTGATTCTACCTGAGTGTAAGCTTATATTTATATTTGATATAGCTATCAAAACCTTCTTTTGCCAATTTCTAAATGTGTATCTGTCAGACTTGGAGCTCTAATGATATTCACTTCTGGTGTCTTTGTGCAGTAAATCTGAGTATGTCATCTACAAGTTAAAAGAGATGAGAAAAGTTTCAGAGAAAGACATAATGCAGATCTGCAATAAGTTTGATCGGTTAGACAACGGCAAATGTGGGAAGATTACCCTTGCTGATCTCATGGAAAGTCGTAACTAATCAAGATAAGCTCTCCTCTTTGCAAAATGCACCGAGAAGTGGAGACAAAATTTCAAGATAATGCTCGTCTTAAAGAAGGTAAAACAATTCCTGTGGTGTTGATATTCGGACACAGAAATGATGCTTTTGGAGATTGGTTTCCTGATTGGTCAGTCCCCCTACATTGCATCCTCCTCATTGAACTGCTTCCCCTTATTCTTGTCGATATGCATTGCATATCCATATTTTGTTGGGCTCATCTGTCAATTGCACTGCCTGGTTGATGACTAGAAGCATTTTCACGGGGCAAGGTTTTGCCTTCACTCTGCCTTCTTTGAAACGTGCCTTAGGTAGAGGAGGATTCATTAGGAAAGCAAACACTATTTCAAGCAGGAATGATTCTGCACATATTCTTTCTTTTTATGAGACTTGCTTGAATTATTCTTTGCCAAAGGCCAGAAAATTAGAGGGATTTTGTCACTTATGTATAAAGAGTAGTGTATCTTCGGCTATGCACCAGCGAACCGTTTATTTGCTCTATGAAGTGTATGTATTTGAAGAAGAAATAAAAGTTCTATACAACTCTCTCTCTGTTGTACTCTCTTTCTGTGGACTATTCGAACTTCTCTGTGTTGATTACATCCATCATTTGATTAGGCCCTTTCTGGAAATAGGATCAGTTCTTGTGTAATATCTTCAAGGAAATTAAGGTATGTCTGACTTTTTGCCGTTAGCTGCTTTTGTTATATTAAGAAGTGTTTTTGGAAGCATTTCCAAGTGAAGTGGTAATATATCTTCAAAAAGACAATCTCTCGAGCGACTCCAAAAACGAAATTTTTCGATTTAAAAAGAGAAAACGAAGGAGAAAACATTACTCAAATTAGATTTACATGGGGAAGTGTATATCCCTTATTTGCATTACATACGTACATGTACATGATCCACTGAGGTGTCAAGGGGTCAGGTCAGGCATAATTTTCATGATACCCGACCCTATCGGAAACCCTACAAGGGCGTGATTGACCCAATCCGATCTGTTCGAGACCCTAAATTTTAAAGTCAGGTCGGGTCCAATCGGGTCAATCCAGCAGGAGCATTTTTGACAGCTTTATGCTCCGAGGTTATTTCATTTTTGCAACTCTGCGTTTGAACAACTTACCACAAAAAGCTTTAAGAGGATATCTCCTTGTCCTTCTATGATTAGACGGCTTCTTGTGTGATGAATGGGAGGAATGGATGATCACCCACAGGATGATTCGTCGCTTGGGAGATTGAGGAAGTAGGAGAAAAAAAATTGAATTATTGCACCCTTCCTTCCAGGACTTTCCTTAACTTTTGCAATGATTTGACTTGTATATGTAATCTTCTTTGTTCTTTTCTCCATTTCCTTTTTCTTCCTTTCTTTTCCCTTTCTCCAAAATCAACCATATATATATGTTGGATTTTTGGGGGAATTCTTTAAAGAAAGCAAAGAATTTTAGGTTTAATGGATTTCTCGAAATACAAATTGTGTTTAGTAAAGTGTAATTTGAAAGTGCATTGAGAAGCAATTTGGTTTAAATGGTGTTCAGAAAAATTACTTGTAAAGGGATAAAAAAAAATTATACTCTTAACTAGTGCGTGAAGAAAGGCTTCGACCTCTGGCGAGCTAGATCGAGCATTAGCGACCGTCTTTTGAGATTGCATGAAAACAGGCAACCTCCCACAACAACTGCTTGTCACACAACCCAAGGCAACTGTTGCCTTAGGTCACGCAATCTTAGGCAAGACTCACCAATGGTCAAATTGGGCATCACCAACGACATCAGATGAGGTGGTCGGTGGTCAAAGTGTTTTCGGAAATTTTGAAAATTTAGCAATGGCGAAATTGAAAGAAAAAATATATATATTAGCATTGCAAAAATGGTAAAGCCTACAAACTTGCATTAGGGCTCGTTTGGTTCGGTTTTGAGGAAATGATTTTGGGAAATTGCAAATATCTTTGGAGTAAAAGGATTTTCCAAAATCCTACTTAATTTGGTAAATTGTAACTTCAAATAGTATTAGAAAATAACTTTGGCATAAATGCGATTTGGTAAAACCCATATTTATAAAGGGCCTTTGGTATTTTTTTTATTTAAAGTCTGAAAATTAAATTCGATGTAGGTTGGTCATCGGCCAATCGCCAAACAACTACCAGATGGCCAGGCAATGCTACTTGAGGTCACGCACTCAAGCAACATCACTTGAGTCTTGGGCTGCGCCACTCCAAGCGATGGTTGCCAGGGACGTGCAACCCCCAAGTGGCAGTGGTAGTCGCCGGAGAAGCCTGACTTTGAGGTGGCAATCAGAGAAGATGAATAGTCATGATGAACAGGGAAGAAGATAAACAGTGATGGATGAATAGTGGACTTGCATTTCAAAAATGCTGAAAGACCAAAGTAGGTCTCTACCTACATTGGGTTTTCAGCATTTGTAATGACTGCATTTGGTCAGGGAAATCTAGAAAACCCTTGCCAAACGCTTTGTATTTTCCCCAAGGGAGTCTGAAGACCCAAAGTCCATTGCAAAAGCTGAACTAAACAAAGCCTTAAACTAAGAGGCTTTAGGGAACTTTGGAAATGGAATCATTTCCTCGAAACTCTCCAAAAAAATTTGTCAAATGCTTTATCGTTTAGCCAACGACCTTTAGGAAAGTCATTCCCAAACACACTTTATTTCTTAAATATCTTATTTTAAATATATTTTGTAAATAGGGATATTTTCACCCCAGTTTGCTAAATCAAACCCATTTGGTTTAAATTATTGGACAAATTAATCTTCAGTTTTGTTGAAGCATGTGGGGACATTTGTTAACACCTTTTTAGGCAATTTAGGGTGCATTTGCTAATCATTATGTTACTAGGAACAATTTTTACTTAGAAATGATTTTTTTTTTTAATTTTGTTCCCCGGAATAGTGGCGCTTGGTAAAACCCTTAAAATTTTTATTCCCATAATGAAAATGTGTTTGGTAAAATCTTTAAATTTCTAGTCCAAACCATTTTCTTTTTATTGTTTAATAATTTTATTATATTTTTCTCTTTTTTCTTTTCTTTTTTTCCCCATTTTCATCTTCTCCTTCCACATGGCCGGCCGAGGGTTGGCAACCTCGCCGAAGTGTCACCGACACCTAGTGACCCGAGCCTCGTTGTGAGCTAGGTGAGGCTCGACCTCTTCGAGCTACCTCCAAGTCGGCATCGGCCTTGCCTCAACCTCGCCCAGATCTAGCGAAGTTGAGCTTGCCCGGCCACCAACAAGGCTTGGCCTCGCCTTGGCTAGGTGACACTAACCTAGAGGTGACTCAACAAGGTCGAGCCTCTTCAGTGGCTGGGCGAGGCTCGGTCTCATTAGATCTGAGCGAGGTCGACCTCACCTAGCCATGGCAACGCTTAGGTTGACGAGCCTTGCCGTGGCTCAATGCCATCAACCCTCGTCTGGTCGATCGTCGGCAATTAGACGAGGGCAGTGGCAACTGGCTAAAAGGAAGAAGAAGAAGAGGAAAGAGGAGAAAAGAAGAAAAATTAGCTTGATTCTAAAATTGTTCTCAAGAACAAAAAAAAACAACTTTTTTTCTATTTCTTGATTTTGTTTCAAATTTAATCTCAAAAAAAAAAAAATTGTTCTTGGGAACAAAAAATTCACCAAACAAATTTTTGTTTTTTTGTTTTTTTTTTGTTTCGAGAAATAAAAAAATAGAATCAGACACTATTTGGAGTGTTACCAAATAAGGCCTTATTGATCCATGGATTGCTACTTTCCTACCTTTTACGCCGGAACTTTCCTTTTGTTTTTGTCCATCATGCTAGAAAAATTAACTTCTTTCTCCAAAAGGACAAATACAAACCCCATCGGATGTGTATGTAGTTAGAAACTCAATTCACGTATTAAATTGATGGTTCCTTCCAATGTCAAGACCATAAAGTCTAGAAATGGTAAAAAGGAAAAGAAAGGAAAAGGAAAAGTGCTTAACTGAACCTTTCTAGACATGTTCTACCATGAAAAAAGTCAATGACACTTCTCGTGATCCTATGGTTCAAGATGATCATGTATATGTAGACTAAGGGAACCATGCCCTCAAAAATCTTTTTCTTTGAAGAAACATGAGATCGTCTATGAAGAGATATGAGTTTGGATGCAAAAGAAGTTATAACTAGGCTCGAACCTCTATCTCAATCATGTAAAGCTTGGACAAAAGCATAAATGAACGGTTTTCTGATAACACGAATCGATAAAATTATATTATTGACAAATTATAGAGTTCTTGATTGGATGGGGAGAAATTATTTTTTTCCTTTGACACATGGTTTTGCTCAAAAATGCATTTTTTATCAATGCTAGTTCACGTGTCATTGTTATTCAAAATGGGAAAAAGTACCAAAGAAGTCATAAACTTATTGTAATTGTGCCAATTGAGTCACAAACATTTCAATTGTATTAATTGAGTCCTAAGCCTTCCCATGATTTGCCAAATGAGTTCTTTCGAAGGGATTTTTTTTAGTACTTTTCTCTTCAAAACGAAACCTAGAAGAGTTTACTGATTTTTTGAAAACTTAACAATAATAGTATGCGAAGGAGAGAGATAATGAAGTGAATGGATGGATGTGAGAGAAGGGGGGGGTGTCAAGAGTGTATTTGTTTCCCAAAAAATGAATGATTTGGAAAAAGATTATCTTCATAAGTGATTGCTTTTATTCCTTATAAAGATGAGTGAACGGAAAATAATTTTACCATTCATGAAATTGTTAAACATAAAATTGTTGTTAATAATAAAAGCATTTTTCATTAACTAATTATTTTAAGCGATACAAGTAATCATTTTTTAGAAAAATATTTTTCAAATAATTAATTTCCACGAAACTAACAGAGCCTACGAATGGAATGTATGTATCGAATCAAAATTTATCATTAGAGGGTAATTTGGTAAGTGAATTTGATTATGGACAAAGAAGTGAATTTCAAGCTTTTGAAAATGAAAATCAAGCATTGTTTCCATTTCTCTTTTCATTTTCTCATCCTCTTTAAAAAAAAAAAACATACAAAAAAAGAAAGGAGGAAAAGTCACGTAGACTTCTCTACTTATATGTTTTATAAATTGACAAATAGACAGAGACATTGCTCTTGAAGATCGACAAGACTCCCATACAAGAATCACGTTCCGCGCATGCACCCGTGCGTGTATGTATCGCCACTCTATTTACAATACACAACTCCTCATTCCAAGTGCTTTGGCATAAAATTACAAGTGATTAATTAACGTGTCTCATGTGTTCCATCTGTTATAGTGCTTCGGTCTTTGTAATTCATATGCGCCGTGCCCTTCAACTCCAAATAGTAAAAACACCATTTTCACCTGTTTGCACACATGATGCTTTTGACTTTTGGTTTTTCTAAAAAGCACATGCGAGTTCCAATAATTCTTGCTGATCAAAAGCACCTTTTTTGCTTGAAAGATCAAAGGTACCTCTATTTGCCAGTTGCAGATTAGTGGATTACCATGTCAGGACTAATCTCGAATTGGACAAAAGCAACCAGCTGACCCAACCTTTTACAGAGTGATGTTCTCGGAGAGCTTTTTGTCTTCATTTTCTCAATCTGTCCAGAAAAGGGAACATGATCCTCCCATTGGACCTCCCTCGGCAGTGAACTAAAGACAACACTTCCATGAAGCCACAGTGGTCTAAGACTTGACAGAGAGGTCATAGAAATCCCACAGTAACGCAGACCAAGTCATCGGTCTTCGAATTATGTGACTTTATACGAGAATCATTGGAGTGCCCTTTTGAATTCTTGGGTCGGGGAGGTAGTAATTTGTCTTCACTGACCTTGACTAGGTGAACCCACAGAGAGAGAGAGAGGGGCACTATTGAGTGAATGAGTACATAGCGTTTGATCGAAAGGAGGGAAAAGAAACATTATTAAAAAGGCAAGCTGGAATTTAATGCACCTGGCCTAGTCAACTTGTCCTATTGCAATCTATGACAGTTGATGACTCAATCAAACATTGTTTTTTTTTTTTTTTTTTTGTGGAGCAACCTATTCTAACTATAAAAACAACGGGGTCCTTTTCTTTCTTTTTTTCTTTGCACAGTAGTCAGTAGACTGGTGGGGCACATAATTACAAGATTCAAATTAAAAAAGAACTGTTTGTGGCTGATGAATGTGAAGAAGGCTTTGGTGGTTAGAATCAGTCAAATGTGCTTCTTAGCCTTGGAAAAAGAATCAAACCCAGTAGACCTTTTCACATCTGAGAGGCAATTATCAGCTATATACATTGAACAATTAATCAAGTGATTAGCATATTCATATTTCTTACTCAGGAATTAGTTCAAATCACAATACTGGTATTGCTCTCTTGAGAAAATCACTCATAGCACGACTCGTATACTATAGAATTTGTTTCACTACATGCATTTTTGGGATCTTTGAACATTAGAGATTAGTTGAATACGTAAAAGACTTCTTGTAACTATGCCTATTACTAATAGGGAGAAAAATAATTATGAACTATCTAGATGGGTTAGATAGAAAACACGATTGATGTTGAGCTCATTGTAAAGGGTGCAACTTCTTCTGCCATTTAGCGTATATTATACAGCCACGAGGGCTATATTTTAACCCCTATAGGAACATTCCTAGTGGAGTATTTGTTGAATAGTGACGAGCAATTTGACTTCATATGCAAACAAGTCAAAGTAAATGATAAGCATCACAAGATGGCAAAAAAATAAACTAAAGGAAAAAATATTTGGAATTATAATGATAGAGATTTTGGTCAAGGTGACCAATATGACGTGATGTGTTCTTCACTTTCCTTTTAACTATTGCAAAAATTCTGTCAACGTTCACAGGTGGAATATGAACTTGGCAATCTCAACTAGATCTGAAAGTCAATAAAATTTTCAAGTGGGTGATCTTGGCGGTAACTTGATAGAAGGTCCTCGAAATGTTTTCTTTCTATTTTATTTATTTCACTTTATTAAGGGAAAGGGGACACCCCGTGATGTTGCAGGTTGATAACTAGAATAAGTCATGTATGTTTGTCATTTATATCTTTTACAGATGGCAGTTCCACATGTAGAGACGAAAATGATGAATATGATCATTTTGAATGTTTGTGTAAATTATAAGACGGGTTAATCCAGTTTGGTTTGATGGTCTCGCTTGCTTCCAAAAAATCGTCCATACTAGGAGTTTCTTAAATGGGAAAAGACATTAATGGGGTAGTTGTGGATAATCAATAAGATTGGTCTAGCCGTTAAGAAATCAACTTTTTATTAATGTGGATTAAGCACATGTCATAAACTCAATCCTCCAAATTTCATGGTCGGGTCATCTAACTAAGAAAAAAAAGAAGGTCTCAGACTATTTACAAATATAAATATAGTGACTGAGATCACTCAAGTAAATTATTATAAATGAAGTATTTTCCTTGCCTTACGAGGAAGCGGCTTTGAAAAGGCTAATCCTCTCTCTTTTACGCCCTTTTCGGCATTTTAATTTTCCATATCTTTTTCAATTTTTTAAAGTTATCTATTAACTTTTTATGATATTTTCAATTCAAATTAAGCATCCTTAGTTTTTATGATACCCCCAATTCAAATCAACCATCCTTAGTTTTATTCTTTTGTGACCTTAGTCGCTCCACATGGTATGAGGTTAACATTTGATATTGTGCATGTTTTGAGCTTGGTGTTATTGTTATGGAGCATATCATAATGACTCTATGCATTATGCATAGTTAGAAAATTAGGCATTAATTAGAATCCTAATAATACAACATATATATACACTCATTCAATATATAACTTAATTAGTTTATTGATTAATTACTCTTATGAACCTACTTATGTTGTGTAATAGGTTCTTCGAGACCAAGGATATAAACATAGTAAATTAATTCATACAGCTATCTAAGTATCCTAAAGTTCCTTTTTTCTATCTTTTCCTCTAGTGTTTCTAAAAAAGTAAAAAGCTAGATATTATTCAATGTTTTTCCAATCTATTCCCACATTTGATTGTTGAAATGATAAATGAATACGAAATCATAACTACATGTAGGTGAAATCTACTCAATATCATACTCTTACCATTTTAACTTTCATGAGCAAAGGGAACTGGCTAGAATCGACAGTGCATCCTCAAATTCTAGAAGGGTCGAGTCAATTACACGATTCTAAATTAGCGAAACTATGTATAACTTTCTTTTCACGACTTTTCTTTTTCTCTTAATTTGAAAGAGAATTTGGAGACTTAGGGAACCGGGCCACTATTAACCCTATTATGTCTGTTAGTGTCGGTGAGCGATAGTGAAGTGAAAGTCGTAACAGATGTAGAATTTGACAGGTTGAAGAAAAAAAAATCGAAAATGAAATTATCGAACTAGACGATCGAATATAAAATTAGCTGGGATAATAGAAGTCTAGCAAAGATGATGCGCTCCAATGTGACTACATCTCAAGTACCTTTATGGAATGATGGAGGGTAGTTCACATGAGTTTGGAAAATGAAAAATTAGGTGTTGAGCTCCAAAGCCTTTTTGCGCCTCAAATTTGTGGGATTTTGCCGCCAAAGAAATGCGTCGCCGTCTCATAGGTTACACACCTAACAAAAAACCTGCCCCCTCCCCCCTTCTCTCTCTCTCTCTCTCTCTCTCTCTCTCTCACACACACACACACGAAAGTGACTTCCAATAACGCAATAATTTTTAAAAGAGAATGGGAAAGAAATGTATTATAAAGAAAGACCATACTTTTAAATTTTTTCTTTTATGGTCGAATGTCGACAATACTTTATGTCACGAATAATGGACGCAACCTGGGGTCAACAATTTCATGCTCTTTTTTTAATACTAGAAAGTCCTCCTTCTTAAGCTAACCCTCCTATTTGATCAACCATTACTTTCACATACATATCAACGTCTCTTCATCCTTATGTCATGCCGCAATAACATCTTACCCTTTCTATAACCCTTCCTATGATCCACGTATCATTCGTCGATGTCGAATTTTAATCTTTGAAGTTATTTCATTCTTGCGTCTTTAGTTGGGTCATGTCGACGGCGAGCCATATGGAAAAGTTGAGGAGCACGCAGGACTTCATCTTACTCATTATCCAGACCCTATTATTTTTCAAGACCGAAAACTCACTTTAAACAGATAAATCTCAAGTTTATGAAATAGCCATTTGATATTGTAAATCGGGTATGATGGGAAGCAAGCCTAAGATGGGCATGAACCCCGTTAAAATCAAACATTCATTGCTAAACTGTTTCCAAGTTTAACCAAGATGAATTTTGGGTGGTTGTCTATTCACTCATATGTGAACAATCTTCAGCTTTATCTTCTCACTGAGACTTTTTCCTTGCAGATAAGGACACGCCTGTGGTAATCTAGTGGCCAAATGTTCTTGTTGCTCAACAACTAACCATATGAGAAGGTTGGTAGCTGTCACACATTTTTGCCAGGGAATATAGTAGACCTAATAAGTCCTATGGACACCTAAAAGGAAGAGATAGAGAGAATTACAAAAATCAACATTGAGTTTGAATCATTCAACTCAGTTATGTCAATAAATATACATTATTAATCACCTGATTAGATCTATGTTTTTTAGTGCACGGTCAAGTAGATAGCCAATGGGAAGCTTTGGTCCTTCTATTCCTCTAAAGCTAAAGTTAGCTTTTTGATGGGCTATGATGGTGGCCTGCTGAAATCATGACACTGTATGGACGCAATTAGCCGCAAATTATGGCGAGGCCATTAATATATCTTTTAAATAATTTCAGCACAAACTCATATTCAAAAACCATTTCGCCTCTCTTCTGCTTTTAGATCAAAAGGACCCTTTAGTCTTACTTTTCGTTTTTGATATGGATATTCTTGATTATTGTGGGGACTCTATGCACGTTTTCTCCATATAAGTAGAGCCCGTGACAATTCTCGATCACATTTCTCTTCAAACAAACCAAAATTCAAAATATTACTTTCGTTTCCCCTTTTTAGCTAAATTTGTATGTGATTGATATCCATACAATAGGTATATAACTACCAAAAGACGTCTCTTAAGTGTTTTTACTTTTAAGAAGAATGAATATGAACTTTTAGTATAAGGTAGGATATGTTACGTATCAATTTACTGTGGTTGCATTGAAATTTTTTTTCGTATGATTGTCAATTCCCTAAATTTTATCTATATGCATATCCACCATTTGATATTGCCCGATGATCGCTGTTCGGGTCACCTCGATGATCACACTCCGAAGTGTAATTTGATATCGGGAATTAACCAATTCAATGACGCATCTGTTCGTCTTATATGAATTATCTAGACGAATGGATTTGCTAGTGTCCTTAACATGAATATCACTTTCATCCAACAAAAAGGGTGTCCATTAATTCTTATTCTAACTATTCTCTGGCTGCTGAAAACTTAACTGTGAAATTAAATTGAGGTTAGTCCAAGCTTTTCGCCTTTTTCTGATCTTTGAAAAACTTTTGGTAGCTCTCAACGACCGAGTCCCAAAGTTAAGGGTTGGTTTTCTTTCTCATCATTTCGAGGTAGCATTTTTCCCCCCTCCTCTTTTTGCCTCCTTGGGATTTGATGATTGCTAGAAATTTGTATTATTGTTGACCATATAAAAAAGTAGAGAATTTTTTTAAAGAAAGGGGTAGAAATTATTATTTTGTTCTAAAAGGCTAATTATCATTATCTGATTGAACAGAAATGAATGGGATGGTGGAGAACAATCCCAGTGATACGATCTCACACGTAAGGAATCCGATTGTGGACACAAACCTAATTGACGATGAGTCACGAGGCCCTCGATTTAAACCGTTTTTATTATATCTTTATTTCTAATCAATCACGTGTCAAATTCTACTTCCTAATCTTGTCTTTCTTTTCACCCCTTGCTTAAATCATACTCATATTACTCACTAAATTAATGAGAAATTCTCAAAAAAAAATTTGATAGGTGACGAGTGTCGGTTGACAAGAGATTTCGATTTCAAGATAACTCTAAATTAAACCAACGTGCCCGAGGTAGATTTATAATAATCCGAACTTTTGGGGGCATTTTGTGGGGATGAGAGTGACATTGCTGTAATTGCAATTATGACCCTGAAATTTTGCCAACCTAATAAATAAATATGTATATATGAAAGTTAGCTCCAGCCACCAAACAAGCAGGCTTTTCTCTTGGTGCCAACGTTTACCGACTCAATGGAGCCGTAATCAAGAAAGGAGAAAAATGACAAAAAAAATAATAATAACAAAATAAGAAGAAAATAAACGCAGTCAAAAGAAGAAATGAGAAAATTATAAAAAACATATAAGTGAGTCAATTTCATTGTGGGAAGCATCTTTTGAAATTACTAGAAGGCCTAGGTCATTAAATTTTAAATCGATTCCACGTCTACATTCTCCTGACACCATAATGTCAATGTGATGAATCATTATTTTAGAAGAATGATAAGAATAATAATGATAATAATATTTATAAAATATTAACAGCGTTCAACGAATAAACAAAAGGAAAGAGAGATAAGAAAAGATATGGTAATGACCGGATTGAGACCAAAGGCGTCACAAGATTCCAGAGATTAGACGATGACGTTCGCTGCGTGTCAGCTAACTGGAAGCTTGTTTCCTTGCAATCATAATTAAGTTTAAAAAAATTCTATTATTTTACTTTTACTTCAAAATACTATATAAATTTCATCAGGCTATAAAAGAATTTATGCGAATTTTCTTATTAACGTTTATGTATTGTCAAAGTTTAAAGATGCTTTTTTGGCTTAAAGAATGTCAAAGTGCATATATATCCCAAAATTTGGATTAAACAAACAATAAAATAAAAATAAAAATCAATACAGGCATCTTAAAAACTCGACTAAAATGGAGAATAAAGGGCTCTTAAGATGTGAGTTGACCTCATTAACTATATAAAGTGTGCATGAAAATTCGAGCGTGCACTTCAATAGGACCACCTACATTTGACGGTGCGTGGAATCGAACTTAAATGGTTCGTCGAATCACAACATAGTTCCGTTTCGAAAGTACTAAATTAACGTCTAATCATCACTTTTAACTGAAATAAAAAATTATCTAATCGTCACTTATGTATTTAGATAATACCCTAAATTGCCTCCACCCTAAATGCATTTCTTTTGTTCAATATCAAGGAATACTTGAGACTTTAGATTTAATAAATGTGTTCTGAAAATTTAATTTTCCAACGCAAAGATCATTACTGGATTCCAACACAATATATCAAACGATTTTCTGCACCATCAAAAGCGCGATTTAAAGATCATAAATATCTTGCTTTTAACCTTCATATATACAATTTGAGGCGTTATTTATCAAATTGATTTTTCTTTCTTTGGAGAAAAAAAAAGAAGACTTTATGACTCTGTTCGTTTCGCGGAAAATGTGATGTTTCTGGAAAATATTTTTCAAGAAATCATTTTTCAAGAAAATGTAATTATTTTCTGGTATTTGGATGAAACCTGAAAATAAAGTGGAAAATATTTTTCGTTATTTAGTAAGGAAAATTTCTTCCTCCATATACTCTTTTTCATTTATTTTATTTTTAAAATGGAATTTTCATATTTTTAAAAATAGATTTTTAATTAATTTTAATTTTTAAAATCTATTATTATTATTATTATTATTATTATTATTATTATTATTATTTCTTATTTTTCTTTGTTTTCCATTTCCTTCTTTCTTGGCCGGTTGCCGGCCATAACGATGGCATGCGACCGGCCATCAACGAGCCTCGAGCTCGCCGACGAGCACGAGGCTCACCGCTCACCAAATTGGCAAGCACGAGCGTCAAGCTCGAGGCTTGCCAGATCGACGAGCGCGAGTTATAAATCGATGAGCTCGAAGTTCGCTTGCAACGGCCAACGACTAGTCAAGAAAGAAGAAGATGGGAAACAAAGAAAAGAAAAAGAAAAATAAATTAAAAAGAAAAAGGAAATTAAAAATCATTCAAATTATAAAAGAAAAAAAGAAAATATAAAAAAATCGAATAAAAAAGGAAAAAAAGAAGAAGAAAGGGGAGAAGGAAGTGAGGAATTGTAGAGATGTGAGATAAGAGAGATTAAGTAAGATTAATATTTTCCACTTTTCAAAAGTAGAAAATATTTTCCCCTAATTTAGAAAACTTTTTTTTTTATTTTTATGGAAACCATTTTCTCCAAATAATTCATTTTCCATGAAACGAATCTTTGGAAAATCCGGAAACGTTTTCTCGAAATTATTTTTCACGAAACGAATGGAGATTATAACTTGACCGGATGGATGAAAGCTTTAAGATTGAATTGCACACATTCATTGCATATCTTCCATTAAAATAAATATTTTCTTTCCTTTATGGAAAATTCTCTTACCCCGCTCTTTCTGAAGAGGGTCACACCCACGTGCCCGGTCACATGTCGGCTCCGGTCAAAATGGCGGTGCCAGTACCATACACGTGTAAGCCTATTATTCCAAAAGGGGCAGATACAAAAAATAGTGAAGTTTGAATCGCTGACCATCTCCTCTCTCTCTCTCTCTCTCTCTCTCTCTCAACATCGCTCACCAAAAAGACATCCTCCCTCTTTCTCTCTCTTCCTTTTGGATTTTCCCTTCCATGACTGCAATCGGTGGTCTTCGCTGACTTCTCTCCCACACCGCCCCACATGGAAATGGCAATTCTCCACTTTCCCACCTTAATGTTTTGTAAGTTGGGCAATCTGACATTAAAAATTACATGTATTTTGTAGAGAGGAGAACTAGCAGATATGAGATAGACATGTTTTTTTTAATGTGATCGAGAGATGAAAACGAAAGGATTATACGATATTGATATATTAAAGGATCGGTTAATATTAGAGAATTTTCAAACGTGTAGATTTGATATCCAAACATGCGATGGGTTCCACATGTTCCGAGGAGATTAGTCGACTTTCGGAAAAGATCTCGATATTTCTCATCAGAGTAAGATTATAGTTTGTGTAGAGTGCTGGATTATCATTTCAATTAACTATCTTCTATCTGTGTGTTTATATATAGGTTGTGATAGAGGAAAGGGATATCTATATCTATATATGTGGTGTGTATTGTGTAATTAGAGTGGATTAGCTAGGCGCCACTAAAAAATTGCGAAAAGTGGTCAAGGAAAAGAAATCTTGGACAAAGTCCAAGTTAAACAGATGGGAGGGTTTCGTATGGAATGGAGATGTTTCCACATTAGAAACCACTTTTTGGGAAGGTGTTTTGTCAACCTTCTCCGTAAAGTGACAATGTGGAGTCTCATTCAAAGCTTGAAAACCCTCCTTCCTCTCTCAATATAAATCACCACCACACGAAAGAGAAGAAACCTAGTAAAAGTCATACACCCTAAACCAAAGATCTATACAGAGACTTCAAGGAACCTCTCTTTCAAAGTTCTCCTCCTCCTCCTCCTCCTCCTCCTCTTATTTTTTCCTCTCTTTTGCTCCTTCCACATGTCTGATGAGCATAGAAACCCTAGTTATTACTATGACCCTTTCCAGAGCTCCCATGTCTCCTCTGCTTACGGTGATCATCCATACATGAGCTTCACTGATTGCTTGCAAGGCTCTGGTGAGTACAACTCGTTGGCGACGACGGCTTTCGGCTTGTCGCCGTCGACCTCCGAGGTTCTTTCGTCGGTCGAGTATGGCCACCAGAAGCAGGAGATAGGAGGGGGTAGTGAGAGTACCAATCACAACCCGGCAACGCCAAACTCTTCGATCTCTTCTTCTTCTACTGAAGCCGGGGGCGAGGAGGATTCGAGCAGAGGCAGGAGATCGGAGACCCAGTTGAAGGAGAGTGAAGATGGAGGAGAGAGCTCTAAGAAACAGTAAGAAGTCTCTCCTCTTTTCTCTTTCTGCTCATGCATGTAAAATAAGATGGAGTCAATCTCTGAGTGGAATCTCGAACAACGAATGTCCCGATGTAACTATACTTGCATAATTGCCTGCAAATCCTTAACAACAAACTCGTTCAAAACCTTAGTATAAATGGTCTTGTCTACTTATTTTTATTGGGAATGATCTTATTTATGTAAAGAATCAGTAAGTAGGCTTTCCTTGGTCCATGCATACTCGATTGAAGCAGGGGTCATTTACCGTGCCGTGACTCAGAAAACTATGTACTTTTTTTGCTTGATTTAAAGTTGAATTATTTGTCATGTGTAGGGTAATTACATCCAATCATGCAAGTGTTTTGTTTGCAATAACATGTTACATGCTTTTGAGAAAAAAACAGGAGCAAATCAAAGAAGAAGGGAGAGAAAAGAGAGAGAGAGCCACGCTTTGCATTCATGACCAAGAGTGAAGTTGATCATCTAGAAGATGGTTACAGATGGAGAAAATATGGTCAAAAGGCTGTTAAAAATAGCCCTTACCCAAGGTACCTTTGCTCTCTCCCTCTCTCCCTCTCTCCTTCTCTCCCTCTCCCCCCTTTGCTTTTCTGCTCTTTTTTTAGTCCACAAAAAGATAACAAATTGGACATGAATACTGACACATTTGGTAGAAGGCAACAACAATTCAACTTTGTCCTTTCAAAGATTTTGTCCTAAACCATGTTCTACTTTTTCTCCCTCAAAGTTCACATTTCACCAACTTAAATTTGACCTCAAGTTGGGACATCAAAGTCAATCATAACCCTCCTCAAATAATTCCAAGAAATCAATCTAACTTCCTAAAAATAATTCTGAAACCTGCATTTTCCTTTTGCGCTTTGGTTTGTCTCTATTTACAGGAGCTACTACAGGTGCACCACACAGAAATGCACTGTGAAGAAGAGAGTGGAGAGGTCATTCCAAGATCCTTCCATAGTGATCACCACCTACGAGGGCCAACACAACCACCCGATCCCGGCAACGCTCCGGGGAAGTGGGGCTGGGATGTTTGCTACATCCATGTTCGCGGCGCCCACTGCAGCGGTCCCGGGCTATAACAACCCTCAAGAGATGATGTTTCAAATGCCTCACATGATGACAACAAACCAAGGTGGTGCAAATTTTGCTTATAACCCTCAAGCTTTGACTTCAACACATCATTACCATCATCATCAGCAATATAACCAAGGCCCACCAGACTATGGACTCCTGCAAGACATTGTTCCTTCCATGTTCTTCAAACAAGAGCCATGATTATATTCCAATTAAGTATCTTCAAAATCCTTCTAGTATATTGTATATATACATTAGTATAGCTACAGCCTATAGCCAGTAATCAATTACTGCTACCTTTTTCTTTTTTTTATTTCTGACTGGTAACCCTATTTCATTAACTTCATCCTCAATCATATGATCTCACTTTTTTGGGGTACTTTCACAAAGGAAGATCAAGATCACTTAGATTAAGCTATTGGGGTCATTGGTCAGCCTTATGTTTTCCTCTCTCAGTAAGGAAATTTTGCACCAGCTGCTGGATAAGAGAGAAGAAGATTAGGTTGGTTAGATTCACATGCAGGGTCTTTTTAAATGTTTTGTCTTGTATTAAGGTTTTTATATTTCTATTAGCTTTAAGAAGAGATTATCGATGATGATGATTGTATTGTGACTCATGGAGTCACTCAATATATCTTTGTACTCTCTCTTTCTGGAGCAACCATTTGCACCGATTTATGGCTATTGGATTATGCGAGTTTAGTTTTATTGTTATTTTCCTTGCTATAAATATCTAGCTCATTATGCTAAGAAAGTAAAAAAATTCAAAAGGTGAGCAATGGCATAACAATTAATCATCTAGAACTTTGTTGAGAAAATGTAGAGAAGTCACTGTCGTTTTGATGTTTTGGTTCATTTTCCGCTTGAAAGTTTTGAACTTCATCAATAAGTCACTGTTTGAAATTTTCAACTGAAGTAGATGAGATATCCTGCTTTTGTCAAAAAGGTGCTACACTAAAGCTTGCATTGGCCTATACATGAATTATATAATATAATATATACATATATGTTTTGGCCAGAATGTAAGAAAACGATTTCGGGTTAAGGTAATCAAATGAGAACGAGAATCGAGTAGGTACTGTCATCATTTTTGTACTAAATTGACTAAGTACGAAGTCTTGAAAGAAGCACTATTCGCTTTTTATTTAAATTTGAATTTGTATCTTCCATATGAATACTCATCTTACAAGTACAAATGTGCATATTCTAAGCCCCGTTTGTGCAAATTCTCTATTAGTATATGTGACTGAAATCCCATGTAGTAGGTTAAGACTTTTCTTAATTAGGGTTTTGTATGTGTCTATAAATAAATATTGAGAGAGTAATTTCTCAAACCAGTACATATCATGGTCACATGCATTTAATGTAAATTTATATAAACTATTGTAACTTGCAATAATGCCAAGGAACAATTTATCGAGAGGCTGCAGAGTTGAATCAGGTTATATGTATGTATTTGAGGGAAAATTGTTATAAAGTGCTAAACCTATTGTATAACAGCCAATTCAATCCTAAACTTTTTAATTTGATCAAATTTAATTTTAAACCTTTCGATTGCTTTAAATGTAGTCCTTTCAGCCATTGTTGGTTGGAAATTGCTGACTTGGCCACTAACATACCAACATAGCACAAACAATGCTAACATGAATGATTTTTACAAATTTTTTTTTTTTATGATTAATTTGATTCATTTCTTTACTTATCTTTCATTTTTCATTGTTTATCTTCCCAGAAAGGCCAGTTGGGGGTTGCCGAGGCCTTGGGGAGGGCCATAGCCCTTGCCCCCACTACAAGCCATTGTTGAAGCCCTGGCGATCCCCATCGGCCCTTTTGAGAAGATGAACAGTGAAAAAGAAAAGAAAAGAAAATAAATTTATAGAAAAATCTAGAAGATGAATAGTCAACGTCGATGATTCTAGCAATTTTTTGCCTGAAAAACTACATTGGTAAATTGTCAAAGAATTTAGGAATAAATTGGTTAAATTGAAAAGTTTTAGGACTGAATTGGTTGCCGTATAATAGTTTTAGCACTATTTGGACAATTATGCAATAGAATATCGCATTTTAGTGTAGAGAGGGGGGGGGGATCGTTCTTGTTAACTAATTACATTGATGATCCATTATACAAATTAACTATACCACATCGTATGCGTGACTTCTGAGGTAATGAATGATCTATGTGAGACTCATGCATAGCTCATCATTCTCATATTTTCCGATCAAGTCAAGAGGACAAGGTCAGCGTGAATACATTTATTTTACTATTGACCAAAGTAGGTACCTAGGGAACATCACGAAATTAAAAATGAATATGACCTCCTCTCGTTACGGAATTTAAGGTGTGTTAATCTTGTATCAAGTCAAGATGACTAGACATAAGCCAAGTCGTTGCTATAGTTATGCAAATTTTTCTTATCTACTTTTGTGAGATCTCAATTTTATCCCCCAAGACAAGTAACTCAACCTGGAAAGAATTAACACGATCCAACTTTCAAAGTTGGCATGAACATTGTTGGAAGTATGGCTTGAGTTTGAGCTCGTAAAGGAAATCCAATCCGGATAGGTTTCTTAGTTTGAGTAGATTTATCTAAAATGGTTTTTTTTACTTTGATTGTAAGATTTTATGGAACAACAACAACCAACTGTTCTAAAAACAAAAGTTATGTATTATAACACTCTTACTTACGTTTAGGCTAGACATTGGTGTAGTACTAAGCATGAAATGAGGAGGCAAATAAGGGATTTGAAAAGATTTGAACTTAAGATCTTTTACTTTAGTAGGATGTGAAATTTGGTGGGACCAAATCTTTTCTATATAAAAAATGGCTTAATATTTAAAAGCTTAAACTTTTAGATGAATATGTAATTTAATATAAGTCATGCTTTTTCCGCTCCTTCCTTGGCTAATACACAGGACATCACAATGTTTTGATCATATTGTCCCTGGTGGGACCCATTTTTAGCAGATCATACCCCGAACATCATTCAAGTTAAATGTTTGGCTCATTTTGACCTTATTCTCTCTCTTTCTTATGTGTCATCCTCTTCTTCCTCGTTGCCTTCTCCGCCTACGTCCTCCATTGCACTCCTGACCTTGAAGTTCCTATAGCTTGCTCTGCCGCCTCACCGACCGCTGTGGCCTCGACCTGCAATGTCATTCACTTCTAGATCTTGAAACTTTCATCCTTACTTGGTCTGCATTTTCCGCATTAGCTCTAGTCACACTAATCCTGAATCTCCGATGCGTGAGGATGCTCGACAAGAGCTTGGGAGTTTGCCGAAGCAACCAGATCTGGCTGGAGGTGTGGCATGAGTGACCCTCCTATGATCGTCATCATCCTTTGCGTAACCGCTAGTGCAGGCAAGTTTGGCATGTCGGAGCGGGACTTTAACGACCACCGCGACCATCTCATCCTCGAGGAGGTCCTCATCGAGTGCGCTTTGTTGTTGGCTTCAGCCGAGTCTATTCAGTCACGTCAAATAGCTACAAGACATTCGATATATGGAAGATCCTTGTCAAGGAAAGCAAAGACGAGAAACGGGACCTAAGCAAAGCCAAACAGTCTCAGCCGCCCGAGGATATCCGATTAGGAGGAGTAGAGAGTTGAGTGGCTGAGGAACACCTAAATTATTCCAATGTCATCAGGCCTAATATGCATTAGTGTTTTGCTGGTCATAGGTTCATCTCTAAAGTTGTGTGAGGGACCCCTCAGTGATCAATGTTTGTTAGAATTGATTAAGAATAAGATGGATTAATGTAGGTTGCATGTATTGAGATATTTCACAATAGGGCACTCTTAGATGCGAAGAGTGCTATGTTTCGGGCTAGATTGCCTTTGATTAGGAAACTGTTGTGGTCACATCAGGAGATTGAGTTCTTGTGGTGGATGGACGGTGATGCTATGTTCACTGCTATGGCGTTTGAGGTTCCGTGGGAGAGTTATGGAACTCTAACATTGTGATGCATGGTTAGAATGAGAAGGTGTATGGTTAGAAGAACTTAATTGGATTGAATATTGTTAGCTTCTTGTTTAGAAATTGTCAGTGGTCACTAGACATTCTTGCTTCTTGTTGCTCTCCTCGATGAAGTTCTGCAAACCGAGCTCGGCTCGAACTCAACCACTCCACCCCGCCTCTTCCATCCTTGCCGTATTAAGGAGGAGTTTCACCGCCAGTTGCCTTATCCAACAGTGAAATTTTCGGGATGCCTAGCAACTGTCGATGAAACAAGCAAAAAAAGATAATAGAGAGATAAGAAGAAAGAGAAAGAACCAAATAAAAAGTGGGACACAAATTAGGCTCCACATTTAACTGGATCCATGGGTGAAAATACGGTCAAAACACCATAAAAGAGAGAGTATTAGCTTGAGAATGAGTAAGAAAAGCGTGACCCTAATTTTATTGGTCCGTGCTCAAAAGTATGATTTCTTTTTTCGTAACAGTTAATTTCAATAAGTGAAATAGAATGACAAAGATTACTAATATCTTTAATTGAGAAAATTGTTAAGAAGGAATTTTTCTCCTCAGTCAAAATAATCTTTACTTTGAATGTTCCACCAAGGTCAATTTCTCCAGTACATCCTCTTCTTCCGGTTCTGTAGAGGGTGGATGTTTCCACATCATCATCATCAGTTGACTCCCATTTCGATACGCTCGAAGTTTGCTCTTTCCAGACTTCTTCTTTCTTTTTGAGCTCGTGTTTGTTCTAAAAGTAGCAACTTCTTGAGGGGCATATTTTCAATTAAAGAAAAAAGCAGGAGAACATACTGAAGGGGAAAAAAAAATGAAACATCAAGCAGGCTCGGCAAAAGTATTTAGACGTAGCTTGCTGTTGATACTAAATTCATTTTTCACAAACTCATTTTTCATAAGCGGTGAGACAACTAAAACTAGGAAAGTATATTCTAAATTGTTGAAATTAGGAAAGTATATTCTAAATTGTTGATATCCGGAATATATATATTTATAATTTTCGTTTTTCCCCATTTTAGGCCTATAATGAAGTAATAATCTTTGAAACGACAAAACCACGATTGTATAAGCTCGCTGCCTGCAGGGTTAGAGAATTTGGCTGAGCCCAACAAGCCTCTTAATAGGCCTTGCGTTACTGGTATGGGCCAGTTCGTTCTGGCTGAGCCTGAGATGAAATTCAACTTTTGGCCCGCAAATAAATGCAATTCCAATTTGCCGACCCTTAAAATGTCCAAAAACATGTTTTTTGAGCCCCAAATATCATTGCTAATCAGATGAGTATGGCAACTTGATCCTCATCGTCAATTCTATTTCTCGCGGCGATTAGAGTTGCAAAAAGCCGCCGCGACACACGGTGCTACTAGAGGGAGAGAGGCGACGATTGTCGCGGCCAAGGGTGCCTTCGCCACCAGCATGCCGTGATTTAGGGCTTCAAAGTCTATACCGGAGACGGCGATGCTAAAATCCCAATTGTTGTCGGACATGAAAGGAGACATGTCTGAGGTCAAGTATCTCTCATTTGATCTCTCTCTCGTTCTCTCAATTTAACATGCGAATTGCTACGCGACAGTTGGAAAGTGTTGATGGTAACCTCTTTGTCTTAACATGCTGATTGCTACGCTAATAGTTGAAAAATGTGAATAGCAGTTGATGACGAAGGGACTTTTTTGCGCAATGAAAAAGAGAGTTGGTGGCATAAGAAAGTCGGAGGACCAAATTATATGGAAGGGAATTGTGAGTACAAACCATGGATGCAAACCTGTTAAACAAATCAAAGATTTGGATTCCCCAATAAGTACATAGTACCAAGATAAAAAAAATTGAGGAAAAATATCTAATGAGTCATAAACATATTGTATGAATGTCAATTCAATTCTAAATTTTTCAAATTTACCAATTTAGTCGTAAATATTTGCGTGAAATTTCAATGTACTCATTTCAGTCGATTCTCACTTGAAAATCGCTAGCGTGGTGATGTGCCACGTAGGAGGGCCAATATATTTAAGACTGATCAGTTAATTTTCTCTAATATTTGCTATTATTCACTATCAATGGACAGCTGAAGGGGACACATAGAGAAATAGTGGTCACACCATCGATTCTAAAGTCCACAGAAGTCATTTTACATTAATTATTGTTCACGTTACATGAGCTGTTCATAAAATCTCTTTAATGGCAATTTAATGGAATGGTTACTTCAGCAGCACTTCATCTCGTGATTAGGTGGGAAGGAACCGAAATTGAGTGCGATGTACTAAACTTTTGCTTATTGTACCAAGCAAGGTTTCTTTGACTAATGGACTTGACCTTTGTATCTTTCTTGACGACCAATTCAAATTCAAGGCTCAATTTATTTTTCACACCACTCGACATGCCAATTTTTTGCATTTTAGTGCAGTTGGGGGCTACATTCGTTTCTTATATTAGTGGTTAGGGGCTCCTTATCACATCAAATTCCAAGCTAAGGTTGTCATCGATCCTAAAACTGTTTTATTTGGGTGCAAACATGACTAATTATCAGAATAGGGATTACGGTGCGTATTCAATTTGTTATGAAGTTGGGGAGATTATGGCCCCGCTAGCCATTTTTTTTTTTTTTGAGTCGAGTTAGTCATATGTTAAAAATACAAAAATGCTGATGTGAATCGTCACATCAGTGCCACGTTAGCTGTGGCTGGACAAACAGGTGATGACATGGATTCTTTTTATGCTTAGTGGACCAAATTATTAAAAACTTGAAAAATATCCTGAAACCATAATGAGAGATAGACACCTTGGGAAGCCAACCTCTAATGACCATAGGGCAATTGCCTCAGCCATGGATGACAGGGCTTTGCCAATCTCTAATGACCATAGCGCAATTGCCATCCTGATCGTTACCACAACACCATGCCTGCCATAGCAATCGAAAGTTTTTCTTCTTTGTTAATTTTCCTTTTTCAATACTTTATGTATTTATTTGATTTATTAAATTTTCAAAATACTTTAGTTAGTTTTTTTTTTCTTTTAGCTTTTGAAAGACATATCGGATAAGACGTCAACAAATAACAACTTGATAACATTTCCATTAGTTTTTTTAATGGTGACCTATTTTAATGAGAAATTATATACTTCAGAGATCACATTGGCAAAAACAAAAGGATGATATAAAACAAACTGAAAGCCATAGGGATTAGCAGTGCCATTACTCAAATTATTGGAAAAAAAAATGTGTCATGAAATTAACCTTAATACACTGACATGAAGGGCTAATCAAAAAGGGGAAAATGCTTCAAGAAGTTGGAATATAGTCAAGATATTCTACCAATGGTATATATCTCAATTAGAATTACCTTTGAATTCTAGATAGAGATAGATTTTTGGCATTTGAGGTAGAGAGATGGGCCACTTACATTGGTCAAATATTTGACTTTTGAACGAGTTCACTTCTCATGTTTATGAAGGATTTTCTTGGCCAATGTTGATGTAGGACGTGACCAGAGATGTCTGTGGCCCGTCAAGCATCTAACATTGAAGACAACGCTATGAGAAATAGTTAATTGCTGGTTGGAGCATCATAGCATGATGGTTTGAAAGACAATAAAACAACTCATGATATTTATTACTTCATGATTATGCATCATCAGTGATTTTTTTTTTTCTTTTTTGGGTATTTGTACTTGAGAGAGCGATGTTCCAGAACTCAAAAATCACAACTTTTATCGATTTGGGTTCGCCAATACTAACTCTCTTGGATTGACAGGGATTAGTTGGCGGTTAGGAGATATTCAGATTAGGATATGGAGGGCGCTTTTCAAATCTTGCCTGATGTCTGTAAGTTGTTCTGGATTATGGCCACTTGTATAGGTCAAAGGCATGATTTGATCATTTCATGAGGCTCGTGAGTTATTTTACAGGCCACACTGGTGCCTGCTGGACTATAGAAAAACAAGAGTTTGTTGATATTTGACCTGTGATATTCCAAATGGCATTGCTTAGTTGCTTTTTAGTACCATCTATGCCGTACACTATTTTTTTAAAGAGAAATCTTTTCACATGAACCAATATCATCACCTTGAAAAAGAAGAGATTTATGTTGTTCCTGATATCATGTATTTGAAAAGTTCAGGCTTAGGTAAATGTACTTATCAATAATAAGAATAAGAAAAATTGTTAAACTATGAGCAGATGAACTATCGTCTTCACAACCTACTTTGTTAGAGAAATTCAACTCAAAAAATTCATATCACATTTGGTTTGGTTTAAAAAGATAGTAAATGTGCGTGCACGTTGTGTGTACATAAGATATTGACATTGGAAAGAAATATTTAATTAAATACTGAAGGTGAGAATGGATGTCGCGTAAAACCGTCAATTGGACTGGACCAATTCTAAAAATTGGTCCAATTCTTGATTCTGAGACTTATCAATCTAGTTTCCGATTTTAAATTTTTTTGAAACCGGTAATATGCAGTCTACATTTCGAGTAGGAATCAAACCGAACTAGGAATCGTAATCGAATAACCAAATTGGAAGCTAGAGAATCGAACTAGGAATCATAGTACCAAATCCAACCGGATTGAGATAACCCTAAAACTACTAGTATTTATGGATCTTTGCAGCAATTTTCATACTTTAATAGTATCAAACTTTTAGAATTAGGAATATCACATCATTACTATTCTTATTCAATGTGTTCTTCCATAACTATAATTAGTTTTTAACTTACTCTAATGTAGGTGGAAGAAAGATATCTATTAGAATCCATTTACAACATATATGTATATTCATTGCAGGAGAAATCCAATATAGAAACCTCAAATTAACTAATCACTACTCTTTTACTCATGTTTCTAGTTTACTCTTGAATCAACCCCTTCAATTTACTTTTTTTTTTTTGTACTTCCCTTCAATTTACTTTACATGATAACATAATACGATTTTTGTTGTTAGTTATGATGGATTACTTTAATTATAAATGGTTTTTTGGGATAGGGAGTCTTACTGATGAAATTCTATAAATATGAAAGGAAATTTTTGTTGTTGCTTGACTAAAAGTGAATAAAAAAATCAAACACAAAAAGTAATTGGTCGGTTCTCGAATGGACCTTGGAATTGCATGTTTGGTTTTAAGGTTGGTTTTAGAGTATATGGTAAGTTTCATGTTCCAAAATTGGGAGGCGGTCCCAATAGAGTATATTCCAAATGTTGGGTGGAACTTGTATCTATGTTGAAATAATTCATTCTTACTAAATACATATTTAGAGAGAGAGAGAGAGAGAGAGAGAGAGAGAGAGAGAGAGAGAGAGAGAGAGAGAGAGTGATTTTCAAGATTTGCATCTTCTTAGGAAAATTGTTGTACACGGGAAAAGATTGAACCATACGAGAGACAAATCATAATCATAATTATTAACTAACAGATTTGCCCATGGGTCCAATATTAATGAAATAAATAATTACGGATATAAGAGGAAGGAAAAAAATAATAATATTAGTTTAGATCTCTCAGAAGTAGGAGGTCCTAATTTCCCTTTATAATAGCACACATTTCATGTGTTTTTAAGAAATAAAGAATTTGCATTATTTTGGTAATTATATAGAACCGTTAATTTGGCAAAGGAAAGCTAAGCTAACGCTATTTTTCAGTCAAAACATGTCATCAGTTTCCCCATAAATGAACGAACACTCGATATAATTGAATTTGGGAGCATCGCCATCGAAGGTAGATGCACCTACGCTAATTTAATTACGCGAACGCCAACGTACGAAAGATTCTCGTAACGAGTGTCAAACATGTGAATAAATGAATTCATCATGTCCTTTTCGGTATATACACATACAAAAATCAATATCTAATCAATCATTATAACACGAATAAAAGGTCAATTGCACGAAATTTTCAAACGCGTAAGCGATCCTGCTATCTCTTAAAAAAGTAGACCCACGAGGGAATAAAAAATTTCCACATTAATTACTAATCAGTAACAATCACAGCGTCCTTAAAAATAAATAAGGGAAAACGGGACAATGTGGCCTTCAAATTTTTAATTTGATCAATGTAGTCTCTAAAACTTTAACTCAATGAGTAATGTCGTTTCTAAACTTTTGAATTATTTAATATGGTCTATAAACTTTTGGATCGTGTTTGATTTAGTATCTAAACTATATAAAAATATTCAAAATTATCTAGAACTTGACTCAATGGAAGAACAATATCAAATGTTTTCATATAGTTATTTCAAGGATATGTAATGTGATCCATGAACGTTTAATTTGTTTAATATCGTCCCTACATTTTCGAATCGTTTAATGTGATTCATAGATTTTTGAATTGTTCAATATAATCCATGAATTTTGATACGTATTCGATATAATCTCTAAATTATATAAAAATGTTCAATATTGTCTTAAACTTGACTCTGAAAGAGCCACATCGGGCATTTCACATAGTTGGACTAAATCGAATATACCCTCAAAGTTTAGCGACCACATCAGGCCAAAATTCATGGACCATTTACATCGTTATCCCGATTAATAAAACCAATACCTAATCGGGAAATAATAATAATGATTAACACGTTTGGTAGCTTCACCGGCTCCCCCATATTATCAAAATCCACTTAATCGATTATTTATATATGTATATTATTATTTTAATTTTGATTTTTCTGGTTAAATGAAAAGAGCAGTGCAACGACGGTGAGGCCCCCCAACCACTCCCCCACGCACCACCATCGTCCATCACACTCCCGCACACGTCCGAACCGACGGTGAGCGGCCGACAGCGACGTCTCCCCCGCAAATCTTCTCATTCCTTCCAAGCAATCTCCCCATTCCCCCTCTTCTTACCCCCGATTCATTGGAAGCTCGCCATCCCTCCCCCACCACCCCCTCCGGTCCGCATCGTCCCTCGTATATAATCCTGCTGACCATCTCCATCCTCTCGGATCTGCGATTCGCCGTCCTCTACAGCCCTTGGCCGCGTCGAGTAGTAGGAGCAGGAGGAGGACCACCACCGTTCGATCCTGCCGGCGGTGGTGCTGATTCGATCCGGTCCGGAATTGATTTCGAGTGGAGGCGCGGGGGGGGGGAGGAAAGGATGGTGGTCTCCGGGCCGATCACGGCTGGACAGGTAGAAACGGTTTTTTTCGCGCTTCGATTCGGCGACAATGCCGGCCGTTTTTCTTGTTGCGCGGGAGCTGAGTGTGGAGTGAATCCTAGCGGAACGCGAGTGTCGGCGGCCGATTTCCTCCTCCGTTTTCTCTCGTGGATTTTCGCTGTCGTCGTCGTCGTCGTCTTCCTCTTAGTCCTGGATCTGTGCGGGATTTCGTGGGGGCTTCTTTTTGTTGTGATCTGTTGATGCGGTGGGGGTTCGTTTGCTGGCGTTTGAACGGATCAGTGCCGTGCACGTGATAGGCTTGCTGGTTTTTTTGGTTTCCCTCCTGGATCGTGGCAATGGCGTGTGATTCGCTGAGCATCGCCAATCCGTAGCATGCCCCGCTTGAAATGATCACACGTCCCCGAGTTTGTTCTTTTTTTTTAATTGGGCAGGATAGCGTGTTGCTGTTATTGTCACAGAAACGCACACCGCATCGACCTGATGAAAAGTGGCGTGATCGCAGAGTGTCTCTCGCGCAGATGGAGTTTTTGCTATAATTCGGTGTTGTTTTCCATGTGTTGGGAGGAATATGAGGCTTCTTCTCTGAAATTGTGTGTGATTTATTTAAGTTAGGAGCAGTTTTGCACTGTTTCTGATCTGGGAGTGTGTTGGTACCATTTCTAGTGTATTCTAATGCGGTGCTGCCACACTTTGCTGGATGTTTTTCTTCTATGTTAGTAAGTTTGAAGGATTGGGCCGGTTGTCCTGCGGCTCTGCCAGTTGTTTTGTATCGAGATTTAACCTTTTTTTCATTCACTTTGTTCGTTTATGTTTGCTACGTTCCTCTTCTAATTTTTCAGCATCATGAGACATTCATGTATCTACTACCAAGTATTGGTTTCCATTCCTAGTGCCGGATTCATCTATAGCACATTGTTAGCAGATTTCGGAGCTGCTTAGTGTAGACGTGGATGTAGTTTAACAGGTTTGCCTTCATAAGAATTTACATTATAGGTTTAGTCAATTACTTGAGGACCCAGTGAGGATTCTGCTTGCATGAACGAGGACTATTTATTCAAACTTCTTTTTAATGAAATATCTAGCCAGCATTTGCACATGCACGGCATATATATGCATTTATAGTTAATAGTTTAGTAGTGCATTGCAGAAAAACACCTGTTTCACTGATGAAAGCAATTGTTATCATGCTGCAGGTGTCCTTTTTACTTGGCATCATCCCAGTATTTATTGCCTGGATATATTCGGAAGTGCTGGAGTTCAGGAAGTCCGCTTCGGTTTCTAAAGTGTAAGTTTTTCAATATCATCATGACAACTCTTTCTTAAGGTTGATTGCATACGACTAACGATTGGGTTGTCTTCCAAATTTCAAGCTGACATGTTATTCATTTCATTAACTTTCCTCCCTGCCCTGGTTTTTCTTGAAAAAGAAGTCTTCAATGAGACCTTCACCAGTTTTGGTAAAACAAAGAGTAAGAGACTTTCACCTGTGAGGATTCAAAACTAAATCATTGTGACTTCAAATAGTTTGCTCGTATTTTACCAGAAAAGTTGTTGAGATGGGAGAGAGGTGATATTGGAAAGGGGTTAAGAAGATTCTTTGAATCTTGACAGTTGGAAAGTCAATTACAATGGTAGGATCCTTCTGGGGTATGAAAGGCCGTGTGTTTGGTTATTAGCTCAGAGACAAGGCTCCAATCTTTATTATGTATAGTATACTGGATAGTCGTCATGATCACCAACTATATTGTTTTACAGTTTTAATGTTAGTTGAAATATAAATGTAAGATGTCCAAATCCTAAAACCAGCAAGTTGTCCTTTCAATAGTTTCACTTTTTCCCCTTAAGAGTAGGCCCAAATCTCCATTATTCTTAGAACCCTAAAAAGATAAATTAATGCAGAATAAGCTTTTCCCTTTTCTTGTCTTTTACCAGTAAAAGCAATTCACAAAGAAGCAGGGAATGGCAACTCAGTTACAAAACAATTTTTTTGATAGTTGATTTTGGTACATATAGTTTAAGTTTAAGATATATTTAGAGAAAGAAGAATAGGAATGGC
Organism: Eucalyptus microcorys; assembly: GCA_014182515.1. Lineage (NCBI taxonomy): Eukaryota > Viridiplantae > Streptophyta > Magnoliopsida > Myrtales > Myrtaceae > Eucalyptus > Eucalyptus microcorys. The sequence goes on along the minus strand of CM024565.1, from coordinate 3,894,634 downwards.
TATTCAAATAGCCATCTACCTAAAGAACAGGGAAGTTAGAATAGCATGTTAACACTCGGTTACTGCAAGGACACAGGGGGCACATATTATTGAGATTCATTTCCTTCCAAAGTTCCCTTTGGATTTGCTAGGGTGACTGTTTCTGACCAAGCTGTTAGATCTCAAGATTTAATAGTAGGAGTTGCACACATCTCATGGGTCAATGTAGATTTTTGTGACAATTTTGGATGTGCATGCACATAACAGGTGATTTCTCTAGAACTGCTATGGGGATATGTCTGAAATATCTCCAATACTACTATGAGGAGATGTGTGTGGGCACATGCTCATGCCTTTGTGCAGTTCTGATGGAAACAGGAAGCAGGATATAGTTCTAGCAAATGATACTGATATGAGCTGATATTGAAATTTTATTAAATTCATTCAATGAACTATTGAATTGCATTCGGTGTTGAACAATTCACTTCTTGGCTATAGCCACTCAGACAATAATTTGGTGGAATTGGGAAATGGTACAACCAAGGAAGATGATCGAGCCGTTCTTTTGGAAGGAGGCCTTGCCAAATCAGCCTCTGCAAAGTTTCATAGTTCATCCATTAAAACAAATTTGATCAGGTGCCTATCCTATTATGCTGTATTCTCATGGAGTTCCCTAGTTATTAGGTCTTTTACTTACTATATAGCTTCTGAACCTGTTTTAGGTTTTTGACAATGGACGACTCTTTCTTGCTAGAGAATCGAGCAACTCTTAGAGCAATGTAAGTGAAATATTGTTTTTGATCTGGGAACAATTACTCTCTTGGCATCTTCTTATGAGTACGCACATTGTATGGATCTGAGTTTGGAACAGTATCTGTGATCTAATGATTACATTGATTTGGGAGCAATTACTCTCTTGGCATCTTCTTACAAGTGTGCGCATTATATAGGTCTGAGTTTGGAGCAGTATTAATCTACTTCTACATCTGTGATCGAACAAATATATTGGGAGATTCCACTAAGGTAGTGATTTTTCTGCTTTCTATTACTATATTACTATCTTTAGAGCTAATAGTGGATTTTGCTACCTTTTGAAGTTGTACTTCTGTCCAGCAACTGTGATTTTAGAAAGAGTTGCATAATTTGTTTTATATTTCTTGAGGAGTCGAATGAAACATTCCTCATGTATTTTGGTAGCATTCAGTTGACTTTTTTATTAACTAGCAAAATTAGGGCACTGCTGGATGACTTTTTGCCCTGAAACATCCAATGGGGGTCGTATTGTTGTCTCTTATTTTTTGAACTGTTACTTGTAGAATGGTGTCATGTACTTGCTCAGCTGATATTGTTATTTTCCTTGGACAGAGTTACAATAGGGACCTTTTCATCTTTCTCTATGCTCTTCTCATCATAGTAGCACTGATGGCCTCCCTGAAGAAGCATAATGACAAGTCGGCATTTTCTGGAAAATCCATTCTTTACCTTAATAGGCATCAGACTGAGGAATGGAAAGGATGGATGCAGGCAAGTTTTCTTGCAGGTTTATTATCTCTGAGTCAGAGTAAGATGAAGCATAGTTTTCGGTACTGAATAAATAGAAACAGTACAATCTGGAACTTGTATAAATAAATAAAGATGGTACAATCCTAACTATGCTATCGTTACTTTTGCTGAATTATTTGCCGAGTGGAGGTAAGCTTGCACTGGAAAAGGTCGCAATTTGTGATAAGTAAAGAAACACGTCATCTAGTAATTCTTCGCTCAAAATATGCTCTTTCATTCTTGATATCTGTTAATGGACTTTCATACACTTCAGATCTGGGTTGGCTTTGTAAACCAGGCCAATGTTTGGGTTTTATGCATAGTTCATCAGTCAACCTATACGTGCCTTTGTTTTTTGGCATTGTTGAGGGCACTCGATTTTCTCTTTTCTTTGGTCTTTTTTTGTGATACACGTCTTTCACCTGAAGGAAGCTGAGGCATTATTTTAATGCTGCATGCCTGTTTTGTTTGTGTTTTGCAGGTTCTCTTTTTGATTTATCACTACTTTGCAGCAGCAGAAATTTACAACGCGATCCGTGTATTTATTGCTGCATATGTTTGGATGACGGGATTTGGCAATTTTTCCTATTATTACATTAGGAAGGATTTCAGTCTTGCTCGTTTCGCTCAGGTCATCATTGCTTAGCTTTAATCTTCGTACTGCCTTGACTTGCTTAACTGCTTTTAGTCTACTGAACTCTGACATGTTTGTGAATTATTATCAATTTCGTGCAGATGATGTGGCGACTAAACTTCTTCGTGATATTTTGCTGCATTGTTCTCAACAATGACTACATGCTGTACTACATCTGCCCTATGCACACGCTTTTCACTCTTATGGTTTATGGAGCCTTGGGTATTCTCAGCCAGTATAATGAGATAAGATCGGTGATGATTGCGAAGATATTTGCTTGCTTTCTGGTGGTTATATTGATGTGGGAGATTCCAGGTGTTTTCGAAATTCTCTGGGGCCCATTAGCATTTCTATTAGGTTGGTACCAAAGACTTTTATTGACTTATTTTTTGCCTTTGTCGGGAATATTATTGAGATAACACACTTCAGAGTTCTCTAGCTGGAAATGCTAACATTTAGACAGTGACAGATGTTCTCTTAATCTTCGTGTTGGAAATGAAGTAATATTACTAGGGACTTTATTAGGTTTTTATTATAATCGGTGCAAACCTTTTTATCTTCTTTACCAGTATGCTTGCTGTAGGTTCTCATTGTTATTAGTGGAGGGACTTTTTAATATATGGATTACATCAAAGGATCTTTAAAGAACCATAGGCTGCCCTGAAAATGGTTATCCAAAAAGTCTTATGACAGAATGTTCTTTTTCTAGACTTAATACAATTATCTTTATGCATTTCGCATTACTCTGGCTTTCGTCATGCATTTCTTACATCTTGAGCAGAGTCTGTCTATCTGAGTTATTGAATGTTAATCGCCCTTTCCCTCCTTGACTGTTTGATAGCTCCATGCCGTTTCTGTTGTTGCCAGGATATACTGATCCAGCAAAACCTGATCTGCCTCGATTGCATGAGTGGCATTTTAGATCTGGACTTGATCGTTACATTTGGATCATTGGCATGATATATGCCTATTACCATCCAACGGTAATGCCTGTTTACATTTTTAGGTTGCTAGGTCTCATTCTTTTGGAAGTTTCAGACTTGAAGCTCTTTTTAATCAATTTAGGTTGAGAGATGGATGGAGAAACTGGAGGAAATGGAAAACAAGAGAAAGGTCACAATAAAATCGGGCATCGTTGCAGTTGCCTTATTTGTGAGTTGAATTATCTTATTCACTGCTGCATCCTAGGATCCTAGCTGCTATTTGTTGATAATTCTAAGTTAAAGCTGGATTCATGTTGTGCTGCTTCTTTTTCCCGCAGCTTTAGTTTTTGGTCAGTTGACTAATGCAGTTAACTTTTAGGTGGGTTACCTGTGGTATGAATATATCTACAAACTGGACAAAGTGTCATACAACAAGCTTCACCCTTACACATCCTGGATTCCTATCACGTGGGTGTCGAGTTGCCATTCTTTTACTCTCTCCAGCGCTTACAAGTCTTTCCGTTTATTCTCTATCATGCTCTAATATCTGTTTGCTTTCAGGGTATACATTTGCTTGCGAAATTTCACTCAGCACCTCCGGAATTATTCATTGACTCTCCTTGCGTATGTTCAACTTATCTCTTAATCTGGACAAACGAAGGATAAAGTCTGTGCACACATGACACTTCTATTGTTCCTTTCTAATTGCATTTTTTGTAATTATAGGTGGCTTGGCAAGGTTACATTGGAGACATATATTTCCCAGTTCCACATCTGGTTGAGGTGTGTAGTGTCATTATCTGTCCATTGCCGAGTGCACTCTCTGTATGCTTAGAATTTTCTGGGCATTTGTTTCTGTGGCTTTGATCTTGTAAATGCTTCTATCTTTTCATAGTGTTATAAACTTGAGACAGAATCTATTGTGGTTTATGGAAGCTACTTCTGCATGATAAAGTGCAGTAAGAATTCAAATACAATTTGCGCAACTAACAAAATTATTATGGCTGTTGAGGAAAGCAAACTATGAGTTTACATGAGTAGAAATTTCCAAGTGTCCAAAGATATAAGTACCTCTGCACTCTTCCATCATTTTAGGTGCCTTTCTAATTCTTTTGTTTTCTTATGCAGATCGAACGCGCCAAATGGACAGCCTAAATGGCTTCTTTGTCTCATCCCAGGCTATCCTATGCTGAACTTTATGCTGACATCTGCGATATATGTTCTTGTAGGGCTTGCCTCCCTTGAATCTCAAACATGAAAAACTTTAGTTGACTGCTCAAATAGATCTAACAATTTGAAATTTTCTTTTACTTGACTTGCTTTTGCAGATTTCTCATCGTATCTTTTTATTGACCAATACACTGAAGGGAGTTTTTGTACCAACAAAAGATGATAAGAAGCTGCTGTCCAATTTTCTTGCCGGCATAGGCATTAGTGTAGCTCTGTACTCCATTTCCTTCATTGTTCTTCAGATCCCACATACACCTGTAAGTGCTCTTGCTACGCTTCTCCATTAATATTATTGCACAGAGAGGGAAACAAACAAGATATATTGGGGTCTGATCTTTAGTGAAGGCTGTAGGATTAAACCGTTTGATATGTCCAAAGAGTAGTCTCATCTTAGCAATGTAATAGATCTGCCCATGTGAGTCAATCTTATGCAGTTTTTCTTATATTTCCAAATTGTGCTCAAGTCTCTCCACACTATACAGGCCTGAACAAACGCAAAAACCGATAAAGTTTAGCTGCTGGAGGCGACACAACACAATAGAAGAAGCGAATAAGCATGTGGGAAAAAGATGGCGCTAACAATTCTTCAGGCGAATTGCCTGGGATGCTGCTACGGAAATGGAAAATTATAGTGTGAATTCAACCCTGGAAATATGGCATGTCATAGAGGAAAAAGGTGATTGCTTTAATAGTTTGTGAGGGTGGCCCTATAGAATTACATCCCGAGTCACCCATCATTCGTTAGTTCTACTATCAAGAAAATTGTGGGTCCACGTTGCGTAAGTTTTCTGGCGCCCGCTAATCCGATTAAAGTTTTGTTCCTGATGATTTTTGTTGTTTTCCTGTTCAATTGTGAATTAGTTTCTCTCAAGAAAATGTGGAGCTACAGAGATGTATATTTAAGAGAATTCATTTCCTCCGTCCTGAAATCGGTTGATTGAAATCGTCAATTTATCGCAGACTCTTGTTTCATCTTGTTTTGGATCACCTCGCCCGACCTTTATGTCGAGAGGAATGCACTGTTCACCTTGTGAATGCCTCATGATGCGAAACTGGTATAAGAGAAATGATTGACAGGGAAGGGCGGGTGTGTCACCTGAGCAAAGCTCTTTTGCATTGGGTTACAAAAGTCCACGAAATAAAACTATAATATAGAGAAGAGTTACTAACAAGTAATGGGTTGAAAAAAATCACTTTCAATAGTCAGAAGCTGATTTTCACATGGAAAAATTTTTAGTCTTTAGTCGATTGAATGGCATACATTCTCTTGCTGATCACGAAGTGAAAAATTGCATACTACAATAGCTAATTTACTTGTATGTTCAAGAAATTGGAGTTATTAGCTCGTCGTAGTGTATTTTTTACCACAATTAATTTCTGATGGTTTGAATGTTAATTTTTCTCATGGGAAGTCTAATTACATGGAGAAACTATTGTCTACTAAAAAGTTATTTGCCACAGAAATGGTTAGTGTAATTACATGATGCATGAATGCTTATTTTCAATGGGAAAAGCGACTGCGTCAGAACAAATATTAACTATGCAGGTTGAAAATTACTTTTCCTCGTGAATATCTACTTCTGCAAAAGTTCCTCAAAATAATATGCTAAAATTCCACAAAATAAAATTTTTCTTCTGACAGAAACTGAAAATATAAATATGGATGCTTCTAAGAATACAAGTGATCTTAGGGAAAATATTTTTCAAATCAATTATTTTTTGTGAAACAAATAAAACTTGAAAAAACATCAGAGATAATTTGTTTGAGCTTCTCAAAAGGATCGAACTAAAGAGAGAAGCATTGAGGCGTACGTTCATTTGAAAATAAAGGAAGATGTTGGGGAAGAAGCTTTTTTGAACTTTTCAACAGGATTAGACTCGAGGGAGAATCGACTCAATCATGCCTCCACGACCCTTTTATTTTATTTTATTATTATAATTGTCATGACACCATCACAAACAAGATAAAGATGTTGCATAGGCAAACATCCAACCTCTTAATGGAGAAATTAATGGAGAAAATATTAGATGAAGCTCTGATTCCAGTGTGGTATTGTTAGAACCCACTCATCGAATGACAGAACTCTCTCTGAAAGGAGATATTTGGTGGGCCCACCAAATCCTTCACACAATTTATTCTCTCCTCTCACGACTACGGTAGAAGCAAACTCTCTCTCCCTCTTTCCATTTCTTTCGTTCCAATGTCGCTCGGTCGCCGCTTTGCTCTTCGCTCTTCCTCCAACGAATGACGGAGGCCGCCGTCCGACGAACCGCGCCACCTTGAAACTCCGGCTTTTGTACTCGGCCGGTGCGAGTGGTGAGCGCAATCTCGCCCATTTCGAGCTTGGTGGTGAGCTTGTTGAGATCATTGGTGGAGAGGGTGTACGAGGTGGTGTTGAAGCAAAGCAGCTTTGGTGAGGGAGCACAGGCGGCGGCTGAAGGCTTTTGCATGTGAAGAAGCCGGAGGAAGCAGAGGGGTTGAGCGGTGGCGATTTGCTGAACGAGGCCTATGAGAGCTGCGTCTCTGGCTTTTGTATCGACGGGGGTACAGGTGGTGAGCGTGCTGTGATCTCGGCCATTTCGAGCTCAGTGGCGAGCTTGTCGAGATCCTCGATGATGAGGGTGTACGAGGCGATGCTGAAGCAGGCGGCTTTGGTATGATTTTTTGGAGAAGATGGCGAAACATCAATGGATTTCTGGTGGTTAGGACTAAAACTGCAACACGAGCTTTATTTGTTGATGTGTTGTGTAGCCTTCGAATTGTGTCAGTATCTAGTATATATCTAGCACTCTTTCTCGAAAGAAACATTAACAACTTGCAAGCATTCAAATGAATTAACTATGCAATTTTACTTAGCTGTACTTTCCGCCATTAATCTAAATCACAGGACTTATATACATTTTGTTCGTTAGGAACATAATCACATAGCACATTTCTTTAACTTAAAACATTCAGACTTCTCTCGTCAATGTACCCTGAACACATATGCCACAATTCAGACTCTCGGACAAATGCAGCTGACTTCTCCATGGCGAAATTAATCACCATCTCACCTTGAAGTTCATATGGGCCACTACACTTGATTCCTTTTATTATTACCAAAACACCTCAAACAATCTATATCGATACCTAGCTAAATTCAAGGCACTCAAGGAAATTAAGTTCTTCTTCAACTATAGAACCTGCCTCACTCAAGTGGATGTCCTCATAATGTTATCAGACATTCTGATTCTAATTTTGCCAACACCGACAACATCGCATTTAGCGTTGTTCCTTAACTATACTTTATTACCATCCGTGCACCGACAAGTAGTAAACCAATTTCTATTTGGTGTAACATGAAAATAACAATCAGAGTCCACAATCCATCCATCAAATGATAAAAAATGAGTGACGGACAAAACATAATCAGCACTATCAGCTACAGTTGTAACATCATTTGCAAAATCGACTATAATTCTCTTATCCTTATCATTCTTCAACTTAATGCAATTCTTTCTAAGCTATCTCTTCTTGCCACAGCTCGAATAGACAATATCACTAGTCCTAGACTAACTACGCTTATTTATATTAGTACTACTCTTACTAACATGTGTTTTAAATCTTATCTATTTTCACCTACTAAAGCAGCAGATACAGGTTCGTCAGATTCTCTTCTACGGATATACTCACTCAAAATCAAGTCTCGAACTCCATCAAACGTCAAGCTTGTTGACCCAGAGGAATTATTAACCGCAGTAACGGTAATATTTCAATTATCGGGTAATGAGGATAATAGAATCAGAACATGTACCTCGTCTTTAAAGTCAATCTCAACTAAACTTAGTTGACTAACAATCACATTGAATTCATTAATATGATCTGCAATTAATGCACCTTCGCTCGTCTTCAAATTAAACAAGCATTGCATCAAATGGATCTTATTGATCACAGAGGGCTTCTTGTATATATCCGACAAGACTTGCATTAAATCAATAGTGGTCTTTTACTTCATGATGTTAAATGCGACGTTACAAGCCAACATTAGCCGAATAACACCCATAACTCGTCTATCCAACAAATTCTAGTCAGCTTGCTTCATCGACTCTAGTTTCTCCCTAGATAGGAGCAAGTGTAATTTCATTTGGTAGAGATAATCATCAATTTTGCATCTACCAAAAACTAAAATCATTTCCACCACCTGTGAGGGTGGCTTCGCTGGTAGGCTCCAGGACCTCCACGCTGGAGGCCGGAGTTCGAAGCCCCTGCAACGCAAGTTGCAGGGAGGCAGGTGGAGACACTTGGCGACTTACCCGGGGTGCGTGGGTGGTGGTTTCCTACGTGCCTCCCCAGGGGTTTACTCCCAGCTGTCGGTTGTGCGGGGTTCTCCTGGGTCACAAAAAAAAAAAAAAAACTAAAATCATTTCCATCAAATCCATCGATTTTCACTTTTCCTTTTATAGCCATTGATTCGCTTCAACTCAGCCAAGTCTGGTTCTAATACTAATTGTTACAGAAAACGAGTGATCGAACAATAAAATAGACAAAAGAAGAAAATATATCAGATATGAGATTTATGTGATTTGGTCGTAGAGATCTACGTCCAAGGAGAGAGTAGCGACAAATTCACTATACAAGAGATATAAGAAAATTACACACTCGAGTTATTCAAATATTCTCTCGGTGTTTTTCAAGCCCCAATTACACTAAAAAACGTATGCAGTGTTTAGCCCTGAAATTTCTCATGAAATAATTTCTCAATCTCAAGAAAGAATTATACACAAATCTTACCATAAAATTTAATTGGTTACAAACACATAAAAGCTCTTGATGTAATAGCACAAACGAAACCAATGCCAAGTACTCGTGTGAAAAACAGCACTTCAAGATCAACTCTTCTCTCTCTTTTTTTTTTTTTTTAACAACGATGCCACTCAACGCAATACATATTGCAAGCAGAAGCACGCCCCAGAGAAAGTCCCAAAATCAAATTAGTCAAATTAGTCAAAGGAGTCAACGCCTAGTTGGCGAAGGAAAGAAATTTCCTTTTTGGTTGTTTTCTTTCCTCATCTGACGCATTGACCGAGTCAAGGTCAAATTCAAAATCCCAGATGACATTTCCAATTCAACTGAATGACTCCAATGCTTATTGATGACAATGATGTCCGTATATTTCCTTTCTCTATTTTTCTCAGGATCCTTATCTGACGTGGATTCTTTAATGCCGAAACAAAGAATCTGGATTTCATGATATATCTTTCAGCATCCATATAATAATAATAATAATAATTCATTTTGAGTCGATTTTCGTTTACAGGCTCAAACTCTAGACATATTTTAATGTGACATACTGAATTTTGTATTGCCCCCTTATGAGGTAGTGCTTAAGCAGGTAGCTTTGATGAGGAAGTAGAGGTGAGAGGAGGCTCTCGATGTGAAAAAGCTAGAGGAAGCTGAGGGATTTACCGGCGGTGACCTATTGAACAAGGCCGAAGAGAGGTGCGGCGAGGTCTGTGCCGAGTATGCCAAGATGTTTTACTTGCGTACACTTTGTTCTCTCCTTGTGCGTGTGTTTCCTAATTTTTCCTACTGAGATTTGAATAATGTGTTTATCTTTTAATAATGAATTCTAAAAGGTTAGTGTTAGTTAAGCAGGAAGAAAAATATCATCATCATGCTTTATTGACAAAAAAAAGAAAAAAAAAAACTAGGTCTGAAGAAACTGCACCTTTTCTAGCTAATCTTATCTCCTGCATTGCTTATTAAGCTATTCCAGTGTTTAGTCACATGAAGTGATCTTTGCGGTTTAGGTGATTTATAGTGTCATGTGAGGCTCATGTAGATGAAGTGCAATATAAATGATTTTCAGACAATCTTTTGGTAAATGATGTTATTTTCTTTGTTAGGAAAAAACTTATAAAAAGGTTGCATACATCTACTTCTACTTGTCTATGTTCTCTTGAATGCTACAGATATAATGCAACTCATATGGTGATATCATCTTGGCAGGCATCGATTTGGTATGCTTTAGCTTATGCTTATTGGATTTTTCCTATCTATGAGTAAAAGTAGGTGTATGCAACCTATCTGAGATTTTTCCTAACAAAGAAAGAAACATCATTTACCAAAAGACTGTCTAAAAATCATTCATATTGCATTTCGTCTATGTGAACCTCAAATGACACTATAAGTCACTTAAACCGCAAATATTGCTTCATGTGACTAAACACTAGAATACTTAATATGCAATGCTGGAGAAAATGTTGGCTAGAAAAGCTGTAGTTTCATCGAACCTTTTTTTTTTTTTAAATCAATCAAGCATGATGATTATATTCTTCTTCCTCTTTATGCTTAACTAACACCAACCTTTTAGAGTTCATGATCAAAAGATAAACACATTATCCCAATCTTAGTAGGAAAAAATAGGAAACACACGCATAGGGAGAGAGCAAAGTATACCCAAGTAAAACGTCTTGGCGTACTCGGCATAGACCTCACCACAACTCTCATCAGCCTTGTTCAATAGGTCGCTACCGGTCAATCCCTTTGCTTCCTCTGGCCTTTTCACATCGAGAGCCTCCTCCCGCCTTTGCTTCCTCACCAAAGCCACCGCTTCAGCACCATCTTGTAAGGGGGCAGAACAAAATTCAATACATCATATTGAATTTCTTATCCTATGGAAGGTGGTGTTGTTTCACCGACACACAATGCGATGAGTTTTGCAATTCCAAAGACCTCATAACACCTTAAATTGGGATTCTATGGTTTTACAATGCACAATGCAGTTTGCATCTAATGTGCTATTCAAGTTCCACTAAACTATAACGAAGATTTATGTTAAATTTCAGTTGATTGCTCAGTGTGCGAGACAAGCAAAGATAATTAGTATTTAGAGACTTCGATAAAGCTAATGCAAGACCCCATAACATGCATGATATACGACTGCCTAAATTTCTCCCATTCAACGATTTGAAACAGATAACTTAAATAGATTTACATACTATATATTAAGGGGAGACTAGCTTAACATGCTTTTGCATTTGAAGTTCCACAAAATCTTTATTTAATCTGTCTATCATATGATGAAAGACAAGAAACTAGTCCAAACCTCCTTGAACCTAACAATATTTGGGTGCTTGAGCGGTCTGTGGTTAATGATTTCCCTCTGAACATTCTTGTCAATCTAAAACAAGAATGCACAGCATCAGAATGAGGCAATACACATGCACAATATCGAGTTTGACAAAGTAACTATCCCAAGACAATTACAAGGCTAAAACTATATCAAAGCACAAAGAAAATATTACAATGAAAGGAAACTCGAGGATGAATGGATTCCAAATGCAGCTCCCTCTATGTGGAAAAAAGTGGTAAAAAATCATTGAAAAAATATCAAAACAATTTAAAGATACCCATTCACAGCTCAGAAGGTAAAGATATTAAAAGAGCTAACCATAACCACACCACTAGGATGTGTAAAAACAACAGATATAGTGACTTGCGATACTGAAGCAATTCAGAGGCTACACAATACATCAACGAATAAAGCTTCTATTGTGGTTTTAATCATAACCACTGAAAATCCATTGATGTTTCGCCATCTTCTCCAAAAATCATACCAAAGCCGCTTGCTTTAGCATCACCTCGTACACCCTCACCATCAAGGATCTCAACTGGCTCGCCATCGAGCTTGAAATGGCTGTGATCACGCATGCTCACCACCCGCACCCTCGTCAGTACAAAAGCTGGAGCTGCACCTCTTGTAGGCCTCGTTTAACAAGTCGTCACCGGTCAACCCCTCTGCTTCCTCCGACTTCTTCACATACAGAGCCTTTGGCCGCCTATGCTCCATCACCAAAGCCGCCTGTTTCAGCACCACCTCGTACACCCTCTCCACCGAGGATCTCGACGAGCTTGCCACCAAGCTTGAAATGGTCGAGACCGCGCTCACCACCAGCACCCGTTGAGTACAAAAGCCAGCGATTCAAGGCGGCATGGTTTGTTGAACGGCAGCCTCCGTCGTCCTTTGGAGGAAGAGCAAAGAGCAGAGCGGCGACCGAGCAACACTAAAACGAAAGAAATGGAAAGAGGGAGAGAGAGAGTATCCTTCTGCCGTTCAAATTTGTCGTGGGAGGAGAGAAGAAATTGTGTGAAGGATTTGGTAACCCCATCAAATATTTCCTTCCAGAGGGAGTTTGGTCAATTTAAATAAATTGACCGAGAGGTGTGACAACACAAGACGGCTTTGCCTGCAGGAGGAGAGACAATTTTTTGCAGCATGCCATTTTGAAGAGACAATAAATGAGCTCTGGTTACAACATGGTCACCGGGCGACTTGCCCAGTGAGTGGACTCTGACGATGCCACGTTGGAATCTAAGCTGCATCTAATATTTTCTCCTCTTAACAACCGCAGATGAAGGTTGAACTGCTACACGGCTTTTTAGCACAAGCTGTCGAGACCTCTCAATAAATGGACCTAACAGGGTAAAATTGCAGTGGACCTAATCTTGCATGACTGTTTTAGCAATACCACTGTTATACTGAAGCTTACGATAAATTTATTGCAATTTCTGCAAAAGAGAGCCACCACAGACCACGCAATGGGCACTGTTGTTTCCTAAATTTACAACATTGAGATGTCACACTAAGCCCCATTAAGAGGACAAAGTTCCTACTCTAACCCATTTTACAGACTCCAAAGAGAACACAGAATACAAAAGAAAACCTGTTGTCCCTCAAAAGGGAAAAAAATGACTCATTTATCAGTTTGTGTGCCGAACTCGCCGCCCATCACAGAAATTGGCAACTAGAATTTCTCCAAGATCAGACTATCATCCAGGTTAAATGCCGGTATCCAACCCACTTAGCAGCAACACGGATTCCAATGGCTAATGCCGCTACAAACAAGGGCATTGGAAGTCTCCTGTTTGTCACTACTTCTTCAACTTCTTTCCCTTCTGAAAGTTTCCTTGAATGATGGGATATAGCTAATGCAAGATATGAGGCTATTACCACCACTCTAACCCAAGGCTCCCCTATGGCAGCCATTACAGCTGCAGCAGGTAACACGGATGAAACATCATCTCTCTTCTTAATAATGCGTGAAAACCCATACAATCCCACCAATAGAGTCCATAAAAGTGGCTCAGAGATGTAGCCTCTCACAGCTGCATAGCCAATCAATCCAGCTACCGTAAGAGAATATGGCTGACTAGAAACACAGTTTGGAACAACAGCCTCTCCAATGGCTGCCACTGCTGATGCCAACAAAATGATCACTGTCAACTCGGGGACAGGAGCATATGCTACTATGCCTGAGTAAAAGGCCCGGACAGAGTAGATTGCAGTTTCGATACATCTAATTGTGGAAGTAATCGGATCGCCAATAAAATGAAAGATGAGGGCTAGGACAAGTTTTAAGAGGTATCCCACAAAACCAACAATTGCCAAGGCAGCCTTCTTCCAGTTAGATAGTTCAAAGAGAACTGCTCTCCATGCATATATAAGGAAAGCCAATGCTGCAAATTCAATAACGACTACTTAGAAAGGTATTTTGACAAAATGATGATAATGACTGATGATAAGATCAACGATAAGTAGTGGTTTCATGAAGTAAAGCAAAGACAATATAAGAAGAACAAGAATCATGGTCGAACAGTATAAACAACCAAAATTAACAAGCCATCGAAAAACCAAATACAAATAATTAAGACCAGTTTATCGAACATTCACAAATTGATTTGAAGGCTCTATGCACCAGATAGAGAGAATAACTTGTCTCTCTAAAATAAACCTTCCATTAAGAAATGTCCCACGAAAGGAAAAAGGGTAAATGAATACAACTCCCCAATTTGCAGGCTTGAATCGTCAACCCATGGTTTAAAAGCAACATCTTGCTCACCTGTGATTTCTGTTGCTAATTCTTGCTAACAGTTTTTTACTTACTCAGGATTTAATGTCTGAAAATCACCAAAAGTTGAAGAAAGACAAACTATTATGCTTTAATACATAATAGAGCTTTGCACTTGGATATTCACATGAAAGGACTTGGTTTTGTTTGCTCTTGAAAATTTCATGGTTGTGATTCATAATTACTAGTAGGTTAGCTCTATGCCTTTACATTGGAGAAAAAAGCACCTCTTTGTTTTTCTCAAGCACAAAACCGACGCAGGCATTATCTTGATTAAAGCAGTTGGCCCAAACAGCAGAGCACCCACTACAGCTGTTTTGCAGCTTTGGTCAAAGAACTTTCTGGTCAAAGAACTTCTGAAGTGAGACAAGAAAATAGAACGAATCGAAGGAAAACTTGAATTAAGGTCCCTGTATAGACGGAAGATCGATAGGGTGAACTGATTGTGGGTATGTTGGAACTTTCAAACACTAAAGTGTCAAATCATACTCTTCATGCTTGCCTGGACTTCACCTCCCAATAGGAGGCATGGTGCAATTTGCCCACGAAAATATCGATTGTTCTCAATCAACAACTTTATTTGTACAGGACAGCAAACTGTAAGGATCATCCAACTCAGTTGACCTCCTAACAAACTCAGTCTAAAATGAAACCATACATCTTACAAGAATATAAGGTGAGAGGCCATAGCTCAAAATCAGACCCGCTTGTCATATCGGGATCTTATCGAAGCATGCCTTCGTCCACATAGATGGCAATATTCCAGAAATGAATTTGCAGTAATTAGCAGGGGAAAAAAAAATAGTTTCTCACTTACTATGCAGGTCGAAAGCCCCCTGATTTGTTCATCCAAAATTTCACTTCATCAAGATCAAGTTTCAGCTTTTCTATCAATTAACACTACTTCTAGCAAAATCCTTTCTCACTTACAATGCAGGTCGAAAGCCCCCCCGATTTGTTCATCCAAAATTTTCACTTCATTAAGATCAAGTTTCAGTTTTTCTACGAATCAACGCTACTTCAAGCAAAATCATCTCGAATTCACGTTTGGCGAAATCCCAAGAGCTCCCTCCCTAAGCAGGCAGCGACGACATGCCGAAATGAAACTCAAGATTGAACATCACCCATGAAAATGCGATCCCCGTACCTACGAACCACGGCCAGCGAATCGGAGGATCGGGGGCTTCTCTGTTCAGGTACCTGAACCTCTCGGGCATGGTGCTCTCGCCCCGCGCCGCCCTCTCCGCCTCGTCAACCTCGCCGCCGCCGCCGCCGCCACTCCCCGCGCTCTGCTCCGCATTCGAAACGAACGCCGCGCCTCTACTCCTTCCGCCGCCGTACAGGAAACATAATGCGTGCCCGTGAGGTCCGGCCGAGCTCAGCTTGGGGCTCGACGCTAGGGTTCTGGCCTGGGGAGGACGAACCCAGAAGCGGGATTCGCCATGGCTCCGGAGGAGGGCGAGCGGAGCCGGGCGAGGGAGACGGATGGGAGCGCGGGGAGGAGGGGAGGAGGAGAGGGTCGAGAAGAGCATGGACGACATGGGGATGGGAGAAGAAGAGGTTTTCACAGGGGTTTTGTCATGGTTTTTCCAGGGACGAAGAAGGAGGAGGAGGATGATGAGAAGCTACGGAGGATGTCTCCTTCGGTTTATCTCGCGAGCTGCTAGAAAATAAAGGTAAAATTCCATAATTTTTTTTTTTCATATTTTGCATTAGGAAAAAAGCATAAAAAACCCAAAACTCTATTAAATGATAGAAATTTACCTGAACTTTTTTTGTGACACAAAAATAACCAAATTTTGCCAACCGTGGCACATTTACCCAAATTCTATAACTGAATGATTGAATTTGTCTAACTTTTTTTCTTCTCCTCTCTTCCCTTCGTTGATGGGGAGAAGCCGGACTCAGGTAAGAGTCGCCCTTGCCAGCATTAGGTGGCCCTCGTTAGCGGTGGGTGAGAGCAACCCTCCCCTTAGTTGGGTGAGGACAACCCTCGCCAGATTCGATGAGGGCGGCCCTCGCCGACGCGCGAGGGCATTCCTTGCCAAATTCGGCCCAGGCGAGGGCCACCTCGCCTACATCGGGCGAGTGTTGCCCTCACTGGATTTGGCAAGGGCTGTCCTTGCCTGACCTAGGGTAGGGTGGTCCTTGCCCGACATCGACGAGAGTGGCCCTCGCCTGAGTTCGGCTTCCTTCCATCATGGCCAGTAGATAGAAGAGAGGAGAAGAAAAAAGAAAAAAAAGGAAAAAAGAAAAGCAAAAGAAGGAGGATTTAAAAAATGAAAGATGAAAAAGCTCTATAGTTTGGGATAAATGTATTACGCGAGTATAAGTTTGAGATTTTTTGTGTCACGAAAAAAAGTTTATGGTAAATGTGTCACGGTTAACAAAGTTTGGGATTTTTTGTATTGCAAAAAAAAAAAAAAAATTCAAGGTAAATTTATCACTTTGGAAAAAGTTTAAGATTTTTTGTGGAATTTTAATATAAAAAATATTCGAGGTAAATTTATCACTTTGGAAAAAATTTAGGATTTTTGGTGAAAATTTTCATTTGCATTATCTTTAATTTTGTACCAGTCACTCAAAAACACCTTCCATCGCTTTTCCATCTATCAAGATGATTGTTCAAAATCTGACAAGATTACTTGCAAAGAAAACATCTAAACAGAGCTAATGGGAGATCTGAATGGCTTTAGTAAGTCCAGGAGCACTTCACTAAAATTAGGTGATGTGCCACGTTGTTTTGGCAACTCTTGTGAAAATAAAACAACGTCGTTTCTCTTTCTCTTTCTTGGTCTATGGAGGATGAATTGGGACGAATGAAGCAGTAAGGATTCTTGGAGGTATCTCCCTAAGATTTATCGAAATTGAGTTCTCGATTCATCAGAGTTGTTGATTATGAGCTCACATCTTTCCGTTCACCAATCACATTATTCAATGCACTCATCGGGTCCGGATTTTGGGGTTTGCTGGCGGCAAGAAAGCGTTAGGATTCTTGCTGGAAGCCACGACATTGACAACCTACTCAACTTCCAAGTAACTGGAAAGCATGCTTACATCTCCCTATCTTTGTGCTTGCAGCATGGCCGGTGCTCGTAGGAAAAATTGGTGCTTGAATTTGATTTGATTATGATATAATTGACGATTCCGCATCGATATGAACAAAGGGTGAAGTATAAACACTGGCTTTTGCTATTTTGTTGCACAGAGGAATGCCATTTCTCGATGCTATGGCCTCAGATTTAGTGCCAAGTTTGAAGGCAGGCTCGAGAAGTATGTTGCCTACGTGATTGTAGTTGCTGGTTCTGTAGATATTTCTGACCATTTTTGTAACGAAGTGGCTGCCTGCACTGGAGTAGGCATTTTGGTGCACTCGGTTCAACTGAATTTGAAGCAGTACAAGTTTTTTTTTTGGTCATTAGAACATTCCATTTGTCACTGAGTAGGAAATGTACCATAAGAGTTTCCACGATCATGGTCCGATTTTACAGTCGGTCCAGAAGTGTCTGATTGGCTTCTCTGGAGCAATAAGCAATGGATACACCATCCATTAGGCCCAGAAGTGTCCCGCATTCGGACATCATAGATCGAGCGGCCTAAGGAATCACGGTCCGGCCCATCACTGAGTTCACTATGGTCGAGCAACACTTGCGCTTTTTGTCCTCGTCGAGTTCTGTTCGCTTTCCCCAACGCGCACGAGCTCCTCTCCCGCGAACGTCGGTCCTTCCCGCACCGCGAGGGTTTCCGCGAGAAAGTCTAGCTTTAGGGAAATCGTCAAGGGTGCAGTAATTGGTTTTATTCGAATCGTTTCTTGGAAATGTAGAATAGTAAGAGATGCTGTTTAATTGCTGATCCAAGAGACAAAAAAAGAGAAAAAATTGCCTGCTTAGATCCAAGGTGGCTTCCCTACCCCCTCAAGGGGGGTTGTAGCGGGTAAGCCTACGGGTTATTTATATTTTTCGAGAGAATAATCACCCTCTAGCCCGTCTGCTTCCGGGCTGTCAAGGCCTTTTAAGGACTTGCCTAGGTCCAATCACAGTGCCCCTTTTGGGGCACCCCCTTCATTTTCTGCGCTGCGCGCCCGGATGTTTCACCAGGGAAGCCCGCTTGGATCCAAAGTGGCTTCCCTACCACCCCAAGGGGGGGTTGTGGCGAGTAAGCCTGCGGGTTATTTATATTTTTCGAGGGAATAACCACTCTCTAGCTCGTCTGCTTCCGGGCTGTCAAGGTCTTTTAAGGACTTGCCTAGGTCCAACCAATTTTACTTGCTTCGGGCTCGTAAGCCCTATCAGGAGGTTCCCTTTGATTATGTGGTTATGCAGTTTAATGCCTTGCTGAGGGTTCCCACGGATTGCCGAGGCTACCCCGCCCCGGGTCTGTGCGTATCCAAGCCAACACCCTCATATTCTGGAATAAGATGCGAACTGGTCAAATCCGATGCGACACCATCATTGGAACCTCAAAAAGGATGACGTGGGACTACCGTGGAATTACCTTAGGGAGCGGCTGAGAGGCCGGCAATCAATGTGCGTCATGTCCATGGTCAAGGGTACTGTATACAAAAATTTAAGATATTTTCCCTTTATAAATAACATCCGATTATTTGGCACAAGATACGTAACGAATTTAATATCTTTTATCCCGTGTATCATTCGTCCAATGCCTGTGCAATTCATGCGTGGCTTATACGAGGGAACACGGTTCTATCATCAGAAGATATATTACCTTTTGAATATTGGACTTTCTTGTAAGTTACGCGTCCCCATCTTTAACTATTATAACAAGTTTTGAATTTGAGCTCGAAGCAAAAGTCTAAATATTTCGAATTAGATATTTTGTGAATGTCAATTTTATTTTTTTTAATACAGAACACAGCAATTTTCTTTTACGAGCATGAAGTTAATTATTGATGTTCATTGAGCAAGCTTCGGACTTCTTGCGGATAATGATCTAATCGGACTTAACGCAAGGGAAAAGAAAGAGAGCAAAGGACTCACAAATTTGCTTCATGGAGTCAACGAAAGAAAATAGAGAAAGTTGACCACTCACTTTTCAGACTTTCCTTTCCAGGTTGAAGTTTGCCTCAGGAAGGGTTATATATATATAGGCTGTTCTTTAGCCGCAAGAGAGCAAGTCGTTATTGTAAATACGAAGTCTTGAAATGCTTGAGAAACGTAGGTCATCTTTGTGTCATTCGTGCAGCAAAGCTTATTCATATAAATTATTAATGTCCAAATCAATTTAAATTTTGTGAATTTAAAGCTCCGTTCGTTTTGCGGAAAATAATTTCCGAGAAAACATTTTCTGGATTTTTAGGTGTTTGTTTCATGAAAAATGATTTCCTTGGAAAAAATGTTTTGTCTTTCAAATTAGAGGAAAATATTTTCCACTTTTGAAAAGTGGAAAACATTTCCTCACTTGATCTTTCTTATCTCATACCTTTACAAATCCTCACTTCCTCCTATCCTTTCCTCTTTTTTTTACTCGAACTATTTTTTAATTTTCTTTTTCTTTTTTAATTCGAATTATTTTTAATTTTCTTTTCCTTTTCTATTTCTTTTCTTTGTTTCCCATCTTCTTTTTTCTTGGCTAGTCATCGACCGTCGCCAAGCGAACCTCGAGCTCGTTGATTTTAAGTTCACGCTCGTCGATTTGGCAAGCCTCGAGCTTAATGCTTGCGCTTGCCAATTTGGTGAGCGGCAAGCCTCATGCTCGTCGGCAAGCTCGAGGCTCGCCGGTGGCCGATCGCGGGTTATTGCCGTGGCCGGCGATCAGCCAAGAAAGAAGGAGATGGAAAACAAAAAAAAAAAAAGAAAAAAAAAAAAAAAATTAATAATAGATTTTAAAAATTAAAAATAATTAAAAATCAATTTTTAAAAATATGAAAAATCCATTTTAAAAAATAAAATAAATGAAAAAGAGTATATGAAGGAAGAGATT
Organism: Eucalyptus microcorys; assembly: GCA_014182515.1. NCBI lineage: Eukaryota > Viridiplantae > Streptophyta > Magnoliopsida > Myrtales > Myrtaceae > Eucalyptus > Eucalyptus microcorys. The sequence goes on along the minus strand of CM024565.1, from coordinate 3,874,495 downwards.
TTCCTTACCGAATAGCGAAAAATATTTTCCACTTCATTTTTAGGTTTCATCCGAACATTGGAAAATAATTATATTTTCCTGAAAAATGATTTCCTGGAAAATATTTTCCAGAAATGCCACATTTTTCGTGAAACGAATGGAGCCTAAGATTTGTTTAATTATTTCTTGAGATTGAGAGATTATTTCGTGAGAAATTGTGAGGTTAAATACTGGATGAATTATTAGATGCAAATAGCGTTGGGAAACATTAAGAGTGTTAGAATAAATCGAGTGTGGTTATGACATCCGTGTATCGCTTAATCTATAGTAGAATTCGTTATTGCTTTCCTTGTAAACGTAAGTCACTATGATCGAACTGTGTAAATCTAGTGTCCAAGTTATTTCTTATTTCGTCGAATTTATTGTTCATTGGCTTGCCTTTCACAACATTAACCTCAACTTGTCAATTAACAAAAAAATTATTTTTTGGGGACAATCAACATTGTGCTTTTATGAGAAAATGATAACTCATGTGCTACAATTTTCACATAGTGCTCACTTTAATTTTATAACTTTTTTTAATCACTTTAGTGCTTACAACGACATGTTTCAGGAATTTGTTTTATGTGATAGGCATTATTTTTTTCTGAAAAAAAATTTAAGTACAACGTGGACAAAGGGCAAGACCACCTGGCACTTGTGATGAAAATGACGTCGTTCTATATGAGGAAAAATTGAATCTCTCTCTTCTGATTTGCTCCCCCTCTGTCTCATGTTGCCCTACAAACTCTGCTAGGCCCCAGCGACCTTGTTTGAACTGTGACAAGACAACTATTGGGTCGAAGAAAATTGAAATATACTTAAGTTTGCTTGTAATTTGCGTTCAAAGGAGGGAATTTTGGGGTAGGGTTTGTTTGTAGGAGGAGTAATTCTTTTGTGGAGGGAGGAAAATTAAAGGGCATTCTAAAGGAGGGAGGAGCAAACGATGTGCAATTGATGTGCAAGACGGTGCAAGTGGAGCACAAGCTTTTTCTACTCCGATCTGAGGAGAATCCTCGCGGTGGCTACCTGAAGATCTTCGGGAAGTCGTCAGCCACACGGTCTGCCATCGTCGTGCTCTTCCCCAGTCTACAGGAATTCTATTCACTGGCCTGCCATTGATTTTTCCAAGTATTGTCAGTGACTTGGGGTGCTTGGCTTTATGAAATGGAAACTTTCTCGAATTCTATCATTTCTTGATCAGTGAATTGAAATTCGACCATTACTTTTTCCATCGACGACTGGGTCCTCTTCATTTTTAGCGACCCTCATCGAAGAGGCTCTGAATTCAAATGGCAATCGAGCTTGGACGATATTAGAACTAGTCGTCATTTCGAACTTTATCTTTTCCACGACCTGCTCCTTTGGTGTCCTTACTTCTTGATTGGTTTTCAGGCTGACTCCTCCGAACTGAATTTTTGAGAAAATTGCCAAAAAAGTTCTAAACCTTTTTGTAATTGTATCAGTTCAGTCTATCTAACCAAAATTGATCAGCTGGCGCCGATGTGGCCGTTGACCGATGTTGGTGATAATTTTTTAATAATATTTTATTTTTTCAAATTATTTTATTAATTTTTATCTTTTTTATTTCCTCCCTCCTCCTTTGTCCTCCTTCTTTCTTTGGCTTCGATGACTAGCCAAAGGGGAGGGCTAATCAGTGGCCAGATTGAGGCGACCGAGCGAGCTTGCCTCGTTGTCGCTAGGCATTGTTGGGTGAGGGCGAGCTAGCCCAGCCAATGGCAAGGCGAGCCCTCATTGATGACGAGGCGAGCTTGCCCAACATCCTCAGTCTAGCGATTGGCCAACCCTCCCCTTAGTCTGATTGCCAGAGCCCAAGGAAGAAAGAGGGAGGCTGATGGAGGAGGGAGGAGAAAAAAAATAAGAAAGAAAAGAAGATACAAAATTAATATAATAATTTAAAAAATAGAATATTATTAAAAGAATTGTTGCTGACACCGGTCATTAGCTATGTTAGCGCTAGTCAACTAATTTTGGATGGACAGACTGAGCTAGCATAATTGTAAAAGATTTATGACTTGGTCAAAAAAATAAGTTTATGACATAGGTTTAGGACTTTTATTTATTTATTTATAATTTTCCCCCAAATTTTTTGAGCCGAACCTCTTGGGCTTTAAAGTTGGTGTTTGAAATTGACTCACCTGACCTGCCAGGCGTTACTATTTGAGCATTTATCTTTTCTTCGCATCCTCCTCTTTTGGGTCCCGTAAGGTTGCCCCCTAACTTCTCCTCGATCAAAAATCACTACCCATCTCGTGGATTTTGAGGCACTTCAGTGTTGTAATAGAATCAAGGAAAGATGTATTATCAGTTTACTTAAATTTTATAAAAAGAGAAAATTATTTTAAAATATCGTATCTAATAAGAAAATGTTGTTATTCTGGAGAATCAAAATGGTATTTTTTTTCCTTGTGTGAATTTAATATTAAACATCATATGAACGCCCTTTTACTCAACTTTTTCTCTCTCATTCTGTAGACCTCGCTCTCTCTCGTTTTATAGAGCCTGCTTTCATTTTTTGCCCTAATTTCTCCATCCCTTACAAAACCCTGACTCAATCAAATGGACGTTACTTTGATTCCCCTCTTCCATTACTGCCTCCCACCAGATGACTAAAGCATCCTGTTTGTCTAGTGTCCTTTCTTTCAAACCCTAAACCTTCCTTGTCACAAAAGTACACTTGCCCATTATGTTAATATTACATAGTATGCTCTGAATCGATGCCTCTACAAATTGACATTGGCTAGATCTTCCCCCTAAATCGACTGGGTATGGTGAAATTTAAAAGAATTGATCTAGTCTCTAGCTTATGGAAAGAGACCCATACCTGTCGCATCCTTGCTTCGACTTGAAGGTATTTTCGTTGACTCATATAGGTAGAATCATTTGCTTATTGGTACTCATCTTCTCTTCTCGGAATGTAATGGATAGTTCCCTTGCTTAGTGGAATTCCTCTTTCGCGTCTGGTGGTCTTGAGTATATCTGCCACTTCATCTGGTGTTCTTGAGGAGCTTGCTTCCCTGGTCTCCCTTTATTGACAGCGTTCTTTGAGCTTTGAGCTAGCCGTGTTCTAGTTTTATGCGAAAATGGAAGGAGACCAAAACATAGATAAATGTATGGCAGCATTGTGCAGAAGGTTAGGGCATCTCTGGATGGATATGAAGATTGCTAGGCTGGAAAATGTTATAACGGAGGATAAGTTGCAGGAGTATGAACTTACATTGCTGGGTCGACTTCACTGCAGCCCTTTGTTTATTTCCAAGTTTTCCAAACCACCATGAAGAAAGCCGAGAAATCGCAAAGCGTTATATGCGAACATTTAGAACCTTGCCTTGAAAATTAACATCGATGGAGCTTTTCTTGAAGGCGAGATTGGAGGAGTGATTGCAGGGTTCCTCCAAGATGAGACAGGTGCTCCACTGGACGGGTTCGCCATGAAAGTGCCATCTTTGTCGGTGATTCAAGCGGAAACCTTGGCTCTGCTTGAAGCCTTGAAGCGTTTCCAGTCGAGAAGAGAGCGTGTGTTGGAAATTGAGCCTGACTGCGCTGAGCTTGTGGACGAAGTACAGGAGAAGACACGTGCAACGGGAGATGGTACCTCTGCTGGAAGATGCCCGGATCCGGATGGCCCAATTCAAGAATATTTCCTTGTCCCATTGTTACCGGTCTATAAATCAAGTAGCTGATTGGATTGTTAAGGCCTAAGGCCTATTGTTTGAATGCCTATTTCTTTTTCTAGATAGCTAGTTGCCCCCAACCTCTTTGGGACCTTTTGTGTTTGGATGCCCCTAGGTCGAGCTTTTTGTTTAAAAACTTTTGAGTTTCCATGAAAATCGAAATACATTTCAACGGAAAGAAAATTGATATTATACAACTATCCATATTTATGTAAATAAATGATAATTGATACGTTACATCGAGAACTAACAAATAAAATAATATGTAACAAGTCAAAAAATATAAAAAATGAAATATCATTATCCGTTTTAATTCGTAGGAACAAGTTGTCTTTTAGTGTGGAAAGACTTACGTTTTGTTTGGCTCTTGTTTGCTTTGTTCCGGGGTTACAGCGTTTGGCGCAATTAGCTAAATCCAAGCAGATCTCACAAAACTTGCCTCACGATTGAATTTAAATACATCCTTTTCGTCTGGCAATAGTCGTTTCACGTTTAGACATCTCCCCTTACGACACTCCTTAAATGCAAAAATATTGCCCAATCAATCCTAAATCTATTATATAGATGTCAATTTAGTCATTAACTTTTTAATTTTATCAATTTAGTTCTAAACCTTTTCATGAAATTCTAATGTTGTTCTTTTAGTTATTTTTTGCCGAAAATTGCTGATGTAAAGTTTTACTCATCATTGGTCATTTTATGTGGGACACTGTTGTGTCAGTAATTTCCGGTGAAAATTGGTTGAAAGAATTACATTAGAATTTTACGTGAAAATTTAAGATCACATTGTTAAAGTTGAAAAGTTCATGACTGAGTTAGTATCCGTACAATAGATTTATGATTGATTGGACAATTTTTTCTCCTAAATACACACAACAAAATTACTCAAATCAACCCTAGCGAATGCTCTGTGATAATTTTGAACACTTGAACTCAATTCATTGAGGCATGTTTTGAGCAAAATTTACTTTTACCTTTTTAGTTTACGCTTGTAAATCCTCGTCGCATACACTTTAACTTTGTTGTAAAATTTTCACATTCTGTAACTGTTGGACACCTAAATTCATCTATAAAATTTTTATATTTTTTAATATTTAGATAATATTTTAGATTTCGACAGAAAAGTGCAACATTAAGTGACTACATGTCGATAATATCTATAAGATGTCCGCATTTTGAGCTTACGTGCATAACAAACAGAACACACATTACTTTCACGTAGATACCAACTGCATAATTTCATCCATAGCATATTTTCTACTCGGTTGATCAACTCAGTTTAGTTAACCAAAAAACTGAGTGCTTCTTTTTTTTTTTGGAATTTACTAAAAAATCGTCGGTTTCGAGCTTTTGCCTCGTGTTCATGTGGTTTGACAATTTACAAAGTAAAGAGAAAGTTTACCTCGTGAAAAATAGATAAATGTCTTTGCCATCTCACTTTTCTCCTTGATTTTAGCATGACTTTAGGAAGATCACTCACCCAAAAATCTACTAAAGTACGCGTAGGTCATCAAACATTATAAATGGGTCCTATCAAATTAATTCAGAGTTCGGACAACTAGCCAATATTGACCTACAGTATTAATTTACGTAGTATCGACACCAACACGGGACACGCGACACGATACGACATGCCGACATGTTATTTATAAAAAAAAGTAAAGAATTTTGACACATTGGGACATGTTGTATATTAAGTCTCTATTTTTATATATACATGATAAATTATTATTTTTATGATTATTTTAATCAAATTAATTTGATTCAAATTCACAAATAAATAATTAATAGAAGAAAAGTCTAGAATGAATTTACAATAAAAAATTAATCCACCATTTATTAATATCATTCATTGTTTTAATTTGACAAATTGAACTTCATTTTAATAAATCAAAAACTTGGAGGGAAAAAAAACAAGCAATTCATATTCTTGACTTGTGTGTCAAAGTGTGTTGCAAGAGAAGAGAAAGAACAAAACAAATTTGGGGAATGAATTGTGTGTCACGGGAAAAGAGAGCCAGAATTTACGAGAAAACTAAGTTTTTCTTTTTTCCCAATTTTTTATTTTTTATTTTCATTACATATTTACATTTTAACCCATCATTTATTGAAATTTTTTAAAATTGATCTTGTGCTTATTGAAATCATGCATCAAAATTCCAAACTCGCATGTCGGAATTTGCGACTCGCGTGTCAAAAAGTATTAAAGAGTGTCGGAGAGTGTCCGACACAATACGAAAGTTCGCGGAGAGTGTCGGTACTTCTTAGATATTAATATTGTGAACGATTTAATGGACTTTTATTGTGGACCAATATCATCCACTTACTTAATGTCAACCTATTGTTGATTATATTATTTAATACATTTTGCAGATCCAACTTCTTATAATCTCATGACTTCTAAAAGATGAAAAATTTGGTTACGCAATAAATCCTTTTAGATGTTGGCATATTAAAATATGGTCATTTTGAACGTTCCAAACTTCCTTGCACTCTCTACATAACAAAATAATAATTTATCGATGGACATAGGATTGACTTGACTAATTAATTACGTGTCTCACACGTTATGTATATACCTATTTAGTGCTTGATTCTTAAAGTCATTCAATTTTAATTGATCTGTCACATCACGTGTAACTGTCACATGATGTAACCATAATATTAAATATTTATTTTTACATGGTAAACTCACCTGCCACTGCCATGAACCTCCATCGAGTCATGCCACACCACTTGTGGCGATCCTCCCCTCTATATGTTCGCAGCAAATACCTTGAATCTAAGTCGCGACCGAGAAACAAGGTTTACGGTCTTAGCAGCTCCAGATTAACACGGCCCTGGTCACCGGGGGAAGAGAGAGAGAGAGAGTTTAAGCTTCATCTCCCCTTTAAATGATAAGTAACTTTTCTTCCTCAACGAAAATATATATTTATCAGGTATATATAACTTGGAAAAAGTAGCACGCGGGACAGCGTACCTGCATAGAAGCCTCCTCTGCTTCTTTCGTCTCGTTGGTTTCTTCTTGACCCTCCCGCATTTCATGGTATCTTATCGCCCTCTTCTGGGTTCTCTCTCTCATCTCCGACATGGAAGAGCTAGCTCATCATCATCCTCAGGAACTGCAACTCCACATCCCAGGTAAGTCCAATTCTCGAAGAGTTTACCAACATCTGAATTGATTGAGTTTTGCAATGGAATTTATGCATCGATCATGAGAAGAAAAATGATGTATCGAATTGAGATGGGCACAATGGAAGGGGGAGAATGTAACTAGCATGCATATATTCACTTCTTTCCTGCAACTCTGTGTTTTGTTTTGTATTGTGTTTTGAAGATCCAGATGTTTAAATGTTTCATTTGAACAAGCTGAAACTTTCAACGCCAGAAGCTCCTACCCCAGGACTTTTGATGAATTCTAGGACGTTTAATTCTGCTTCTTCGCCTGGACAAGCAAAATTACAAAAGTGCCTTTTTTGACCTGAAATATTTGATCATCCTTCATTTTTGTTTTTGGGCCAAATTTGAAACTTTTGTAGTCTTTTTAATCAACCATGTGAGTCTACTGTGATTACACGTTATGGTGAATCTAGTGAATATGTTATTGCATTTATCAATCCCAGCTGTTCTCCAAAAAAATTAAAGGTCTAGATCCTGGCTATTTCCCCAAAAAATGGAAGCTCTGGTTCTTCACACGAAGAAAGATGAATAGAAAGTAAATGTTTAACTTAAAAACCTTGTCCTGACACATGCTATTTTGTTTGCTCAAATATTATAAATATATAATTAGGTAATTCCTATGTTTTATATAGATATAATGTATTTGAAATTATGAATCTGGTCATAGTCGAAATAGTCACATATTCTGATTCATTGTGACTAGTCGTCAAATTTTTTTGCATTCCGCCATTTTTTGTATCATTTATGTTCTTTCTCTCTTACCAATTGAAACCCTTAATTAAATTGCTGTTGAATATATGACAGATGATCAGGAAGCCAAAGAAGGGAACTCATCCCAGCCCACTAGCATCATCACCAATAGTCAAGCAACGATAACTTCTGAATCCAAGAACTTATGGTGGTGGATTAGAGTGGCTTTCTACTCACTCTTTGTGCTCTTTGGCCAAGCGGTGGCCACACTCCTTGGGAGTCTCTACTACAAAGAAGGAGGCCACAGCATGTGGCTTGCCTCACTTGTCCAGCCTGGGGGCTTCCCAATCCTCCTCCTTCTCTACTTCATCCCCACACCCAAACAACCAAGTGACCCTAATAACCCACACATCCAAATAGATGCACAAGTTCAATCTCAGTCACAATCACCCTCTCTCAAGAGCCTTGCTCTTGTGTACCTCTCTCTAGGTGCAATGGGGGCCCTAAATGGCTTTTTATACTCAGTTGGCCTCTTGTACCTCCCTGTCTCCACCTACTCCCTCATTTGCTCCTCCCAATTGGCCTTCAATGCCCTCTTCTCCTTCTTCCTAAATGTCCAAAAGTTCAGCCGTCACATCATTAACTCCCTAGTCCTCCTCACTTTGTCCTCAATCCTCCTTGCGTTCCAATCAGATTTAGAAGACCACAAGAGGGTTTCCGCAGGGAAATATGCATTGGGGTTTGTGTGCACCATTTTAGCATAAGCTAGTTATGGCCTTCTCTTATCCTTAGACCAACTTTGCTTTAGGAGGGTCATAAGGAAAGAGACGCTTAGGGCAGTTTTGAGCTTGATTGTGCACCCATCAATAGTGGCTAGTGTGATTATTGTGGTGGGGTTGTTTGGGAGTGGTGAGTGGGAACATCTAAGGAGAGAGATGGATGGGTATAAGCTTGGCAAGGTGAGCTATGTCATGAACTTGGTCGGGACGGCAATTTCTTGGCAAGCGTTCACCATTGGCACGATTGGGTTGATAATAGACGCGTCGTCTTTGTTCTCGAACTCGATTAGTGTGGTGGGCTTGTCGATTGTGCCCATTTTTTCAGTCGTGTTCTTGGGGGACAAGATGGATGGGGTCAAGGTGATGGCTATGATCTTGGCCATTTGGGGGTTCATTTCTTATGCTTACCAATATTATTTGGATGATGCCAAGTTGAAAGCTCAAAGGAAGAGTGTTGGTGGGGATGAACTTGTTGTGAGATCGGCACTAAATACTCCAATCACAAGGGTTAATGGATAATTATAGATGGTGGAGCGTTTTAGTTTGTGTAAATACATGTAGCGAGATGTAATTGCTTGCTATGACCATTTGGAGAGAAAAGACAAAAAAAAAAAAAAAAAAAAAAAGGCACATATTAAGAAGATTGAAAATGTTACTAATATCTAATTTCTTCATTGTGTTTTGATTCCAAGGAAGGGCATAGTCTTTAGTGTTCATTTTGGAATCTCATTATGATAGTTGGGTACTTATATGATATTTGACTAATATAATAGTACTAGCTAGTGCAAATTGTTGGTGTTTATTAGGGGTGAGTGGTTCCCGGTTCCTAACAGGTTCCGTTTGGAACTTGGAACCTACTCTCGGGTACAAGTTCTTCATTTTTTGGAACCTGGAACCTACTCGTTAGAACCAAGAACTTGGAACCTACCTATCATAGGTTTTAGGGTTGGTTCCAGGTTCTAACAGGTTTTTTTTTTTTTTTTTTCATTTTCAGATTTGAACTATAACGAAGAAGGAAAGAGACAAACCAAAGCTTCTATGTCCATAAATTGCCAAAAATAGTTCATTGAGAGCAGAAGGATTTTACAGAAATGACATCTAGCAAATGCACCGGTAATTCAGATTTGACCAACCTGTAGTTTCTTCAAAAGGTTGATCAGCAGAACCAGGGGAGGAATCAAAAGATCAATTAGGCTCTGCTCCCGATTCCGTTCCAAAAGCAAATCTGATGTGGAGTTGCATTCAGTTCCATCATCAACAAGGTAATCTGTCCAAAGCAAATCATTCACATAGAGTGCAGGAAGAAAAGCATATTTAAGTCTTGCACCATGAAAAAAAGCATAAAAGGCTATGCAACAAACTCCACACTGCAGACATGAGCATTATGAAGACATAATAGGAAAAAAGGTTTAAGAGTTGAGCAATTACTTAATAAAATCTGAATTTTACCCCAAGAAGCAGAAAACTGTGTCTGCAAGAATTCTGATAAGGGAAGATATGCGATAAAAACGTCCAAGCTAAACACAGGAATTTGAACCTTTCTCTGATGAGATTGAGAAGATATTTAGAAGAGTTGCAATCAGAAAAATTCAGGATTGATGCCTTGTAAAGGTATAAAAAGGATCCCACCAGTTGTGCATCCATATATAAATATCAAATTTGCCCTAAGAATTACAGGAAGAAAGGTAGATTGATATCTATGGCAATAATAGCAGTACAATTCCCTCATTTAAAAGTTCAAGCAAAGTCCATATAAGCTCAACAATTAACATGACAAAGAAGAAATTTTCACATGCTAAACCCCTTAATCCATTAAGTATTCCAGACAGCACAAAGCACGAGTCTCGACTGCAGGTCAATGCAACAAAGATATAAAGACCAAGAGCATAATAGTCATTAGGCAAAGGAAAGCAAACATCAAGAACAACATTAAGGTCCCACAGACTAAGCATCTAGTAAAATCAACGCAATCTATAGCCCAATACAAAAGCTCCACACCAAATCTCTTGAAGAAGGGAGATCAAAACCAAACCTTGGAAAATTCAAAAACTCAATGAAGCCAGATCATGTCCGAGAAGATAATAGTGTATTAGTTCATTAATTAAAAAACCACAATATAATTAGTGATAATTTAAGCACCATCAGAAGAAGGCATTCCATTAAGACAAGGAAAAACTCACTGTAACTGTTTGAGCACCTTCATCATATAGCGTTGCAGCAACAATCTACAACAACAAGTCTAAAGTAAGCCACTAAAAAATTATTGTAAATTATATATATTACAAGATAAAGAACACATACAGAGTTCTCGGATATGAAAGCTAAAATCCGAAATGCTGTTGTCAACTGAGCTACAGAAGAATCACGAATTGCAACTCTGTCAAATGTTTTCTTAGAGATTATTTTCCCAAGATTCTCCATTACATTTATATCAGAACCATCGGAAGGATCTCCAACAGCGTGTTCAACATCCATGAGATCTGACACTAGAATACTAGTCGAAGTTAAGTGAGCATCTCCGCCAGAAGCTAACACAGCGGCATACCGTAGAAGACCAACAGGCCCATTTTTGTGATAAACTACACCAGCATCTATCCATTCCAAAAGTCATGTGGGAGCGTCTTTTCTATTTGACCTTGGGGATGAGGAATGTAAAGCTCCATGAAGTTCGACTGCACGTTCAATCTAGGAGCCTAGAGAAGATGCTGTGGAATCAGTAACAATGATTTCAAAAATCTCTGCTGTTGAATGAAAAATCACAACATCTAGGGGTGAAGCTCTTGAAAAGACGAAACAATCTGAGTTAGTTCCTAATTCACAGACAACCACTACTTTTTGCTAAAATATCCAAGCTTAATAATCGCAGATCACTACCGCCACTTTTTGCAGTTGGCTTTGACTCCTTGACTGAGCGCAATGCTTCGACCAATACTGCAATAGCCTATGAAAAAGAATGATAGGTCATTGGCCAAACGAGTCAAAACATCATAAATGCTATTTGCCAGATTGAAAGTCCAACTCTAGCAACTTGCATAAAATATCGTCCTTAGTCATCTAGCAAAAGTACATCTCATTTATCCTTGAGTAAAACAGTTATGCTTTAAGCACAGTGAGACATACCTCTGGAAAAAAAATCCAAGAACCAACAAGGCCTGATGTCCACAGTCAGATCTGCCATCATGAAACAAGTCTTTGTCAATGCTGCTAATGTGCTAAAAGCAATCTACAGAGCACCTAAAAGGTAAAGCCAAATCCACCTAGAAAGCGCACAAAGTTCCCACAAAACCCATAGAATTCTTCAGAGTGAGGAGTGCATGTAAGCAAATGATCAATGGCATTAACCTACAAAAAGAGGATCTTAACAACTCATTACCACCATGTGAAACATGGAAACAAAATGCTGGAATCACCATAATATTCTAATAAGAAAGTAAACATGCTGCACAAAAGAACAAAGAACCAAAATGAAAACTTAAGACATGCTTGTAAAAACAAAAACACTTTGAAATAGAGCTGAACAAACGTAGTATCCTTGCAAACATGAATTTCTCCCCCTAAATCTTACATACAAACCACATTTGTTCAAGAACATTAGGTCGTCAGCTGTGGCAAATAAGGGGAAACCAAGAAAATGAACAGTAACAACAGAGATAGGGGGTAGCATAGATTACCGGCAAAAAAGGCTAGCTACAAGTAGCGTTGGGGGCAACTGGCTGAGCGGCTTTGGGGGAGGCTGGGCGAGCGATGTCGGTGGCATCTGGGCTAGTAGCGTTGGCGGCGGTTAGGCGAGTGGTGGTGGCGTCAAGGGCGAGCGGTAGTGGCGTTGAGCAGAGGTCAGCGGTGGCTTGCCGAGCACAGGTTAGTGGTGGCGTCGAGGGTGAGTAGTGGTGGCGTTGAGCAGAGGTTGGCGGTGGCGGCGAGCAGAGGTCGGTAGTGGCGTCGAGGGCAAGCGACGGTGGTGTCGAGCAGAGGCAGAGAACGGGAGAAGAGAGAACTGTGAAAGTGTCGTGCGAATGTGAATTTTTGATTTGGGGTTTTTTTTTGGAGCCCTAACCGGTTCGGTTCTCAGAAAAAAGGGAACCGGGAACCGGAACCGGTCCCTTTAGAACTAGGAACCAAACTGGAGGGTTCGGTTTGGTTCTTTGGTTCTCGGTTCTACCTGGGAACCGCGCTCACCCCTAATGTTTATAGGGATCATATTATCAAATAGGGGACACAAGATATTAAAATGGCTTCACACACAAAAAATTAATAGTTGACTAAAGTCTTGTTTCTTGTCATGCCCCGATCCTCAAGCGCATGCCCATCCCTCACCTGGTCGATTAATAGCGACGTCTTAGGACGCATTGCCGACCCCTTTCATTATAATACACACAAACGGAAGCATATAAATAATCCATAGACAATAAAACAATAGGATAGGAAAATAGGATTAAAAAGTCGAACCTGAAAACCAACACACTTATATACATATATAACAACTCGTTATATATATATATATATATATATATATATATATACAAACCACACTAGCAAGTCGGTTTCTACTCAAACAAGTTCAATAGCAACAAGTCAACAGATAGGAGTTGGGTCTCAATCCCCATCAGGATCATACTCTGGATCTTCTTCGAGGTCGTCCTCAGGTTCCTCTTCAGGTTCTTCTTCAAGCTCTTCTTCCGGTTCCTCTTCCGGTTCTTCTTTAGGCTTTTCTTCCCATTCTTCATCTCGTTCGACAATCTCTCCTTCTTCTTCACTCCAGTTAACGCCCTTAGCTGAGTGCACTAGAGAGTCAGGATCATCCTCGAGATTAGGATCCTTTGCATCCACTACCGATCCATCTTTAGGGTTTGTAGCACCCTTTCCAAATGCTGCCTCTAAGACGTACAAAGGCACATCACCTTCCGGTACGGGACCTTCTATTTGCCCATCATGGTAATGACGATATCACGACCGATACTCATGGGGGCACCAAGCCGTCACTACCCACATCAACCTAGACGGTGGATTTCACCAAAACATACTCTAGTCCTTCCGGGTGGGGGTGTATCAGGAAGTGGTATCCTATCTCAGTGATCTCTTCGGGTATACCAAAATGCATGGGAGGACGAGGATGTAGAGGTGCTGCCATCTAGGGACTTGAAATGTTGTCCCACAATGGGGTGAGACTACATCTCAACAAGTTCTATCCCACTAAGACTCGATTAGGAAGTCAATACACTCTTGAGGCTGCCTAAGCACAACACGAGTTAGAGGACTTACCTTGGCCTCAGTTCCATCCTGCAAATCAGTATATTTCAAATATACACAAGTCACATCAAATCACCCAATCAGATTGAATTATTGATCAATCGACACAGTCAATTACATGTCACCATGACCTTTCCCTGGTGGGTACATTCAATACTATCTATAAGGTTCTATTAATTCAGGATTGCTCACCCAAAGCTGATAATAGATAGTATAGCTTGCCCAAAGCTAATAATATAGTATACTGTATACATGCTCGCCCAAAACTAATAGATTAGGGCCCTCGGGCCATTGTAGTATACTATATATGCTCGCCCAAAGCTGATAATTATTTGCTCACCCAAAGCCAATAATATGGTATACTATATATGCTCGCTCAAAGCTGATAGATTAGGGCCCCCAGCCATCATAGTATACCACTCTCATTATACAACAAATTCCTCATTTTTATCATACCCGATAAAAATAATCGTGTGTGGGTACACAGTCGGCCTTAGCCAAAATATAAGAATTTCACTTTTTGAACATCCCACAAGTTTCAACAGCCCATAACATATTTTTGGCGCTGTCAATCGACGCCCGGTAATTTTCCCATTACCATAAATAATTAATTTATGAATAAAATCCTAAAATCATCTTTAAATCATTTCAGCACAAATTAACGCTCAAATAAATAAACAGATTGCATCACGATAATCAGTATAAAATTTTGGTGGTTGGCTATACTAGCATAATTTCTGGAAAATAATCAATTAATTAAATAATTACAGAAAATATTAAATAAATGCAATAAATCCAATTTAGGCCCATAATGCCTAATTGAAAGCCGAAACGGACATGGAAAAATTTTGAGACTCGTTCAATAAATAATAACACGAGTTTACTTACTAATGTCACTAACCATTTGCCTAACATGCATTGATAATGCACTAATTTAATTGCTTTAATTTAATTTATCCACCTAATCACACTTAATTAAATCTAATCAACCCCTATTAACCGACTAATAAAGGATTAGTGAGCTAAACTCACTTGTTTATCGAACCATCCGGTTCAATTAGACGGGAATGTCATGGGGCTCGACTTTCCTCAAGGCGAGCCAAGCTTTTGAGGCCGGAAAGCGGGCCAAAATGGGCTCAGAAGCTTGCTGGAAACCCATTGAATCAGCCTCTGTTCTTGGCTGCAAAACAGAAGAAATGAAGCTGGTTTGGCAAGGCAAAGCTTGTGGTGGACCAATGGATGGCTTGGCGAGGCAATTGGCAGTTGAACGGGGTTCTACGGCGGCCGAAGGGGCTACGGCTTGGCTCCATAGGTCACGGGACAGTGGCTAGACTCGTGGACTGGCAGGAAGGACGGCAAGCTGGGCATGGCAAGGCGAGCACATGCTTGCGGGCAAGGAGGTGTGCGGGCAGCGGGCAACAGCGGCGTGCAATCCCAGCGGTGGCGTGGCTGCTTTCGGTGGCTTCTCTGCTAGCTAGGGTGTCGAGGAAGGCAAGGCGGGGGAGTAGAGTGGGGTGGGCGGCAGCTTGGAGAGGATGAGGGAGAGTTGGGGGACAAGGGCTCCACCAAGGCCATTTCTTCCAATCCTTGGTCCCCTTTGACCCTTCCCATCCACCAGCTGCTCCTTGGCTCTCAATGAGTCATCAATGCTCCCCCTTGCAACCTTGAAATGATCCATTTTGGCTAGGCAAGGGGGAGTTACGAATTTACTAAGATTATCCTTCAATTGGACACTCGTTCGTACTTAATTCAATCCAATTCGACCTCAACAAATCCCGTTGTTGAGTCCTCGATTAAATTGATAATTTTCCTCACTAATACAATGCACTTACTTCCCACTTTCGCGATAAAAAACGATCCATGTCCTTTTTCTGAATAAAAATGGTCCTATGCCGACTTTTTCCCAAAAAGTCTTGGATTACAGAAAAATCTTCGGAGACTAAGTCGATACTCCTAGAATTAATTGTGACATGACAAAACATTCAATTTCTGGAATCGGATTCAAATTCGCAGTTAATTTCACTCAGGCGCGTTTTTAGCGTAACCTAGGTTACCAGGTAGTTTTCAGAGATTTTTGGTGTAAATGACCCGTGGTCGATTTTCTTTGAGCCACAATGAACCCACTCGACACATTGGCGACTTTCGATTGTCATGAAAATCTTGAGGATTCAAATACGGACACAGGGTATCAAAATAATAAAAAAATCAATCTAGTGTCGGCTGATGAGAATTTTCCAATTTAATGGTCTCACCCATGATTAGCCACACATCTCAGTTGAGTCGACTTATCTCTGATCTCAAATCGATTTTTAACTGTGTCGTAATGGCCTCTAAAGATGAACACGGTCGAGAAGTCGATTCCTAGTCGAATTCTCAAGTCTATTGTATTAAAATTCCTTAATGGCTTCCTTGAATAGTCTAGTTATCTTGAGAGTGACCAGCTCTGAGGACAGCCCTATAGGTGCGTCGATGAAATGCCCGATTTATTCAATAGAAAATACGACTGAAAATTTGGGATGTCACAACTCTTCTCCTCTTATAAAAATTTCGTCCTCGAAATTTAAACCATTACAATACTTAAGCAAAAAGGTGGGGGTACAATTGTCTCATCAACTCTTTAGTCTCTCATGTCGCTCCTTTAGTACCGTGGTTTTGCCAGACCACTTTGACCAATGGTATGGTCTTTGTACGCAAAACTTGTTCTTTTCTGTCCACTATTTGGACCGGGCCTTCAAAGTATGACACACGGTCATCCACGTCCAATTCCTCAAAATTGAGCACGTGGGTCGGGTCAGGCTCATACTTCCTTAACATCGACACGTGAAAGACGTTGTGCACTTGCGCCAATCTCGGCGGCAACGTAAGACGATACGCTAAGGTTCCAATTCTCTCAAGAATTTCAAATGGACCTACGTACCTCAGACTCAGTTTGCCTTTCTTGCTAAAGCGCGAAGTTCCCATCATTAGTTACACCTTCAGAAAAACGTGATCACCAACTTGGAATTCCAATGATCTCCGGTGCTTGTCTGCATAACTTTTCTGTCTGCTCTGAGCAGTCTTTAATCTGTCTCAAATCACTGCCACGGCATCCACTGACTGCTGGACCAACTCTGGGCCTGTAATCTTCATTTCCCCAATTTCATCCCAACACATTGGTGTCCTACATACTCTGCCATACAATACTTCAAAAGGAGCCATCTTGATGTTCTGCTGATAACTGTTGTTGTAGGTAAATTCCACTAGGTGTAGTTGATCTTCCCAACCTCCTTTGAAGTTCGGTACACAAGCTCTCAGCATGTCCTCGTGGGTCTGAATTGTCTTCTCTGACTGGCCATTCGTTTGAGGATGATATGTCGTATTGTACTGCAGCTTGGTATCTAAGGCACTTTGCAAGCTCTTCCAAAAAGCGACAGTAAATCTCGGGTCTCTATATGAAGTTATTGTAATCGGCATTCCATGCATACGAACCACCTGACGCACGTACATATCTGCGTGTCTATCTAAGCTAAGGTCCTTTCGAATTGTAATGAAATGAGCCGACTTCGTCAGTCTGTCGAATACTACCCAAATTGAATCATTTTCTCTTTGACTCCTCGGTAGTTCAATCACGAAATCTATCATGATATACTCCAATTTCCACTCTGGGATCTCGAGAGGTTGCAGAAGTTCTCCCGGCTTAAAATGTTGAGCTTTAACCTGCTAACATGTCAGACACTTGGCGACATGTTTGGCGGTGTTTGCCTTCATACTTGACCACCAATAGTGTTGACGCAGATTCTGATACATCTTGGTGCTACCAGGATGAATGCTGTAACTGCTACGATGTGATTTTGATAGAATATCTTCTATAAGCTCCACATCATCAAGTACAACCAAACGTCCTTGGAATCTAAGCATTCCGTCATCAGAAATATGAAAGTCAGCCTTTTTTTTCCCAATGTCCTCTTGAAGAATTTTCTGCACATCTGGAACTGTCGATTGGAGTAACTTGATTCTGATCTGGACGTCTGGTTCAATTCTGAGGGTGGCCATAAGACTTGAAAGGTGGCCTACCTCAAACTTGAACACCGAATCTCGAGCTCTCTCGATTAAGTTCCACTCCTTAATCAATATATGGACAACTAAAGACCTTCGACTTAAAGCATCGGCAACCTTAGTCGCCTTTCCTGGATGATATAGGATATCATAGTCATAGTCCTTCAGTAATTCCATCCATCGGTGCTGTCTCATGTTCAACTCCTTTTGAGAGAACAGGTACTTGAGACTTTGATGATCCGTGAAGATTTGAAAATTTTCCCCACACAAGTAGTGTCTCTAAATCTTCAGGGCAAAGATAATCGCCGTGAGCTCTAAGTCATGTATCGGATAATTCTGCTCATGAGTCCTCAACTAACGAGAGGCGTATGCAACTACTCTACCATGTTGCATTAGCACACAACCCAATCCTTTAAATGATGCATCACTATAGATCTCGAATCCTCCAAGAACAAATGGAATCATCAACATAGGTGCGGTAGTCAGCTTTTGCTTAAGCTCTTGGAAACTACTCTCGCACTTGTCTGTCCACATAAAATTTTCCTCTTTCTTCAAGAGTCTAGTCAATTGCGATGCTAATGATGAGAACCCTTCCACAAACCGTCTGTAATAACCTGCAAAACCCATAAAACTTATGATTTCTATCACTGTTGTTAGTCTTGGCTAGTTGATCACGGCTTCAATTTTGCTCGGGTCCATAGAGATTCCTTAGCCTGAAATCACGTGACCTAAGAAAGCAACATGAGTTAACCAAAACTTGCATTTGCTGAACTTGGCGTATAACTGATGAACTCTCAGTGTCTGCAGCACTAGTCTCAAATGACTCTCATACTCTTTGTCACTTCTCGAATATACCAGAATATCATCAATGAACACGATCACAAACTGGTCAAGATATTCCTTGAATATTCGGTTCATCAAATCCATGAAGGCAGCAAGAGCATTCGTCAACCTAAATGGCATCACTGTGAACTCATAGTGACCATACCGAGTACGAAATGCTGACTTAGGAACATCTTCCTTCCTGATTCTCAGTTGATGATATCCTGTCCTCAAGTCGATCTTCGAAAAAATCGACAATCCTTGTAACTGATCGAACAAGTCATCAATCCTCGACAATGGATACTTGTTATTGATTGTTACTTGATTGAGTTGCCAATAGTCGATGCACAAGCGCAACAAACCATATTTCTTCTTTACAAATAGAATTGGTGCTCCCTAAGGTGATGCACTGGGACGAATAAATCCTTTATCCAATAGCCATTGCATCTGCACTTTCAGTTCCTTCAACTTAGATAATGCTATCCGGTGAGGAGCCTTAGAAATTGGCTCTGTCCCGGGTGCTAGCTCAATTATGAACTCAATTTCTCTCTTTAGCAACAATCTTGGCAATTCCTTTAGAAAAACATCTGGAAATTCTTGAACCACAGTAATGTCTTCCATCTTTAGCTCCACAACTGTCGTATCCACGACAGTGCCAGGTAACCTTGACAACCCTCGTCTAACAAACGAGTTGCCTCTAGTGACGAGATCAGGACAATTGAGGGTTCTCCTCGATTTTTAACAAACTCGAAGCTCTCACCCTCTAACGGGTCAAACTGAATCGCTTTGCGATAGCAGTCCATCTTAGCTCGTTGTTTGGTGAGCCAGTCCATGCCAATTATCAAATCAAAGTCATACATGGCTAGGACTAACAAGTTTATTTTCCCCACTCGCTCACCAATCGCTAACTTGCAACCAGAACAACCTAAAGCAGTAATTACTTTATCCTTCAATGGTGTAGATATGCAAACTGTTGACTCCAACAACATAGGACTTAATCCTAACAGCTTAACTTATTGCTCGGCAATAAAGGAATGAGTTGCTCCCGAGTCAAATAAAGCGTAAGCAGGATGGTCATTCAGCGAAACCATACCTGTGATCACGTTAGGTGCAACTTTTGCCTAACCCTGCGTGATGGCATACACCGTGCCTTGAACTAGTGGTCTCAGCTGACCTCCTTGCGGCGCGTTTTGAGGTGCATACCCTTTGATTTGTCCCATAGGTGGCGGCGGTGGCAACTGTGATTGTCCTCTTGGTCTACTAGGACAATCTCTGATCATGTGGCCCTGTTGGCCACATCCAAAACAAACACCCGGCCTTTGGGGACATGGAGCCGAACCATGTCGCCTTCCACAGAAGTGACACAGACCATTCTGACTCGGCTTAGACTTTCCAACTCCACCCTTCCTGTTGGGTGAAACCTGGAATCTACTTCCAGTCATGGGCCTCTTCCCATGGCGAATTCCTTCTCGGTGCGAAGTAACCTCGATCCAGACAAGGTAACTTGCTCATTCAAGCTCCTTTCAAGCAGCTGTGCTCAACGATAGATTTTTTGAT
The DNA here is from genome assembly GCA_014182515.1 of Eucalyptus microcorys. NCBI lineage: Eukaryota > Viridiplantae > Streptophyta > Magnoliopsida > Myrtales > Myrtaceae > Eucalyptus > Eucalyptus microcorys. The sequence goes on along the minus strand of CM024565.1, from coordinate 3,854,472 downwards.
AATCGACCAAGTTGAACGGCACTAATGGTTGCTTCAACTCTTGTCGAAGGTCATTCTTGAACCTTCGTGCCTTCTCCTCAGGGTCTTCAATTAGCCTCGAAGCATACTGAGATAGCTTTGCGAATTTGACCCCATATTGGTCAACATTTATTGACCCCTGATGGAGACGCATAAATTCTTCTATCTTCTGCTCCCTTGTGTTCCTTGAGAAATATTGTTCATTGAATGCCTGGAGGAATGCATCCCATAGTGGGACCACTCCTTCTGGAAATACTATCTCTCTAGCGGCTCTCCACCATGTGTTGGCATTGCCCTGCAATTGATATACTGCCGGGGTTACCTTATCTGTCTTAGTGCACATCAGGAGTGCGAAGGCTTTCTCCAAATCCTATATCCATAGAGACGTGGTCTTGGGGTCTCCAGTACCTGTGAATCTTGGCGGGCTCATCTTTAGAAATTGCTCTACCAATTTATGTATTGGCCTCTCTCTTTGCACCATTACGTTCTCAGGTTGAATCTCAGCAGGTGTTGCAATAGGTGCTGCGGTGGGGGTAGCCTCAGTAGTGGCGGCAACAGCAGTAGTAGTGGCGGTTTCAATAGGGGTGGCTTGATTCTGAGCCTGCTGATCCATTCGATTCCCTATGACTTCTAGTACCCGTATGATCCTTTCAATTTTGGGATCACCAGGGGCTACTACCCCAGTATCAACTAGTGGTGGTGTTACACCACTGGCACTGGCCTGTGCCGGTGCCCTAGCTCTGCCTCTTCGGGTACCGACCCTGGTCGGCGATCTAACCCGAGCTGTAGGCCTAACAATTCTCTTACTCGGAGTTCTCTACTCTGGCTTGCTCATTGTTGACACCTAATTTTGGAAAAATAAAATTGCATTTTGAACAAATAAAAAGAAAAAAATGAAAATGGGGGAAATTGATTTGATTGAATTATGCAAGGAAATATGGAATTCTGATTGATGTCCGGATTTTGTTAAATGCAGAAACAATTTAAAAATCAAGTGAATAAGGGGCAAGAATTTTGCAAAATGGAATAAATCTGAATAAGATCGAGCTAATTGCGAAATCACGCTTTAATTTACAAATTTGATTTAATGTGGTAAGAGATGGAAACTTAGAAAATGCCTTAAAAATGCAGCCGTCTGGAACCACTATAAAAGAGTGCTGCATTTTTCGAGAAAAAGAGGGGGATTCGGAAAAATCAAGAGACAATTCGTAAAAAGCAAAAAAAAAAAAAAAAAAAAGGATTTTTCCTTCGTTCTTTGAGAGAGAGCATACAAAAGGCAAAAGCTTTAGACGAGAAAAAAGTCAAAAAAGAAAAGGGGGAAGAGACGTGAGGGCAGAGAGTGCAGCGACAGAGAGAGAAAGAAAGGACGTGCAGTAGAGAGAGAAAAAAAAAAAAGGAAAAAGATGAAGCACTGTTCATCTTCTTCGTGAAGACTCCTCAGCCGGTGTCCACTGCCGCTCAACGCCCACAGCAACCGCCTGCTGTCTTCTGTGCCAGCCACCGCTTCAGCCTACCTCCACGGCCGCACCTCCACCCGCGAGACATCACCCGACGACCCCCCGCATTCGCCGCACGCGTCTCCCATCCGCGCCGGTCCCGCGCCCGCGCATCCGCCGAGCGTCGACGACTGCACGTCTCCCTCCTCCTGCCGGCGAGCCCTGCACCGACAGCCCGCGCTTGCTCGAGCGCCGCGCACCACCACTGCTGCAGCCCCTCGCTCGGCACTCACCTAAGCCCAGCACTCCTCCTTCGATGATCTGCGCCAGCCCCGCAACGCTTGCAACCCGCGATCAGCAACTCAGTGGTCCATCCCCATTTGCTCGACGCCTGCACCAGCAGCCCGCGCAGTCTCCGCCGCACCTCAGCCCGTGCCGATCCGCTCACTGCTGCCAACGTCGCCGCCCAGCGACCCGCGGTTCAGCTCCGCCTCCGCCTGCGCATCCGTTCGGGCCAGCACCTCTGCGCCACCTTGCTAATCGCCGCCCCTCGCCTGAGCAACCACCAGCAGCTCGCTCGAGCGCCGCCACTGCAGCCACGCCTCCCTTCGCCAGCAGCTCGGGCTGATCGCCGCACCTTCGCGCCCCTGCAGCAGCCCGCGACGCCGCTGTTCGTGGATCGCTGCTCCCGCCGCCTCACCCGCGCCTGCACCAGCGACGTCTGCAGCTCCGCCGCCGCGCCTCAGCCTGCGCCACCACCGCCTGCGACCTGCTCGTCCATCGCTGTCGTTGGTCTGCCCGCGCTTACTCCCATCGCGTTGCCATCCTCCTGGAGGTCCCCCCTTTAGGTAGTTTAGTTTATTTTTATTTTATGTTAAAGTTTTGTTATTATTATAAGGTGGTTTTCATTTTATGAATTTTGTAAGCATCATCCATATGGATTTCGTCCGGAATTATTGTAATTATTAATTTAATCCGAGAGACATTGGGTTATTTTTTTAATTATGTTAATTTTTGGGCTTTTGGTAGAATTTTAACTGTTAAATCATTATAATTATTAATTTGATCCGTAAGATTTCGGATCAGATTTTTAATTATTTTGATCTCTTTGTCGTGATAATTAGGGTTGGAATAATCGTTAATTTGACTTGTGAGACAACATGTTATTTTTTCGATTATTTTAAATCCTTTATTTTGCTGATAGTTTAGATTTAGTATTTATTTAATAATTACTTATCTTTAAAAAAAAACTAAAAAAATCAGAAAATAAAAAAAAAAATCAAAATTTTGCATGAGCATGTAGGTTTAGTAAATCAGACATATATGTTTAGAAAATTAGAATTTTCTTAGGATTATATTTTTAGGATTACATTTTCATAAATAAGTTAGGGTTGGACCTAAATTAACTTTTTAGATAATGTTCGCACATTTTAATTATCTCATTTTTCAAAAAATAGTTTTCTAAAATAGGAAAGGGTTTAAGTCAAATTAATCCCTAGAATAAATTAGAAAAATTATCCCTTTTTTAGATAGTTTAATTAGGGTTTTTATTAATTCTAAATTTCAATTAAAAAAATACAAAAATACTAGGTGCATGTTAACTAGTTTGCATAATAGGATCATTTAATTAGAATTTGCATATTAATAAGATTAAGTCATTTAGTTAAAAAATGCATTTTTATAAATGAATTCTAATTTTCAAGAAAACCCAAAAAAAAAATTGTTTGCTTTGTGTGATGCAATTTATTTATTATTTGAGCACCCGTGTGGTCACCATTTTTGCATGGTAGTAATTTAGGTTAAAATAAATCCAGGATGCTTGCAAAAACATTTTAAAAAAATTAAAAAGAAATGGTACCGAAAGGGCATTAGAGAAATCTAGTGTAACCAAGTCCCCGTACCCTCAGTCTCTGGTTCGTAGGAGTAAAATAAATCTCCCTTTATTTTACTTAGGTGTCTAATCGACCTACCATAAACCGATTAGTGGCGACTCCTAATTAAAATCTTTTGCATGTTAAATATTTGAATCTTAAGTCGCGATTTGGTAGGGGCTTGGGAGAGCCCGAGCTAAGTTCAAAGACTTAGTAGTCCATTAACCTAGTTTTAGGTGGTGTATCCGAAAATTAGGTCGCGACACTCATGATTCAGTCTTTTCTATTGAAACTCTATCTTCCAAATCCACACTGGATTAGAAAATGAGCAACACACACACGACAAACAATTTTGCTAATCATCTACCATCGACATGCACCAGACATGAATTTAAACGTCTTTCCTACCACTATCCCATGGTCCATCGTACCTGATCACTCCAATCCTTAATCATTGCTCTGATACCACTTAAATGGGGATGTTATGCCCCGATTCTTGAGCGCACACCCATTCCTCACCTGGTTGATTAATAGTGACGTCCCAAGACACATCGCCGACCCCTTTCATTTTAATATATGCATGCTGAAGCATATAAATAATCCCCAAATAATAAAACAATGGGATAGGAAAGTAGGACTAAAAAATCAAACTTGAAAACCAACACACTTATATACATATATAACAACTCAGTCATATATATACATATACAAGCCATACTAGCAAGTCGGTTTCTACTTAAACAGGTTCAATAGCAACAAGTCAACAGACAGGAGTGGGGTCTCAATCCTCATCAGGATCATACTCTGGATCCTCTTCGAGGTCGTCCTTAGGTTCCTCTTTAGGTTCTTCTTCAGGCTTTTTTTCCGGTTCATCTTCCGGTTCTTCTTCAGGCTCTTCTTCCCATTCCTCATCCTGTTCGACGATCTCTCCTTCTTCTTCACTCTAGTTAATGCCCTCAGCTGAGTGCACTGGAGAGTTAGGATCATCCTCGAGGTTAGGATCCTTTGCGTCCACCACTGATCCATCTTTAGGGTTTGCAGTACCCTTTCTAAATGCTGCCTCTAAGACGTACAAAGGCACATCACCTTCCGGTATAGGACCCTCTCTTCGCCCATCATGGTAGTGACGATACCATGACCGATACTCATGGGGCACCAAGCTATCACTACCCACATCAACCCAGACGGTGGATTTCACCAAAACATACTCTAGTCCTTCCGAGTGAGGGTGTATCGGGAAGTGGTATCCTATCTCAGCGATCTCTTCGGGTATACCAAAATGCATGGGAGGATGAGGAGGTGGAGGTGCTGCCATCTAGGGACCTGAAATGTTGTCCAACAATGGGATGAGACTACGTCTCAACAAGTTCTACCCCACTAAGACCCGATTAGGAAGCCAATAAACTCTAGAGGCTGCTTAAGCACAACACGAGTCAGAGGACTTACCTTGGCCTGAGTTCCATCCTGCAAATCAGTATATTTCAAATATACACAAGTCACATCAAATCACCAAATCAGATCGAATTATCGATCAATCGACACAGTCAATTACATGTCACCACGACCTTTCCTTGGTCGGTACATTCAATACTATCTATAAGATCCTATTAATTCAGGATTGCTCTCCCAAAGCTGATAATAGATAGTATAGCTCGCCCAAAGCTGATAATATAGTATGCTATATACATGCTTGCCTAAAGCTGATAGATTAGGGCCCCCAGGCCATCGTAGTATACTATATATGCTCGCCTAAAGTTGATAATTATTTGCTCGCCCAAAACTAATAATATGGTATATTATATATGCTCACCCAAAGCTAATAATATGGTATACTATATATGCTCGCCCAAAGCTGATAGATTAGGGCTCTCAGGCCATCATAATGTACCAGTCTCATTATACAACAAATTCCCCATTTTTATCATACCCGATTAAAATAGCCGTATGTAGGTATAAGGTCGGTCTTAATCAAAATATAATAATTTCACTTTTTGAACATCTCACCAGTTTCAACAGCCTATAACATATTTTTGGCGTTGTAAACCGACGCCTAGTAATTTTCCCATTAATTACCAGAAATAATTAATTTAGGAATAAAATCCTAAAATCATCTTTAAATCATTTTAGCACAAATTAATGCTCAAATAAATAAACAAACTGTATCACAATAATTAGCATAAACTTTCAGTGGTTGGTTATCTCAGCCTAATTTTTGGAAAATAATTAATTAATTAAACAATTACGGAAAATATTAAATAAATGCAATAAATCTAATTTAGGCCCATAATGCCTAATTGGAAGCCAAAACAAACCTGGAAAACTTCCGAGACTCGTTCAATAAATAATAACACGAGTCTACTTGCTAATGTCACTAACCATTTGCCTAACATGCATTGATAAAGCACTAATTTAATTGCTCTACTCTAATCTATCCACCTAATCACACTTAATTAAATCTAAACAACCCTTAAGCATAATTAACCGACTAATAGATGATTAGTGAGCTAAACTCACTTGTTTATTGAACCGTTCGGTTCAATTTGACGGGAATGTCATGGGGCTCGACTTTCCCCAAGGTGGGCCAAGCTTTCGGGGCCGAAAACCGGGCCAAAATGGGCCTAGAAGCTTGCTGGAAACCCACTGAATCAGCCTCTGTTCTTGGCTGCAAAATAGAAGAAACGAAGCTGGTTTGGCAAGGTGAAGCTCGCGGTGGACCGGTGGACGGCTTGGCGAGGCAATTGGCGGTCGAATGGGGTTCTACGGCGGCCAAACGAGCTCCGGCTTGGCTCCATAAGTCACGGGACAGTGGTTGGACTCGTGGACTGGCAGGAATGACGGCAAGCTGGGCGCGGCAAGGCGGGCGCATGCTTGCGGGCAGGGAGGCACGCGAGCAGCGGGTAGCGACAGCGTGCGATCCCGGCGGTGGCGTGGCTGCTTCTGGCGGCTTCTCTGCTGGCTGGGGTGTCGAGAAAGGTAAGGAGGGGGAGTAGAGTGGGGTGGACGGAAGCTTGGAGAGGATGAGGGAGAGTTGGGGGACAAGGGCTCCACCAAGGCCATTTCTTCCAATCCTTGATCCCCCTTGACCCTTCCCATCCACCAGCTGCTCCTTGGCTCTCAATGAGCCACCAATGCTCCCCCTTGCAACCTTGAAATGGTCCATTTTGGCTAGGCAAGGGGTAGTTACGAATTTACTAAGATTCTCCCTCAATTGGACACCCGTTTGTACTTAATTCAATCCAATTCGACCTCAAAAAATCCCGTTGTCGAGTCCTCAATCAATTCGATAATTTTCCTCACTAATACAATGCACTTTCTTCCCAATTTCGTGATAAAAAACGATTATTGCCCTTTTTTTGAATAAAAACGGTCCTATGCCGACTTTTTCCCAAAAAGTCTCGGGTTGCAGAAAAATCTTTTGAGACTGAGTCGATGCTCCTAGAATTAATTGTGACATGACATAACCTTTAATTTCTGAAATCAGATTCAAATTCGCGGTTAATTTCACTCAGACGCGTTTTTAGCGTGACCTAGGTTACCGGGTAGTTTTTGGAGATTTTTGGTGTAAATGACCCATGGTCAATTTTCTTCTAGCCACAATGAACCCACTCAACACATTGGTGACTTTCGATTGTCGTGAAAATCTCGAGAATTCAAATACAGACATAGGGTACCAAAACAATAAGAAAATCAGTTTAGCGTCGGCCGACGAGAATTTTCCAATTTAGTAGTGTCACCCACTATTAGCCACACATCTCAGTCAAGTTGACCTATCTCTGATCTCAAATCGATTTTTAACTGTGCTGTAATGGCCTCTAAAGATGAGCACGGTCGAAAAGTCAATTTCTGGTCGAATTCTCAAGTCTGTTGCATGAATAGTCTAGTTATCTCGAGAGTGATCAGCTCTAAGGACAGCCCTATAGGCGCGTCGATGAAATGCCCGATTTATTCAATAAAAAACAGAACTGAAAATCTTGGATGTCACATTTCTTGTACTACTAAGCAGTAGTAGGTGGGACAATTTTTTGGGTATTTTCACCGGAAGTCAAATTCGACTTGTCCCTTTGATTGTTTGGACATACTTCTATAAAATTGTTGAAATCAAGAGACTTCCGAAATTTTAGGCCCTCAAGACCATTGGTCCCGCAAAGAGAGAGAGAGAGGGAGAGAGGGAGAGAGAGAGAGAGAGAGAGAGAGAGAGGCGAGCTGCTCAATATGAGTGGGGGAGGCCCCGTAACGCTGGACGGTGGCCGAGTCACCGTTTCGTTTCGGTGATGGTGACGGACTGGTGGTGGTGAGTGCGACTAAGGTTTTGTAATCATTAGAGTTCACTTTTGAGGGTTGGGGAATTTAAATGACAGTTGCATTAATAAATAGGATGTTAAACTGATGTAAGCTGAAAACTGGTATCCGAAATGAACATTTCGGTACTGCGCTAATTCAACGAGCTAAAAAGTTGCAAAAGTAAGTGTTTCTGGTGGCGTCATCTGTTCCTTTTCTGCTTTACTTTTTAAGGTTTTAACGAAAGGTGACAATGGATTTGTAGATGTTGGGTTTTAATTTCTTTGTTGTAACTTGGGCCCTTCACAATTAATGGGTCTTAAACCATAGAGAAAAAATTCGACCAAAAAACCATAGAGCAAATCTTTTATAGGATCAAGGCCCACAAAATATCCAAGTTAATATGTATAAAACATACTACCGCGGCAGTTGGTCGTTCGGTGGTTTCGGACTTGGTTTACAAGCTCGAAGGTCACAGGTTTGATTTGTTGGGGGAAAACTTCTTATAATTTTGGAGGTGAGATAACATTCTCCGATAATAGATGTACTTGAGTGCGCATGAGAAATATTGTTCAGACACAACTCATACGCAAGTGATGTTAACAATAGGACATCTGTGTTAGTGGAGAGCTTCCTTAGTTTGCAATTGGAGAACAAGATACCGGTGAAGAGAGAGGTGGAAAGGTCTCTGAATTTTAGAGAAGAAGCATGTCACGTGGGATCATCAAGGTGCTTAGACGGGTCAAATGAAAGGAGAGCAACTTGGAGGACACTGAGTACATTAATATGCTTGGAGGGACCTAAAGGCAACATGTGATAAGATTGGGATATGGTAACCTTGTCAAGTTTGGTGGATCACATTGAAGAAGAAGTTCACCCTACAAGCAGAGCAAATAACACAGGTACTTGAAAATGAAGACCCAGCTCTATATCAATTCCCTTGATATTCAGATGGGTGTTGTCAACACCCAAAAGTGTCAGATATTTAGTTATTATCGATATGTGATGATCGTTCGGATAGCAACAAAAGTGGAATCGACAACCTCATATGCAACCATCAAAAGTAGTGATGAAAAGGGAAAACAGTGAAGAATATACTATCCGGGCATATTTGATCATCCGCAAAGGAAGCCAATTTAATGGATTAAATATTGGTCGATATTTCCTAGTTTGATGACTTGGATGTAAATATTGACATATATCGACAAGTGGCAAGTGATTGCGAATTATTTTAACAAAGTTGTCGATGAGCATGGAGCAAAGTGATTGATAAAAGGATTGCATCGAGGCTTTGGCGTGTACATCTACTAGTGGAGATCATGGAGAATGGTTACGATGGGAAGTGAACGTGGAAAACTGAGGCTGGTGCATTGCATCAAGGCTCAATTTGAAGAACGGTTGCAAGAGCCCGTGTAAACCTGGAGAATGGTCAAACCGTCGGAGAAGTGGAGGACTATTTCAAAGGAGCCTCGAACAAGACTTGCCGGCATGGATTGAGGGGACTATTTCAAAGGAGCTTCAGAGAAGACTTGACAACGTGGGTTAAGGATTATTTCAAAGGAGCTTCAAAGAAGACTTGTTGATGTGGGAACATGAGACTGAAATTTTGGAAGAAACTACTCCCAAACAGTTATAATAGAATTCCTATAAATACCAAGTTCTCAGCAACTAGAAAGGCCACTTGACAATCAAAATGTAATCAATTATTATCTTTACTTTCCTACACTTTATTTTTCCTCAATGATCGCTTTTCGATTTGTATCATCGATTAAATTCCGACGTGTATTTTTATCTCGATGCTTCGTCGTCGATTCAATTCCGGTGTGCATCTCTATCATGGGTGTTGCGCCTTAGATTAAATTTTGGCATTACATCTTTATAGGTTCTCGAGCTTTGTCGTCGATTCAATTCTGACATAATTTGTGCACGTGTACTGCCATGGAAATGTTGTATTTTCAAGCCTTGTTGTTAATTGAATTCTCGCACAGTTTGTATGTACAATTTGGTTCGAAGTTCAAAATAAAGGTTTGCCATTATTTCTTGTTCACCTGGATATTTTCTGTCCGTCGTCGCCACGGAACTCGTCTCCTCTCATCAAAAGCCAAGAATGACTTTCAGAAAAAAAGATGTTTCATTGTTGATTAGATTCCCACGAAACAGATGCTTTGACCCAATTTTAGGGCTTAAAATCTAATCAGATGGGTTTTTCTAGTTTTGGCCAAGTAGAGACCCAAGTATACAAATAGGTTTCAAATCAAACATTTTATATGATTCTATGAAATTAGTTCAAAGTTCGAAGAATGGTGCAACAAAAGATGAAGGAAAACGATGGGTAGTAAACAGAGTGGCCTACAACAGTCATATACTAATCGATTGATAGGCTTTTGTTGGGATTGAATATCATACGCTAGCTTAATGTCAATCCAATCCATTGCATTACTTAACACAACAATTTTGCAGACCTAGTTTCTTATATACACATGACTATTAAAAATGTGGAAATTTTGAATACATGTCACGACCTAAAATTCGAGGCGGAAAGAGATTCCTCTAATGGATAGATTTAGGGGTATTTACTTGTAAATGGGTCCAAGCAGGGTCCTCAAAAGAGACGGCTTCAAAAGTGACGTCTAGTCGGTGGGCTATGCTTGGTCCATTAATTACAAACGTGGGTCCTCCCAAACTTTAAATTTGCACAATAGCAGTTTATTTTAAGTTTTTAGACAACCTAAAAACATTATCTAATAATCACCACTAACTTCTTTGTTGGGGGCCGGCTAAAAACCCAAGGTCAAGAGACCTCCCTTGATTTATAGGGTACCAGAGATTCTGTGGGCTTGGGGACTTGGGTTAAGCTAAAGATGTCTATCAGTGCCCTTCGGTACTCATGAGCTGAGTTGTTATCTAAAGTGACCAAGTGGTGACATTTTCGTGCAACTTGAATCCTAATGCAAAATGATTATATATGGATGGTTGGTTTGTGCAATTCTACACTAACTGTAAAAAATGAAAAGAAAAGCAACCAAGTAATTATTGAAATCACAATACGGGAAAGTAAATACTCAAGGTAAGCATATAAAAGCTACACCTAAGTGTGATACAAAGAAAATCCGCAACTCGTTAGGTGTTTATATAATATGAATTGAAAACCCGAGACATATGCTAGGAAATAAATGGATACAAGCATACAAAGGTCAGGTCGAACGTCGACCATATTGCCATCTTCAAGTAGCCTCGGCCACCTCCTCCAAATGTCGCTTTTGGACTATCCTAATCCTAATCCTAATCTAATGCTAAACTAGCATTCAAAATCATATTATGTGCTCAATGCGACCAAACATATGAACCCAAAGAAGTTCAATCAACTTAAAACAACTCATTAATGTAAAACATGGTCTCGGGATCGGCTTTTAGTTTGCATGCATTGGCCCACCCTAAGATGCCTATTTGATTAATCCACGACCAATAGAGATCGGCCATCCCTTGTGTTTGCTAGTGGTGGTCGATTCCACTTGTTCTTAATTTGGATCTAAGTGTATCCCCAAAAATAATTCGCAATCATGCACCAGTCCTAAATTATGCATTTAGAAATCACATGCACAATGAAAAAGACATGCATTCGGTCCATGAGTCCTTGGTTTTCAAGCAATCAACCAAAGAAAGTGAACCAAAGAGGGTCACTTATACATTCAAAGCAATCATAATTGTCCATGTATATAAACAACATGGCCAATCAAATGGAACACAAACAAAGCAATTCGAAATATTGAATTATGAGAATTTGCAACTGTTGACATTTAAATTTTAGTATTTCATTTAGTTGTTAATTGCATAGAAAATTAGGGATTAAATTTTAACCCCTAAATAATAATATTATTTAAAACTGCATATAGTTATTAGGAGCATATGCATTAGTAGTTAATAGGCTCATATAAGCTTAATTGATTTAACTGGGCTAACCTTATGAAAGAAATTAAGGTTGGTCCACTATCTTTTAAGGCAGCGTTTGGCGGTCGGGATAAAATTTGGGATAGGATATGATTTATCTACCGCGACAAGCTACTGCTCACTCTGTGCTGCCGTCTTGCCCACCCGTTGCCTTATACCGGCGACTACGAAGCTGCTCTGTTCTGGACCGCCTGATACACCGCGCAGCTTCTCCAAGTCATCCCAAGCTCGACGACACCACCGCTGCTGTTCTGGTCGAAGAACCCCTGCTGAGGACTTCCCCGCATCACCATGAACTGCTCTATCCTGGCGTCCTTGATAACGTCGCCGCTCTGCTCTGTCCCCCTGGACGTCGCTGCTGCCTCCTGACTCGTGATCCGTGCTGAACCGTCAGGCGATGCCTACCAGCAAGCGAACTCTAGTGGCCAGCAGCATTGATGCTTCCTGCAATGTCATTGACAAACTCCAGCGAATTGTCTTGGCGAGTTTGACCATATGCGAAGCCCCGCCGTTCCTTGAATTCACAGGTATCTATATTTGCAGGTGTCTCCAGGAGTATCAATTGCCCCGACGACCATAGGTCAAAAGAGCCAAGGAAGATTGAAGTGACAAGTGGTGGAGATGTGGTGAGAAAAAGAGGGACTTTGACCACCGCTTGATAAGGAAGACTCCTTTGTGTAGCAAACATATGGCCTTGAGAAGGGGAAGGAAGCCATGTTCACTGTCAAATCGCAATCTCACATGAGTTGCTCTGTTGAATAAAGAAAATTTTTCTGATGAGCACCTCATCCGTGGCGTATCACCATCACACCATGGCCACTTGCAACGCCAGCACTACCGCAGCTCACGGCCATACCCGTGACTCCCGTCGCCATCTAGACCGCAAGCCTTGCGCCAACATGCCGAGCCTCCCAATTGTGATTTGCGAGCCGCGTTTCATAGATCCAAATTTGGAAGCCAATATTTGGATTAGGTAAAAATCTTGTCTAATTTGATTTTCGAATACTTTGATTCCTTAGTTGGAATATCGTTGATGCACATGATTGAATTTGTGGATATATTATCCTATCCAAAATATTGAGTAGCCGGTTAAATTAGGGATTATTTCCTAATTTCCTAACGTACCATAATTGTTAATTCAATCTAATATCCGAGATACGATTTGCGATTGTAAGGAAAATCAGCAATCTGATCTCATGCCCAATATACGATTCTTGATTTTATGAAAAAAATGTCTAATTCGATATCGTATCCGAAATACGATTTGCTAATCTATTTCCGAAATTAAATGGATATGGATGATATCTCATGTGATTTGGTGTTGTATTTGATGTGGATGTGATTTCTCTCTATTTTTGTTTGGTTTGAATTGATTTTGCTTCCATAAGAGAAAACCTAGAATATATTGAAGTTTGATTTGATTCTTGCCAATAATGTCGCTAATTTTGGACTAAATTGCATGTTCAATTAGGTATTTTATTTATTCTGAAACTTTTTAAATAAAAATTTAAAAAATCACTTTAGGATGAATTATGTTTCCTTTCTTAGAAATAGTTTGCATGTTTAAATATTAAGCATTTTTAATTCCAAATTTTAATAAAAAAGAAAACATAAAAAAAATTATGAGCGTGTCATGTAGAATTAGTTCACATATTGTTTAGAAATTGCACTCTTAGGAATCATTTTAATTAAAGTGTGTGATATGATAGAATAGTTGCAATAATTTTTTTGTTCGTCATTAGATTAGGTCATTTAATTAATGTCGCATGACATTATAGTTGGTATGTTAGGTTATATGTTGCATGTCATTTTAGTTAGACATTTTTTTACGTCATTGCATTGCATTGCATGTAAATTAAGTTTCATTTAAATAAGTGAAACTCCCAAAATATTTTGAGTGATTGCATGTTAATTAGGAATCATATCTAGGATTGTTAATGTGATTTTAACCTAACATTGTAGATACTTTTGTTGCTCTAAGGTAAGTATTTCCTTCTTGTGCTTGTAATTTATTAACTACTTTGCTTTATAGAGTGTTAAATAATGGTTGCACACCCCATGATCACCTTATATGTTAGAAGTAATTTAAAATCAATGCAAGCTACCTGCAAAACATTTATTTAAAATAAAAGAGAAAAAGTACCGAAAGGGCGTTAGAAAAATCTATCGTAATTAAGAACTCATTTAATCTCTGGTTCGTAGAAGTGAAGTAATCCTCATGTTACTTTACTTGGGTTTCTAATTAACCCATTAAAAATAGATTAGTAGCTATTGCTAATTGAAAAATCATTTGCATGTTAAGAATTTAAACCCTAAGTCACAAATTGGTATGAGTTTGAGAGAGTCCGAGTTAAATTTAGACTTAGTAATTCATTAGCCAAACCCTACGTAGTTTCAACCCGCTTCAAGGTAAGGTCGCATAGTTTGGTGACTCTACTGGGAAATTGAGTTGAAACTCCTAGTGGACTTAGGCTATTTTTGTTTTTTTAAGAAATTGTTTTTGTTTGGCAATAAAGATTCTAGGTACGCCCTTAACATTTAAGGAGTTAGATGTTCTTGCAGATGAGATGTATAAGGGGAATAGTGATTGCTAGCCCTGGAGTTGGGATTAAACGTTTTGAATTCGAATTATTGAAGTGGTGTTTGCATATGAACTGTTGTGTATACTTATGCATTTACACTATACTCTTACACACACAATTTGTTGCCAGACCTGGGCTGTATAGGATTACTTAGGATGATATTAAGATTAATACCACTCCTATCGCATGCTCGCGGTATAAGTTGCTCATCTTAATCTTGAAATTTCTTTCTTGGCATTAAGAGTACCTATCTCGGTCCGCATGCCCACGATTGACTTTTTGACCAAGCCTGAGTCATGAGGACTTGACTTAGTCCGCACGCCTGCGGCTAGTTTGATTATCCTTGTGGCTCCACTTTGTTAAGCCTTATAGAGTAGAAATTGAGTCACGCACCATGTGCATGTCTATGTGATTGCCGCTCATTTATCAGTAAAGTAAATCCTTTAAACTTTCATCTCGCAATTTACTTGATTGTATTATTTTATCAGTTCATAACACTAAGTTTATCCCAAGTCTTGGTTAATATACAATGAGAATAACATACATTCGAATTATTCTCCCTTAGAAGGAAGAGCTTAGCACGTGGTGGGGCAAGTTAGACCAAGCTGGCCATGAGTTTGTGGAGTCACACATCAGTTGACTACTTCCTCTGTTGCATATCAAAATTTATGATGGCCTCATCTAAGCACTTGCCCATTGTTGGTGCCTTGAGACTTCTACTTTTATCTTTGGTGGTAAGCATGAGCTCACTCCCACCTTAGAAGAGTATAGTATTGCAGAATCTTTGAAAGCTGAATTAATTAGCTTGCCTATAGAATAGATCTCGTCATCGCCTTATTTGATTTTCTGAGAATTAAGGAGGATAAAATAAGAAAGGTTTTGAAGGCTCACTGCAATAGATGTCCATTCTCTTTTCTAAATGTATGTTTTGAAAATGACACTTCATTTCAAATGCGTAGGGTCTACCTAGCTTTCTTTGGGTTCGTAGTCTTTCATCACTACAAAAATGCTATTAATCCTTTAATTGCTGAATTCGTTAGACAATTGGAGGGAAAGAATTTCGTTAACATTATTTTGACTGAAACTTTTCTTTCCCTTACCCGGTTGAAAGAAAATGGTGATAAAACTTTCCATTCCTCTCCTAATTTTTTGAAAATTTGTTTCCTTTCTCATATAAAATGGCTTGGTGGTTTAATGACTCTACATGATGTTAGTAACTCTAATCACCCTATTATGAGAGTTGAGAACAAACAAAAACATGTATCGGATTACCATTATTCCAAATGGCTAGCTTTCATGAAAAAAACCAATTTCCAAAAGTTTCCTATGGCATGCTAAGTGGTTCCAAGCTTGTGTGGTGAGAATCTCATGTGGAGGTGTTGGCTCGATCCTTTTGCTGGGATTCATTGGAGCAACGGAATACTACTCGACTAGGGTGACTTGTCAGTATCAAGTTGTGCAAGAACTTTCCCTAGCTTTGCAATCGAATCCACTCTAAATTAGCTTCATTGATGGAGACCGAGACCATGAGGATTCCATTCTTATAGTCAAATCAATGTGGGATGTGTGTCACCCACAAAAGCTCATATGGCCTGAAGAGGAGTTAAAGGGTAAAGAAATGAAGTACTATGCATTAATTAGATATATTCAACAACATAAGATTCCAGACAAGCTACTCCCGAAGATACTGAAAGTGTCCCCGATGATCACCAACCGCACTGAGAATAGTTGGAAGAAGCTTAAGACAAGAATAAGTGATTGCGTCTAGTAGTTTTCTACTTGTATATTGATCAAGCCAAGTGAAGTGACTAGAATCTATCTAGTCATGCTCATTTCTAGCTTAGGAAGTTGAGTCATTTATTTTCTTAGTTCGTTTGTTTAGGGCATTTCAAGTTATTACTTTGTTGATTCGTGTCAAACAATTCCATTAATGAATAAAAAGTGGTTAGACTTTTGTCATGGACTAGCATGTTTTATGTGCGATGCTTATGTGTGTTTGTTTTTTTTTTTTTGAAAATTAGGTGATAACGGGTCCTCCATGTTCACCCATTATTACATGATCAAGAGTTAAAATGGTTGATTAAATTTAGATGCATGATTGTATCACCAATGTGGAAGATCAGCTCAAATAGTTGCTCATATCTATGTAACTTATGATGGCCCAAATCGAATCTCTCCGAGTGAATTCGATTTCTGCACCCATTTTCCTTGAGTTAGTAATCCTGAAGCAGGTGAATAGAGCCCAAATGATTGATGATGACAATGCCTGAACTAGAAAATGACCAACCCCTAATCATTGTTGAGAAAGTCAAGTCTAACGATGCTCCTAAGACGGAGTAGGGTGAACACCTTGTGAAGCTTAAGGAGAAATTGAAACAATTGTAGGGTTCACAAAGCTCACTCCCCATCGACTTATCTATTTATGATAAAGTTAATATACTGAACAAGTTTAAAGTGCCAGAATTCGAGAAATATAATCTTACTTCTTGTCCAAAAGCTCACTTGCATATGTACCATGTGCAAATGGCCTAATACACAAAAACATGATCCCCTTATGATCCAATCATTCCAAATGAGTTTGGTCGGATCCATACTGAACTAGTATATTATGAAGAACATAAACCTCCTCGACATCTGGAATAAGGTGGCCAATGCATTTCTTAAGCAGTATAAGTTCATTATGGATATTGCGCCTTCTTGGTAAGACCTCAAGAGAATGGAGAAAAAGAAGAGTGAATCATTTAAAGAGTATGCCATGAGATGGTGAAATATGGCCACCCAGATTACTCCTGAACCTATAGACAAAAAAGTTGATGGAGTTGTTTATTAAGACTCCCATTTGAGTTCCACAATTGGATAGCTAGCACATATGTTAAGAACTTTAATCAACTCATTGCAGTGGGTGAACAAATTCAGACAAGGTTGAGGGATGGATGGTTTAATGAATCGACCCTCGTGGGCAAGAGGTTTATTGCAAAGAATGATAAAGGACCAACTACTAAAGTTAATGTTGCATATGCACAACCGGCTCCTAGCAAACCTCCGATTGTTCATGTCTCCATAAATTAGTAAGGCGGAAGTCGAAATTTCTCTGGTTGGCAACGCATGAAGTTCACACCTCTCACTAGGCCCTAATCTAAAGTAAGAAGGGGTTGATTTCCAATGATCCAAAGCTTCGAAACCCCGAATGCTTTAGTGTGACTACTACATGGGTGAAGTTGGCCATTTTATTGATGATTTCTTTGTCTTGAAGCATAAGATTCATAACCACTTGGATACAAAAGTGTTTTCTTTCGGCATTAATCAACCATATGTCCAGAAGAACTTTATGCCCAACCATAATGGAGGCACAAATGCTTTCATCAATTGAAGAAATTCTTATTTTCACACTCCTCTATGAAGGAGCCTTTTTTACTTTCTAGGATTGCAAGTGTTTTCTAGGATTTCTTATTTTTCAAAGTTTCAATTATTGTTTTTGTTTTTAAGGTTTGATTGTTTGCATTTTCCATTCCAATAATGTAATTCTTTCGAATCTATTCAATGAAATTACAATTTTTATTTCCAATTTTGAGGGCATGTTGAAGTACACCAAACTAGGCTGGTGATGATATCCGACAATGAAAAGAAATTATCTTACATGGAGAAATTTTAAGGGTTGGGCTTCATTCATGCTTCCCTACCCAAAAAAATTTTCAAAAAAAGAAAAAAAAAAGAAAAAAACAATCATTTTGCAGCCATTTCCAAAAGCATGCATCGGGTTAGCGTTTTTTGTTTTTCTAACTCATTTAATTCATGTCTCAAAGCATAATTTAATGGCTTGTTATGACAGAGAGGCATAATTCAACAGTTTGTTAAAATAGAGAGGCATATGAAAATAATGTGTTAATTTCCAATGATAATGGACCCGTTGATTCAATTGATAATCAACAAATTTGGGAACATACATCTGAAGGAAAAATTGATGTGGGGGCACTCACCCTATCTGATTATGATGACATCTCCCAAGAGTGAAGAAGATGATGGATTAGGGGGGGATGATAGATTTCAATAGCAACCTGACTTAGATAATATCTTAATCCTAGCTAAAATGGATATTTGATTTGCATTTTCCTTTTGTGTTACATAGTGCCCTATTCATGCACGTTCTTTTATGCAGGGGGCAAAAGCAGAGATGAAATCTTCTTTAAATCAAAGATTGGAATTCCAATATCAGTTGAACAATTCATGTGTCCGTTCCTATTCAAATAAGGGGCAATTCATGGACATCCATTTTTACAAATGTCTCCCTGCACTTGATATTTTGACACATCTTGAAGGGACTATTCATAATTCATGCTCAAAGACGTTTTTCATACTTGAGTATGATAAATCATTTTCTGAAGCTACAAACTCTTTTGTGCCCAAGGTTGATAAGTTCATGAAATACTTGTAATCTTTCAAAAGAGAATTTTGTATGATAGTTTTACCTGTTTAATTCACCAATTCCATCGAAGATTGTCGGGATAGACTAAGTTAATGAATGATGTGGAATGGATTGAGCATGCCAAATGAGACATGTCAAGATGATGAAAGAAAAATCCTATCCTATACACAATCATCTACTTATACACTTGTAAGATGAGTGTAATAAGTTCCATATCTATTAGGCAAAGAGTTCTCCTGCGAAAGGTACGATAACCAGAGGTAGTTCATTTATCTATCCCAAACATTACATGTGATCCATCGCTTAACCCCTTTAAGCCCCATACACTTATGGAGATTTTTTTTTTCAAATTACCCCTGTCAAGACTCACCCTGCACTAAGGCAATATTGGAGGTAAGTTGGCGTCAGGAGGTGGGAAAAATAGATAGAAATTTTCTTGCTCTCACTTGCATCAATATTCAAGTATTACTATTATGGATGAACTCAAACGATAATCCAAGTGCCTTAGGATGACGAAGAGTATTTTTTTTTTCTCTATCGTACATACTTATGTCAATTGTGTAGCCTACTTGAACCTGTAAATTTCATTTCTTAAACCCAGTGGTGATCATTCCCAACACTAGAGCAAGACAAAAGGTAATTGTTCAAGCAGTATGGTCCAAAGTGCTGATAGAAGATGAAGACCTCTGAAAGCCTAAATGTTGAGCCGTTTAGCAAAAACAAATTAAAGTGTGGTTGTTCAATGTATGCATTGTACACATTGTGTTTAAGGTGAAAAAAATAAATAAAGCTAAGTGGCATAAAAAAGTAGTGTGCCTGATAAAAGGAAGGCCGATGCGCATAGACATAAGAGTAAAAAAATGAATAAAATTAGGAGCTCAAAAAAGCAGTGTGCTTGGTAAAAGTAAGAGCGGTGCCCAAATATATTAGAGTAAAAAGATAAAGAATAAAAATTAGGGGCTTGAAAAGCAGTGTGTCTAGTAATAGCAAGGCCAATGCCCCTAGAAAAAACTGAAAAAAAGAGAGTCAAATAGACAACTATTAGTTGTAAAAAGTGTATCCACAATGGAGCAATACTTAGAGAGTCAAGACTGATAGTGCATCTATGAAAAAAGTACTCGGTGAAGGAGAAGACCGATGATGATACCTAAATGATCATCATTTCTCACCCTTATGCACATTTTGAGCCTAATATATCCTTCATTTCTCAACCCTTGAACCTCACCTACATTATGTCCCTCATAAACTCTTTTCAGATTTGGGTATTTCGATTAACGTATGAGTTCATATGTTTATAAGTATCGCTCGGAAAAGTGCGAGCAATATTATTTCTATCTCATTTTGCAGTTTCTTGACTTGTAAAACTGGAAATGATTGTGGAATTGTTCTTTCAATAGACTTGACTCAAAAACTTCCCTTGTTAAACCATTGGCCAAGCTCATTTTACGATCCCTATGAAAGACCTCTTAGATTGGTAAGGTTGTACTGCTTGCAAGAATACTTAGACCTTTGTTAATATGTTGATGATAAGATGGAGTGATTATCATAAAATAGCCTTTATGAATGAGAGTGGGTGAAAGCCATTTCTAATTGAAAGTCTCTCATTCATCGTTCCTAAGAAGTCCACAATATGAGTGAAAATTGTCATGAACGATAATTCTCTCTAGTGGAAATTTAGTGGTGCAAATGTGGTAAAATCATTATACATAAATATCGATTGGATTGATAAAAACTTCAGTGGACTTTGGAGTGTGCATTCTTGAATAGCTTTAATTGCTTATTTCTTTGGTGAATGCATGCTTTTTTGCTCTAATCATGTCTGACAAAATGTTTCCTCGAAGACCCAAGAGCTCTTGACATTTAGGTTGCTTTCAGAAGTCTTGTGATACATTCAAAATACCAGGAGGTGAGAAACCTTCACGGATATCTAAGGTACATCTTAGATATTTCAAAATTTCTTTCTATCAAAAGATGAGAGACTTCACAAGTATCCGAGGCGTGTCCTTGATATTCCAATTTCTTTTTACTTGGAGGTGAGAGACCTTTATGAACATTTAACTTACGTCCTTGAAGTTCCAAAACTTCTTTTTACTAGGAGTTGAGAGACCTTCACGAACATCTGAGGTATGTCCTAGATATCCTAATTTCCTAGTGGAGATTTGGGAAGGTAGGGTTGATAAAATCATAATGCATGAACCACAAATGGATTGAAATATGTGTTTTGGATAGAATTGATTGCTCATGATGAATGCATATACCTGTCATTGTTGACCATTTTGATAGGTGAAGTTCTCATGAAAATCGAGTAGTTGTGATACTCAATTTGCTCTCTGAAGCATTTGGACATGTCCAAGCACTCTTAGATTCCTAAAGCACTACTAGTGAGCAACCTTCATGCAATCCAATTAGGCCTTTAGGTAAGAAACCCCAAATAAGTATCAAATCTCTCTGAGTACTCGAGAAAAAACTTAGGTAACTCATCCTCTAATTTAGATTTGAGTGGTCGAGGTAAAATTTTAGCATCTCACCCAATTTTCAAAAATTGATAGTTCGTGATTTGGATATCTCACTCAATATCTTTTAATCAATTCTTGACATCTCAATCTGAATCTAAAAGTTACAAATCTTTTCATTAAACATCTCATTTTGGACATGAATGCTTTTTGATCTTTCTCGTTATACCTTAGTTTGGATCTAGATATTTCAAATTATCCTAATTTAATATTTGACTCATCTAACATTGAGTATCTATTGATTAAGTTGTCTTAATCCATGTTCATCTCAACTAACATTGAGTGTCTATTGGTTAAGTTCACCTAATTCTCGACATCTCATTTTGGATTTGAGTGTCTTAAATCCGTGTTCATCTCACCTAACATTGACTGTCTCAAATCTGGGTTCCCTGGGTGACTAATTATGCAAGAAATGTCTTAAATTGAATCAATTTCTATTGAATCATGACTGTGAACTAGAGTAACATTCATAATTGGAATTTATTTGGCCAAATTCAAGATTGATAACTTGAATTGGATGTTAGTCTAGAATGGGCCAAGTCAAATTGGCTTAATTGGAACACATTGGCTCAAATTTCTAAAATTCAAGAACATTAAATTGAAACAATTGGAATGCTCTCAAGTAAATTTCTCAAAATTGACCATGGATTTAGATTCAATTTAAGAAAATGAGTTAATTGGAAGTGTAAGCAAGCGAATTATGAAAAATTGATTCAGGTTATTAGGGCTAAAAATAACAATTTTCATACAACCTGCCAAATCTCAAAATTGACCACATGAGTAAATGCGAGATGAGCTCTAGATCAAATGTTGTGAAGAATTGAAAGTAATATATGACGAGTGAAAGTAAGTTAGTTTTTGGTTACTTTTGAACCAAAAACAAAAAAAATTCGGAAAATGAGGTTCTTAATCGATTTTCACAAAGTTTTTAGTGTCAAAATCAAATTGAAGCTAAAATGAGATCATTTGATAATTTTCACTTTTTAAAATTTTTTTGATCAAATGGTTGACCAAAAGTTACCAAAAGATTGATTTTATGATCAAACTTTGATTTTTTTTCAAAATTTTTATGGCCAAAGTGATATTAGGAATAATTAGGAACCTTTGAGTAAAAAACCAAATTTTGACTTAGGTTGATTTTGATTAAAGGATTGAGAAAAAAGTCAACTCAAATTTTGACTTTTTGGGTTTTCGTTAAAAATGAGTAGGAATTACCTACAAATAACAGGCCAAAGAGAGCGAAATGAAAAATGATACTTTTGATTCAAGAAATAATCTCCGTCACAGTTATAAACCCTAATCTCTAGTTTTTACCTTTAGTGATGTGTCAACTAAATATCAAGTGTCAACAATCATGCCAAGATTGAATCCTAGCCATTAATAATTATTGGTTATGAGTTAATCTTTTAAGATAAGATCAAAGAGACTTAGAGACTAAGCAAGCTTGTGATTGTTGATATTCTAATCACATAGGTTAACGATGTGGCACATCCAATGGTTTAAATGACTTTTCAAATGAACGGCTAAGATCACATCTCCTTTTGAATCAATAAATGGAGCCAAAGGTATTTTAGTAATTTTTCCGTAAAAAAGAAATTTTGTAATTTTAATGCACAAAGGGAATGTGAGGGTCGGCCATGAAGCTAGCTACCTTGTGATAGTCGTCGGTTGTTGGAACCTTGTCATAAAATGGCAGAATCGGCCATTTCCTAACTGGAGGCTAGCTCGACCAGTTGGAATCGATTTTGACCGTTCGGTCGGTCTTTGGCCAAAATTTTGCATTTAGGTTCCTAGTAAATGATTTCTGTCCAATTGAAAGAGAAATGGCTTAAATTGAAAATAAATAGTCCAAATTCATCCAAATTAAACAAATCCTAACCTTTTAACAACATCACCATCGATTTAAATTGGTCTAATCATCTCACAAATATCATAAATATGCGCAGATTTAATGGGCATGCAAATTCGGACTTTCTAATCAATTAGTGCATTTTTTGCAATTCCTATTCTCAATTTCCAAATTAATCGAAATTGAATGCAATTAATATAAGAAAATATCGGTTGGTTCTATTAATTGCACTCAAGGTGGTTTAATGCATTCAACTTGACTTGATATAATGATACGAACTAGATGCCAAAATGAAATTGAAGTTCAATGTTCAAATTGAACACCAATTTATCAAATTAAACTTCAGTCTAAAATAGGTCAAATCGAATTGGCTCAATTGGAAAACATTAACCCTATTTCGCAACCTTTGGTGTGCCAAATTTGCTAAATAAAGAAGTTCCCAGGTAATTTGCCAAAATTAAACCTGGATTTGGATTGACATTAGGAAAACAAGTTGATCAAAAGTGATATCTTTCAAACTATGTAGAACTCATCGGGACTCCTAATTAGGGCTAAAAATAAACATTTTCACCCTGACATGCCAAATCACAAAATTGGTCACACGAATGAACTTAAATTTCGGGTGCATCACCTAAAACTAGGTTAATGGACTACTAAGTCTTTAAACTTAGCTCGGGCTCTCCCTAAGCACATACCAATTCGCGACTTAAGATTCAAATATTTAGCATGCAAAAGATTATTAACTAGGAGTCGCCACTAATCAGTTTATGGTAGGTCGATTAGACACCTAAGTAAAATAATGTGAAGATTATTTTACTCCTACAAACTAGCGACTAAGGGTACGGGGACTTGGTTACACTAGACTTTCCTAATACCCTTTCGGTACCATTTCTTTTTTTAATTTTCAAAAATCTTTTTTGCAAGCAACTTGGATTTATTTTAACCTAAATTACTATCATGCAAATGGGTGATCACACGGGTACTCAATCATTATTAAACATTCAATGAAATAAATTGCATCAAAAAAATTAAACATACAAAGCAAACAATTATTTTTTGGATTTTCTTGAAATGTAGGATTCTTTTATAAAAATGCATTTTTTTTAACTAAATGACTTAATCTTATTAATATGCAAATTCTAATTAAATGGGCCTATTATGCAAACTAGTTATTATGCACCTCATGACCTAACTTCACTAATGAACAAATTATGATTAAGTGATCCTATTATGCGAACTAGTTAACATGCACCTAGTATTTTTGTATTTTTTTTTATTGAAATTCAGAATTAACAAAAACCCTAATTAAACTATTTAAAAGGGATAGTTTTCTAACTTATTCTAGGGATTAATTTGACTTAAACCCTATCCTATCTTAAAAAACTATTTTTTGAAAAATGGAATAATTAAAATGTGCGAACATTATCTAAAAAATTAATTTAGGTCCAACCCTAACTTATTTCTAAAAATGCAACCCTAAAAATGTAATCCTAAGAAAATTTTAATTTACTAAACCTACATGTCTGATTTACTAAACCTATTTGCTCATGCAGAATTTTGATTTTTTTTTTTTATTTTACGATTTTTTTAGTTTTTTTAAAAGATAAATAATTATTAAATATTTAATTTAAACTATCAACAAAATAAACGATTAAAATAATCGAAAAAAATAACCTGTTGTCTTATAGGTCAAATTAACGATTATCATAACCCTAATTATCACAACAAAAAGATCAAAATAATTAAAAATCTGATCCAAAGTCTTACGGGTCAAATTAATAATTATAATGATTTAGTAATTAAAATTCTACCAAAAGTCCAAAAATTAATATAATTAAAATAATCCAATGTCTCTTGGATTAAATTAATAATTACATTAATTCCGGACAAAATCCTAGAGGATAATGCTTACAAAATGCACAAATATTAACATTGACAAACCATATTCTAACTTAAACAATATTAACAAAAGTCAAAATGAATAAATAAATGACGAAATAATAAACTACCTAGGTGGAATTTGAATAAAAAAGGAACGGTAGCGATGGGTAGCGTTAGCGGAGGATGGTGCTCCGGCGAGATCAGGCGAGGAAGCAGCGGTGACCGAGCTGTGATGGTAGTTCAGTGATGGATCGGAACAAGGGCTGTCCATCGGAGCTCCAGCAAGGTTCGGGCAGTAATCGGACCTACAGCAAAACAGAGGACGTAGCAGGTGGCTTCGTGGATTGCTGGCGTGACGGCTATCGGCGTGAGAGAACGAGTGTCGATCGGGGGCGTTGCACGGTGAGGCGGAGCAGGGGCGTCGGAACTTCTGGTGCTGCAGATCAGCGACGACAGAGGCGGAACAGGAGCGTCGGGTTGAGCAGGGACGTCAATCGCTGGTTTTCGGGGCAGTGGCGTCAGGTGTCGCGGCTGTTTGTGG
The DNA here is from genome assembly GCA_014182515.1 of Eucalyptus microcorys. Taxonomy (NCBI): domain Eukaryota; kingdom Viridiplantae; phylum Streptophyta; class Magnoliopsida; order Myrtales; family Myrtaceae; genus Eucalyptus; species Eucalyptus microcorys. Next base: position 3,829,132 of record CM024565.1, on the reverse strand, counting down.
GATTGCAGCAGGAGCATCGGGCCAGAGGCGAAGTAGAGGCAGGCCTGGAACGGCGGCGGCCGAGAGTATCAGCGACGCGGGTCGCAGATCTCGCAACGGAAGATGAGCAGCGCCTTGGAGCGGTGGTGGCAGAGCAGCTCAACTCGGGCTCGGGTTGTCGCGAAGAGTCGAGTGGCGATTGTTGGTGCAAGCGCGGTGGGCTTCAGCTACGGGAATGCGGAGGCGGAGGCACAGGCGTGTGATCTATTGCCGAGGGGTGCTGGCGTTGGCGTGGTGGCGCAGGTAGGCTGAGGTGTAGGCAAGGACCGACGGTGGGCGCGGCGGACTACTGGTCGGCGCCTGGGTCGTCGTGGGTCGGCGTGACGATGGCTGGTGGAGACTAGTGGTGCAAGCATAGTGCAGGTAAAGAGAAGCCAGCGATCGGGGCAGCGGATGTGAGGCAGCGAATGTGGGGTAGATGAATGAACAGTAAACGTCCAATCACTTTTTCCCCTCTGTTGCATTTCTGCCTCTATCTTCAGCAGAAAAGAAAAAAAACTTTGTACTTTCTCTCAAAAATTCTATTTCCTTTGGGTGTTTCGAAAACTCAGTCATAAAGCCCCCCTCTTTCACGTCTCGCACTCTCTATTTATAAAAGGAACACTCGAGTTTGTTTCTACAGGTGGAGATTTTGACTCAACTTCTCAACAAAAAAGTGGCTCCAAAATCACACGGTTGTTGAATTTTTGAATTCAAAATTTTTTCAAAATTTCCCTCTAGTCAAATATTATTTTTTATTTCTAAAAGCTAAATTTAAATTAGGTGTCAACAAACCTAGGGATTTGGATTGACATTAGGAAAACAAGTTGATCAAAAGTGATATCTTTCAAACTATGTAGAACTCATTGGACTCCTAATTAGGGCTAAAAAAAAACATTTTCACCCTGACATGCCAAATCACAAAATTGGTCACACGAATGAACTTAAAATGACCTCTAGATTAAATATTGTGGGAGAAGTACACTATCAGTGCCAAAACTTGTGTGCGGTGCTCACTTTGGTGCCAAAAGTTTCCGTCGGATTACTTAAGTGCCAACAAATTTGAAAAACGATCATTTTAGTGCCAACGCCAATGAAATTGGCCAGAAATCCGACGCGGCACTTTTTTTATTAATTTTTGAAGTCGACGTGCCTCGTCGGAGAGTACAGTCAGCCATCCAAACAACAAAACGACGCCGTTTCGCGTCTTCCCCCAACTTAGAAACCCTAAACCCTAAATTGAGAGAGAGAGAGAGAGAGAGAGAGAGAGAGAGAGGAACGTCGTCTTCTTCTTCCTCAAAGACCAACACCAGTAGTGGCATTAGCAATGGCACCAGCAGCAGCACCGGCACCAGCAGCAGCAGCAACAGCGCACCAGCGGTACCTTCGACCCCTCTTTTTCCTCCTCTTCCTCTACCCTCGCTTCCTATTCTTCCTGCCACTTCTTGCTTGAGCAACAATCTCAATCTCTCCTCGTTCACTTGGTCGAGCAGCTACAATGGTGGCGAAGCGACGGTGGCCGAGCGATGGCAGGTGAACAATGGTGGCCAAGCGGCGGAAACCCTAATTTCAATCCCCATGAGCTATACGGCGTCATTTCTGTGAGGATGTCCACATATAACGGCAAAACGACGTCGTTTCTTGAGGAGGATGGAAAATGTCGTCGTTTTAAAGCCACCGCGACTTTTTTTTTTAAAATATAAAAGTCACATAATTAATTTGGCCGGAATCTCTCGCCGGTGGCACCAAAGTGATTGTTTTTTCTCCGATTTGGCACTTAAATGATCTAACAGAAACTTTTGGCACCAAAGTGAGTGCCATACACAACTTATGATATTGATAGTGTACTTCTCCCTAAATATTGTAAAAGAAGCTAAGCCAAAATATGACTAGTAAAGAAATAATTTTATTTTTGGACAATTTAGAACATAAATTTGACAAATTCAGAAAAATAGATTCTTAATTGATTTTTGACTATTTTTTTAGAAAATTTTTGCGGCTAAAGTCAAATTGAAGCTAAAATAAAACGATTTGTGGGTTTTTTTTTTTTTTTTTTTTTTTTATATTTTTCAATTTTGTCGTCAAGTTGACCACAAGTTAACCTGTTAATGACTAATCGCTAAAAGGGTTAATTTACGATCAAAACTTCAATTTCTTTGAAAACTTTTTTGGCCAAAATGAAATTGAGGTTATTTGGGAACTTTTTGTAGAAAAAACTAAATTTTGGATTGGAGTTGACTTTTTTGTTAGAGGATTGATAAAGAAGTCAATTCAAAAGTCAACTTTTAACTTTTTGAGTTTTCAATGAAAATGACTAAAAAATCATAAATGAGGGGCCAATGAAAAAGAAATGGAAAATGACAAATTTTATTAATTTATTGAGAAACATGTTCCGTTGTGATAAAAAACTTTAATCTTGACATATTACTTTTAATGACACGTAGACTAAAAATCAAGTATTAACAATACCCAGTTAATCCTTTCTCATGATGACACATTAAAATATGTTAATTTTGCACATCTCATGCATTTTTTTCCTTTTCTTTTTTCGCCCTCTCTCCTTACATGGAAAAAAAAAGTTTAGGGGTTGATCATTGACATAACTGACTAGTTATGTTCCTCATGTGATAGCCATTTCTTTTCCCGTCCCCCTGCCCCGGCATAGCGCTTCGCTCGCGGTTCGTCGGAAGAATCAATTGACTTCTCCCTTCTTCATTGATCTGGGGGTATCCAAACCTATTTAGTGCTTATGTTTTAAAATCATTAAATTCTTAATTGAATTGTTACATTACATATCACTATCGCTTGATGTGACTGTAACATAAAATACTCACACATAGTATTGTCAACTAAATTTTGGCCGTCATAATTAGTAATTTATTGCATTGGAAAATTAGGGATTGACTTCAACCCGTAAACAAATATATTATTATTGCATGATTTAGCATTCACATTTTACATTGGACTTAGGCATTACGAAAACTTTATTGCTTAACATGTCTGCCTTTAGTGAATTTAATCTTGATTGCCCCTGTTGTGAATTTTATTTGAATTGGCCCAATATGCTAAACAAATTTGGACATAGGAGGGAGCCAAACTTTGAAGAATAAGAATTCGTGAAAGAAGCATCATATAGATGCTGGTCACTAATGCACATGATTGCTCAAGAAGGGCTAAGCAATAATCTCTTTGGAAATATTTGCTTAGGGATGACGAAAGATGAACCTACAAAGCCTAAAGGGTAGAATAGGGCTATAAAAATAAGGTCTTTGAACTCATATTTCTTGGAGAATAATATTGAAAGATGGCTATTCAATTGCGGACCCAAACTACTGGGGTTTGCTCCAGTGGCCACGTTGTCCACATACAGGGAGGGTGGGGGGTTTCACATCCCCTACTTTTTGCAGGGGGAGGAGGGATGTTAGGATATGGACGATTTTGTTTTAGATGTGGGTTTCGACCTCCACGCTCTGCAATAGGACATGACAAAAGTATAAAAGTGAATGTTAAAATAGTGTTAGAATAGGAGTACAGAATGATTGACAAAAAAAAAAAAATGCTAACACAAAGAATTCGGGGAAGTGATTGAAAAAGCACATTTCATCTCTTTCCCCTGTGTCTTTTTCTAAGGTTCAACCTTTTTTGTCTCTTCAACTTCTGGAGGGGAAGGGTTTGACCTAGATCTCTCCCTCCCCTCCCTATTTTTCATTTGTCTCTCTCTTATTTTCTTTTTTTACTCTCCCAATCTAGTTTTAGATCTAGGACTCCCAATTTTATATCTGGGAGCTTTTCTCTCTAATCTAATTCTAGAGTTAGGAGTATTAATGAATGAATGCTCCACCTCCAATTTCAATGGTGCTTACAACAGTATTGGTGTGCTTGTTCAATGTGTTTTTGTTAAAAACTTTGGCAGCTCGCACTTATTAAAGGACTTGCTCTCACAAGTGACAGATTTAAACTTGTTCAATATATTTGTATTTATGTTATCGTTGTACGGTAATGGTGTTGGGGATGCCAAATCTAGGTGCACACTGTTGAAAGGTAAAGTCGTAACTACAATTGGAGGTCCTGGCATGTGCTTATCACTAATAATAATGCGTGATTCGGTGATCGGCCGCCGATCTTTTCACTTGGATACAATCACAAATTTATTCATGAAGGACAAGTATATGATGATCTTTGCAACCCATGCTTTGATGATGTACCTTGATTTCCGGGAGCTCTACCTATTTGCCTTGTTGGGGTGACTTTTGAGATTTCCTATAAATCCTGTCATATATTATTTTGGCAATGAATGTAAATTTTTTTTTGACAAAAAAAAATTGCTGTAGAGACCAATAGAAAAAGAAAAGAAATGGCTGATGCAAGCCAACACCCTCATATTATGCAATGAGATGCGGACCGGTCAATCCGATGTGACATTATCGTTAGAACTCTAAAAAGGATGACGTGGGATTGCCATAGAATTGCCAGTCTTAGAGATTGGCTCAGAGGCCGGCGATCCACATGCGCCTCATACATAGCTGAAGGGTATCGTATATAAAAATTGAAAATTGATTTCCTTCATAAATTAACATCCGTTTATTTGGCAAAATATGCGTAGCGAATTCGATATCTTTTATCCCGAATATCATCCGTGCAATGCGCGCGCAACTCCTGTGCAGCTTACACGTGCGAACACAGTCTCATTACGTGTGGAATTGATGGGCAAGGCGGTGCGAGCGGAGCACAAGCTTTTCCTACTTTGATCAGAAGGAGAATCCTCGGGCTACCTGAAAATCTTTGAGAAGACGTTGGCTGTGCGGTCTACTGTCATCGTACCCTTCTCCGGTCCATAGGAACTCTATTGGGTTTTGCTATCATAACAGTCTTTAGGTACTGTAAATATAATAATTTATTCTAAGTCACAAATTTTTAAAAGAATGAAATTCATAATAATTTATAATAATTTTTTATTTAATTTTTTATGATTCATAGTAGATTATTATTCTAATAGTAATTTAAAAATTATCATGCAGTCATTTCTCAATTCAACTGATTTGCCGTCGGTTTTTCCAAGTAGCATCAATGACTATCTGAGCATTTGTCTTTTCCTCTGCATCATCCTCCTCTTTTGGGTCACTGTGAGGTTGCCCGTTAGCTTCTCACTGATCGAAATCTACTGCTCCTCTGGTGATTTTGAGGCACTTCAGTGTTGCGATAGATTCAAGAAATAATGCATTCTCAGTTTACTTTAATTTTATAGAAGGGAATATTATTTTAAAATACTGTATCTAATAATTAATAGTTGTTATTCATGAGAAATCAAAATGGTTTTTTTTTTCCCTTGTGTGAATTTGATATTATACGACTATCCATATTTATGTAAATAAATGATAATTGATATGTTATAAGAGTGAGCATGATTCCAGGTTCTGACAATTGGACCGGTAGGAGACTATCCAATTTTAGGTTCCAAGATAACCCCCAACTCTTTATTGCCTTGAAAATTTAACTCCAAATTACTAAAGCAGATACTTTATTTAAAACATCCATAACATTACCTTCACAAGATAATCTAGTCCAGTATGAAGTGATAATGGCATATGATGATGAAGACATGGAGTCAATTGTAGAAAACCATTCGGCCCATCGGAGAGGTTGTGGATGAGACAATTGCTTTTGTTTGGGAAATGGTGCGATTAGCCTCGCAAAGGAGTCAAACTGAAAGATAGATGTATTCTAGGCATTACTGGCTAGGGCTAATGGTCCACATTTGATGGATAGATTCCAAGTTTTAGGTTAGTGGAACCTGAAACTTAGAACCTAGAATAAATTTTTGTGTTTTTCTTGGTTTATGTCTTTGCGTGATCTTGCAATATTCCATGGCTTTCGATGATGATTGTATAATCTAGAACACTAATATGAGATTCCATTTTATGACCGAGACTTTTACTTTGTTAGTTTTTATATTTTTCATGTGTCTAAATATAAGTCATGATAAGTGAATTGTAGTAGCAAATGTTGGTAATTAAATGTGATAATTCACTATAATTGTTCAGGTGGAGCTTGGGTAGATCTTAGAACTAACTCTAGAACCTGTGACAGTGTAGATTTTAGTTTCTAGGATATGCAGAGTATATTCTAGGATTCAAAAAATGAGGAACCTGTTCTAACGAGTAGGTTCCAGATTCCATGTAGAACTTGCAGGAAACCTGAAATTGATCACCCCTAATATATTACACGAGGAATTAATAATTAAAATAATATGAAACAAGTGCAAAAAAAATAAATAAATTGAAATATCTTTACCCGTTTTAATTGGTTCAAAAAGGATGATCATTTTTCCGTAATTTTGCAAAAGTGTGGGAGACGGATACTTTCTAAAAAAATATACGTGCATATTATGTAAAAATTAGAGTACTTTACTATGATGGATGTCTTTTAGCCTGGAAAAACTTTCGTTTTGTTTGGTTCTTGTTTGCCCCGTCGCGGGGTTACGGCGTTCGGTGCAATCAGCTAATCCAAGCAGATCCCACAAAACTTGCCTCATGATTGAATTTCAATACATCTTTTACGTTTTGCCAATAGTTGTTGCACGTTCAGACATCTTCCCTTGCGACACTCCCTAAATCCGAAAAAATTACCTAATCAATTCTAAATAATTGTTAAGATGCTAATTTAATTATAAACTTTTTAATTTTGACAATTTATTCCTAAATTTTTGCGTGACATTCTAATATAGTCTTTTCAATCATTTTTCGCTGAAAATCAATAATGTGATAGTTTAGTTATCATTGACCGTTCTACATAGCACACTAACACATCAACAAGTTTTTGTGAAAATTGACCAGAGACTATATTTGAATTTCGCGCAAAAATTTTAGGACTAAATTGCCAGATTTAAAAAGTTTAGAATTGAATTGACATTCGTATAATATGTTTAGGATTGATTAGATAATTTCCATTCCTTAATACACACAATGGAACTCAATCCAACCCCGGCGATATGCTCTGTGATAATTATGAATACTTGAACATAATTCAACGAGGTAGGTTTCGAGTGATAATTAATGATTTATTTTTAATAGGTGATAATATTTTTTATTTGTAATTATTTTTATTTTGATATCTAATTTATTTTTTCTTTCATTATATTCATGAAAATTGATTGTGCGGGCCTTCTTACAATTTTATCTTTTAATTTAAGCTTGTAATAAGAAAACATAAAAATCAAAAAAGGAAAAAGAAAAATAGGGTAAAAGATGAAACCAGTTTAATCAACGTTTGACCGTCACTTCGTCATTTTACGTGGGAAGAAAGAGAGTGGAAGTTGCCACTCATCTTCATCGTGCCTCTTGCGGTAGAAATCTCCTCAAGCCCCACAAAAAATACACATTCTAAGATTAACAAATAACATGTGCTTTTGTCAATCCACCGTCTTTATCTTCCATTGATGGGTTGGCAAATCTCTATTTTTTCATAAATGATGTTGATTCAACACTTAGTAAAATCTACAATTGTTGCCGGTGATTTATTGATTTCTTTTGACTAGTCGGTTGGTGAAAGATTTTTTCGTCGATAACTCAAGTTGTTGACTGATGAAGGATTTCATTGATGATCTGTACTATTAATGAGCTTATATAGCTCATTGATTATTTTGTTCACTGATGATTTATATTTTAACAAAATTTTGATCTCATCAAATGTATAACGCAACAAGAAAAGTAACAGTTGAAGCAAGGTGGTGATTATAAGCATTCAGAATATTCGTTCAAGTAGTCGGCTTGAAGATTCCGCCTGTGAAGTAGGAATTACTTAGCATTTTCCGGCAACTTTTCGTCATGATGACAAAGTGGGCGCATGAATTGCTCATCAGTCACGCGGATTATACATGATGCATAATGGTTAAATAACGACAAGTTGAAATGGACCTCGTGGAGTCAACCGAGGCGGAAGGAAAGAGAGTCAATATGTCACCTTTGTGGCAAGGAAGATCTTATGCGGAAAGAGAGTGGAAGGCACTATTAATCATATTCATGAAAATTGATTGTGTAGACCCTTTTACGATTTTATTTCTCAATTTAAGCATGTAATAAGAAAACATAAAAATCAAAAAAATGAAAAATGAAAAATAAGGTAAAAGTTGAAATTGGCTGCAAAAGTCAATCAATTTCCTCAAAACCTGTGTGGTTCACATTTGACCATCACTCCGTCATTTGACGGAGGAAAGTCAATTAAGCTTTTTCCTTAAAGAAAAATAGGGTAAAAGATGAAACTAGTTGAAAAGCCCGGATGGTCCACGTTTAACTGTCACTCTGTCATTTGACGGATGATGGCTAGCTAAGCTTTTTCCATTAAAATATGTTCATTTTGGATGTTTCTAACTTTCTTGCATTCTCTGTGTAATAAAAAATAATTTATGAGTTGGACATAGGGTTGACATGATTGCAAATTTTGTATCTCACATAATTTGCATTCATCCTATTTAGTGTTTAAATCCTAAAATCATTCAATTTTAATTGATCTGTCACATCACGTGTCATTATTACGTGATGTAATCGTAATATGAAATAATTATTCTTATATGGTGAATTCACTGGTCATTGCCACCAATTTCGTTCGACTCATGTGACATCACTATGCGATGATCTCCCCCTCTTTATGTTCGCAGCAAACGCCTTGAATCTGAGTCGCGACCTCAAATCCAAGGTTTCCGGTCTTAGGCGACTCCAGATCAGACCGGCCCCAGTTGAGTAGGAGAGAGAGAGAGAGAGAGAGAGAGATCAACCCAATAATTTGCATTAGCAGATCTAGTGTTTAACCCAATAATTTGAAAGCTGTGCATGTTTCGGGAAAGCGACTGGCAGTACGGGACACTTCTCCTATGCCAGGGAAAGTGGCATTTGGAAGAATTTCATTTCCCCCTTGAATAATAAATAACCTTTTTTCCTCAACGAAAATATATATTTATCAGGTATATATAAGTTAGAAAATGTAGCACGCGGGACGGCGTACTTGCATAGAAACCTCCTCTTCTTCTTTCATCTCTTGTTGGTTTCTTGTTGACACTCCCTCAGCTTTTATAGCATCTGTAACCCTGTTCTGGGTTCTCTCTCGTATCTCCGACATGGGAGAACTAGCTCATCATCAATCTCAGGAACTGCAACTCCACATCCCGGGTAAGTCCAATTTTCGAGGAGTTTACCAACATCTGAATAAATTGACTTATGCAATGGAGTTTACGCATCGATCATGAGAACAAAAATGATGCATCGAATAGAGATGGGCACAATAGAAGGGGGAGAATACAACCACCATGCATATATTCATTTCTCTCCTGCAACTCTGTGTTTTGTTTTGTATTGTGTTTTGAAGATCCAGATGTTTAAATGTTTCATTTGAACAAGCTGAAACTTTCAACGCCAGAAGATCCTACTCCAGGACTTTTGATGAATCCTAGGACGTTTGACTTCTGCTTCTTCGCCTGGACAAGCAACATTACAAAAGTGCCTTTTTTGACCTGAAATATTTGATCATCCTTCATTTTTGTTTTTGTGAGTCTACAATATTGATAGTGAATCACGCTGTTAATGCCGACCAAAAATCAATATCTACATCAATTTGAAATTCTATGGTCCCACATGTGATTCTATTTACACGGCATGGGGAATCTAGTGAATATGGAATTGCATTTTTCAATCCTAACTGTTCTCCAAAAAAATAGAGGGTCTAGATCCTAGCTATTTCCCCAAAAAGATGAAGGTCTAGTTCTTCGCACGAAGAAAAATGAATAGAAAGTAAATGTTTAACTTAAACACCTTGTCTTGACACATGTTACTTTGTTTGCTCAAATATAACAAATATAAAATTAGGTAATTCCTACGTTTGATATAGACATAACTTATTCGAAATTATGAAATTGGTTATAGTCGAAATAGTAGCATATTCTGATTCATTGTGACTAGTCGTTGAATTTATTTGGAATCCACCATTTTTAGTATCATTTATGTTCTTTCTCTCTTACCAATTGAATTGCTGTCCAATATATCACAGATAATCGAGAAGCCAAAGAAGGGAATTCATTCGAGCCCACTAGCATCATCACTGATAGTCAAGCAACAATAACTTCTAAACCCAAGAACTCCTGGTGGTGGGTTAGAGTGGCTCTCTACTCACTCTTTGTTCTCTCTGGCCAATCGGTGGGCACTCTTCTTGGGACGCTATACTACAAAAAAGGAGGCAACAGCAAGTGGCTTGCCGCACTTGTCCAGCATGGGGCCTTCCCAATCCTCCTCCTCCTCTACTTCATCCCCACACCCAAACAACCATGTGACCCTAATAACCCACACATCCAAACAAACCCACAAGCTCAATCTCAAGCTCAATCACAAGAGCCATCTCTCAAGAGCCTTGCCCTTGTGTACCTCTCTCTAGGGACAATTGTGGCCCTAAATGGCTATTTATACTCAGTTGGCCTCTTGTACCTCCCTGTCTCCACCTACTCCCTCATTTGCTCCTCCCAGTTGGCCTTCAATGCCCTTTTCTCCTTCTTCCTAAATGCCCAAAAGTTCACCCCCTACATCATCAACTCTCTAGTCCTTCTCATAACCTCCTCAACCCTCCTCGTGTTCCAATCAAATTCAGAAGACCCCAAGGGGGTTTCTGCAGGGAAATATGCACTGGGGTTTGTGTGCACCATTTTAGCATCAGCTGGTTATGGGCTTCTATTATCCATAGACCAACTTTGCTTTAGGAGGATCATAAGAAAAGAGACGCTTAGGGCGGTTTTGAACATGGTTGTGTACCCATCTTTAGTGGCTAGTGTGATTTTTGTGGTAGGGTTATTTGGGAGTGGTGAGTGGGAGCATTTGGGGAGAGAGATGGACGAGTATGAGCTTGGCAAGGTGAGCTATGTGATGAACTTGGCTGGGACGGCAATTGCTTGGCAAGTGTTCACCATGGGCACAGTTGGGTTGGTATTAGACTCGTCATCTTTGTTCTCAGACTCAATTAGCGTGGTGGGCTTGCCGATTGTGCCCATTTTTGCGGTCATGTTCTTCGGGGACAAGATGGATGGGGTCAAGGTAATAGCTATGATCTTGGCCATTTGGGGGTTCGTTTCTTATGTCTACCAATACTATTTGGATGGTGCCAGGTTGAAGGCTCAAAGGACGAGCGTTGGTGGGGATGGAAATTAGTGTGAGATCGGCACTAAATGTTCCAATTGCAAGGGTTGGTGGATGATTAAAGATGGTGGATTTTTTTAGTTTGTGTTTGGCCAAGTTTAAGTAGAGAGAGGTAATTTCTTATTGAAACCATATGGAGATAAAAAAAAACATGGAATAGGTTAAGAAGATTGAAGATGTTGCTAATATCTGATTTCTTCACTGTGTTTTGATTACAATAAAGGGCATTATTTCTTTAATGCCCAATTTGCAATTTCATTCTGTAAGTTACGTAGGTATATGTTATTTCACTAATGTGCCCGTACTAGCTAATGCAAATTATTGGTGCTTACTAGGATTATATTATCAAATAAAGGACAGCAGATACTTAAATTGCTTCACACGCACAAAAATTAAGGTTGCGTTTTGTCACGCCCCAAACCGCCATGGCCGCATGACAACCCACGCCCATCGAACCTTTACTTATCCTTTGGTCATTCGATTGTGACGTCCCAGGAGATATCGTTGATCCAAATCGTAATAACATTAAAATGCACAGCTGAAACGTGAGCAAATCTCCAATCATCAAATAGTAGGGATAGTTAAAACATAGTCATATCTATATATAGAAAAGCTTCATGAGTCATCATCTCACACATCGTGAGTTCAAAATTAAACAACCCGCTTCACATATCCGACATACCTAATCGCTTCACCACGACCTCCTTCAAAAAAGGGCCTGGGGGGTATACCTACGCCTCTAATATGACAAGGGTGGTCCAAAAAGTGCGAAAACCCCTCGTTTACCTATACCCCAATGGCCTCCGGGATCTAGGCCTCCCACATGGCAACTAGTGCGAGGTCGATCTCGAGGTTGGACACCTCCCCATCGGGAATGTTCCCATCCTTGGCATCCCAGTTGATGCCGCCCCTAGATCCTCCAGCACTTGGCGGACCATTGAAACCACGGATGGGACTGTGGCTTTCACTGCCTACCGAAAAGTACCAGGCCACGAATCGGCGTGGCATGAGGGTAGGCAAACCCTCATCAACCCAAATGGTCATGACATATCGCATATAGTGTGCCTCGGCTGCTCTCACTACCAGGTACTCCATCACCACCTGACTACGCTCGATAGGAAGGCCAAAACGAATCTGACAAAATGATTAAGCCATTTTTAGGGCCTGAAAACATTTCAACAAACAAATATGAGATAAACTCAATGAGTGAACTTATTAGACTTCACGTAGGGAAGTCGTTCACCTCGGAAGCGCCCTAAATGTACAATTGTCTATCGATGGCAAAACATGGCAACACACTTCTCGCTTTACTCTTATCGATTTCATAACAACTTGTATACCTTATAAGGCTATCAAAGAAGATGCATAGGCAATTTCATAACATGGACCTTATGTTCTCGAGACAAACATAGGAATATACATTATGATCTACGTCATGTGCTCATGCTATGCAATAATCCGAACCTCATCACATACGAATCTCATGCACTTCCCATACACATTTGTCCAGATTATTATGGCCACTCAAGATCCAAAGAACCCGAAGGCTCGCAAATCATCCAATGTAATTGGGTATTGTCTCCCCCCATCAAGCATGGCATCCCGTTGACTTGGGGTATTCCTATAAGGAGTTTCGTTCCAAAATCCATCCGTGAACAGCATCTCGTTGACTTGGGCGCATTCGAACTTAATCAGGCATTGTCCCATGTGAAAAGCCTCAGGACTGGTTCACACTCCGGGTAAAACGCATCAGGGTCTTAGGTGATCACATGGGCATACCATCACATACTCAATTTCTTATCTTTCTCATTTAACCTATGTGATGCTCATGCGATATGCAACTTCCCTTGCCAAATGCCATCATTCCATACACTTATATCACTTATATCACACACATATGCACCATTAACTTCCCAAACTCATGACGCATACATATCATGTTTACCTATTAATTCCCATGGCACATATTCCATTTATCATTTTTAACCATCAACCCACATGGCACATCATCCAATTGACATGGATGACCACTAAATCGCATGTCACACAATTCAAACAACATGTTTAACCATAGAATCACATGGCACATAACCTAAATAGCATATTTAACCATAGAATCACATGACACATAACCTAAATAGCATGTTTAACCATAGAATCACATAGCACATCATCCAAACGACATAGATTACCACTAATCCGCCCTAAACTACTCCCTAAATGCAACGAAAGCCCTAAACGAAGGCTAGAAAGCCACTCACGGATGACTCAGGCTTCGGAACACGTTGAGGGGAGGGACAACAAGACGGAACAACAACTGTGGGCTGCTGGTCACACGTCCTCTGTGTTGGATGGTGGCTGGTCGTAGCTCCAGTGGCGGCCCGGTGATGGTTTAGTGTCGGCACGGCCTTTAGGCTTCGCAAGGGACTAGATAGGAGAAGAAATGAGCGAGAGAGAGCTTCGATGAGGGCCAAACAACATCGAATAGCCCTTGAGGAGGTTGGTCAATCGGCTTTGAGCAGTAGGGTGGCGATGCAAACGGCGGTCCGATGGCGAGGGCTCAACGAGTGGTTGCTGGTGAAAAAATGTGGGAGAAACAAGCTTGAATGAAGATGAAAATGGCTTGGGGGTTCAGCTACTCAAGTTGAGGGAGAGAAAAGAGAGTTCAAGTGAGAAAATGAAAGTGAAAGTGAGAGAGAGAGAGGGTGCCGGTTGTGAGGGGGAGGAGGAGCGAGAGTGGTCTTGTCCCTCATTAATGCTTCGCCCCCCAAATCTTCCATATCTCTCAACCCTAGGCTTCCATTAAATGAAGATGTGACATTTTGAAGAGGGAAAAGAGAGAGTGAGGGGATGAGGAGAGATGGCCGGTGTGAGGAAGAGGAGGGAGAGAGAAAGGAGAGGTCTTGTCTCCACAAATGCCCAACAACTCCCTTGTCTCTTGTCCATCAAGGGTGGCTTGTAAAATAAGAAAAATATTGGCATTAAATGGGAGGTAGATCACACTCAAGTACTTAGGTTAGGTCTAGATTAGACTAGCTAGCCTATGATCTCCCCTTTGGGCAGCCCACTTCATGGGCTTGGGCCCTTAGGTTGCCTATTAAGGGTGTGGGCCCAATTAGGCCTTGCTCCATGGGCTTGGGCCTGTTAGGTAGCCCAACGTGGGCTTGGGCCCACTTGGGTCCTCGCTTGTGGCCCGTTTCCACTTCTCCAAGCTCGTATGCCCTTATCGAAGAAAGACCAAGTTTTTCACCCCTAAATAGCCTTTCCCAATGTCCTTGTGGCCTATCGATCCTCAAGACACTCTCATCTGACGATCACTTGTCAGAATAATTCCATTATGAAAAACTGGGTCAGAATGAGGATGTCACACGTTTGGTGGGCTGCACAGAACTCTGGTTATCCAGTGTTTGGAGTGATGCAAAATCCAAATATGACCATATATAGCCCGGATAAAAAAATCCCTCCTAGGGGGTGGGATGGACTCGAATAGGATATATGAGCGAGAAAACTCATGAAAAAAAAATTCACGCTTTCTTTCCCATTTCTATGCTCACGGATCACTCTACCTCTCTTTTGCCCAATGGCACCATCATCTTTCTCTCTCTCAATTTTGATTTATTTCACTAAAATTGCCACTTCTCCTCCCATTGGCGACAAAACCTGGTTCCCACCTTCAGCCTCTGGGAAAAGCGGTGTCGGATCTTGCTGGCTTTGCCTCTTCCTTATGTTGCTCAACTCCCTCTTGGCAAGGAACTTCATGATCCCGATTAGAGCTTGACACCTCCTTTGTTGAAGATGATAGCCGGAGTGACAGAACTCCTCATTCAACAAAGGCATAGGGAAGATCTTAAGGTGAACAAGATCAGAGGAAGTAGCAGTGATAATGAGGGAGAAGAGGACACACATGGCGTTGGAGGCCAAGGTAATTCGATTATAGCCTTCATCTCTCAAGTGTGGCCACAGGGTTATAGGTGACGTTTACTTATGGTTTTAGTGAGATAGATTTCTATTTGCTAATCAATAGGTCCACGACGACGCTGTGGTATGGCAAAAAGTTGCCATGTTCTTGAATTCTCATTACTTATTTGGTTTTTGGATGGTGTATTGATTGCGAAGGAGGTTTTATTGATGAGTCCTGGTTTTGGCCTTTGTTGGCTTTTGGCAGAAATGCCGGATTTAATCAAGAGGCTTCAATGTAGTATTCATGCTTGTTGAAGCGGATGGATTCGCTATAGAAGAGGAAGACGTCGACATCGGAAATGGTGGGACTGACAAAGAACTTGAACTCACGGTGGTCTCAAAGCGGCAAAGTCTGATGTAGAGCTGGGTAGAATTCATCAGGTTGGTCGAAGGTGGCGAGAGGGATGCCATAGAAGGAGAGGTTGTCTTTGTCATCTTCGAAGTTATGGGGAAGAGGGGTGTCTGTCAAGGATGGAGAAGCATAAAAGAATGAATAGTCTTTACTACTTCCTTGGTTTTATTTTTAATTTTGATCCCGCGAATCAAAATCACTTGGACTATATCTGGACATCAAATCCTGTTCTATCTTTATCCAATATGACATTATCAAATCTAGTAAAGAAGTTCGGACTATCAAACATGGCTCAAGAGTTTACTAAAGTCATTGTCTCTAATTTTTTTTGTTTCCTTGGATTATATGGTTAAATAGCTTCCCTTCACTTTTTTCCTTTTGCAAAAACGTTCTCTTACCTTTTGAAAAGTGCCAACGATGGTCCGAGAATTGGTCTATCGATGGAAATTGCTGACATGACATTAATGCCATTAAATAATTGTTGATTTGCAATTTGCCTAATGGTGACACTTTTTATAAGTAAAGGAACATTTTTGAAAAAAGAAAAGTAAATACAATTTGGATTTTCAAGCATAAATTTTGACCTTATTAGCAACATCAATCCTTTTCTTTTTCGGAGATAATAATATAGATGATTCCTAAACTTTTATTGATATTATTTTTGTCAATGAACTCCTTTTTATCTTATTTAATCTTGAACTTTTTAAAATTAACTCAATATATTCCTTCTATTAAATTTAAAGTGTCAAATGCTAGTTAATTAACACTATTACCTTTACGTGTTTTCCTTATAATCTCTCTCTCTCTCCCCATCATCTTCCTAGTCTTGCCCCAATTGCATATGCTTGCTAGCTCCTAGCCCACACCTTTGCTAGTACTCTTTTCCGCCTGTAACTACAAGTGTCCATCACACCCACACTCGATCACCACCACGATGAAATCAAGTGCTACCACTGACAAAATTGGCCGCCTTAACAATATCACATTCAGCAACCACCACATGCTGAATCCCCCACTAGGACTACTGAATCCCATTAACAAAGCTAAACTTCTCCACCACTACCATAAATATGACCTGTTGGCCCTAGCCAACCTAACTCATCCAATTTGAGGTTGGGCCCCCAAGTCTGAGCACGCATCCTTGGATTGGAGCTTGCATGGCCTCCAATTTATGTCTAGCAACCTTAGCCATCATAGTGACCTCTATTGGGGGATGTCCAATATGACAATTGTAATATAATGTGAAAAATAACCAAATTCTACATTTAAATCAGTGATAAATTATAGAGAATTAAATGAGGAATAATAAATAACACTAAAAATTTACGTGATTTAATATAAGTACCGGTACCTATTCCACAAGAAGAGCTACTTGCAAAAAATTCACTATAAATCTAGAGAATATAGAGTTTATAATTACTCACACACTTAAGTGTTTTCCACACATGGGTTAAGTCGAAAGTAAACCCATAACTATTATCTCACAATCTCTCACAAAGAACCCTCTCAAAAAACTCATAGGGATAAAATCGGATACTCCTCTTGTTTGCTTTATTTTATCCAATATCATAGTAGTGTATATATATATCATTTCAAAAATAGGAAACCTTTTTTGATCTATCTCAGCTCTCCCACCACCTTAAAGGCACATATCTATCATGGATGTTTGTTAAGCCCTAGTTGAGCTTAGACTTGTCTAGAGGAATCAAGTCGGTCCACATGACCGTAGAATCCTATACTGCAAGAAACTTCTTCATAGTCACATTCTCTTTTGACGTGGTAATTCTAACACACAAATTTCGGTCGCCAATGAACTTGATTCTCTAGTGATATCTTTGACTTCTACCAAACATCACATTAATTAAACATCCAATGCCAACATCACTTATTAAATCATTAGACCACACCGTCTTTTTAGCTCCTTTCATAATCTCCATGTCTCTCAATGACATCTTCCAATATATAGCACAACTAACAGAAGCAAAGGCATAACTACTTAGTAATAGACCATCTTATAAGTTCCCTACATGAACACGGGTTCACAAACTTAGTTAATGCCACACTACCTAGATTACATCCTCCAAAACAAAACCCAACATCTGTCGTCCCCAATAAAATTAGGAGGATGCATTGCACAACATTGCAGCACATACCTAGATTAATGATATACATTTTAATACTATCCATGGGATAACTCAGACAACCAATCTGACATGTGAAGCATGGGATAAGTGCTTCACCTCCATTTAAGTACATAGTGACAGTCTAGACAATTTGTTAAATACAACAAGTGGGGTACTTACAAAATTTCTCAACCACATGTTGAAACGCATTGACGCTTTTCTGATGTGACTCTTTCGAGTCACTCACAACATTCCAACGGTTTCTCTATACACCTTCATAACTAAAATTGTCTCTACTGCACCCGAATTATCAATATCAATGTTGGAATATAATACGCGGAAACGACAAGATATTGCAATTTACGTCAACGCGAAATCACTAGACAAATAAACAAGAAATAATAAGGACACCAGAAATTTACTTGGTTTGGTCCGAGTATCGGTACCTACATCCACGGGGAGAGCCAGCAGCAAATAATCCGCTATAATCGGAGAATCATAGTTTACAATCGCTCGCACACTCGAGTGTTTCCCACACATATTTAAGCCTAAACCTAAAGTGTTTAAAAATAAACAACTCACTTGGACGTAAATTCACGGCACAAAGTCACCGCATGTTTAAGCTTAAAGTAAAACGCTCTGCGTATGCCAAAACAAGAACTCGGGCATCCATCTTTTCTCCACATATGTACAGGTTTGCGTTCTCCTTTCAAGGCTTGTGCAGCGTCTTCATAGCTTTTGCGACTCCATACACCCATAAAAGAAACCCCAAATTTTTGCCTTTATATGTGTGTGTGCCCGAGTCAACAATTTGACATGGGCCCACTGTGTGCTCTTCAATACAAAGTTGGCTTCATCTGCGTGAAAAATGAAACCCTTACTCTATCTTTTATATTATTTCCTCTTTTGTCTTGTAGTGACAGATCAATTTATTTCTTTTGTAAGTCCAAAAGAAAGTCTAACAAGAAGAAAAACTTCTTCATCCGATTTGTAATTCACTTGGGAAAATCTTTCTCAACAAATTCAGTTAACAAATCGTTATTATAATTCAAACTCGGGATATTAATTTAACAATTCTCCACTTTGGCTCGACGTTTGAAGCCAAGTTATAGTGCTCATCATCCATGTTGCTCTCCCAACGCCTCGACGGCATTCACTCTTCACAGACGCCAATAGAGCTCAAGCAAAGCTTAAGCTTCGCCAAAGGAACAAACTTAGTCATCATGTCTGCCAGGTTATCTGCTGTAACAATCTTTTTTACAATAACATTACCCTTAACTAAGACATCTCGGATGAAGTGGTACCTGATGTTAATATGTTTCATTTGCTTGTGATAAACTGGATTATATGCCAAATATATCGCACCTTGATTATCATAATGTATATCCACAATTTTCTGTTCTAACCCAAAATCCGAGAGCAAACTTTGTAACCATATCGCCTTTTTCGCCATAAAGGTTAGTGCCGTGTACTCTGCCTTAGTCGAAGATAAGACAACGTGATCTTGTAAAGATGCTTTCCAACTGACTACATCACCTGCTAGTATAAACATGTACCTTGCTAAAGATTTGCAATCATCCAAGTCAACGGCGTGATCCGAATCTACAAAACCATTAGTCTCATATCTATTGCTATTCCTCCGGTACACTATACCCACATTTGTTGTCCTCTTTAGATATCTAAGGATCCACTTCACAACTTTCTAATGAGTTTTACCAAGACGCTTCATATAACGACTAACCATGCTTACAACTTATGAAATATCAGGTCTAGTGCAAACCCTAGCATACATAATACTACCCACAGCATTGGAATAAGGAATGTGGGACACATGTTCCTCTTCCTCCTCAGTTTGTGATGATAATTTATTTGAAATTTTAAAGTACTTCGATAAAGGTGTACTTACAAATTTTGTCAATTGCATATCAAAACATGCCATGATCTTCTTAATATATTTCTTCTGAGACAGACGTAAAACTCATGTAGTCTTGTCACGCAAAATCTCTATATCCAATATTTTCTTTGTAGCACTTAACTCTTTCATCTCAAAATCAGCATTTAACTGCCTCTTCAGCATATCGATATCAGACATATTCTTAGCTGCTATTAGCATATCATCAATATATAAGAGTAGATAAATCAAAAAACCATTATCCAATTTCTTAAAGTAAACACAACTATCCATATGATTTTTTGAATAGTCTTAACTAGTCTAAAAGTATCAAAACGCTTATACCATTGCCTAGGAGACTGTTTTAGTTCATACAAAGATTTTTTTAATAAGCAAACATGATATTCCTTACCTGAAATAGCAAATCCATCTGGGTGCCTCATGTAAATCCCCTCCTCCAACTCACCATGAAGAAGCATAGTTTTCACATCTAGTTGCTCTTACTTGAGATCCTGTGAAACAATTAAGGCAAGTAAAATATGAATAGAAGTATATCTTATCACAGGAAATGACACCTCAGTGTAGTCAATGCCCTCATGTTGTGTATATTTCTTTGCCACAAGTTTCACCTTATACCTCGCCATCTCGACACTAGGAATGCCCTCTTTCCGTTTAAAGAACCATTTACTTTCAATAATCTTATGGCTTTTGGGCACTTTGACCAACTTCCCTGTTTGATTCCGATGGAGTGATTTCATTTCTTCACTTATAGCCCCTAGCCACTACGATGACTCCGAACTAACCATCGCTTTAGAGTAAGACAAATGCTCATCTGTCTCTACCTCATCACCTACGGTCAATGCATAAGCAATATCTATATGACCATAATGTATCGATGATTTAATTTACCTTCTCTATCTATCTGCAACTATAGTGTGCTGTGGCTTTGCTGGTTGTTCACTATCACCAACTTCAAGAACTACAGCCTTATCTCCAGTTTTAACTTATGTTACCTTTGAGGTCTCTGGAGTCTCCACCCGAAACTTCATCTCGCTAATGATACAATGATCTGTTTGCTTTGTTGGTTGTCTCTCTAAACTCCTCTGTTGAAGTATTGCAGTCTCAACGAAGATCACGTCTCTACTGATTAGAAAATCGTGTGATCTGAGATTGGTGCACCACAATCAGTAGCCTTTCACCTTATGTGCATAACCTAGAAATATACACTTCTTCAGCCTCGACTCAAGCTTACCATCACTCACATGAGCATACGCCAAACATCCGAATATTCGTAATCTGGAGTAATCAACAGATTTCCCTAACCATACTTCCTCAGGAGTCTTCCACTCAATAGTATAAATGATGGAGATTAATTAACCAGGTAACATGCCATATTCATTGCTTTGGCCCAAAATTCCTTACCAAGTCTTGCATGCGAAAGCATGCATTGAGCTCGTTCAAGCAAAGTTATGTTCTTCCATTTTGCCATGCCATTCTACTGTGGTGTCCCAGGTACTGTGCGGTGTCTCATAATCTCTTCTTTCTCGCAAGAATTAAGTAAAATTTTTACCACAGAGCTCGATGCCATTATCAGTTCTCAAGCATTCGATTTGTTTATATGACCACTTCTCAATCAATGCCTTAAATTTCTTGAACCAATCGAACATTTCATTTTTATGCTTCAAAAAGTATATCCATACCTTCCCTGAATAGTAGTTGATAAATGTTAGCATATATCGGGCACCGTCTTTCGAAGGAATCGAAGACGAGCCCTGGACGTCTGAATGAATATCTTTAACTAGTCATTTAGTCAAATGAATAGCTATAGTAAACTTGATTTGGCACTACTTTGCAGAGATGCAGTGCTCACATAAGTCTAGCTTCCCTATCTTCTGACCTTTCAACAACCCTCTTTCACTTAGTATCGTCATATCTGGCTCACTCATGTGCTTTAAACGCATATGTCATAATTAAGTCAAGTTAGAGTCTGACTCACTTGATGAAATTGCAGCAGTTCCGGTCACAGTCTCTCCGAGTAGATAATAGAGACTATTCACTTTCTTTCCCTTTATTACTGTCATGGCACCTCGAGAGATCTTCAGCACTCCACTTTCAGAGGTGTACCTACACCTGATGTCGTCAAGTGTCCCCAGAGAAATAAGATTCTTCTTGAGCTTCGGTACATGCCTCATATTTGTCAATGTGCACACCACCACATCGTGCATCCAAATCCGAATCGTCCTTATTCCTACAGCCTTTTAGGCTACATTATTCCCCAAAAGAATGCTATCACCATCGGTAATTTGGTAAGTAGTAAACTAGTTTTTATGAGGCGTCATATGATAAGAACACCCCGAATCTAGCATCCATTCGTCTCCTAATGAAGTAGTAGTCACACATAAAATAGCTTTTGCATCACTAGTGCTCCCCTTATCAACGTTTGCCACACTACTTGTGGCATTTTACCTATCACCTTTATTCCTCCGCTTTGGATAATCTCTCCTGATGTGCCCCTCCTTGTGACACTCAAGGCACTTCACATGTCTTTTGGACTTTCTATGGCATGATTTCAATTTGCTTTTACATCTGCTATTACTAGGCTCTTGACATTGTTCTCTACCTCGAATTATCAATGCTTGCGCTACTCCTTGTGCCAAACCATCATCTCGTAACTTTTTGTGCCACTCTTTAGAGAACAAGGCAGACTTTACCTCTTTTGAGGTAATTGTAGTACGCCATTGCAATAGTGAATCGATAAAGTGCTCCCATGACTCTGGTAAAGAAGCTAATAACATCATGCCGTGTTTTTCATCATTAAGTATCTTACCAACGTTCTTCAAATCCATCATGAGTTTATTGAATTCATCTAGGTGGGTTCTGATAGACGTACCTTCAGTATATCTAAATTGAAACATCATTTTCAACATGTACAAGTGATTGTTCAAACCTTTCTTCACATAAAGTGCCTCAAGTTTTACCCATAATGCTGCTGCATCCTTCTCCTCGACAACCTCTATTAAAACCTCATTCGACAAGTCTAATAGGATTATGCTCTTTGCTTTTTCCATTCGCTCTACCCTCTTAGAGGCTTTCATTATAATCAACAACTCATCTTCACCATCTAGTGCTTTGGCCAAACCTTGAGTTGTCAAAAACGCCCGCATTTGATGCTCCATAACCCAAAGTTGTTCCTCCCGTTAAACTTTTCAATTTCAGATTTCCTCTCAGATATAATTGCAATAACATAATTTCCAGATAATAATTTTACAAGCAAAAGCTCCAAATCATAATCAAGAAATCCAATCCCAAGCTCTGATACCAATTGTTGGAATATAATATGCAGAAATGATAGGATTTTGCAATTTATGTCAATGCGAAATCACCATAGAAATAAATGAGAAAAAATAAGGACACCATAAATTTACTTGGTTCGATTTGAGTATCGATACCTACATCTACGGGAAGAGTCAACAACAAATAATCCACTATAATTGGAGAATCAGAGTTTACAATCGCCCATACACTCGAGTGTTTCCCACACCTAGATTTAAGCTCAAATTCAAAGCGTTTAAAAAATAAACAACTTAATTGGACATAAACTCATGGCACAAAATCACCGCATGTTCAAGCTCAAAGCAAAACGCTCCACGTATGCTAAAATAAGAATTTCGGCATCTGTCTTTTCTCCACGTATGTACAGCTTTGCGTTTTCCTTTCAAGGTTTGTGTGGCATCTTTACAGCTTTTACAGCTCCACACACCCAAAAAAGAAACCCCAAAGATTTGCCTTTATATGTGTATATGCTTTCACTACGAATTTGGCTTCATCTACACGGAAAGTGAAACCCTTACTCTATCTTTTATATTATTTCCTCTTTTGTCTTGTAGTGGCAAATCAATTGCTTTCTTTTGTAAGTCCAAAAGAAAGTCTAATAAGAAGAAAAACTTCTTCATCCGATTTATAATCTGCTTGGGAAAATCTTTCTCAATAAATTCAGTTAATAAATCGTTATCTGAATTCAAACTCGAGACATTAATTTAACAATCAATATATACAACTATTGGCCTATCTCATTCAGAATTGAACACCTTGAAGCTTGATCAACTATGACCTCGAAACAATTGTCAGCTACTTTGGAATCTAGCGACTTTGCAAAAATTGTTACATCTACTATACTTGAACATTTATAGGCTCTCCTTGAAACTCCACCTATTTCTGAACACTTTCTAAATCTTCCTCCACATTAATCTCTCACTCTTCTTTTGAAATATAGCAAATTTGTTAAAGGTAACTTCTCTGTTGAACATAAAACTGGATAAATCATCCTCAGTGCACCATAACTTGTATCTTTTCACCCCATGTGCATAGCCTAAATATGTAGTTCCTTGCCGCTGGCTCCTATGCACAATCACTCACACGAGCATATGCTGAGTGACCAAACACTTTCACTTCGATGAAATCAATATGTTTATTTGACCATGTTTTCTTAGGAGTTTTCTAATCGACTATTGGTGATGGTAATCTATTCTTTAACCAACAAAGTGGTATTCATTACTTCAAGCCATAAATATTCATTTAATCTAGTGTTAAAAGCAAAGAGCGAGCTCTCTTCAATATAATTCCATCCATTAGTTTTGCAACTTTGTTCAACCATAGTGTATTGGCAACAACGTGGTGTTTCACTATATCTTTCTCTTTGTGAAATTGGCCAAGCAAATTAGAACATAATTCCAACCCTTTATTAGTTTCAGACACATGATGTGATATCCTAAAAGTTCAATTCTATTTTCAATTAGATAAATCGGGTCTTTCATCGACGTGCCTATAGTGCTATTCTCAGAGCTGATCACTCCTAAGATGACTCGACTATCTGGGGAAGTCATTAAGGGATTTTAATGCAATAGACTTGAGAATTTAACTAGAAATCGACTACTTGACTATGCTCATCTGCATAGATCATTATGGCACAGTTAAAAATCGATTAGAGATTAGAGATAGGTCGGTTCGACCGAGATGTTTGGCTAAACGTTGGTGATTCCACCAAATTGCAAAATTCTCGTCGATCAGTACTGAACTGATTTTTTTTATCGTTTTGGTACCCTATGTTTGTATTTGAAACCTCGAGATTTTCACGACCACCGAGCATCGCCAATGTGTTGAAGAGGTTCATTGTGGCTCAAAGAAAATCGACCACGGGTCATTTGCACTAAAAATTTCTAAAAACTACTCGGTAGGCTAGGTCACGCTAAAATCGCGCCAGATTGAATTTTAACTACGAATTTGAATCCGATTTCAGAAATTAAAAGTTTTGTCATGTCATGAGTCATTTTAGAAACATCGACTCATCCTCCAAAAGTTTTTTTGCAAATCAAGATTTTTGGCGAAAAGTCGATATAGGGCCGCTTTCGATCGAAAAATTCAGAAGACTGTTTTTGAGCGTGCATTTGGGATGCAAGTTGGTTCTATTGAGGTGGAAAAATGTCGATTTGATCGTGAGTACCTTGGTTGAATTTTTGGAAGCCGAGTTGAGTTAATTCAAGTGAGGATTGAATCCAATTTGAGGGAGATACCTTCAAATTCGTAGCCCCCCTTGCCTTAACCTTTTGGACCCTCTCATTAGCTTCCTAAGGAAGCTTTGTGGCTACTTTTGGTTGAGGAAGACAACCCATCCATGGTGGGGCATGGTCAAGGGGACAAAGGGGTAGGATTGAGACCAAGTGGCCCCCTCAAGCTTTGTTGTCTCCCTTCTCCCCCATCCGGTCGACCACCCCTCCATTTCCAACTGCTTGAAGCCTCCAAGAACCAGAGAAGCCGATTGACACCCCCCTGCCGTTGCAACCACCCGCCAAGTCGTCGGACCGCCATTCCTGCTTATCGCGCCCAACTGCGAGCTCGCTAGCTCGTCGCGCATCCTTCCACCATCTTGCCTGTGTTTGGGCCTCCTGCTTGTGTTCCCTACCATCTCGAGCCTCCTCAGGCCACCGTCGAAGCTGTGCCATCGCCATTCAACCACCACGGTTGCTCGTCCAAGCTGCAGCAGCGTCCCCGGTCCAGCCTCGCCGCTTCAGCCAAGCCGAGCAGTCCTTCGGCCCATTGAACAGAACCGAAGCTCCTTGGTTTGCAGCTCACTGTTTGGCCCGTTTCCAAGCCCTTCCAAACCTCGCTTGGTGCCCCCGCTTCAGAGTTTATTGCTTCTCTCCACGTTCTCGTCATCGTGGTCCCGTTGGATCGCTAATCTAGTAATTTTACTCACTAATCCTTGCTTAGGAAGTTAATTATGCTTAGGGGTTGATTAGTTTAAATTAAGTATGGATTATGTGGTTAGTTAGAATAAATTAGCAATTTAATGATTCGATATTGCATGTTATGTGGTTAGAGTAGTGCAATTAGCAACTAGATAAGCTCTAGTATTTACCTAGATAGGTTGAGAAATTTTCTGGGCCCGTCTCGGCTTTTTATTAGGCTTTTCCGGCCTAAGTGTGTATTTTTGCTATTTATTAATTAATTTTCGTAATTATTTAATTAATTATTATTTTCTAGAAATTAGACCGTGATAGCCGGTGACCGGAATTTCATGCTGATCACAATGGTATGATTGGTTTATTTAATTAAGAGTTGGATTGTGCAAATTGAGTGTGATTTGTAATTTTGGGAATTTATCCCAAAATTTATTAATTTCAGTATTTAATTTGAAAATTACTGAGTGTCAGTTTACAGCGCAAAAAATATTTTTACCGACTATATAATTAGTGAGAGTTTATAAAGTAAATATATTATATTTTTGGTGGAGGCATACTGTGCACCCACACACGATTATTTTTATCGGGTATGATAAAAGTGGTGAAATGGTTAGTTGGGTAGAATGTCATACTATATCAGCTTGAGGGCTTTGATATATTAGCTTAGAGTAAGCAATATACTATAAGTATCGCACAGCTTCGGTGAGCAATTAACTATCGCATAGCTTTGGTGAGCAATTAAGTACCACACAGCTTTGGTGAGCAATTAAGTACTGTACAGCTTTGGTGAGCATTAGCTATATATTATATCAGCCCAAGGGCTTTGATATATCAGCTTAGAGTGAGCAGTATACGTTGTTATAAGCTTTTGGTGAGCATTTCTATCTATCTTCAGCTTAGGGTGAGCAATTCTTGATGTGATCGAACTTGATAGATAGTATTGAATGAGTTAACCAAGAGATGATCTTGATGACATGGAATCGATTGAGTCGATTGATCGATGACTCGATCTGATTTGATGCATTGATGTGCTGAAGTGATTCATTGAATTTATAAATTATATTGACTTGAAGGAAGGAATTAAGGCAAAAGTAAGTCCTCTGACTCGTGTTTGTACTTAGGCAGTCTTTGGGGCGTATTTTCTTCTAGTCGGGACTTAGGGGGTGAACTTGCTGAGACGTCGTCTCACCCTGTTGTGGGATAACATTTTCGAGTCCTTAGATGGCAGCTCCTCCCGAGCATTTTGGATAGCCGAAGAAGATCACAGAGCAGGTATCTTACATCTCGCTTCATGGGAGCCCGAGAGGATGGGTCTATGAGCTCATAAAGTCCGTGGTCTGGGTTGATGAGGCTCTACCTCATAAGGTACCCCATAAATACAAATCATGGTATCGACGTGCGCGGAATGGACAGAGAGAGGATCCCATACCGGAATCTGAGATACTTGTGTATGTGTTGAAAGTTGCTTTTGGAAAAGGGACAGCCGACCCTTTGGGTGGTTCAGTGGTGGACCCATACCCGTCGGATCCAGGATCCTCGATGTATTTGGAGGAGGACTCGAATGCCTGAAGATCTTTAGCACTCTACCCCCCCTGTTTTGCAGACCTTGTATATATATATCGACTTGTATTGTATATGACATGGTTTGTTATGTATATATAAGTGTGGTTTGGTTTTCAAGAAAATTGTGGTCCTATTTTCATATCATATATTGTTGTTGTCTGGGGATTATTTATTCGCTTCCGCATGCGCATTAAAATGAATGGGTTGGCGACGCATCCTAAGACGTCGCTATTTAATCGACCACTGAGGGATGGGCACGCACTTGGAAGATCGGGGCGTGACACATGATTTTGATTCCTATTTTTTCTAAGGATTATCTCTTTCCATGACTTGAACCGACCAAGCACCTTGCTTTTATACTTAATAAAACAAATCCATACTTTTCTCAAAACGTCATCAAGAAAGGACAACACATACCTGACAACGCCTTTGGATAAAAATTGAGATGGTCTTGATAAGTTCGAGTGTACACAGCCTACAATTTTTGATGTCTAATGAACTATTGTACTTAGCTTCACTCTATTGATTGTTCATGTCGCAATGTCCACAAAAGTTCAGCTTCTCAATTCGACAGCCTACTAGTAGACCTTTATGATTTAGAACAATCATCTCCCTCACTCATGTGTCTAAGTCTAATGTGCGACGATCATGTCATGTCCTAATTTAAAGCCTTAGAGAATCTAGCACACGAGCTAGTCATCGTCTTTCCTTGGAGGAGATACAATGTGCAATCTATTTTTCATCAACATCATATTAAACTCTAACCTTAAGACTCCTTCAAAACTCCATCTTCAGTGGAAATCCATTATATGAGTCCACCAAGAGCACTCGGTGAGATAAGATTCTCTTTTAGCTTTGGTACATACCTTATGTCACTCAACTTCACATCACTCCATTGTGCATCTTAATTTGAACTGTTTTGATCCTTACTACATTACAAGCAGCACTTGTTGACACCTAAATTTCGTTTTTAATACATTTATTTGCCTTTTTCGGATAGTAAATAATAAATAAATAAATAAATAAATAACCAAAAGAAAAACAAAAGCCAGCCCACCCCCTCTTTTTTTTTTCCACGCAGGCCCAAGGCCCAACCATTTTCCCCAAAGCCCGACCCCCTTCTTTTCTTCTTCTTCCTTCTTCCTTCTTTCCTCTTCTTCCCCCTACGCCTCTGCAACTCACGCGCACAGAAGACGACGACACGCGCGAAGGACGGCCTACGGCCGAGGGGAGTAGGCCGACGTCGGCCGGAGAAGATAAGATCGCGAGCGCCATCAATGCCAAGCACGCTTTGCTGGATGAGCTCGGATGGGACGCCGGTTCAGCCAAGGAGAACCGCTCGGCGCGCGAAGGGGACCGGCGGTCGAAGCTCCGTCGACCGGATTCCCTCGCCTATAAAAGGGCACTACCTTCGTCGAAGAACGGGAGGGGCAAGCTCTGAGATCTTCCCACTGAGAGACTTCGGGGGAGGAATCAAAGAGCGAGCGAGAGAGAACTCAGGTCGCGAGCTCGGCTGACCTCCCACTGAGAGACTTCGGGGGAGGTCGCCGGCGAGCGAGTCCGAGGAGGTCAGATCCGGCCGGTGGAGGCTCGGATCTGGCCGAAGTGAGAGAGAAGAGGGTCGAGCTGAGAAGCGAGGGGGAGAGATCTGGTCGAGCAGGGAGGGTTTGGTTCCGAGGGAGTCCCAGATCCGGAGGAGAGGAAGCCGAAGAAGAGGAAGGATCGTTTGGACGCCAGATCTGGAAAGGGGGAAACGTCTGCGAGATCAGCTCCCGTCGCCATCGTCGTCTGCCCCCACACCATCGCCATTCGATCGCTGCCGCTCGTCGTCCGCCCCAGCTCCACTGCAGCCCCGACGCCGTCACCTCAATCGAGCCCAGACGACGGCGCCTCAAAGCTGTGCCGCCACTGTCGCCTTGACTAAATCGAGACGCCGTCTCTTCAAGCTGCACCGCTGCGTTGTGTTGGCGCCGAGGACAGGTGACGACGAACCCTACTCACGCCATCCCCGTCGCTGCTTCCCCTCTCGAAACCTAACCACCACGCCACGAGCCCCGTCGTCGATCCGGTTGAATGGCCGGCTGCCGGCTGCGAAATCACCACCATCGGACGCCGGATTGCTGTCCGTCTGCCCCCCTCCGTCCCTCACCAGCGCCGCGAGCGAGCGAAGGAGAAAGGAGGCCAGGAACCGGGTCAATTCGCGGGTCTGTCGCGACCCGGTTTCCTTGTTTCCGGGTAGGGTTTCCCCGGGCCGGGTTGTGCGCATGGGCCGGTTTGCTATTGGGCTGCACCCTTTTGCGAAGTAGGCCCAATTTCGGCGAGTGGGCAGAGTTTTAAAAGAAAAAGGCAAAAGAAATCCGAGTCGGGCCCGCGTTGCAGGCCCGTTCGCGTGCGAGTCGCCGCCCGGTCGGACCCAACCCACGGATCCAACCCGGGTCATTTTTGATATTATTTTAATATAAAATAATATTTTAAGTAAATAAATAAATAATAAATATTTTATTTCAAAAAAAAATCAAAAAAATCAAAAATGTATTATTTTCAAAAAGTAATTAAAAAATGTTGAAAAATGTTTTATTTTCTAAAAAAATCAAGAAAAATCAAAAATACTTTATTTTCTAAAAAAACATTAAAAAACATAAAAAATATTAAAAAATATTTTATTTTCCAAAAAAATCAAAAAAATAAAAAAATTCCATATTTTCCAAAAAAATGCCAAAAACCCAAAAAAAGGTCAAAAATTCATGAAAAAGCCAAAAAAATTCATAAAAAGCCAAAAAGGCTGGTATTTTTCCAAAAATACCAAAAAAACAAAAAAATCCCTTTTATGCCAAAAAAATTAGAAAAAGACTCAAAAATGTTTTTCTTTCCCAAATTCCATGGAAAATCCCTCAAACATCCAAAAAAAACCTCAAGATTTAAACAAGATTAGGTACCGAAAGGGCACTAGTGATTAACTAGTGTAATCAAGTCCCCGATCCTAATTTCTCTGGTTGCGCAGGAGCGAGTATTTCTCCCGATACTTCGCTTGGGTTTCTAATCAACCTACTCCAAATTGATTAGTGGCAACTCCATTTTAAAAATCAACTTGCAGGTTAAAAACTTAGACTATTAAAGTCGCGAATTGGTGGACTTGGGAGAGTTCGGGCTTAACCGATTTCAGCCGAGCCATTAGCCTCCTTAGGCGCCCGTACCCGATTGCGGGCGCCGAAAAAAGAGGTCGCGACAGCTTGGCGACTCCGCTGGGGACATTTGAGGACTTAGGCCATTTTTGTCTTATTTAAAATTCTTTACTAACTTAGGTTTTTTTTCTTTATGCAGGTCAAAAGCTTAGAAATTTATTTTAATTTTGCTTAAAATAGATTATCTTGTGATTATAAACTGTTGTGCATGCTTTATTGTTTTAAACACTACACATGACACACACAACCCGGCCGCCGGACTCAGGGCCGCCATAGGATTTCTAGGATGGTGTTAAGAAAGATACGACCTCGAACGCGAGACTGCGATGTAGAGGTTGCCTTTCTTTTCCCCAAATTTCTTAGCCGAGGTTAGGAGGGTATGCTGCTAATGCGAGACTGCGACGGGCGGATATCCTTTTAATCTCACCAATCCTTCTCAGTTAGAAATCGAGCCGCACGTCCCATGCGCATGTCTTTGTGCTTGCCATTTTTCTTTAAAAGCAAAGTGATTTCTCTACTATTACTCAGTCTTTTTATTTGGCCCATGGCAATTTAGGATAAGCTTTTCAAGTCCCAATTTATATGCGATGGGGAAAGACGATATCCAGTTCATTCCTACTCCCAAGGCGGAGCTCTTCAGATGGTGGGGTCAATTGGACCAGTATGCCCAAGAGCACGTGAAAGCCAAAGTCGGTCACCTCCTATCATTGATTAAAATCACTGTTCGTCCTGAAGTCATACAAGCTATGGCGCATTTCTGGTGTCCAAAAACGACTACTTTCATATTTGGTAGATTTGAGCTAACCCCAACTCTGGAAGAATACAGTATCATCACTGGAATGCCTCTCGAAAGTAAGCTTGTCAGACCATCAACAGGCATCATCCCGTTGTGTGGATTAGCGCGACTTTTAAGAACTGAAGTTCATGTTATGAGGCAAATTCTTGAAAACAACCATAATACCTGCCCACTAGAATTTATGAATGCTTGTTTTCAAAATCAGCCTATGACCCAAAAAAGTGAAATTTTCCTCTTGGCCTTTTTCGGATTCATCATTTTCCCCCATCAAAGAAATGTCATAAGTCCTAAGATGGCATGGATAGTTGATCAGGTCTTGAGGGGGCAAAATTACGTAAACATGATTTTAACTGAAACATTCCTATCCTTTAATCGTTTTAAAGATAACACGGAGAAAATCATGCGGGTCTCTCCTGAAATTTTACAAGTCTGGTTCTTTTCCCACCTAAGTGAATTCCGAGACTTCATGCGATCGTCTCAAAACAAATACTTTCGAGAATCCATTACAAAAATTTATGGTTTTAGGACCATACATTCCCAATCAAAGCTGTTTAAATTGGATAAACTTCCTAAGAGACCCAGCTCCTGAAGCATTCCAATGGTGTGCTGGTTGGTTCCATGAAAAGAGAGCTCGCTTCGCTTACAAACGTTGCCGCCCAATCCCGTTGCTCGGCCTCACTGGCGCCATTCCCTATTACCCATATCGGGTGGCACGACAATATGGAGCCCTTTAGGAGATCCCACCGCCTTTCAAGAGGATGATCCCTCCAGTTCTTTTCAACACAAACCGTGACTACGCATTCGAAATTTCTATCGTTGAGGAAACCTGGGACAAATGCCATCGCAAAAGGATCGTGGTACCTGAAGGGCTTGAGGGAGAAGAAAGAGCCCACCACGCCTCTGCGGACTACATCCACAATCATCACATCCCGACAAGGTGGAAGCCATCGGTCCCTCGCTCAATCGGAAAGCAGCCCGCACGAGCAAGCGAGCTTACGCAAAGGGATTTGGGAATAGATCGAATACATATCTCGGAGCCGGTCAAGAAAGCAAGCAACCCTTGCGGGAACAAGGCTCCCCTGTCGCATATAAGCTAGCGGTCGTTGTCTTCCTTAGTGTTTATTTTGTGAAAGCTTTGTCCCTTTGTTTAGGGACTTTTCTTTAATATCTAGTACTTTGTTATGTCATTTCAAGTTCTAGATGCTAGAAGTCTGTAAAATCCTCTTTCGATAAATAAAAATAGATAGATCGTTGCCATGGGTCAATCTTTATCTACTCTGCGCTCATTCATTGTTTTCACAAAAACAGGTAATCATGAATCGCCAACTATCAGCCACTCGCGAATGGCCTCATGTGATAGGGGCCGATCAGAATGATGTACAAAATCGCCTCGCCAACATTGAAGATGGCGTAAGACAGATGTCCATTGTCCTTCGACAACTCTCGAGGCAAATGGAATCCACTCAAACTGAGCCCAACTCCATAGCTGCTTCAAGCACTGTCATGACACCTGCGAATTTGCCAGGAAATAGCCAGTATCATGAACAGCTTGAAAAGATCATGAAAAAGTTAAACCAGCTACAGGGGCAGAATCCCATGGACTTGTCCAATTACGCCGGCATTGAAATCCCTGAAGAGCTCAAAGCACCTAAATGCGAAAGGTATGCTGATACCTCTCGCCCAGAGACCTACTTGCAAGCCTACCTGGCCCGAAGGATGATTCAATTATACCAGTCAAGCTTGACTGGCCCTGCCTTGCGATGGTACATTGTCAGGAAGATTAGTCCCCTTAAAACCTTGAGGGAATTAATCCATGCTTTCCACCAGGAATATAATATTGACATCAGCCCTAACATCGCCTTACCCTATGAAGAACCGATGATCGCAGAGCGCGAGAAGCCGTTAGTCGCTGAGATAGGAGAAGAAGATGTCAATGAAGCCTTGCATGATAAATGGGCGACTGAGCAGCATCAAATTACTGAAAAGTTTCCCACTAGGAAAGGCAAGGAACCTGTGTACGAGATCAAAGACACGGAGCCTGTTCAAGACCGGGGCATGACAAGACAGCTCCCCAAGCTTACTCCAAGAGCTAGGGTCCAAAGAATACCAACCCCTATCAACTTGGAAAGTGAATCAGACAGTGAGACTCTAATGTCTCTCACTTCCCTTGACAGAACCGAGCTGGCAAAACGAAGAGCCTTACTCAAAAGGTCTGGACCAGAAGCCAAGAGAAGAAAGCCTAAGCAAATCAATTCAGCATCTGCCGACGAGCCACCGCACCAAAGCTCCGAGCATTCCCAAGAATACAGCTTTGAAGGCTACCATCCCCTAGAGTACAACCCCGAAGACTTCCCATCCTTAGAATATAGCCCCGAGGACTTCCAACGTTACTTTGACAATGAAACTGACGATTCATCATATAACTGTTTCCTACTCTCACCCGGGGATGAAGGCCCGTCAGAAGAGGAAACATACGTCTTTATCCGCTACGATCCTAATGAAGTACTAATCTCGTCCTCTGACCAAGAGGATAGCTTCAATACTTCATCCTCATTTGGAAATTTTGACCCAGAGGAAAGCAATGGGGTAATCTCGGTAGAGTCCAACTTCCCTGAAACAGAAAAATTCACCACTACGATGAATATGCAAAGTGGGAAAACCAAAGTGGCCTAACCAAGACATATCAAGCTCGTCTTGCCCCCATAGGATCATGACCCCCATAGAAATGTGGATACCCAATTTCCGTAGGTACAACGGCACGACTTGCCCCGTGGCTCACTTGTAGTATCTCCATGCTGAAATGAGTCAGTATTATGGCCAGATGTTATTTATAACTCAGGCGTTCCAAGAAACTCTTACAGGATCTGCACTACAATGGTTCTGCACAGCAAATATTCACCTCATAAAGGATTGGAGCGAGCTGACTACCACATTCTTGCATCAGTACCAAAACCAGATTGGAATTGAACTGCCTTGCGAGAGTTTGGCTTACTTCAGAAGAAGACCAATGGAGGATATCCGAGCATACGCAGGGAGGTGGAGGGCTTTCATGATACAAACCCACCCTCAACTGGCTGAGGAGGAGTTTATAAAACAATTCATAGAAGCTTTGTCCTGCAAGCATCGCAGTTGGCTACATGGGTTACACTTCCGTAGCTTTAACGAGGTAGTCATCGCATGTGAATATTTCGAGTCTACTGAAGGCGAGGAATTCAAAGACGCTTAGCTTCAAGACCAGCACTATCAAAGCGCTCCTTTACATAGGAGTTCTCATGAGTTTTACTTGTAATTTCATGTTTCTTATCTTGTCTAATGTTCTAATGTTGTACTTTCCATTCCAAGTACTCTAATGTACAGTTCTAATATTCTGTTTTGAGAGCATGAGGCGGTACTCCAAACCTGCCCAGTGATGCTATCCAACCATGAAAAAATATCATCCAAGGAGAATACTGAGGGCTGGGCTTCCTCATGCTTTTTCTCCCCCAAAGACGTATTTTGAAAATAAAAAATATTTTATCACCCAAAAGCTTTTGTCAAAACAAGATGATAAATTTAAGCACGTTTGTCTTTCTAACCCTCTCACTTCATGTCTCGAAGATCATTCCCATCTCTTGACTTAGTGTGACAGGGGCATTTAAAGCTGGCACATCATGTGAACTCGCCGAATTCAAAGACACTCTTCTAGCAAGGCATAGTGGGGCAAACGAAAAGATCGTCCCACTTCGAAGAAGGTAAGTTTTATCCTCTGAATATAATTTTGGAAATGATGTCCTCTCTCTTTTATTTACAGGAAACGAAAGATAGAACGTAATAGGTACAGGCATACGGTTGAAATCAAGCCGTCCCCGGGAGCTCTTGTGCACTCCACCTCGCTCCCGCCCAACTCCTTCACAAACCCGAACAATATCTTTTCCCTACAACGTGCCGAGCAACTAGATGTTGTTGTTTCATCAATGGGATTTCCAGCTTTGACGAGTCAAAAAGTGCATAAAAAGGAATTCCTTCTCTTGAATTGGCTACTGTCAACGGGAGAAAATCTAGACAGATGAAGCGGTCTCTAGCCCCTATTCTAAATGAGGACCTAGAAACCTCACTTCGTGCTCCGGATGCATGCTCTCCCAAGAAGTGATTGCCTTCGAAGAGAATTGGAAGTTTTGATTATCCATCTCAAATTCCATAGAAGCTTGAAGTACATGACTTTGCTCAATGCTGCTAATGGTCATATGGTCCAAAATAAAATTCCACGAAAAGAAGGCGTTGAAGATGAATCAACGACCAGCAACCATGCATACGTGGCCACAAATGAGGAAGGCCAATTGAAGGAAACATTGAACTATGTCAAGACGAAAAGGCTGTCATCAACATTCAAATATCCCTAGGAGTCAGCAAATACAAACTTTAGAGAAGAGTAATTTGGTATCGTTTCCAATACTCCCGATTAATGTCCGAACTCACTTTTGACATATTTTCTTCTATTGACAGGAAGCATAGGATTCAAGAAACAAGCTTAATAGTTAATTTGGACAAATCAAATGACATGTATCGATTTACCTAACTTGGTATGAAAGGACGTGTCGTCCAGGAGCCGGTTCGGTTAAATAAAAAAGGAAGTGCCCTACGGACACCGTCGACGCCTCTAGCCGAGTGGTATCCGGGAAGAAGCAAAACGGTCCGAAGTCGGGGGTTCGAATCCCCGACGCGGCAGTTAGCCGCTTGGTAAAAAATAAAAAAAAATAAAAAAATTTTTGCTTCTCTTGCGCTTGCAAATTACGAGAAAGCAGATGACCTAACGAAACAAAAGACATAGGACTTCGTGTCCCACTTACACTTCAGGTCCATCCAATACAGTGAAGGGTAATGTTGTATCGCTTCCAAGTTATTGGACTCTTGAAAGAGTTTTTGACTAACATGATCCCTTTTATCTGTTGCAGGATCACTTGACCGTAAAAAATGCGGATAACAAATCAAGGAAAGACATGTCAAATTCTGATAAGCTCTCCTAAGCGAAATGGCATCCTGAGTAATCACCAAAGCAAATGGCAGAAAATCTTCAGGCCTCAACTCGCCAGACTAATTGAGCTATTTGTACATCTTCTCTTCTGCGGGGCAAAAGCGAGAGATGCCCGATCAGATTCCCAACCCCGACCGATCATTCATGTGTCATATTCCTAATCAATAGGGACAACCATCGACGTCCATTTGCGAATAACCCTTTTGATGTTCAAAATCTAACATATTTGGAAACACCATTAT
Organism: Eucalyptus microcorys; assembly: GCA_014182515.1. Lineage (NCBI taxonomy): Eukaryota > Viridiplantae > Streptophyta > Magnoliopsida > Myrtales > Myrtaceae > Eucalyptus > Eucalyptus microcorys. The sequence continues at coordinate 3,792,587 of CM024565.1, read as the reverse complement.
GTTAGCCCCTAAAGTTGTCAATAGGGTATTTTTTGAGTCAAAACCATTCACTTGTTTTGAAAAGTTCAAACTCCATCATATTCGAAATGTTGCATGTCGTTTCCAGATGAATTATGCATGATGATTTTGCCTATCTAAGTCACTGATTCCACTGAGGATTATTAGAATAGACAGCTAAGTGAAGAATACAAGATCAATTGAGCATGCTGGATGAGGCACGTCAGAATGATGACAGGCAAGCTATATCCTACACAGAGTCCCCCCCATCTATACACTTGTGAGATGAGTGCAGAAGATTCCATGGTTGCAGGGTAAAAAGTTCTCTCGCGAATGGTACGATAACCAAAACAGTGAGAGGCATTTCATTGCTCACCCCATTGAGCCCCATACACTGATGAAATTTCTGTCCTATCCCCGTCAAGAACAACCCCTACACCGGGGCATTAGAAGCGAAGCGATCACAAGGTGAGAAGAGAGATAGAAATTTTCTTGCTCGCACTTGCATCAATCTTTGGGTGTCTTTATTGCATATGAATACTCACATTAATTTAAGTGCCCTAGAGTCATGAAGAGCAATTCTTTCTTTACGCACTTGTATCTATTGTACAACTCAATTGAGTGTGTAAATTCACCCTCACATGGAGGCAAAGCAGAAGCTACTGCCGTTTGAGCAGCATAATCAAAAGCGCCGGCAACAGATGAAGACTCAATAGTCTAACAAAGGCGTTTGCTTGAACTTGTCAAGATCATATCTCAAGCAACAAAAAAAAAAAAAAAAAAAAAACTGGGGCATAAAAAGCGGTGTACTGGTAAAAGCAAGGTCAATGCCCATGAATGAAGAACTGGAATAGAAATAGGGGCATGAAAAAGCAGTGTGCGGTAAAAGCAAGGCCAATGCCCCCTAGTCAAAAATGCAGCCAAGAAAATGTTGCTGTTGTGGTCCATAGAACCTCCATTTGACAGTGAGAAGAAAGACTGGTGACAAATGCTAAGGCAATCACCAGCTCTCATCCTTTTACACATGAATCAAGCCTACATTACATCCGATTGTAAAAGTCTCTTCAGACTAGGGGCACTTCAATTAATGTAGGATTTCATATGTCTATAAGCATCGCTTGAAGAAGTACGAGCAAGACTATTCTATCTTTTTTTTCGCAAGACTCTTGACTTGCAAACCTGGAGATGATCGTGTGGCACTTCGTTCATGAGCCTTAACCTCGACGGTCCCGTTTGATGAGCTATTGACCAAGTCTTCATCACAATTTCAACAAAGACCTCTCACATTGGTAAAGTCGTACCACTTACGAGAATACTCAGACCCCTGCTGACATGATGACAGTGAGAAGTGTGGTCCTTATAAATCCTGCATCAAATGGTCAGGATAGCCTTTTCCATGAGAGAGAGTGGAAAGTCCTAGATTGAAAGTCCCTCATCTGGCATGCTCAAGATATCTACATTTGGAATGAAGGTTGTCTTTCAAATTTTCCCCAGTGGAATTCGGATGATGCCAAAACTGACAAAATTGTCATGCATGAATCACATTTAAACTCATGAATTTACTGCATATACAATCATGTATGCATATTGTGCAAATAGCAGACATACTCTCAGAGATCAGAGATATTGCCAGGTAAGCATATCCCTGTCCCCATTTGTCTTAAAGTACCTATCACTTTGTCCGGTACTCTCTTCTTGACACTCGACCTATTCGAGTCGTCCCTTGAGTTTGGGTGCTTGCAATTGTCTCAGTATCCCATTGTCTTTGAGTACCCACCACTTGCCGGGTACTCCCTCTTAACGACACTCGACCTGTCCGAGTTGTCCTCAGAGTATTGATACTTGCGACTGACTAAGTATCCCTTTATCTTTGAATACCTACTGCTGTCTAGGTATCCCATTGTCTTTGAGTACCCACCACTTGCCGGGTACTCCCTCTTAACGACACTCGACCTGTCCGAGTTGTCCTCAGAGTATTGATACTTGCGACTGACCAAATATCCCTTTATCTTTGAATACCTTTTTGAGTACTGGTCACCGTCGGATATCCCCTTTTCCTGACACTCGACTTATTCGAGTTGTCCCCGGAGTATTGATACTTGTGACTGACCAAGTATCTCTTGGAATACCTACTGCTGTCTAGGTATCCCCATATCGTCAAGTACCCACCGTTGTCCAGGTACTTCCTTTTCATGACACTCAGCTTGCCCAAGTTGTCCCCAAGTATTGATATCTGCGATTGTCCAATCATTCCCCCGTTTTTGAGTGTCTGCCACTACTCAAGTGCTCCTTCTGTTGACACTCGACCTATTCATGTTGTCTTTAAATTTTTGATATTTGCAACTGTCCAAGTATCCCTTTGTCTTTGAGTATCAACCCCCATTCGGACACTCGACCTGCTCGAGTGGTCTTCAAAATTACACCATTGAATGCTAGTAGCTACTCAAGTATTCTACCACGCTATGTGCCTACGCCTACCCAGGTATGCTTTCTTACACTTGGACCGGCTGAGTGGTCCCAGGTTGTATCATTAAATACTTGTGTTCATCCAAGTATTCCAGTACTTTGTACACCTGTGGCTACCCAGGTGTTCTAGCCCTTTTGAGTGCCTGCGGCCATCCAGGTAAGCCTCATGCTACATTCAAGTTTATAATACCAGGAGGTGAGAGACCTTCACGAATATGCGGGGCACGCCCTCGATATTTCCTTTACCAGGAGGTGAGAGACCTTCATGAATATCCCAAGTACGTCCTCGATATTCCAACTACCAGGAGGTGAGAGACCTTCACGAATATACGGGGCACGCCCTCGATATTCCCAATACCAGAAGGTGGGAGACCTTCACGAATATCTCAGGTACGTCCTCGATATTCTCATTACTAGGAGGTAAGAGACCTTCACGAATATGCGGGGCACGCCCTCGATATTCCCAATTACCAGGAGGTGAGAGACCTTCACGAATATGCGAGGCACGCCCTCAATATTCCCTTTTACCGCGTCCTCGATATTCCAACTACCAGGAGGTGAGAGACCTTCACGAATATACGGGGCACACCCTCGATATTCCCAATACCGGGAGGTGAGAGACCTTCACGAATATCTCGGGTATGCCCTTGATATTCCCAACCGCCGAGGAAGGTGAGAGACCTTCACGAATATCTCGGGTACGTCATCGATATTCTCATTGCCGGTGAGGCGGGAGACCTTCACGAATATCTCAGGTACGCCCTCAATATTCTCATTACCAGAAGGTGGGAGACCTTCACAAATATGCGAGGTACGTCCTTGATATTCCCAATTACCAGGAGGTGAGAGACCTTCATGAATATCTAAGGTACGTCCTCGATATTCCCCTTTACCAAGAGGTGAGAGACCTTCATGAATATCCCAAGTACGTCCTCGATATTCCAACTACCAGGAGGTGAGAGACCTTCACGAATATACGGGGCACGCCCTCGATATTCCCAATACCAGAAGGTGGGAGACCTTCACGAATATCTCAGGTACGTCCTCGATATTCTCATTACCAGGAGGTGAGAGACCTTCACGAATATGCGGGGCACGCCCTCGATATTCCCAATTACCAGGAGGTGAGAGACCTTCACGAATATGCGAGGCACGCCCTCAATATTCCCTTTTACCAGGTACGTCCTCGATATTCCAACTACCAGGAGGTGAGAGACCTTCACGAATATACGGGGCACACCCTCGATATTCCCAATACTAGGAGGTGAGAGACCTTCACGAATATCTCAGGTATGCCCTTGATATTCCCAACTGCCAGAAGGTGAGAGACCTTCACGAATATCTCAGGTACGTCATCGATATTCTCATTGCCAGTAGGCGGGAGACCTTCACGAATATCTTAGGTACGCCCTCAATATTCTCATTACCAGAAGGTGGGAGACCTTCACAAATATGCGAGGTACGTCCTTGATATTCCCAATTACCAGGAGGTGAGAGACCTTCATGAATATCTAAGGTACGTCCTCGATATTCCCCTTTACCAAGAGGTGAGAGACCTTCACGAATATCCCAGGTACGCCCTCGATATTCCCAATTTCCAGGAGGTGAGAGACCTTCACGAATATCTAAGGTACGTCCTCGATATTCCCACTACCAGGAGATGAGAGACCTTCAAGAATATCTCAAGTACGTCCTCGATATTCCCTTTTACCAGAAGGTGAGAGACCTTCACAAATATCTCAGGTACGTCCTCGATATTCCCAAAATACCAGAAGGTGAGAGACCTTCACGAATATCTCAGGTATATCCTTAATATTCCACATATCAGGAGGTGAGAGACCTTCACGAATATCTCAGGTATGCCTTTGATTCTTCCTTCAAAGTTTTGTACTTGTGATAATTCAAAGTACCCATTCAATACCTGTAATCATCTAGGTACCCCTTCGATACCTGTAAACGTCCAGGTATCCTCTAAGAATTTGTACTTGAGATCATCCAAGTACCTTTTCGACGCCTGCAAAGGCCCAAATATCCTTCAAATTAGTACTTGTGAATATCCAGGTACTCATTGATATGCCTGTGAATGTCTAGGTATCTTCCAGAATCGATGCCCTGAGAAAGGTCGGCGCATCCTCCCGAGAAAGGTCGGGTTCCAACTGGTGTCTTCGACAAAAGTCAGACACCCCACAAATCGATGCCCTGAGAAAGGTCGGCGCATCCTCCCGAGAAAGGTCGGGTTCTAACTGGTGTCTTCGACAGAAGTCAGACACCCCACAAATCGATGCCCTGAGAAAGGTCGGCGCATCCTCCCGAGAAAGGTCGGGTTCTAACTGGTGTCTTCGATAGAAGTCAGACACCCCACAAATCGATGCCCTGAGAAAGGTTGGTGCATCTCCCGAGAAAGGTCGGGTTCCAACTGGTGTCTTCGACAGAAGTCAGACACCACACAAATCGATGCCCTAAGAAAGGTCGGCGCATCTCCCGAAAAAGGTCGGGTACCAATTGGTGTCCTCGATACAAATCAGGCACCCACAAATGAGATGCCCTGAGAAAGGTCGGTGCATCTCCCGTCAAGGCGACCGAAGAAAGGCGACCGAAGAATGGTTCGGGTCCTGGAGAAGCAACTTCCCGTCATGGCGACCGAAGAATGGTTCGGGTCCTGAAGGAGCAATCTCCCGTCAAGGCGACCGAAGAAAGGTTCGGGTCCTAGACAAATCATTGATTGTTTTAACAGGCGACCGAAGAATGGTTCGGGTCCGAGACAAACCACTGATTGCTCCAATAGGCGACCGAAGAATGGTTCGATTCCTGGAGGAGCAATTTCCCGTCAAGGCGACCGAAGAAAGGTTCGGGTCCTAGACAAATCATTGATTGTTTTAACAGGCGACCGAAGAATGGTTCAAGCCCTGGAAAAGCAACCTCTTCATATCACCAGGTGAGATGACGCCTTGATACTTGCCAAAACTCGGGGTTCACACCCTATCTCACTCACTCCCGGTAAGTAACTACAGGTATCTTCTTATCTGTCTCAGTATATGTAAAGTTATATTGCTCTTTTTCCGCATAGAATAATAAGTCCCAAATAAAATATAATCTACTACGTGTGCATGGATAAAATTTAGGCTTCAGTTTGTCTTTGAATGCAACCTCTGCGAACTCACCTTCAAAGAGGGGCAGCTGTTGACACCTAAATTTCGTTTTTAATACATTTATTTGCCTTTTTCAGATAGTAAATAATAAATAAATAAATAAATAACCAAAAGAAAAACAAAAGCCAGCCCACCCCCCTCTTTTTCTTTTCCACGCAGGCCCAAGGCCCAACCATTTTCCCCAAAGCCCGGCCCCCTTATTTTCTTCTTCTTTCTTCTTCCTTCTTCTTCCCCCTACGCCTCTGCAACTCACGCGCACAGAAGACAACGACGCGCGCGAAGGACGGCCTACGGCCGAGGGGAGTAGGCCGACGTCGGCCGGAGAAGATAAGATCGCGAGCGCCATCAATGCCAAGCACGCTTTGCTGGATGAGCTCGGATGGGACGCCGGTTCAGCCGAGGAGAACCGCTCGGCGCGCGAAGGGGACCGGCGGTCGAAGCTCCGTCGACCGGATTCCCTCGCCTATAAAAGGGCACCACCTTCGTCGAAGAACGGGAGGGGCGAGCTCTGAGATCTTCCCACTGAGAGACTTCGGGGGAGGAATCAAAGAGCGAGCGAGAGAGAACTCAGGTCGCGAGCTCGGCTGACCTCCCACTGAGAGACTTCGGGAGGTCGCCGGCGAGCGAGTCCGAGGAGGTCGATCCGGCCGGTGGAGGCTCGGATCTGGCCGAAGTGAGAGAGAAGAGGGTCGAGCTGAGAAGCGAGGGGGAGAGATCTGGTCGAGCAGGGAGGGTTTGGTTCCGAGGGAGTCCCAGATTCGGAGGAGAGGAAGCCGAAGAAGAGGAAGGATCGTCTGGACGCCAGATCTGGAAAGGGGGAAACGTCTACGAGATCAGCTCCCGTCGCCGTCGTCGTCTGCCCCCACACCATCGCCATTCGATCGCTGCCGCTCGTCGTCCGCCCCAGCTCCACTGCAGCCCCGACGCCGTCACCTCAATCGAGCGTAGACGACGGTGCCTCAAAGCATTGCCGCCACTGTCGCCTTGACTAAACCGAGACGCCGTCTCTTCAAGCTGCGCCGCTGCGTTGTGTCGGCGCCGAGGACAGGTGACGACGAACCCTACTCTCGCCATCCCCGTCGCTGCTTCCCCTCTCGAAACCTAACCGCCGCGCCACGAGCCCCGTCGTCGATCCGGTTGAATGGCCGGCTGCCGGCTGCGAAATCACCACCATCGGACGCCGGATTGCTGTCCGTCTGCCCCCCTCCATCCCTCACCAGCGCCGCGAGCGAGCGAAGGAGAAAGGAGGCCAGGAACCGGGTCAATTCGCGGGTCTGTCGCGACCCGGTTTCCTTGTTTACGGGTAGGGTTTCCCCGGGCCGGGTTGTGCGCATGGGCAGGTTTGCTATTGGGCTGCACCCTTTTGCGAAGTAGGCCCAATTCCGGCGAGTGGGCTGAGTTTTAAAAGAAAAAGGCAAAAAAAATCCGAGTCAGGCCCGCAACGCGTACTGGTCGCCGGCCCGGTCGGACCCAACCCGCGGATCCGACCCGGGTCATTTTTTATATTATTTTAATATAAAATAATATTTTAAATAAATAAATAAATAATACATATTTTATTTCAAAAAAAAAAATCAAAAAAATCAAAAATGTATTATTTTCAAAAAGTAATTAAAAAATGTTGAAAAATGTTTTATTTTCTAAAAAAATCAAGAAAAATCAAAAATACTTTATTTTCTAAAAAAACATTAAAAAACATAAAAATATTAAAAAATATTTTATTTTCCAAAAAAATCAAAAAATTCAAAAAATTCCATATTTTCCAAAAATGCCAAAAACCCAAAAAAGGTCAAAAATTCATGAAAAAGCCAAAAAGGCTTGTATTTTTCCAAAAATACCAAAAAAACAAAAAAATCCCTTTTATGCCAAAAAAATTAGAAAAAGACTCAAAAATGTTTTTCTTTCCCAAATTCCATGGAAAATCCCTCAAACATCCAAAAAAAACCTCAAGGTTTAAACAAGATTAGGTACCGAAAGGGCACTAGTGATTAACTAGTGTAATCAAGTCCTCGATCCTAATTTCTCTGGTTGCGCAGGAGCGAGTATTTCTCCCGATACTTCGCTTGGGTTTCTAATCAACCTACCCCAAATTGATTAGTGGCGACTCCATTTTAAAAATCAACTTGCAGGTTAAAAACTTAGACTATTAAAGTCGCGAATTGGTGGACTTGGGAGAGTCCGGGCTTAACCGATTTCAGCCGAGCCATTAGCCTCCTTAGGCGCCCATACCCGATTGCGGGCGCCGAAAAAAAAGGTCGCGACAGCACTGTACCACCTTCCATGCATTGATAGACAATAAACTAGTGTTTATAAAAAGTCCCATGATAAGAACATCTAGAGTCAAGCGCCCAATTATCCAAGTGAACTTGTGATGATGGTCAACACAATATCGACATCATTATAACTATTATTTGTTGTAGTATCAATATTACCATCGCCTGCAAAATCCTCAACTATTTTTTACTCTTCAGTAATGCCCAACCTTATCACGTTGATAACATTGATAATTCCAAATGTTAGACCTCAATTTAGAACAGCTCTTCCATCTGCTACCTCTAGAATCTCTATGTTCATCTATACCTTGGATAATCAAACCTTGCCCCGTATTTTGTGCTGAGTTATCTTCTGGTAAATTCTTTTGCCACTCCTTAAAAAATAAGAAATTCATCTCGTCAAAGGTAATTGTAGTGTTGTACCTTTGTAGCACTAAATTAGTGAAGTACTAAAAAATTCCAATAGAGACGTCAACAACATCATACCTTGTTTTTCATCAGACAATACCATATTGATAATCTTCAAGTCCATCATGAGTTTGTTAAACTCATTTAAGTGGGCCTTGATGGATGTGCGGTTAACCATCCAAAACTCAAACATTTTTTTTAGTATATAAAAGTAATTATTCGAATCCTTCTTCAGATAAAGGCCTTAAGTTTTACTCATAATGCTATGGCATCCTTCTCTTCGGCCACTTTAAGTAATACCTCATCCAACATATTCAATAGGATTTTACTTTTGCTTTCTCCATCAACTTTACCTAATCGGCCCCTTTCATTAGTTTTGGCTATTTATTCTTCCATCCAACTCATCCAATAAACCTTGGGTTGTTAATAGCGTATAATCTTAATGCTCCACAACCCAAAGTTACTGATCCTATTAAACTTGTCAATCTCAAATATTGCTATAGACATAATTGTAAGAACAAAGTTTCCAAATAGTGACCAAACAAGCAAAAGCCCAAATCAATACTAGAAACCCTAACTTAGCTTTGATATCGATTGTTGTAATAGAACGCATGAAGCTAACCAAAATTTGCAATTTAATCAAAGTGAAATTACCAAAGAAATAATCGAGGAATAATAAAGAATACTAGAGATTTATATGATTCGATCCAAGTATAGGTAGGTATTCCATGAGGAGAGCCAACCATAAGAAGTCCACTATGAATCCATAGAATACGGAGTTTATAATCGTTCATACACTTGAGTGTTTCTCCCACAAAAATTAAGCCCAAAGCAAACCCACACGTATTATTTCACAATCTATCACAAAGGCTCACTCAAAAAACTCTTAGAGAAAAAAGCTGATATTTCTCTTATGTGCTCTACCATATTTGATATCAAAGTAGTATATATATATTTCCGTTCGAAAACAGGATTGTTTTTGTTTTGAAAACCTACAAAACATTAACGAATCCGCTCAAACTAGAGACATTTTCCCAACAGAGATAGACAATAAGGACGAGAAAGAGTTTGAGGTCGAGCACTTGCCGTGATGGTGGTAATCAACAAGTGATGGCACAACGGTGATTGAGGGGCCGCTGGTGAATTGGGCTTGGCAGGCTAGCACGGACGATGACATCCAAATTCGATGTGTGCAGTCAGGAAGGAGGAGGAAGAAGAAGAAAATGAAAGAGAAAAGATGAATAATGATTTTCGGCTACTATGGGTCTTCAAAAGGAAAGCAATCGAAACTAGGAGAAAAAGCCTATGTAGGAATGGCGTGGCAGAGATGCGCTTTTCTTTTAAATTTGAAGAAGAAAAAAAAGTTAAGCTTCCGTAAAATGTGAAGAAAATGAGAATATGACAAGTTCCGTCTCTGACATTCAATTTTCCCTTAGAATCGGATAATTTGATTATCTAATTTTAAGGGGAAATGAATTTTAATACATGACAGTGTGTTAAAAGAAAACTTAATGGGTTTATATAAAAATAAAAGCAAATGTATTTAATTTATGATTCAACAAATTATATTGTGTTAATTACCGGGGTTGTATGTCCCTTTTCATACTACTAGTTCGATCACATCCAAGTGTTGTTAGCTCATCATCCAATTTTGGATGGTCAATTGTGTTTGCGCGCGTCAAAATCTTTCTAAAGTCACATAGTAATTAAGTGTAAGACGTCAAACATGAATTTAAAAGTTATGGGTATATTAAGAAACGCTATACAGCGTTTCATTTTTGTGTATTCCTAGGCCAACCAATATCGACGTTACTCTTTTATCCACTGGTTTAAGTGCACGGTCATTTCCCGTTAGTAATCCATGGCACAGAAAATTTATAGGATATGGAAGGCGAACCATAATATAAAGTCACTTAATCTTATAAAAAAAAAAAAGCAGTTTTGTAACAGCATCAAGAAATAATGTATTATGAGTTTACATAGATTTTACCAACGAGAGACTTTTCTTAAGTTATCGCACTAACAATTAAGTTTTGTCATTCTTTGGTGTCATCTAATGAGGGATTAATGTGACATTCTTTTATTGTTTGAATATGATTTTGTATAATTAACTATATGCCATATAAATGAGATTGGATATGTTACATCGTGATTTGACTAATGAAATTATCTGAAAAAAGTCAAAACTAATGAAGTATTTTCACCCGTTTATAATTCGTTTTTCCGAACGGAGGTCATTAGATATAAACCTAAATATGCAAAGTGAAGTGGCTTTATAGTTCTAGTTTAGTGATTTTTACCTGAGCCTTTTCAAAACTGGCATCTTATACCCTCGACTACTTCTTTGATCCTAACCGGAAACTATTTTCGCTAATTCTCTATACTTCACGTCAAATTAATTTATCCATTAAATATAATGCTAATAATGGACTTGGAGCAGGAACAAGTTTTACTTAGGAAAATCCAAAACATTTTTGTTTTGTTCCGGGGTTACAGCGTTCAGCGGAATCAGCTAGATCCAAGCAAATCCAATAGAACTTGCCTCATCATTGAATTTCAATACATTTTGTTTTGTCTTTGGCTTCTTTTTCTGTGGCACCAACGAGTCGCACATCGATACATCTCTTCTTATATGTGAAATTCTCGCCATTATAAATATTAACACGTAAATTTATGTATATATTTGTTAGATTTGTTTAATATTTGAATAATATTTTAGATTCTGACAGGCTAGCTAAAATTGAATGGACTACACGTCGATAATATCTGCTAGAGCGTCGCCGTTTCGAGCTTACGTACGTAGCGAACAAAGTACGCATTACTTTTATTAGAACATCTTCCTCCTTTCGAATTTTTTATTTTCTGGCTCCGTGAGAGTGAGGTAGTTCGAGTGACAAAAGCTCCCTCTTAGACCGCAGGGATGAGCTTTTGCCTCGTCTTCGATGGCGTGCCGTAATGAAAGGCGAAAAGAAAAAGAGGAAGGGAAGAGGGCATGATGATGAGGATGAATGATTTTTTCTTTTCTAACGGGGAAACGAAACGCCTCTCCTCTCCCGCCACTCCCCCCAAACAAATTTCCATTTTATATTTTTAATGGCGGAATTTTGCGCTCGCAAGGTATCCTGTACCCAACAACGCGTACCCCACTCTCTCTGCACGAGACCACTCTCTCCTTACGTACCGTCGCACCTTATCATCATTGTACTTCTTCTTTTTCTCTCCCAATTCCGTCATTCATTCATTCATATCTTCGCGATCTCTCGAGTTACCACTAACATTCGAGGATCGGAAAATGGAAGTGCCGGTGATCGATCTGTCGCCGTACCTGGAGATCTCGCCCGCCCTGAGCAGCTCCCGCCCGGAGGAGGTGGGGGACCAACTGGGGGCGTCGCTGATGGGGCTGTGCGGGGAGGTGAGCCGGATCCTGAGGGAGACGGGGGCCCTGATGGTGAAGGATCCCAGGTGCTCCGCCCTCGACAACGACCGCTTCATCGACATGATGGAGAAGTACTTCGACGCCCCTCCTCACTTCAAGCGCTTCCAAGAGCGTCCTCACTCCCATTACCAGGTCCACCCCCCCTTCCTCCCCCTCTCTTCTTCTTCGGCTTCCTTTCGCTTACCGTCTCTAGCTTAGCTTGTTCACACAAGTCATCGACAATATTCATGTTATTTTAGAGCGTCATGCCTTTGGAGAGGTCTTTGCTTTTCGCATTTGTCCTCCTTGCCTTCAACCTTCAACTTTTCTTGTTCAGCTTAATGAGTACTAAAGAAAAAAAAAGAAGCTCAATCCAAGTATGTTTTCTTAGCTATGGACTATATAGCACCGACATAGACACGCAACACTCGACATGACATGACACGATACGTCATTTCTAAAAAAATAGAGGATTTCGACACGTTTCGACATGTTATATATTAAATATATATTTTAAAAATAAATAAATAATAATAAAAAGAGCATAAAATTAATTTATACTAAAAGTATTAATCTAATATTTGTTAATATCATTCATTGTTTTAATTTGACTGAGATTGAACGAGAAATTCATAAATTACAAACACGAAAGAGTAAACTTGAAGAAACATGTCCTGTTTTCTTATACTTATCGGAGATTAGTAAAATTTCTTACAGTTCTAGACAGAGTTCGGAGTTCGTGATATAGACTAACTTGAAGCTCCTCTGCAAAACAAGGTTCGAGAATGAAAATTCAGGACAAGAACTCTCGAAGTAAGACCAAAAGAAAAGAAATCACTAAATTTGTCACAAAAACCGTGAGAGATAACTCACAAGCCAATAACATAGACTAAAAAAGATAACTCGCAAGCGATACTTACGAGAGGCGGAAAGAAGCAAAAAAAATTGTAACTTTAAAGTATGTGGGGGCAACGGAACAACACCGATGAGAAGAGGGGCGCTCTATTGCCACTCACGGGAAGATCAAAACTTACAGGTGAGAAACTTAAGAGTAATAATTTTCTTCTTTCCCCTTTATTTTTGTTATTTTCATTATTTTTTCATATATTTACATTTTGACCCATCAAGTATTGAGAATTATTAAAATTGACCCCGTGCATGTTGGAATCGCGTGTCAAAATTTCGGACTTGCGTGTCGGAGCGTGTCGAAAAGAGTTGACCACGTGTCGGATTTTCCGACACTCGTTGATCGCGTGTCGGAGAGTATCGGACACGTGTCGGAGTGTCGAACGCCACATGAAGACTTCCGAAGAGTGTTTGTGCTTCTTAGACTATGGATGGATGAATTCGAGGATAGACAATGAGCTAGTGCTTCAGGTGTTTTTTTTTTTTTTTGACAATGGGAGCGCAGTACAACGGGAGACTAGTCTTTCCGTAGCCTGTATTCTCAAGTAGGGGGGGCTTTGGTATGTTTGTTAGAGCTGATGATGTGAATTTTCACAAGAGCGCGAATGGAATGAGGATATGACAGGTTGGAGTAACCCCTGAAGGCGTAGAAGTTCCCAAGAGCTTGGTGGTCGAAGAAATCCAGGCGAAGTTGAAGGCAATGCCCGAGGAGGTCCGGCCAGCTATCCCAAAGGGCCCGGATCTCAAGTGGCGGTACATGTGAAGAGTAGGCCCCCGGCCGTCGAACACCCGCTTTCAGGTCTTCCATCTCCTCTCTTTGCTTCTTTGCGTTCTCTTTTTGTCCTCCCCTCTGTGCCCTGGTTATTCATTGACCCGTCTCTTAAGCAGGAGCTGAATTCGGAGCCTGTCATTCCCGATGGTTTTCCTGAATGGAAGGAGACCATGGATGCCTGGGGTTACAAAATGAAATCAGCAGTAGAGGTGATTCACCAGCACGATCCTTTATCCGCTCATACTTGTTTTCATTGCAATCAGTTGAATATTTTTTGTCTGATGTAATCCAATATGGTGCGTGGGCCGTCGCCGAAATGGCAGCAATTGGCTTTGGCTTGCCAAAAGATGCATTCACTTCTCTGATGAAGCAGGTGATGATCATATAGCTTTGAATTTTTCTGCAAGTTCTGCTCGACTTCAGCTCCGTCATCGAAATTGGAGTTTGGAAATGAAAAACTAGTCTGAGTGAAATTCCTCCATCATGCATCCTCTCGGATAATCTTGAATGTGATGTTTCCCACGTTTACCACTTATTAGCAGTGTAAATCCACACCATGTTCTTTTTTTGGTAGAAGTATGAAAAAGATATCATGAAGCAATACAGTGTCCCCGTTACTCATAGTGACTTAATTAATCATTCTTCACGCTGTAGCTCACGCAGAAGACCTTTGAGACCATTGTTGATATCTTCCTGACTTCTTGCCAAACTTGCTACCCTCTGACCAAACAGAGTCACCGCTTTTTTGCATTACCTTGATGGCTTTGTTAAAGACTTAAGAATGTGCTGTGGCAGAGATGGGCTTTGCTGGCTGTCTTCGAGGGCACTTGTTCTAACTGGAAATCTTCATCTTTGTTCATTCCTTGTTCTATTTAATGTTTCATGTGATGAAGTATGGTTTTCAATTTCCACAGGGACCACTTCTTCTTGCCCCAACAGGAAGTAACCTCCGCCAGTATGGGCAGGAGGGAACCGTGTTTGCTGGGTATCACTACGACATTAATTTTCTTACTATTCATGGTAGAAGTAGATTCCCTGGCTTGAACATCTGGCTAAGGAATGGACAAAAGGTTGAAGTGAATGTTCCTGCAGGATGTCTTCTTATTCAGACTGGAAAGCAGGTAGGGTAATGCAGAGGCAAGCTCTGTTATCCACTCTGAGAGACATTGATGTCAAAAGGAATAGTTTAGAAAAGTCACTCCTCTTATTTTCCAAGCTATCTTTGAGTTTCATTTTTCTTTAAAATATCTCCAAGATCATTCCAAGCTTTCACTTTCATTTTGCATTGTCAATAACTCTAATATTATTTCCTGGCGTTCCTTGACCTGACTTACCAATATTGATTTACATATGTTACCTTCCTCGTGCAATGGCATTGTACTGCAGATAGAGTGGCTAACTGCTGGTGATTGCATGGCCGGTATGCATGAAGTTGTTGTAACAAGTCGGACAATGGATGCTGTGGCAGCTGCATCAAAGCGAAATCGCAGCCTCTGGAGGGTATCTTCAACAGTGAGTATCAATATGGGCCGCTACTGTCGGTATTTGGATAATTGTGTTAATTTTATATGGACCTTGCAGTGCTCAGTTTAAATTATGATCAAATTTATGTGTATGTTGTCTGACTTATTTTATCTGCCGTGTGTAGCTGTTTGCTCACATAGCAACGGATGCCATGCTGAAGCCTTTAGGCCATTTTGCGGATTCCCCACTTGCAAGCAAATATCCACCCATGTGCGCTGGAGAATTTGTCAAACAAGAACTTGCTGTGATCAATCTGAAAGGAAGCAAAGGAGAATCCTGATACTCTTGTTCCTTGGACGACTCTGTTCTTTGAATAATCAGAACAGCATAGCATGTTCAATTAATTTGAAACATAACAAACTGCGGTTGTTCTTTTTATATCCCTTGTTTGCTAAGTTTAGGTCAGAAGGCATTAGAACCATGAAAAAAAATCCCAAATTTATGTAGAATGGTGCTGCAAGGACCGCTCGTGCCTGTGTTTTTAGTTCATTGGTCTGGCTAATCGTGACTTCAGTCAGATAATAATATACATTTACTTGTGACAAATGCTCTCGGAAACTAATTTGATCTGTACTATTCTGAGCCAAAAGGCCAAAAATCGTCAACAACAATTCTAAAGGGTGCTTTTGTGAAACTTAGATCATCTAAGGTGGTCTATCATTTCCAAAATGTCTCTCAGGCATCATCAGCAAACTGCAAAGCTGCTTAACAGGTTTTATTTCAACTGTTATTTAATCCGTGCCTTAGGATCAAGATGGATTCAAATTTAGGCAGCATTCAATGTTTCTGGATCTATCTAGTGCAGAATAAAATACCAAAACTTGAGCATGAGTTTTCCTCTTGAACAAAATTAAAACATAAGGTGAAGACCGTATATTGAGAGCCAACAATGACCAAATGTTTGACAAAACAACATTTAGGTACATAAAAACCCACACTTATTAATTGGCTCACTTCCTCTCACTTTTCCTACGTGGGACAAGGAAACATATACTTAGTTTATTTTACAAACAAACTTCCAACACCTAAGTCAATCCAAATGGCCCAAAAAAAAAAAAAAAATTAAGGAGGAGGAGGAGGGAGGGGAATGTGTAATTTGAGTAGCAGGGAGAGGGGCTGGGAATGCAAATTGCAATGGAGGGAGGAAACCTGCGATACCACTAGAGCACAAGAGAATCCATCCATCCAATCGAAAGAAAAGAAGGAAGGTCGTAGAGAATCGAAAGTGAGGTTAACAACAAGAAAGGGAAGAGACCCGCGCAGAAAGCTCCACGAGTAAAAGGGCGAGGATTTACGCAGCAGCAGCAAAAGTACTTATTTAAAAGTTGAAGAACACCCGTTACATTAACATCCACATAAACACGCAAATGATTGACAAAGAAGAGGAGGAGGAGGTTGTGGTATTGATTGTGAGTAGCAAGGGAAAGAGGGAGGGAGCGGGCGAGTGGCCAGAATAATTACCCAAAGAGAGAAGGGCAGGTCCGTTGCAGAGAAACTCAGAGAGAAAGATGGAAGGGAGTAGAGGTGTCAAAATTGGTCATTGACCCATTTATGGTTAAATGGTTCGTTAATGGGTCAAGCTTTATTTCTTAAAGCACCCATAATAGGTTTTAATGGGTTAAGACTAAGGTTCGGCATTCCCAAGGGACTTTCAGCCTCCAAAGCTTCTTGGAGAAATGCTGGATCGTTTGGCAACCATTTTCAAGTAACTTTTAAGTGAAAACCAGCATTAGGAAGTCTAAAAGCCCAATGCTAGTAGGGACTAGCTTTAAGCTTTCAGCATTTGGCCAAATGCTGAAACTTATTTTTTTTCTTCAAAAATTATTCTCACTCATTCCTCAAATTTCTAATTTTGCCCTTGTTATTATTTTTTTAAATGCCAAAAGTAATGCTAAAAAATCAAATATATATAAATGCTAAAAAAATTAAATATATTTTTGTCTTTTAAAAAAATTATTTATATACTGGATTTTTTTAACATTATTGTCAAAATTTATATTTAAAAAGTTGCGTACATTATTTTTTTTTCAATTTTAAACAAATAAAAATTAAAAAATTCCGACGAAGGGTTTGGTCTTTTTTAAATATATATATATATATATATATGTATTTGATTTTTTTAACATTATTGTCAAATTTTATATTTAAAAAGTTGCATACATTATTTTTTTCAATTTTAAGCAAAATAAAAATGAAAAAATTCTGATGAAGGGTTTGGTCTTTTTTAAAAATATATATGTATTTGATTTTTTAGCATTATTTCAATTTTATATTTAAAAAAGTTGCATACATTATTTTTTTTTTCAATTTTAAACAAATAAAATTAAAAAAACTAATATTAATCACCCAAAGGGCTTTTCAAATGTGTTTTCTACTAACCATCATTTCTCTCAAAGTTGCTTCTCAAAGCATAATTTACCAAACAATCTTTGTATTTATCTAAAGTCTTTTAGGCTAAACTGCTTTGAATTTTCCCAATGGGCTTTCAAAATGCTGAACCAAACGCACCCTAAGATATATGGGTCTTATGCATTTGGAAAAACTTTTTGGGAAAGTCTTTAAGAAAATGCAAAGATGTTTGAGTTAAAGGTGTTTTTCAAAATGCTACTGTGTTTGGTAAATTATACTTTGAAAGCCCTTTGAGCAAAATGGTGTTTGAGGAATTATATTTACAAAAGATCTTTGTGGTAAAAAAAAATTATAAAAAGAAAAATTAAAAAAAATTGACCGGCAAGGGCAGTGGCCGCCAGCGACCTCCGGCGACCCCGGATCTGGGGCGGCAAGGTCGCGCGACGTCGCCTTGACCTCCAGTGACCCCGAATCTGGGGCGGCAAGGTCGAGCGACATTGCCTCGACCTCTGGCGACCTAGATCCGGGGCGTCGAGGTCGCAGGAGGACCTCACCGCCCTGGATCTGGGTCGCGGCGAGGTCGCGGGAGGTCGCATGACGCCGCCGCGACCCAAATCTGGGGGTGGCGAGGTCGCGCGACCCAGATCGGGGGCAGCAAGGTCCTCTCGTGACCCTGCCGCCCCAGATCTAGGTTGCGGCAACCTAGACCTCGCCACGACCCAAATGGCGTGGCGGTCGCACCACCCCTTGGCGTTGGTTGCGCCACACTCCGACGACGGTCGCCAGTGATTGCTTGCCTTTCACCGGCGACTGCTCGCGGAAGAAGAAGAAGAAGAAGAAGAAGAAGAAAAAGAAGACAATGAATAGTGAGGGCAAAACCGGACAAACGAAAAATTAATGAGGATAATTTGGGAAGAAAAAAAAATTTTAGTCCCTCAAGCTCAGCATTTTTAGTAAGCTGAAAGCCCAAGGCAGCCCCCAACTTGCCTTGGGCTTTCAGCCTTGTGAAGCTGGCATTTGGGGAACGCAATCCCAAAAACAAATGCCAAATACACTTGCATTTGCCCAAGAGGCTTTGGACCCCTAAAGAGCTTTGGGAAGTGGTTCCCAAATGCACCGGTTTGACAATTCATTATGTAAATTTGAGACTCATTACCTAGTCAGACCCCACTTTTTATGGAAAAGATGAATCTGTATGACACAATGACATCCTAGTTAATCTCAACTACCATGGACAAACAAGATAAAGCAATCGAATCATTTCATTTTTTTTTTTTTTTTTTGGGGGGGGGGAAGGGTTCCTTTTTCCTTGGTTTGAGCATGGCTTTAGGAAGATCACTCTACTCTACTGAAAAATCTACTAAAGGATCAACATAGGTTTCAAATCAAACATTATCAATGGGTCATATTAAATTAGTTTAGAGTTTGGACAATAGTGTAGTAATAGATGGAGGGAATCGCTAGGCAGTAAGCTGAGACTGACCTATGATGTTAATATAGCGAAATTAAAATAAATTCTTATTGGGGATTAAATATCGTCTGCTTGATTAATGTCAATCTATGGTCCATCACATTATCTAACACATTAGTTTTGCAGACCCGGTTCTTCATATACACACTAATTAACATATCAATTTGCCTTTTAAATAATTAATATTTTTTTCCTGACCAAACTAGATATTAATGAGGTATATATATGTTAGATAAAACCTCCTCTTCTTCTCTCATCTCTGGTCAGTGTCTGTCTTAACACTCCCTCAGCTATTATAATATTCTATCACTCTCTTGGGGGTTTCTCTCTCTCACCCTCAGCATGGGAGAACTCGCTCATCATCATCCACAGGAACTGCAACTCCACATCGCGGGTAAGTCCAGTTCTTGAAGAATTTATCAAAATATCTGAACTAATCGAGTTCCCAATGGATTATACATCAAGCATTAGAAGCAAAACGATGAATTGGATTGAGATGGGGAAGGGGGCAAAAAATAATCACGGTGCATATATTTACTTCTCTCCTTACTGCTCTGTGTTTTGTTTTGTTTTGTTTTGTCAATTGGAGATTCAATTGCTCAAATGTGTCATGTGAACAAGCTAAAACTTTCAAAAACATAAGCTCCTACTCCTGGACATTGACGAATCCTACGACTTTTTACTTCGGCTTCTTCGCCTGGACAAGCAAAAATACATAAGTGCCTTTTTTGGCCCAAATTTCTTGTCATCCTGCATTTTAGCTTTTAGGACAAAAAATCAATTCTACACTGACATGGTTAATCTTTTGAAAATCAAATCTATGTTAGATCCGTAATTAGCCGCTAAACCAACTATTTTGTCCCACTAAAAGCCATCCATTAAGGGCGCATCATCACTCATTTGGCCAAGAGTAAACGGATGCTTAAGTTAAGTCCAATTTTCAGTCACCACTAGATTAAGCATAATGCATCTTGATAGTGTGATTCAACACCAAAAATACAAAACTTTTTTGACCCATTATTCACTTATTACAGTTAGCTCTGAACGGTGATTAGAACTGGGAAAGTAATTTCCTTTGCATCATCATTTTTGCAGCAAATTCCACCCCTTTTTGCATGACCAAGATTTCATAGACGAGTACATGATGTCCAATAAAATTGCGTTATATGTTTTGAAAAATTAAACTTTCTTATTTTATTTTACTCAACCGTGATAGCAATTGAACTGTATATTCTTGCTACTCCATATGTTTCGAATGACATGTCTGCAATAGAGTGTATGTGCTTTCACTTCATTTGACAACAGTATGAAACATTTGGTAATCATTTATTAATTACAATGATAATGCCAATGAAAAGTCCTTGCGCCCAAGATCATTAACCTGGGTAGACAACGTTGTGCATTGGAGATGGACTTGCTTTGGTCCCACGTACAATACGTGCGATATCATGTACACGTCATGGAGAATCAAGTGAAGATGTTATAGCATTTATCAATCCTAGCTGTTTTCCCCAAAAATAAAAGGTCTAGATCCTAGCTATATCCCCAAAAAATGAAAGCTCTAGTTCTTCACACGAAGAAAGATGTTTAGAAAGTAAAACTTTAGCTTAAACACCTTGTCTTGACACATGTTACTTTGTTATAAACGTAATGTACTTGCTAAATTTTATCTGGTCATAGTAGTCACGTATTCAGATTCATTGTGACTAGTCACCAAATTCTACTATTTTTTGTACCATTAGTGCTCTCTCTTACTAATTAAAACCCTTAATCAATTTGCTGTTTAACATATGACCAGGTGATCAAGAAGTGAAAGAAGAGAATTCATCCCTTCGCAGACGCATCATCACCAATAGTCAAGCAACAAGAACCCCTAAGACCATGAACTTCTGGTGGTGGATTAGAGTGGCTCTCTACTCACTCTTTGTGTGACATCCCAGATTTTCACTTCTGATTTCTATTGAATAAATCGGGCATTTCATTGACGCGCCTATAGGGCTGTTCTAAAAGCTGATCACTCTCGAGATAACTAGACTATCTGGGAAAACCATTAAGGAATTCCAAAGCAATAGACTCGAGAATTCGACCAGGAATCGACTTCTCGACCTTACTCATCTTTAAAGGCCATTACGGCACAGTATAAAATCGATTTGAAATCAGAGATAGGTCTATTCGACGGAGATGTGCGGCTAATCGTGGGTGACACCACAAAATTGGAAAATTCTCGTCGACCGGCCCTAGACTGATTCTTTTGTCGTTTTGGTACCTTGTGTCTGTATTTGAATCCTCGAGATTTTCACGACAACCGAGAGTCGCCAATGTGTCGAGTGGGTTTATTGTGGCTCGAAAAAAATCGACCACGGGTCATTTGCACTGAAATTTTTTTGAAAATTACCCGGTAGCTAAGTCATGCTAGAAATGCGTCAAATGGAAATTAACCGTGAATTCGAGCCTGATTTCATAAATTGAAAGTTCTGTCGTGTCACGATCTTTTTTAGGAAAGTCGACTCATCTTCTGAAAAATTTCCAAAGATTCCGAGATTTTTACGAAAAAATCGATTCGGACGTCATGGAAAATTAACGGAAATTCAGATAGGCCAAATTAAAGAAAATTTGGACTTCCAAGCCGAGTCTTTGAGTATCGAGGATTTATAGAAAACTATACTGGATTTTTCTATATCAAATTTTGGACATCAATTGGGGAAATTTGTTAAAGAAATTAAGTCCAAGATTGAATAAATTCGAAATTAGGAAAAGGGCTGCATTTTTGGGCATCAAAATGGGATTATTGGTGAAGATTAAGCAAGAAAGAAAATGAGGGACATGAGGATAATCTTGAGGGCTGGTAGGACCATGAAATGATGAAATTTGATGTTTATCTTGACTTTGGCAGCCTTCCTTTGGCTTCTCGAGCACGGTTCTTCTCCCCCACCGTCTCTTCGCTCGAGCAACTCCCCCGTTAGCTTCTGTTTTGTTTTCATTTTTCCCTGGCCGCTTGCTTCTGTTCTCGCTTTCATTTTCCTCACCAATTGTTTTCCCCTCCATTCACGAAGACCGCCGCATCATCATCATCATCATTTAGTCCACCCCCCTGCAGCGACACAGTCCAATTATTCGTGCAGCGTCACCCACCAAAGCCAAGTCCACGATCTCCATCTTTGCTCGTTTTCCCCTGCCGCGTGCCAGCCCCCCACCGAGCGAAATCTCCACCGCTTCTGCCAGCCATCTTCGTTTGTCTCCTTGGTCAACAGCTCACTCCACCGAAGCTTTCGTTTGACCACACATCCTCACGCCAGCAAAGCCCGAAGATTTCTCACCGAAGCTGCTCTTCGTCCGCGCGTCTCCACCAAACGGCCGCAAGCCGCACGAAGCCACGCCAGTTCCACCTTCTCGCGTCTTCAAACCGCAGCAAAGCAGGCCATCTGCTTCGGTCTTCCTTCGCTCACGCCAGCTGGACCGAGCCCATCTCCACGTGATTCCAGCGAAGCCAGAAGTCCAGCCCAGCTCCATCCAGCGTCTTAGCCCAATTCCCAGTTTTGGGCCTGGTTCAGCAGCCCAAGAAGTCAAGCTGTGGCCCAAGAATTTTCCAGCCCATCTTCATCTCAGCCCAAGTGAGCCCAGCAGTCCACAACTTGAAGTCCAGCCCAACTGCGGCCCAAGATTTCAGCAGTCCAAGCCCGTGAATTTCAGCAATCCAGTCTGCAATTTCAGCCTTGGGTCCAGCCCATTAGAAGCCCAATTCCGAGCCCAAGCCCTTCCAAGCCCAACCGCAACTTCAGCCCAAGCTTAGCAATTTGTTGTAGGCTTGCAAGGCTTTTGGGCCCTGCCTGAGTGTCCACCAACGCCGCCGAAAATTTGGAATTTGGCTACTGTTGCGCCGTCGTCGCAGTGATCTGGTCTCCGCTTTTAATCAAGTGAGTTTTGCTCACTAATCTCTTATTAGTAGGTTAATGATGCTTAGGGGTTGATTAGATTTAATTAAGTGCAATTAGGTGGATAGATTAGAGTAGAGCAATTATTTTAGAGCCTTATTAATGCATGTTAAGTAAATGGTTAATGAAATTAGTAAGTAGACTCATGCTATTATTTATTGAACGAGTCTCGAAAATTTTCCAGGTCTATTTCGGCTTCCAATCAGGCATTACAGGCCTAAATTGGATTTATTGCTATTTATTTAATATTTTCGGAATTATTTAATTATTTATATATTTTTCGGAAATTAGGCAGGGATAGCTGACGACCGGAATTTTATGCTGATCATTGTGGTGTAGTTCGTTTATTTATTGGAGCTTTGATTTGTGCTAAATTGATTTAATGGTGTTTTTAGGATTTTATTCCTAAATTAATTAATTTTGGTAATTGATTGGAAATTAACCAAGTGTCGGTTTACAACGCCAAAAATATTTTGGTAGACCATATAAAATGGTGGAAATTATGGAAGTGAAATTATGATATTTTGGCTAAGGCTAACTGTGTACCCACACACGATATTTTATGGGGTATGATAAAAATGATGAAAATGGTATACTATCTTGGCCTGGGGGCCCTTAATCTATCAGCTTTAGGCGAGCAATTTATTATCAGCTTTGGACGAGCATATAAATAGTATACTATAGTATTAGCTTTGGGTGAGCATATATTATTAGTTTTGGACGAGCATATATAGTATACTATGATGGCCTGGGCGCCCTAATCATTCAGCTTTGGGAGAGCATATATACAGTATCAGCTTTGGACGAGCTATACTATATATTTTCAGCTTTGGGTGAGCAGTCCTAGACTAAGGTCGGACTTCTAAATAATATTGAATGTACCAACCAGGGGAAGGTCATAATGACATGTAATCGATTAAGTCGATTGATCGATAATTCGATCTAATTGGGTGATGTCATGTGATCATGTATATCTGATATATATACTGACTTACATGAAGGAACCGAGACCAAGGTAAGCTCTCTAACTCGTGTTGTGCTTAGGCAGCCTTTAAAGTGTATTGACTTCTGTTGACACCTAAATTTTGGCGATCTTAAAGAAATAAAATTTGCATAGCATAAAAAAAAAAAGGAAAATAAGGGAAGGATCAATCTGATTTGATTATGAATGGAATGTAGAAATTATGATTAACCATCTATGCTCCGGTGAATATTTAAATCATAGTAAATATGGAAGCAAATTCTCAATCAAAGAAATCAAATGAATAAAAAAGTAAGGAGTTTGATAAAAGGGAAGGAATTGAAACATCCAAGGAAAAATCAAACCGATTGCAAGATTTTGCTCTAATATACATGAATTAAGGCAACGGAAAAAGGAAGCTCGAAAATTGTCATAGAAGAGGGTGGTCGGAATCACTATAAAAGGAGACCAAAAATTTTCGAGCAAAGTGGGGGGGGGGCGGAATTAGAAAAAATTCAGAGAAAAGATTGAGAGAAAATTCGTACGAGGAAAAGCAACCTTCGTCCATTTTGGTCAAAGGAGAAAACCTTTTCCCATTTCTTTCTCCGGCAAAAAAGGGAAAAGTCAACAGAGAGACAGGGAGCTTAAGTGAGAGTAACGTGCGAATGGACAAGTGAGAGAGGGAGAGAATAAAAAAAAAAAAAAAAAAAAGCAAAAACAACGCCACTTTGTTCATCTTCTCCGTGGCCTCCCTTTGCCACATGAGCAACCCCTGCGCCGTTGGTCTTCGAGCTGCTCGCGCTGCTTCCGCCGAGCCTCCGCCACCACCATCTCGCAGGACTCACCCTTGACGCGCAGCGCATCGCCGCTGCGCCTGACGCCATTGCCGCGCCTGCAGCACCGCCAGCAGCTCTGTTCCGCAATGCCGACCATTGGCGTTCGCGACCCGCTCCTCTCCTGCTGACACTATCCCATAGCAGCACCCCGCCGGAGTCCTTCCCTCAGTCGAGGCCATGCCCGCAACCAGCAGTAACGCTTCTACCTCCTGCTGCTCAACGCCCGCTCGCTGTCTCCAAACAGGAGCCCAACGCCACTGCTCACCACCACCACAGTGACCCGCAACCCAGCTGTTGCTAGCCGGTCACCGACGCCGCGCCTCCTTGCTACCGTCGCGATCCCGCGCACTCGCCGTTCAGCAAGTCATGCCTTCGAAGCCCGCGGCCTGCAAATCCCTCGAGCACCTCCACCTACAGCGCTTGATGACCCCTCTGCCTCCATTGCTGCTGTTTGCAACTGACCCCATGTTGCAGCAGCCCACCGTTCATCGTCGTTGGTTATGGCACCTCCGCGCCACCGTCCTTTCTGCCCGAGCGCTGTTCACCACCGCGCGCCGCTGCCCCACAACCTGCAACTCGCCACAGCTGCCACGAACGCCCGTGCCAACACCCGAGCGCCATCCACTCCTTCGGCTCCCCGCCGCCTGCTCGCCACCATTCCTGATGCATTCAACTGCCACCACGCCGGCAGCACTTCTGAACCAGCAACGCCGCATCGCTCACCCCAGCCCGGCATTCCCCCTTTGGTGATTCGCGCCTCCACCGCACCTCAGCTCGTGCCGATCCACCCGACGCCTGCCGATTTGCCTTAGCCCGACGTCCGCTGGTCATCGTGCCACACCTCTGTGCCAGCTAGCTTCATCGACGCCGCGAATGTCGCCCGTTGCTACTGCCGGTCCAATCGCCCATCGACACGTCATTGTTGTCTTCCCTTGAGTCCCCATCTTAGGTGGTTTATTTTTTTTATTTTTTTATTTATTTTATTTTATTTTTAGTTTTGTTATTATTGCTTAAGTTGTAACATTGGGTCAGTGTTCATTTTATGCATATTCTGACATTATCTGCTAGGATTTTGTCTGGAATTAATATAATTATTAATTTAATCCGAGAGACATCGGATTATTTTTTTAATTATATTAATTTTTGGGCTTTTTAGTAGAATTTTAACTGTTAAATCATTATAATTATTAATTTGACTTGTAAGATTTCGGATCAGATTTTTAATTATTTTGATCTCTTTGTCATGATAACTAGGGTTAAGATAATCGTTAATTTGACCTGTGAGACAACATGTTATTTTTTCGATTATTTTAAACCTTTATTTTGTTGATAGTTTAGATTTAATATTTATTTAATAATTTTTACTTATCTTTTGAAAAAAACTAAAAAAATAAAAAAAAATCAAAATTCTGCATGAGCATATAGGTTTAGTAAATCAGACATGTAGGTTTAGTAAATTAGAATTTTCTTAGGATTACATTTTTAGGGTTGCATTTTTAGAAATAAGTTAGGGTTGGACCTAAATTAACTTTTTAGATAATCTTTGCACATTTTAATTATCTCACTTTCAAAAAATAGTTTATAAGATAGGATAGGGTTTAAGTCAAATTAATCCCTAGAATAAATTAGAAAATGATCCCTTTTTAGATAGTTTAATTAGAGTTTTTATTAATTCTGAATTTCAATTAAAAAAATACAAAAATACTAGGTGCATGTTAACTAGTTCGCATAATAAGATCATTTAATCAGAATTTGTTCATTAGTGAAGTTAGGTCATGAGGTGCATAAAAAACTAGTTTGCATAATAGGCCCATTTAATTAGAATTTGCATATTAATAAGATTAAGTCATTTAGTTAAAAAAATGCATTTTTATAAAAGAATTCTAACTTTCAAGAAAACTCAAAAATTTGTTTGCTTTGTGTGATGCAATTTATTTTTTGAATGTTTGAGCATCTGTGTGATCATCCCATTGCATGATAGTAATTTAGGTTAAAATAAATCCAAGCTGCCTGCAAAAATATTTTTTGAAAATAAAAAAGAAATGGTACCGATAAGGCATTAGAGAAATCTAGTGTAACTAAGTCCCCGTACCCTTAGTCTCTGGTTCGTAGGAGTAAAATAATTCTCACATTATTTTACTTAGGTGTCTAATCGACCTACCGTAAATCGATTAGTGGCGACCCTTAGTTAATAATCTTTTGCATGTTAAATATTTGAACCTTAAGTCGCGAATTGGTATGGGCTTGGGAGAGCTCGAGCTAAGTTTAAAGACTTAGTAGTCCATTAGTCAAACCTTAGGTGGTTTACACCCAAAAAATTTGTCGCAACAACTTCCTAATTGGGTCTTAGGGGGTAGAATTTGTTGAGACGTTGTCTCACTGGTTATTGTATAATCATTTTCAGGTCCTTAGATGGCGTTGGTGAAAGACCAGAGGCTAGAAGAGTAGAAGGTGAAGCCCGAAGAATTGACAGTCCCGTCTGACTAGTTAGTCATAGGACAAACCTCTTTTGATGGAAGTTGATTCCTTTCAGCAGACTTCGTTTTATGAATTGGTGGTTTAGAACCAGACTTAACAACTCGCCTTGTATATATTTGCCCTATGATTTGCAATGTATATAAGTGTGGTTGCTTTTCAGTTGTAAAATTTAGAGTTGTTAGGGAAATTCCTTATGATGTTTTGAAGATGACAAAATAAATCAAATGCTACTAATGTATTTGCTGGTTGAGTAATAGACTATGCAAATGATAGAACGTGTAAAAGATATTATCAAAGTCTATTCTTGGAAGAACCAGAAGACAGACTCTATGCTGAAGCTGAACCAGAAGACAAACTCTATGCTGAAGCAGAATATATTCAGACTCAGATTACTTTACATCCAGATTCGACAGAACGTAACTCAAGCCCAATCATATAACGGCTAGTGATCTGGTTTGGATTCCACATCAAGATTGATTTGATTGATTCAATCTAATTGATTGACGATTGGATCTTGAAGACAAGAACTTTCTATACGAAGAAGCTTTACTTATGGAAACCAAGATTCCGTTTGTATGGGCGATCGGAATCAATTTGGGATTCTACCTTTGTCACTCAACGGCTACCAAATCTTCTAGATACAGAGCTGTCCAATGGGTATATTGGAAGACGATTCTCCGGGATACTGTCCAACGGCTAGTTTGGAAGTGGAGGAGTATTTAAGGAGATGAAGGACCGATGAGCAAGAAAGAGATAAAGCGTAGAATTTATAATTCCAAAGTCCGAGCGATCTTTGATCATACACTTGTCTTTGGATAGCTTAAACGTTTGTGATCGTGAGAGAAATACCAAAAGAGTGACTTAGTGAGATAGTGTGATCTACTAAGTGTTTGCACTCGAAGTTGTAATCTCTTGTTAATTGCATAGTGGAATCCAGCCAAGAAGGCTGTTAGCGTGGGAGAGTGGATGTAGGCTTGGATTAAGCCAAACCACTATAAATATTGTGTTCTTATTCTCTTCCTTAACTCCTTTATTTTGTTTGAAATTTATTTTATTCCGCATATATTTGCCAAGATTTATTTTAAACACCTATTCACCCCCATCTAGGTGTTCATACTAGCACTCTCAATTGGTATCAGAGCTAAGTGCTCGGTTTATAAAAGTGTTTTTTACTTTTGAGCTAAAGATCTTTTATGGTTAGTATCTTGGCACCAGGACTTATGGAGGGACAAAGCAACACAAGGCCACCATATTTTGATGGAAAGGAATACAACGTGTGGAAGAACAAAATGAAAGCATTCCTAAGATCTAGAGATCCCTTGCAATGGGATGTTGTGGAAAAAGGAATCAATCCCACTGCTGCATCTACATCAAATAAGAATGGCAAAGACAAAGAAAGCAAACCCCCCGCTCCTATGTCTCGGACGGAGATGCCCAAAAGAGAAGTGCTTGATGCAAAAGCTATTTATTCTTTATATTGCGCATTGTCTCCTGTTGAATATAATAGAATCTCTTCATGTGAAACAGCAAAAGAAGTTTGGGATAGACTTCATGTTACATATGAAGGGACCGATCGTGTAAAAGAGACAAAAGTAAACTTCTTGCTCGGCAAATATGAATCCTTCAAGATGAAGCAAGGAGAGTCGATTGGAGATATGTTCAATCGTTTTACAGAAATTGTAAACGGTTTGGCATATCAAGATCATCCAATTTCTTCCCCAATGAAGGTCAACAAACTCTTGCGAGGTCTCTCAAAAGATTGGAACCATGTCAAGACCTCAATCCGAGAGACTCAAAGGATTATACCACTCTCCGTTGATGAATTGATTGGCACTCTTCAATCCTATGAAGTGGAGCAACTCAATGATGAAGATCCCGAAGGTAAGAAGTCCATTGCTTTAATATCTAATGCTGTTTTTGATGAAACAGACTCAGAAAATGACATGGACGACGAAGAACTTGCTTTTATGATTGAGAAATTCAAAAAGTTGAGTAGAAAAGGAAGCAAATTCAGTGGAAGAAGAAAATACAAGCAGAATGGCCAGAAAAGAACAATACAAGAAGATGATGAGCAAGGAAATCTATGCTTGATGGCACATTCAGAATCTGAGTCTGACTCAGACACAGACTCAGAATTAAAGTCTGACTCGGACATAGACTCAGAATCCTATGAGGAAATCGAGGTAAGCAATTCAAAAATTCCTCTCAAAGTTTCAAAGTATATAAATGAGCTTTGTTCAAATCTCAAATCTTCTCTTAAAAGGATTTTCAAACTTAAAAAGGAGAATTCTCGACTTAGGCAACAAGATCTTTCTCAAAAAGAAAATTTTGAAATTTTGCAAAAAGATTTTCTACAAACAAAAGAAAATCGAGATTTGCTTGTTAAAGAAAATGATTCTTTGAAGAAAGAATTTTTAAATATTTCGACAAGATTTTCAAATTGATCAAAAACATTAGAGCATATTCTTTCTAAACAAGTTCCTTACTATAATAAGTCAGGACTTGGTTTCAATAAGGAAAATAATTCTTTAATTGATATTCCTAAAGTAAAAGAGAGACTTAGACAAAAACCTTCAAAGGCATTTTACAAAAATCATTTTCAAAAAGTGTTTGTAAAACCTGTTGGTCTAAATGCATTCAAGTGTTCAAATTGTGGAGATTCAAAACACTTTGAGAAAGAATGTCCTAAAGTCTTGAAACAGATCAAGAAAAATTGGGTAAAAAAAGCATATTCTACTAACTCTCATGGACCCAAGAAAAAATGGGTACCAAAGAAAAGATGAGTTCTTTTCTGCAGGAAATAAAGGAAAAGAAGAAGTTGGTAAGGAATGTTTTTGGGCACATAATTCTCATTATGCTTGAAATTCGATATATCATTGATTGATTCAGATTTTATAATGATCATATTTCTTGATTTGCTTTATTGAAGAAAGAATCATGTGATTTATTATTCGAAAGTTGAGATTTGATACGTGTGGTTATTTTTTTGATATCATGCTTAAAGACAAATGAATTTATTTGGTTTGATTTTATACTCTCAGATTTTATCATATTTTGCCAAATAAAAATCTGTTTTACATGATATTAATTTATGATGCAAGATATTTTTAGATACTCAAGGAATTTTATTCTCTCTGTTTTTATCGTACTATGACCAAGTGAGAATTTATTTTTCAAAATATCATTATGCATAATATTCTTTCTTTGAGTACTCTGTTATAATGAATTAAGAAATAATATTTGGAGATTATATATTTTGCTCTAACGTCATGGAAGGATCCAAATTGATGGATACCAAAAAGGAAATGAGTCGATTGCAGGAAATTTTTTAAGGGATGAATGATCACAAATCTATGCAAATCATGATGCAATCAGAAATGCATCTCATGTGAAGATTGGTAATGATTTTTTTAATGGTATATTTCAAACATATACCATGGGTAAGAGAATATTTTTATCATCCCGCCTTGCAAATTTCTATGTGCATTTATCATGATTTTGGATGATTGTTTATTATATTGCGAATATCTTTTGTCATAAATATAAGGTATCACAATTTTGGCACGTGACAGAAATATCTATTTTCCTTTTGCAAAATGCATATCTGAAATTTATGCTCAAAGAAATCTCTTTGATCTCGAAAGATATTACTGCATATTTATGGATATTCTTGCTATATTCTTAGAAGATATATTATATCTAGCAAGTTTGATCCGCAAATCAAAGGAATATATTACGTGACATTTTTGCAAAGATTATTATCTGTTATATAAGAATTTGCAGGTCCCAAAAGAATCTTCCATATGAATTTTGGAAAACTCAATCAGAAAATCATGGAGATTCTATACTATCTTCTAGAGGTTCAAAGATTCCATTCCTTATGCAAAATTTTTGCAAATTGTTGAGGAAATCCCTTATGTGCCATACGGAAGGTTGGGTAGTTCAGAATTTTAATAATTGATAATTTTATATATGCTATTCAACTTATTTATTTGAAGAAAGGGCATTATATATTACGTGGATATTATTACAACTTATTTGTGCAAAAAGTTTGTTAAGTTTATGCAGGTTGAATTCGAGAAGAGCTTGATTGAAGAAAATAAATTTTTGCCTCGAATTTCAAAATGCAAGTGATCGTTGCGGATATTGTTGCTATAAAGGGAATAATGGAAAAATATTATGTTCAACGTACACAAGCAACAATTGTTTCTATTCGCAAATATTGTCATGATGACAGGGGGAGAAATCAAATCCAAAAGAAAAGGAAAAGAATCGTGATCATCTCAAAAAGGCAACAAATTGAGGGGGAGCTTTGAACAATTTTGGAAAAATCTTTTTGAATTGATCGTAATCTTATTATGAATGGAAGGAAAGGTAAATGTGTTAGAATTTGTTCTAACAAATCCGGTTAGTGTATCTTTTATTACCTTTTGTCATTAACAAATCTCTTATTGATATTATCATGACAAAATGGGTCAAGTGAATTTTATGATGCATCCGTGATTTTTATTGAATATTTGCTTATATTTATGATCGAAGTGAGCTATATTGCATATCTTTAATATTCGACTTGCTTTATAAAAGTTGATATTTTGGAATTTGTGTTTCATGCAAAAAAAATTTGTTATCATTCTCTACGTGATACTTTTTCCATTATTATCGCTTTTTGATTATGACAAAAAGGGGGAGAAGATATGAATATGCATATGTGTTGATTGATTGATATTATTTATTGCATAATATTGAGCTGTGATTATTTTTCTATATATTGTTATGCTCAATCTATTTGCTATATTCTGATATCCTTTGATTTAAATTAATATTCTTAAAATTTTGCATATTCAGAGATTGTTTTGTCATCATCAAAAAGGGCGAGATTGTTAGGGAAATCCCTTATGATGTTTTGAAGATGACAAAATAAATCAAAGGCTACTAATGTATTTGCTGGTTGAGTAATAGACTATGCAGATGATAAAACGTGTAAAAGATATTATCAAAGTCTATTCTTGGAAGAACCAGAAGACAGACTCTATGCTGAAGCTGAACCAGAAGACAAACTCTATGCTGAAGCAGAATATATTCAGACTCAGATTACTTTACATCCAGATTCGACAGAACGTAACTCAAGCCCAATCATATAACGGCTAGTGATCTGGTTTGGATTCCACATCAAGATTGATTTGATTGATTCAATCTAATTGATTGACGATTGGATCTTGAAGACAAGAAATTTCTATACGAAGAAGCTTTACTTATGGAAACCAATATTCCGTTTGTATGGGCGATCGGAATCAATTTGGGATTCTACCTTTGTCACTCAACGGCTACCAAATCTTCTAGATACAGAGCTGTCCAATGGGTATATTGGAAGACGATTCTCCGGGATACTGTCCAACGGCTAGTTTGGAAGTGGAGGAGTATTTAAGGAGATGAAGGACCGATGAGCAAGAAAGAGATAAAGCGTAGAATTTATAATTCCAAAGTCCGAGCGATCTTTGATCATACACTTGTCTTTGGAGAGCTTAAACGTTTGTGATCGTGAGAGAAATACCAAAAGAGTGACTTAGTGAGATAGTGTGATCTACTAAGTGGTTGCACTCGAAGTTGTAATCTCTTGTTAATTGCATAGTGGAATCCAGCCAAGAAGGCTATTAGCGTGGGAGAGTGAATGTAGGCTTGGATTAAGCCGAACCACTATAAACATTGTGTTCTTATTCTCTTCCTTAACTCCTTTATTTTGTTTGAAATTTATTTTATTCCGCATATATTTGCCAAGATTTATTTTAAACACCTATTCACCCCCATCTAGGTGTTCATACTAGCTTTTACAGGAGTCCTACTTTCCTATTCCATTGTTTTATTGTCTGGGGATTGTTTATATGCTTCCGCATGCATATTGAAATGAAAGGGTCGGCGATGCGTCCTGGGACATTGCTGTTAATCAACCAATGGTGAAGGATGAATGCGTGCCCGAGGATCGGGGCGTGACACTTTGTGCTCTCTGGCCAATCGGTGGGCACACTCCTTGGGACGCTCTATTACAAAAAAGGAGACAACAGCAAGTGGCTTTGCCACACTTGTCCAGCTTTCGGGCTTCCCAATCCTTTACCTTCTCTACTTTATCCCCACACCCCAACTCTCCAGTGACCCTAATAACCCCCACGTCCAAACACACCCACAACCTCAATCTCAATCACAATTACCCTCTCTCAAAAGCCTTGCCCTTGTGTACCTCTCTCTTGGTACAATTGTGTCCTTAGATTACTATTTATACTCCCTGGCCTCTTGTACCTCCCTGTCTCCACCTACTCCCTCATTTCCTCCTCTCAATTGGCCTTCAATGCCTTCTTCTCCTTCTTCCTAAATGCCCCAAAGTTCACCCCCTACATCACCAACTACGTAGTCCTCCTCACAATCTCCTCAACCCTCCTTTTGTTCCAATCAAATTCAGATGACCCCAAATGGGTCCCCACAGGCAAGTATGCACTAGGGTGTATGTGCACCATCGGGGCATCAGCTGGTTATGGCCTTCTCCTATCCTTGGACCAACTTTGCTTTAGGAGGGTCATAAGGAAGGAGACGCTTAGGGCAGTTCTAAACATGATTGTGTACCCATCTTTAGTGGCTAATATGATTATTGTGGTGGGTTTGCTTGGGAGTGGTAAGTGAGAGCATCTGGGGAGAGAGATGGACGGGTATGAGCTTGGGAAGGTGAGCTAAGTGATGAACTTGGTGGGGACGGCAATTGCTTGGCAAGTGTTCTCCATCGGCACAATCGGGTTGATATTTGACGTGTCAATCTTTGTTCTCAAACTCTATTAGCATGGTGGGGTTGCCGATTGTGCCTATTTTTGTAATTGTGTTCTTTGGGGAGAGGATGGATGGGGTCAAGGTGATGGCTATGATCTTGGCCATTTGGGGGTTTATTTCTTATGTCTACCAATATTATTTGATGCCAAGTTGAAGGCTCAAAGGACGAGTGTTGATGGGGATGAACATAGGAGTGTTAGGAGTGTTAGTGGGGATAAACTTAGCGTGAGATCCGCACCAAATGCTCCAATTGCAAGGGTTGATGGATGATTATAGATAGCGGAGTGTTTTAGTTTGTGTATAACCAAGTTCAAGTAGAGAGATGTAATTGCTTGCTGTGACCGTTCGGAGATAAAAGAAAAAGTGGACGGATTAAGAAGATTGAAAATGTTACTAATATTTAATCTCTTCACTGTGTTTTGATTCCAAGGAAGGGCATTTTGTCTTTAGTGCCCATTTTGTAATCTCATTATGAAAGTTGGGTACTTATATGTTATATGACTAATATGATAGTACTAGCCAATGCAAAATGTTGGTGTTTACTGGTATCATATTATTAAATAGGGGACACAAGAGATACTTAGATGGCCTCATACCCAAAAAAAAAAAAAAGAGTTGACTTAAGTCATGTCAAGTGTCTCCTATTTTTTTTATTTTCTTGTGCTACTAAGCGGTAGGTGGAAAATTTTTTTGGGCATTTTCACCGGAAGTCAAATTCGACATGTACTCCGATTGTTTGGACATACTTCTGTAAAATTGCTGAAATCAAGACTTTCGAAATTTTAGGACCTCATGGCCAGTGGTGTCACAAATGTAGAGAGAGAGGAAAAAAGGTGAGCTGCTCGGGTCGACACGAGCGAAGGGCAAGCCATGCGAGGCTGGACGGTGGCTGAGTTGTCGTTTTGATGATGATGCCGTACGGGCGGTGGTGAATGCAACTAAGGTTTTGTAATTGTTAAGGTTCACTTTTGAGGGTTGGGGAATTTAAATGACAATTGCATTAATAAATGTAGGATGTTTAACTGATTAAGCTGCAAACTGGTATCCGAAATGTACATTTAAATACTGCGCAAGAGCTAAAAAGTTGCAACATGACCAAGTTGCGGACAGTTTTATATTTTCCTTTTCGTTAAAGTACCAGTTGGCAATGCCTTCAATAAGCCATCGCATTATTACCCTGTTTTGAGATAAAATTGGAAAGACAATAGATGGTGGATTTCCACAAGTATGATGCCAGCTGTAAAAAGAAGTGTAAACAATTCTAGGGTACATTTCGTAATAATTTTATTCCCAAGAGTAATTTCATTTTAGAAATAGTTCTTTTCGATTTCTATTCCTTGAAACGTTTTTGAGTAAAACAACGTGTTTAATAACTATACAAAATTTTTATTCACAAAATAGAAAAATAGCAGGAATACGTTTGGTACAACCCATAAATTTTTTTGTGATGTAGAATTTCCTTAAATTTTTTGAGATTTTTTGTTTTTCTTCTTATTTTTCCTCTCTTCTTCCTTCTCCTCTAGTCAGTAGTCGAGTGGCAGTAACTAGCTATAGACAGTGGCGACGGTGGCCAATGGCGACTGACTGCAATGGGTGGCAATGGGCGGCAACAATTGAAAAGTCTCCACCCACCAATTAGAAGAGGAAGAAGAAGAAAAGAAAGAAAATAACTTATTTTTCAAGAATTGTTCTCAGGAATAAAATAATAAAGAAATTGGAACATTGCTGTGCAGACTAGAAATAAGTCATTTTCTTTTTTTTCTTCTTCTTCTTCGCCGCCTACCGCTAGCTGTCGTCTGCTACCCCCCACATGCTGCCGGTTGCCACCTTGTGCCATCGATCATAGCTTGTCATCACCACTTGCCACCTACCGCTCGCCGCCATCGCTCGTCGTCACCTGCTGCCATTGTTTGCCATTGCCACAGCCCAACACCCGGTGAGCAACTAGAGGAGGAGAAAGAAGAGAAGAAAAAGAGAAAAAAAAAGAAAAATTAAAAGAAATTCTCTTTTACAAAAAAAGTTGTGGGTCATGTTAAACATAATCTTGTTCTTTTTCTATTAGGGGAATAGAAATTTTGTGCAGTTACCAAATGCATTGTTTTACTCATAAATTGTTTCTAGGGAATCTAAATCGAAAGAACTATCTCTAAAAAGAAATTATTTATGGGAATTGAAATATTACCAAATGTACCCCTATTGACCATAGAGAAGTATTTTTGGTGGCCTCCTGTGTTCCTTTTCTGCGTTCTTTTTTAAGGGTTTAATGGAAGGTGACCACGGATTTTTGATGTTGGGTTTTAATTTCTTGATTGTAACTTGGGCCCTTCGCAATTAATGGGTCGAAAACTATGGAGCAAATCTTTTAGAGGATCAAAGCCCACAAAATAACCAAGTCAATAGGTATAAAACATACCACCGCGAAAGTGGGCTGTTAAGCAGTTTAGGACTTGATTTACAAGTTAAAGGTCATGGGCTTGATTTGTTGGGAAAAACTTCTTATATATATTTTGAAGCTATTCTCCAAAAACTAATAGAAATGCTTGAGTGTGCAAATGAAATGTTGTCTATATACACAAGTCATAGGCAAGTGATGTTAACAATTGAACATCGATGGTAATGGAGAGCTCCCTTAGTTTGCAATTGGAAAACAAGATATTGGTGAAAAAAGAGTTGGAAAGGTTTTTGGATTTTAGAGAAGGAGCATGGCACGTGGGATCGTCAAGGTGCTTAGATGGGTCAAATGAAAGGAGAACAATTTGGAGGATATGAGTACATTAATATGCTTGGGGGGGGGGGGGACCTAAATGCAACAGGTGATAAGATTGGATATGGTAACTTTGTCGGGTTTGGTGGTTCATGTCGTAAAAGCAGTTCACCCTACAAGCAAAGGGGAAAACACTCCACGTAATTGGAAATGAAGACCCATCAATTGCATATTAATTTGCTTCATATTCAGATGGGTGCTTTGACCCAAGTTTAGGCTTTGAAATCTAATTAGATGGGTTTTGCTAGTTTTGGCTAAGTAGAGATGAAAATATACAAATAGGTTTAAAAATCAAACATTTTAAATGGTTCTATCAAATTAGTTCAAAGTTTGGAAAATAGTGCAACAAAAGACCAAGGCACAGACACCCCAAGTGTCAAAATTTGGCACGGGTGGACACATAAATGTCAAAATTTCCAAAATGTACACTTAAGTGTTAAAATTGAAGAAAAAGTAATACTTAAGTGCTAATGGCGAGAATTACTGGCCAAATAGCTCACATCGCCTTTTCTGGCGAAAAATTTAACTAATGTTGCAATTCTTTTTTTTTTTTTAAAGAATTATCCACGTGACACTAACGTGGTAAGATAAGCCAAAAACAATGTCATTTTGATCCAAATTTGGTTTTTAATAAAAATATTAATTAAATTAAATTTCAAAAACTAAAATAGGAAAAAAAAAAAAAGAAAAGGAAATCACATCTGAGGCCGTGGAGGCCCTCATTGCCGCCACCCCAAGATCACCTAAAAAGGGCTGGTGATAGTGGGGCAAGGTCAACTGCCAGGCCCTAGCCAGTGGTCAACGTCCTTGGTTGACCGCTGTCCCTCTTGCCTAAAAGGGCTAAGGGATGTCATTGGCTAGGGTGAGGTCGCTACCTAGCCTCGCCCTAGCTAGTAGTCGCCCTTGGCCCTATCTAGGCGAGCCGATGGTTGGCCAAGGTCTCTGGCCACTGGCCCAGGCCCAATAACCTTAGCTGACCGTCCCCCCATCATCATCAACCCTTTATGGTGATGGTGGGACGATAGTGCCGAGGGCCTTTGCGGTCCCAGATTTGGTTCATTTTTTTTTAAATTTAGTTTTTAAAATTTAATTTAATTTATGTTTACATTAAAAATGAAATTTGGAGGCAAAACGATGTCATTTTGGGATAAGGATGCTAAGTGGACATTCTGGCAAGTCACGTAGATTGATTTTATTAATAAAATAGTGCCACATTGGATTATCAGCAAATCTCGCCGAAATTGGCACTTAAATGTCTAATTTTCAAAAAAACCGGCGCATAAGTATACATTTTGGAAGTTTTGGCACTTATGTGTCTATTTATGTCAAATTTTGGCACTTTAAGTTCACTTTTTTTTAACAAAATATAAAGGGAAACGAAGGTAGTAAACAAAGACCGACCTACAATAGTAATAAACTAATTGATTGTTATGCTTTTGTTGGGGATTGAATATCACTCGCTAGCTTAATGTCAACCTAATATATTGCATTATTTAACACAGCAATTTTGCAGATCCAATTTCTTATGTACATATGACTATAGAAAATGTTAAAGATTTGGATATGCAGTAAAATGCTTTCACATGACGACACATTAAGATACGTTAATTTTAGACATCTCATACATTTTTTCCCCTTCTTCTTTTTTCCTCTTAGCCGTTTCCGCCCCTCTCATTTCATAAAAAATACAAAGTTTAGGGGTTGGTCACATGGTTGACATGGCCGAGTAATTACACTCCTCACGCGATAGGTATCCTAAACTATTTAGTGCTTATATTTTGAAATTATTAAATTCTTAATTAAATTATTACATCACATATCACTGTCACTTAATGTACTGTAACATAAAATACTCACACATAGTATTGACACCAAAATTTTAGCTATCATAATTAGTCATTTATTGCATTAGAAAATTAGGGATCGACTTCAACCCCTAAACAAAGATATTAATATAGCATAATTTAGCATTCACATTTTACACAGCACTTAGACATTACGAACACTTTATTGCTTAACATGTCCACATTAAATGAATTTCGTCTAGATTGCCCCGGTTGTGAATTGTATTTGAAATTGGCCGGATATGCGAATTTGGACTTACGAGTAACCAAATTTTGGAGAATAAGAACTTGCGAAAAGAGCAACATATAGATTGCCCCGGTTGAGCACCATTTCTCTCGAGGGAAGTGAGTGACAAAGAAGGAAGGAGATAAAATATTTGGAGAACGAAAGCAACACAACGGAGAAAGAAGTCAAAAGGGAGATTCCAGCACGATCCTCGGGCGTAATTTTCTTTCCTGAAAACGATGCATCCACCCTTGAAAAGGAGATTCGGATTCCTACGGAATTAGACCCCACTCATGTGCATTCTATCGTTCACCGGCGACCCACGAAGGGATTTTGCATGTTCCCGGCCACTGATCGTACCCCGGTCGTGGACTCGGCATCGTCTTTGCCGCTTCGCTACATGTCGATCCCTCATTGAAGGAAGGTCTCGTAACCGTCCGTGAAATCATTACGGACGCCATTGTCGAGACACGTCCTTTGCTGATCGTTGCCGGATTGACCGACTGTTTAGAGCCCAGATGATCTTCTTTGGTCACAGCCGTTGCGCCGGAACTCAAGGGCGATGCTGTTCTAATTGTTGACGGGGTGAATCTTTGCCCATCCATCGCGGTGATCATAGCCTTGGCGTCGGTTGATAACTTATGAGTCCAGTTGCCATCGTTGCTCCATATCAGTCACTGTTCTTCGTCGCAACCCTCGCTGTGGCGTCAATTGATTACAGTGCATGCGTAGTGGGACGTAAGAATTTCATTCTCCCTTTGAATGACATCTATTTTGTTTGCGTCGTCAACGAAAGTAGATATTCAGCTGGTGTATGTGTTAGAGAAAGAAGCATGCGGGACACGTACAAACATACAAACCTTTTCTTCTTTCATCTCTCTCTGCTTTTAACCCTGTCTCAGCTTTCATAATATCTCGTGGCTCTCTTCTAGGTTCTCTTTCTCATCCGCCACATGGGAGAATTAGCTCATCATCATCATCAGGAACGGCAACTCCGAATCGTGGGTAAGTCCAATTATTGAAGAGTTTGCCAGAATCTGATTTAATTTAGTATTGCAATGGAATTTACGCATAAATCATGAGAAGAGAAATGGTGATGTTGGAGATAAATTATCTCTAGGATAATTTTCGTTATTAGAGATTCTTTGATAATTCTTGACTATCATATTATTTTAATAGACACAAACTCTACATTCTTTTCTTCCACATTAGTATTCTTAACTAGTGAATTGAATTGAGATAAGCACAAAAAAACGGAGGAAAGATAACCACCATGTATATTACTTTGTTGCAAGTATTTAATCTCTACGTTTGATGCAGATGTAATGTAGTCACTATATTATGAATCTGGTCATTGCTGTCACGTGCACTGATTCATTGTGATTAGTCGTTGCACTTAGTTGGACCTCCGTTTGATTTTTGTGCCGTTTGTAATCTCTCTATTCCTTACTTGAATTGGCTGTCCAATTTATGACCAGGTGATCAAGAAGCGAAAGAAGGGAATTCATCCCTCTCCACGAACATCATCACCAATAATCAATCAACAAGAACCCCTAAACCCATGAACTTCAGGTGGTGGATTAGAGTGGCTCTCTACTCACTCTTTGTGCTTTCTGGGCAAGCGGTGGCCACACTCCTTGAGAGGCAATACTACAACAAAGGAGGCAACAGCAAGTGGCTTGCCACACTTGTCCAGTTTATGGGTTCTCCAATCCTCTTTCTTCTCTACTTTATCCCCGCACCAAAACACCACAATAACCCAAACATCCAAACGCACCCCAAGCTCATTCTCAATCCCAGTCACCCTCTCTCATGAGCTTTGCCCTTGTGTACCTCTCTTTAGGCACGATTCTAGGCCTAAATGGTTATTTATACTCACTTAGCTGCTTGTACCTCCTTGTCTCCACCTCCTCCCTCGTTTGCGGCCTTCAATGCCCTCTTCTCCTTTCTTCCTAAATGCCCAAAAGTTCACCCCCTACATCATTAACTCCCTAGTTGTCCTCACAATCTCCTCTATTCTCCTTGTGTTTCAATCAATTTCAAAACACCCCAAGGGGGTCTCCACAGGGAAATATGCACTAAGTTTTGTGTGCACAATTGGGGCATCAGCTGGTTACGGGCTTGTCCTATCCTTAGACCAGCTTTGCTTAAAGAGGGTCATAAATAAGGACACATTTGGGGCAGTTTTGGACATGCTTGTGTACCCATCTTTAGTGGTTAGCGTGATTATTGTGATGGGGTTGGTTGCGAGTGGAGAGTGGGAGCATCTTGGGAGAGAGATGGATGGGTACAAGTTGGGAAGGTGAGCTATGTGATGAACTTGGTGGGGACGGCAGTTTCTGGGCAGGTGTTTGAAATCGGTACAATTGGATTGACATTAGATGTGTCATGTTTGTTCTCGAACTCAATTGGTGTACTGGGTGTTGGGATATAATATGCAGAAACGACGGGATTTTGCAATTTACGTTAACGCGAAATCACCAAAGAAATAAATGAGAAAAATAAGAACACCAGAAATTTACATGGTTCGGTCCGAGTATCGGTACCTACGTCCACGGGGAGAGCCAGTAGCAAATAATCCACTATAATCGGAGAATCAGAGTTTATAATCGCTCAATCGCTCAAGTGTTTCCCATACCTAGATTTAACCCCAAACCCAAAGTGTTTATAAATAAACAACTCACTTGGGTATAAACTCACGGCACAAAAATATTGCACGTTCAAGCTTCGTGCGGCTTCAAGGAAAACATACGGCTCTTTCCAAGAGATTTGAACATGCGGCACTACGTAGGTTTGAGCGGCTTCTTGCTTCGGCGGACTTTTCCTACGTAGGTTGCGGCGTCTTCAAAACCGAAAGAAGAGAAGACCTGCAAAAAGAATATTTCCTTTTATACATGTGCCTAGGTCAAGCTTTGACTTGGGCCCACCACAATTTGTATTTCACGTGCACAGGCTCTACGTGCAGGGGGACTT
This sequence comes from Eucalyptus microcorys, assembly GCA_014182515.1. Lineage (NCBI taxonomy): Eukaryota > Viridiplantae > Streptophyta > Magnoliopsida > Myrtales > Myrtaceae > Eucalyptus > Eucalyptus microcorys. The sequence continues at coordinate 3,751,033 of CM024565.1, read as the reverse complement.
CACGCCAAAAAAGGTTTCGGCGAGCTTCACGCCAAAAGGGCCCACCATGATTTGCCTTTTTCACACGCGTGGACTTCATCTACACGCCTTTCGATTCCGCAAGCTTCTGCAAGAAGAAATTTTACTTCAATTTATTTTATTTTATATTTCCTCTTTTCCAGTGATAACTCGAGACATAATTTAACAATTCTCCATCTTGGCTCGATGTTTGAAACCAAGTTATAGTGCTCATCATCCATACTGCTCTCCCAACGCCTTGACGAACGCTCACTCTCCACAAACGCCAATAGAGCTCAAGCAAAGCTTGAGCTTCGTCAAAGGAACAAACTTAGTCATCATGTCTGCCGGGTTATCTGCTGTAGCAATCTTTTTAACAGTAACAATACTCTTAGCTAAGACATCTTGGATGAAGTGGTACTTGATATTGATATGTTTCGTTCGCTCGTGATAAACTGGATTATACGCCAAATATATCGCACCTTGGTTATCACAGTGTATATATCCACACTTTTCTGTTTTAACCCAAAATCCGCAAGCAAACTTTGTAACCATATCGCCTCCTTCCTTACAAAGGTTAGTGCCATGTACTTTGCCTCATTCGAAGACAAGGCAATGTGATCTTGTAAGGACGCTTTCCAACTAACTACATCACCCGCTAGCGTAAATACGTACCCTGCTAAAGACCTACAATCATCCAACTCACCGGCGTGATTTGAATCTACAAAACCAATGGTCTCACTGCCATTGCTGTCCCTCCGGTACTCTATACCCACGTCTGTTGTTCCCTTCAAATATCTAAGGATCTACTTCACAGCTTCCCAATGAGCTTTACCAGGACGCTTCATGTAGCGACTAACCACAATATTAGGCCTAGTGCACACCATAGCATACATAATACTACCCACAACACTAGAATAAGGAACACGGGACATATGCTCCTCCTCCTCCTCAGTTTGCGATGATAATTTATCTGAAAGCTTAAAGTGCTTTTCTAAAGGTGTACTTACAGATTTTGCTGACTGCATATTAAAACGTGCTACAATATTCTCAATATATTTCTTTTGAGATAGACGTAAAACTCCTACAGTCCTGTCACGCAAAATCTCCATACCCAAAATTTTCTTTACAGCACCTAAATCTTTCAACTCAAATTCAGCATTTAACTGCCTCTTTAGCACATCAATATCAGACATATTCTTAGCTGCTATCAACATATCATCAACACATAAGAGTAGATAAATCAAAGAACCATCATCCAATCTCCTATAGTAAACGCAGCTATCCATCTGACTTTTTGAATAATCTTGACTAGCCATGAAAGCATCAAAACGTTTATACCACTGTCTAGGAGATTGTTTTAGCCCATACAAAGATTTCTTTAACAAGCAAACATGATCTTCCTTACCTAGAATAGCAAATCCCTCTGGTTGCCTCATGTAAATCTACTCCTCCAACTCACCATGAAGAAATGCAGTTTTCACATCTAGCTACTCTAATTCGAGATCCTGCGAAACAACTAAGGCAAGTAAGACACGAATAGAAGTATGTCTTACCATAGGAGAGAACACCTCATTGTAGTCAATGCCCTCACGCTGTGTATACCTTTTCGTCATAAGTCTCGCCTTATACCTCACTGCCTCGACACTAGTAATGCCTTCTTTATGTTTAAAGACCCATTTACTTCCAACAATCTTTTGGCTCTTGGGTACTTTGACCAGCTCCCATATCTGATTTCGATGGAGTGATTCCATCTCTTCACTCATAGCCCCTACCCATTGCGACGATTCCGGACTAGCCATTGCCTCAGAGTAAGACGAAGGCTCATCTGTCTCCATCTCATCACCTACAGTCAATGCATAAGCAATATCTGTATAACCATAACGTACCGGTGATTTAATGTGCTTCTCTGTCTATCTACGGCTATAGTCTGCTGCGGTTTTGCTGGTTGTTCACTATCACCGACTTCAGGAACTGCGGCTTCATCTGCAATCTGAACTTCAGTTACCTTTGAGGTCTCCAGAGTCTCCATCTGAAGCTCTACCTCACTACTGACACCATGATCTGTCTTCTCTGCTGGTTAGAAAACCAGGTGATTTGGCATCGGTGCACCACAGCCGGTAGCCTTTCACCCCATGTGCATAACCCAGAAATATGCACTTCTTTGCCCTCAGCTCAAGCTTACCATCACTCGCATGAGTATATGCAGGACATCCGAATATACGTAATCCGGAATAATCAATAGGTTTCCACGATCATACTTTCTCAGGAGTCTTCCACTCAATAGCAGATGATGGAAATCGATTAACCAGGTAACATGCCATGTTCACTGCTTTGGCCCAAAATTCCTTGCCAAGTTCTGCATGTCAAAGCATGCATCGAGCTCGCTCAAGCAAAATTATGTTCTTTCGTTCTGCCACGCCATTTTGCTGTGGTGTCCCAGGTACTGTGCGGTGTCTTACAATACCTTCTTTCTCGCAGAACTCGGTAAAATCCTTACCACAGAACTCCATGCCATTATTGGTTCTCAGGTAATTGATTTGCTTATTTGATTGCTTCTCAATCAATGCCTTAAATTTCTTAAACTGATCAAACACTTCATATTTGTGCTTCAAAAAGTAAACCCATACCTTCCTCGAATAATCATCAATAAAAGTCAGCATATATCGGGCACCTCCTCTCAAAGGAACCGAGGACGGGCCCCAGACGTCTGAATGAATATATTCAACTGGTCGTTTGGTCGAATGAATAGCTGTAGTAAACTTAACTCGGTACTACTTCCCATAGATGTAGTGCTCACATAAGTCCAGCTTCTCTATTTTCTGACCCTTCAACAACCCCCTTTCACTCAGCATCGTCATACCTGCCTCACTCATGTGCCCTAAACGCATATGCCATAACTGAGTCAAGTTAGAGTCTGACTCACCTGATGAAACAACAGCACTTCCAGTCACGGTCTCTCCTAGTAGATGATAGAAAGTATCAATTTCTTCCCCTTCATCACTGTCATGGCACCTCGAGAGATCTTCAATACTCCACCTTCAATGGTGTACCTACACCCGATGTCATCAAGTGTCCCCAGAGAAATAAGGTTCTTCTTGAGCTACGGTACATGCCTCACATCTGTCAATGTGCGCACCACCTTATCGTGCATCCGAATCCGAAGTATCCCTATCCCCACAGCCTTACGGACTGCATTATTTGCCAAAAGAACCCTACCACCATCTGCAGTCTGGTAAGTAGTAAACCAGTTCTTATGAGACGTCATGTGATAAGAACACCCCGAATCTAGCACCCATTCGTCTCCAGACGAAGTAGCAATCACACATAAAATAGCTTCTGCATCACTAGTGTTCCCCTCAGCAACGTTCGCCACATTACTTATGGCATTCTGCTTACCAACTTTATTCCTCCGCTTTGGATAATCTCTTCTAATGTGCCCCTCCTCGTGACACTCAAAGCACTTCACGCGTCCCTTGGACTTTCTATGGCATTATTTTGATCTTCTTTTACCTCTGTTGCTACTAGGCTCTCGATATTGTTCTCTACCCTGAATCGTCAGTGCTTGCGCTGCTCCTTTCGCCAGACCGTCATCTCGCAACTTTCTCTGCCACTCCTTAGAGAATAAGGCGGACTTTACCTCTTCTGAGGTAATTGTAGTATGCCCCTGCAACAACGAATCAGTAAAGTGCTCCCATGACTCTAGTAAAGAGGCTAACAACATCATGCCATGTTCTTCATCATCAAGAATCTTACCGACATTCTTTAGATCCAACATGAGTTTATTAAATTCGTCTAGGTGGGTTCTGATAGACGTACCTTCAGTATATCTAAACTGAAACATGTTCTTCAGCATATACAAGCGATTCTTTAAACCAATCTTCACATAGAGTGCTTGAAGTTTTGCCCATAACGCTGCGACATCCTTCTCCTCAGTAACCTCTATTAAGATCTCATCCGTCAAATTTAACAGGATTATGCTTTTTGCTTTTTCCATCAGCTCTACCCTCTTTGAGGCTTTCATTATAATCGGCAACTCATCCTCACCATCTAGTGCCTTGGCCAAACATTGTGTTGTCAATAAAGCTCGCATCTTTATGCTCCTTAACACAAAGTTGTTGCTCCCGTTAAACTTCTCAATCTCAGATTTCCTCTTAGACATAATTGCAGTAACATAATTTCCAGATAATAATCAGACAAGCAAAAGCTCTAAATCACAATCAAGAAATCCAATCCCAAGCTCTGATACCAATTGTTGGGATATAATACGCGGAAACGACAAGATCTTGCAATTTACGTTAACGCCAAATCACCAAAGAAATAAATGAGAAAAATAAGGACACCAGAAATTTACATGGTTCGGTTCGAGTAACGGTACCTATGTCCACGGGGAGAGCCAGCAGCAAATAATCCACTATAATCGGAGAATCAGAGTTTACAATCGCTTAATCGCTCAAGTGTTTCCCACACCTAGATTTAATCCCAAACCCAAAGTGTTTATAAATAAACAACTCACTTGGGTATAAACTCACGGCACAAAAATACTGTGCGTTCAAGCTTCGATCGGCTTCAAGGAAAACATACAGCTCTTTCCAAGATATTCGAACATGCGGCACTACGTAGGTTTGAGCGGCTTCTTGCTTTGGTGGACTTTTCCTACGTAGGTTGCGGCGTCTTCAAAACCGAAAGAAGAGAAGACCTGCAAAAAGAATATTTCCTTTTATACGTGTGCCCAGGTCAAACTTTGACCTGGGCCCACCACAATTTGTATTTCACGTGCAGAGGCTCTACGTGCAGGGGGACTTCACGCCAAAAAGGGTTTCGGCGAGCTTCACGCCAAAAGGGCCCACCATGATTTGCCTTCTTCACGCCCGTGGACTTCATCTACACACCTTTCGATTCCGCAAGCTTCCGCAAGAAGAAATTTTACTTCAATTTATTTTATTTTATATTTCCTCTTTTCCAGTGAAAACTCGAGACATAATTTAACACTGGGCATGCTGATCGTACCCATTTTCGCCGTGGTGTTCTTTGGGGATAGGATGGATGGGATCAAGGTAATGTCTATGTTCTTAGCCATTTGGGGCTTCATTTCTTATCTGTATCAACATTATTTGGACGATGCAAAGTTGAAGGATCGAAGGAATGATGATGTTGGTGGAATGAGGTTAGTGTCAGATTGCCACTAAATGCTCCAATTGCAATAGTTGGCGGAAGAGGAGATTGAAACTGTTGCTAATATTTGATTTCTTCGCGGTGTTTTGATTACAAGAAAGGGCATTCTGTCTTTATTGCTCATTTTGCAATCTCATTATGAAAGTTAGGTACTTATATGTTATTTGATTAATATGATAGTACTAGCTAATGCAAATTATTGGTGTTCACTGGGTTATAATAATGAATAGGGGACAAAAGAAATACTTAAATTGCTACATGCACAAAAATCAAAGAGTGGACAACGGTCCTGTCATTTATCTCCTTTTATTTTCTTGTAAGTCTTAGCAAAAGGTGGATTTTACTTTTTGGCCATTTCACTATAAGACAAATTGCACGCGTCCTTCCAATCGATCCAACATATTGTTATAAAATGAAAATTTTCAAATAAAAATTCGAAATATTCTAATTTTTTAAATAAAAATCTAAAATGATCATTCTTAAATAATGATCTAAAGTGGATATGGCTAATATAAATAAAGGTCTAGCCTCACTGAGCAGGCAAAATTTTTTGGCCGATTAGAGATATTTTCGTCCAAAAATAATTTAAATTATATTAAAAATATAAAAATATAAAATTCAGAAAAAGAAAAAATACAGGTGGGAGGGAGCCCTCACTCCGTGTGTGTTCTTGTTTTTTTTTAGTTTTTTTTTTCATTTTTTATGGAAAGAAAAAATAGAAAAGAAAGAAAAAAGGAAAAATTAAAAAATAAAAAGACTAAATTGTCCTTCATCAAATAGTAAGTTCACATCATTCTTTAAGACTAATATGGCCATTTTAGACTCTTATTTGAAATAAGATCCACTTCAGGCCCTTTTTTGATAAAACGACGATACTTGAGCCCTTATTTGAAATGATGTTCACTTCAGATCTTTATTTTAGAAAATAATGATACTTTAAACCTTTATTTATAATTTTCCCTTACAATATTGTTGAGAAAACATGAGACTTATGAAGTTTTAGGATCTTAAGAAGGGCAGTCGTAATTTTGGACTTCCATTCATCCGCAGACACTCTTGGAAAACATCAAATGGCCCAAAGAGAAAAAGGAAAAGAAAGATCAGTGGTGCTTTGCGAGCTTCTATTGTTCCTTGGAAGGAAAATAATATTGTGTACACAAGTGGCACCATGTCATATTTTTATCCAAATTCATTCAATGAGCGACACCTGTCATATTTGAGCCCACCTGTCAAAAAAATATTTTAATAATATTTTTAATTTTTTTATATTTTTTCTTCTTTCCCTAGCTTAAGGCCGATGAGGGCCACGACGCCTTCTCCTGACCAGATCTAACGCTACTGGCGATCTTCACTTTGTCCAGGATGGTGCTGCACTTGCCGGTCTTCTTGTCGTTGTAGAGATTGATCTCCAGAATCTCTGAGGGCATGGATTCCACGTCGTGGTCCGAGAACTCCATCCTCTCATCCCATTGCAGACTTAGGTCTCGAAACTTGGTCTTCGTCACCCGCCATAGGCCGTTGAAGTCAACAATTGCCATTTTCCGATTGGAGACTTTACAGGATTTAGCTTCGGCGTGAACTGTTCTAGTTTGTGCTCAGAGAGAGAGAGAGAGATTGTGGTGGACCTTGACTTTGACTGTTGTGAGTGTAATGAGAGTGGAGGAGGAGATGAGCTCAACTATGACACGTGTTGCTCATCGAATGAATTTGAATTAAAATGATGTGGCACCACTAATGCACAATATTTTCTCGAAAAAGGAAAGCAATTGAAACTCGGAGATAAAGCCTATGTAGGAGTGGCGTGGCTGAGGTGCGCTCTTTCTTCTAAACCATAAATTAAACGAGAATGTGATAATGGTCCCGTCGATTATATTGGAGTCCGGTCAATTTTATTGGATAGACATCACGAGGTGGTGGTGGATCTTCTCTAGTCATACAACACAACAATGGAATAAAGGTTGCACAAGAAAAAAACAGAAATGAAATAACAATAAAAGAAATATAAGTTAGATAGTGAAGATAAAATTTATGGATAAGTGTACTAGAAATCTTTAAATTTGTACAAAAATGCAATGAAGTCTTAAAACTTATAAAAAGTGCAATTAAATTATATAATTTGTCAAATTTGTGCAATCAAGTCCTTTCGTTGACTCTTAACTAATTGAAAATACTAATGTGGATCTTTAAAATATTTTCTCTCCTACGTGGCATTGACTTAGCTAAAACATGAAACATAAGGCTAAAATGACCTTATTTTGGTCTAAATATGATATCTAATGCGAATTTAATTTAGATTAAATTTAAAAATAAGCTAAATTAAGAAAAGGATAAAAAGGTTTTGGAACTAGGCGACAAGGTTGGGGGATGGCAAGGCGAGGTCATCAAGCCTCGGCCAATAGTGAGTGACCCTTGTTGACCATAAGCCTTTGCCCAAATCGACCCTTGCCTAGGCCGAGAGCCACCATTGGTAGGTTGTCTAAGCCAATGGTGGTCCTTGACTAGACTTGGGCAAGGACCAATGATTTGTGCTTGGTGGTTGGGGGAGGGCTTGCAGGCCCTCGCCTATGGTTGGTGAAAGTCGTTGATGACCCCTGCCAACCATCCCCTACCCTCCCTAAGCCTTGCTAGCAATGAGAGGGCGATGATGGTGAGGTTCCAAATCCTTTTTTTTTTTCTTCACTTTAATTTAAATAAAATTTTCATTAAAAATTAGATTTGGATCAAAACATTAATGTTTTAGCCTTATATTTCATGTTTATTGATGTTATCAGTACTAGGAGAAAGAATTAATAAAAAACATTGTTAACATTTTTCGTTAGTCAAGTTGGACGGAGTTGATGGAAGAATTTAGTTGCGCTAATTTAACAAGTTTTAAGATTTAATTACACTTTTATAAGTGTTAGGGTTCAATTATACTTTCGTGATAAGTTTTAAAGCTTCCAATACTAATCCCTAACATCTACTGTAATTAGCTTATTTGGCTATGTGAATAGTTCAAAGGGCTTCTAATTTTGAACTAGTTACCGGGGATGATGCAAGATGTAATTGACTGGTTTGACATTTAACGATTTATTTTTCAAGTTATGAAATTAATAAACACCTGTCAAATATACCACTTATTATCTCCCCCTATCATATTGTACAAATTCAATGTATTTGATAGATTTAGTTAATTTTTATTTCTAAGTTAGAATATAAGCCATCGTAATAAATACATTAAAAAAAAAAAATTGAGGCTTTCGACATTTGACGAAGTCATTAATAGCATATTTAAAATGGTTCAAGTATTTTTTATTAGATCAAAAATAAAATGTGAGACTCACAAGTAAAATATAGAAAAAATATAAGCCGTTGTTCTTACTAATTCCGTATGAATTACATTTGAAAAGATTTGAATTATGCTAGATCAATTGTTTGTTTAGACTTATAAAAATAGTTTCACTTTTTTTGTCAGAATCTAGAATATTATTCAAATATTAAAAAATTGCGAAATTTGTACGAGCTAACTTATTTGTAAACATATGTATATTGTGAAAATTTTAGATGCTTGTGACATGGCCCAATAGATGAGCATAATCCAAGACATCCAAACGACAGGCTATGATCCATGCAAGAACAAGCCCACGATCCATGCAAGAACCAACCCACGACTCTTGAGCTACCATGCCAAACGTGGGTAGGCAACCCTTCAATTCACTCGATGCATGACCCTTGGGCTTCCCCAGGCTTAGGAGAACTCGAGTATCTTATTGTACAAACTATGTAATGATTATAGGATTCAAACCCCACCATTGGATCAAGGAAGAGATATCAATCCCATACTTGTATAAATAGGAGCCCTTCCCCCTCAATTGTACTATCTCGTTCACAAGTCAATACAATTCGTGCTTCACACTATACACTTCATGTGAATCAAGTATGCATGTATGTAAGGTTGACTTAGGAAAAATCCTAAGGCCACATAGGGTCGAGAACGTGAGATTGATCAATCTATGACAAGTGGTATTAGAGCAAGTCGTTCCAAGGTGCACTGGCTAATTCTTCCTCCCATGACATGACCATTCAAGGTGAAGATCATGAGGATTGTGGAAGGGCTATCGAGAAGGTTAACACCAGGTCAAAAAGGAACCCATCCTATTTTGAGTTTGAGGGATCCATTGCGTGATTTGGAACACAAAATGATGGTTACAAAGGAGATTGTCTTGGATGTCTAAGGATTGGTAGAGGATTTGAACCACACTATTGATGGGGTGGAGGCCGGAAGGGAAGAGCTCTTGGCCAAAGTGCAAGAGTTCAAGACTGACATGGGAGAATTCTATGGTAAGGTGCTAGGGTCCTTGACCCACGAACTCTAGCAACGGGACGAGACCGGGGAAGCCATGATGGCGGCCATGTGCTCAAAGACCGGAGTGGTCACTGTGCAGACTGGTCCACGAATGGATCCGCCCAAGCCAAGAGAGTTCAAAGGCTCGCGAGTGGCCAAAGATTTGAGCAACTTCTTGTGGTACATGAAGTTGTACTTTCAAGCCACAAGAATGAATGATGACGTGACTTGGGTGAACACCGGAGCAATGTATTAGGTTGATAACACATTGTTGTGGTGGTGTTGTACGTCGACTGATAAGAGTAGCGATCCTATCACTACATGGGCTAGGTTCGTCAAAGAACTTCGATGGAACTACTATCTCCCTTATGCAGAGGAGGAAGCTCATGATGAACTTAAATGCCTTGAGCAAAAGAGTGGAGTTCGCAAGTATGTGAAGCAATTCTTGGAGTTGCTACTCCAAATCCCATCTATGACTAAGGTGGATGTGTACCATTAATTCATGAGCGGACTCAAACCATGGGTCAAGTAGGAATTCAAGTGGTGCCACGTGGGGGATCTTGCTATGGCCATATCTGTGGCCGAGTTCCTTATGGAGTCCAAGTTGCCCTCCATAACCAAGCCAAACTGTTGGTTGAAGGATAAGGCTAACGATGGGGGGAAAATGAAATGAGTACAACAGCCCAAATGGGGGCAAACCATTGTTAGGCCCTCCTAGAACTCAGTTGGAGTCAAGCAACTGGGGACAGAGGAAGGCATAGACATATAAGTGCTTCTTTTGTGATGGGCAACATATGGCTCAAGATTGTCTGAAAAAGGAGCAAGTTAGCAGCTCTATGCAAGAAAGACGAGCCACGAGAGGAATTGCAGCGAGGATCGTTGTGGATCCTTGGTTCCATCAAGGCTAAGAAGGTGAAGGAACCAAAGGCTTGATGTTCATGGAAATGAAGATTAGGAGTACCACGATGAGTACACTCGTGGATACGGGGGCGTCCAGTCTCTTAATATTACAAGAGGCTATGAAGAAGCTCAACCTTCGGGTCAAGAGAGGCGAAGCCAGTTGGCTTAAGGTAGTGAGCTCCAAGGAAGTCCCAACTAGTGGTGTGGTTGGGGGGTGGAGCTTCATATCGGTCCCTAGACTAGAAAGGAAGACATCGAAGTAATCCCCTTGACGACTATGATTTTGTCTTAGGTCTTGGGTGTTTTGATAGGATAAATGTCGGCATTATTGCCAATTGTTGATTGTATATGTATTTTGGATACACGATGCCAATGCATGGTCCCAATCCATCGCGAGTCGAGTCACAATTAAAAGATGTTATCAACCATGCAACTTTCTAAAGGAGCAAAGAAGAGTGAGATGACCTTCATAGTGACCTTGAAGGCCGAGAATGCCCAAGGTAAAATAGGGTGTTGTCGTGAAGGAGGAGGACCGAGTCCTTGACGCATTGAAGGACATGATGCCTCTTAAGTCGCCTAAGAAGCCGTCGCCTTGAAAGGAGATGGACCATCGGATTGAGTTGATTCCCAACGTTTGACCACCTTCCATGGCGCCCTATCGCATGGAGCCTCCTAAACTGGAAGAGTTGAGAAAGCAACTTAAGGAGCTGCTCAATGCAAGTTAAATTTGGCCATTTAAGGCTCCATTTGGCACCCCAATCCTATTCCAAAAGAAGCATGATAGGTCTTTCTGAATGTGCATCGATTATTAAGCATTGAACAAGCTGACCATTAAGAATAAGTACCCGATCCCCCTCATTGTGATCCTGTTCAACTAGCTTGGGAAATCATGGTGGTTCACCAAGCTGTATCTTCGATTGGGATACTACAAAGTTTGAAATGCCGAAGGAAATGAACCATTAAGAATAAGTACCTGATTAGGCAGTACTAGCCCCCAATAAGCCAAGCCTTACGAGGTAGAGTTTGACACCTCTAATTTTGTAATAGATGGTGTCCTTATGCAGGATGGACACCTGACGGCATTCGAGTCCTAAAAGCTCAATGATACCGAGCAACGATACACGGTCCAAGAGAAGGAGATGACTGTGGTGGTGCATTGTTTTTGTACGTGAAGGCATTATCTCTTGAGATCCACGTTCATCTTGTGGATGGACACTGTGGCCGCGAGTTATTTCCAGACACAAAAGAAATTGAGTCCGAAGCAAGCTTGTTGGCAAGACTTTCTAGTGAAGTTCGATTACACGTTGGAGTACAAGCTGAGAAGGCCAACTCCATGGCCAATGCCTTGAGCCGAAAGATAGAGGTACCAAATGTCATGAGTCAACCTAACTACCAATGGATCGACCATGTCAAGGAGGGGCTCTAGCATAATCAAATGGACCAAGTGCTACTTAGGCACACGCAAAAGGGCAGACCTGATGGTTTTGGTGTGAGGATGACCTCTTATACATCAATGGGCGATGACGTTATGTGCCACTACATGGGAAGTTGAGGAAGGAAATATCGCGGGAGTGTCATAATTCCAAGTGGGTGGGTCATTTGGGGATTTATTGCACCATGGTGCTTATTGAGGATCAATATCATTGGCCTCAAATGCAAGATGACGTTGAAGCCTACATGAAGATATGCCTTGTATGCCAACAAGACAAGATCAAATGACGTTCATTACTGGGGCTCCATGAGCCAATTCCCATCCTGAAGCATTCATAGGAGAATGTCTCCATGGATTTCATCACAAACTTGCTAAAGTCCAAAGGGTGTTGGACCCTCATGGCCGTGGTAGATCGATTCTCCAAGTACACGACGTTCGTGCTCGCGACTAAGGATTGCCTAGCCGAGGAGGCAGCTAAGCTATTCGTCAAGCATGTCATCAATCCCAATCACCCTCTTTTAAGAGACTTGCTTTTGTGTACCTCTCTATAGGCATAATTTTGGCTCTAGATTGCTATTTATACTCACTTGGCCTATTGTACCTCCCTGTTTCAACCTATTCTTTCGTTTGTTCCTCCTAATTGGCCTTTAGTGCACTCTTCTCAATCTTCCTAAATGCCCAAAAGTTCACCCCCTGCATCACCACATCCCTAGTCCTCATCACAATCTCCTCAACCCTCATTGTGTTCCAATCAAATTCACGAAACCCCAAAGGGGTCTCCATAGCGAAATATGCTCAAGGGTTTATGTACATCATCAAGGCATCAGCTAGTTTTGGTCTTCAACTATCCTCAACCCGACTTTACTTTAGAAGGGTTGTCAGGAAGGAGACATTTAGGGTAGTTTTGGCCATGCTTGTTGCTATGGCTGGATTTAGGGGTGTGCAAAAGAACTGGATCCGCCTGGACAGCTTGGAACTGGACCGGAATTGCCCGGAACCGGCGGTTCTTGAGGGAACCAGTCCAGTTCCCGATTCCAATTTATGGGAACCGGTGGGTACCGGTTCGGTTCTTGGTTCCATTGGGGGATCCGCCCGCCCGCCCACCCGGACCCGAGACCGATTAATTTTTAATATTAAAAAAAAATTACTAAAACAAACCCTAGATCTGTAAGTGATCTAATTGCCATTGTTTAGCAGCCGTGTCTCACTGTCTCTTCGGTTCTGTCTCTCTCTCTCTGTCTCTTCCTCCTATCGCTATTTCAATTCCGTCGACGGAGCTGCAGTGATCTAATCCTCGAGCGTCGACGCCGCCGCCGCCGCCGCTGTCCGCCCCCTTGTGTCGGCCACCACAGCCTCTGCTCTACCCAGTAGTGACCCGCGACACCACAGATCGCCTCCGCGCCAGCAACTGCGAGCGCCCTTCCCCCGTTCGCCCATCACCGCGATCACCTTCGCTTTTGCTACTTTCCGTCCAAGCACCACCGCCAGCAATCCAACGCCATTATAGCCCCCACAGCCGCGACAACCGATGCCAGCAGATCCTGAATCGGTCGCTGCTCCGCCACCCCTCCACGTAATCCCTACAGCCCCTACGACTCTGGTTTCCCCTGTCCATTACTAGTTCACCTTGCTGCTGACACCACTCCTCCGCTGGTCTCCTCGCCAGAGCTCCACACCGGCGTCCATCCAGCACCTCATCGCCGTTTTTCCACCTCACCAAATCGCGACACTGACCAACGAATTGCTGCCCCGCATAGCAGAAGTCTTTGCCTCAACGAGCCTTTGCTCTCATTCACCGCGTGGGTGCCTCTAACGATGACGTCGATTTCACTACCGCCCTGATTCGGGAAGCTCAATAGCAGCAACGCCGAGCTTATTCTGTTTTTCCTTCTGTTTTTACTTCATCTCGTGGTTAGTGAGACAAGTTCCTTGGATCCACTCAGAATCGAACCGGACCGGCGGTCTAGTTCCAAGGTGGATCCATGCAACAAACGGGTGGATCTCGATTCCAATTTTTAGGAACCGGTCCTTAGCGGGCGGTTCCCGGTTCTAGGTTGGGAACCACCCACCCGGACCATGCACACCCTTAGCTAGATGTATCACATAGAGGGGGTGAATATGTGATTGTGCAGAAATTGAAAGAATTTAAACAAATATTGTAGCGAGATAACTTCTGATGAAATGGTCAAATTTTACCGGTATGCAATTCTATTTCAATAATTAAAAATGAGTAAAGGATAGAGAATTGCGCACAAAATTTTATAGTGGTTCGATTTTTGCAAGCCTACATCCACTCTCACGCACTACAACTGATTGGCTAGAATCCATTGATAAGAACAGATAAGAGGCTACAAGATTTGAGCTCTGAACACTCAAGCTCATGTGTATAACTCCTCACACACTCTCAACCTCTAAATAGTTACACAATGATGTTCATAAAGACAAAAGTATAAAGATTACAAAACACTCTTCAAACTTTGGAATTAACAGCATCAATTCTCGTAAATGCGAATTCTATTCCTTCAGCTTCGAAACCTCATCTTATACTCCTTCTAGTCCAAGCTGAACATTGGACATATCTCTAGAAGGATTATCTAGCCAATCTACTAGTTGGCTTGAATCTCGTTGAGAAGATCCGATTACTTCAAGATTGCCGAGGTTTATGCTTCCCATAATTTTTACCACCCATATAGCAATTTGGGTTTCCATAAGTCGAGTGCTTCAAGTTGGAAAGTATGTTTTGCCTCAAATAAGTTGTTACATGAAAGTTGAATTTTTACAATAGATATTATGAAGACTTTCCTTTTGAAAATATGGTAAGGAATCTAACCAATCACCATTAGTCGTTGCACAAGTATTTGACTCCTTCTTAGCTATTGAACAAATTAAGTAAGCAAGGAAAAAATAAGCCATGACTCAAACTCTTAATAATATCATCTTATTATGTCTCATCAAACTTTTCAATTGAAATTAGTTTACATCATAATCAAAATCTCTAAGTTTTTGTCAGTCATCAAAATCACTTAGGAAATGTTTTCTTAACAATCTCCCCCTTTTTGATGATGACAAAACTCGTTCAAGTAGAACTTTTTAAAAGAATAAAAAAATTGAGATTTGAATAGCTCTTGATTAAAGCCAAATATGGAAAAGAGGTGCAGTCAAATTATAAGAATATATGAATGAAAATTTGACAGAATTTTTATAGTTAAAACTTTGAAATTAAAAGATAAGGAATAAGAACAATTTATAACCAATCCCTTTCACCTTTGAGATGCTCAGAGTCTTAGAAAACATGCAGAAATAACGTTAGTGTAGTAAAGTTGGCAACTTCAGTTCTACTGGTCCTTCTCCCCATTTCTATCAACAATCAAAAAGATCCTAGATAAAGCATAATATTAGAGGCAAACTAGAGTTTGAAAAAGTTAGTCCAACAAGTTCAAACAAAGAAACAAGCCACAAACAATACAAACCAAATATCAAATCAATCCAAACTTCGAGAAATAAGGAAAATTATTTAGGCAAGGATGGTTGATTTTGGTTAGAGTTTGGAATAGGAGTTGGAGATGGAACTCTATGGTCTGGAGGCAGATGAACAATGACATAGTATTGCATATTTTTCAGAGTACACTCCATATTTGTCATTCTGGTTTGCTTCAACTTGAGTTCTGAAAAAGACATTTAAATTCTTCAGCTCTTTCTCCATCTAGTCCTTGTGTTCTTTCATGCTAAGTAGAGTCCACAACAACAATCTATCCTCAATATTATCAATTACGAGAATTCTGGAAGGTTTAATTTCTACCCCAAGTTTCATTACCATACTAATATCCTCTTGCCTTTGTTTATCAGCTTCAAACTCCCCCTCTACATGCAACTCTTTTCCTTTAATCTTGCACAATTGGGTGAGAAGAGTGAGTAGGGTCAGCAATTGGCTCACCTCTTATGCCAGCAGTTCCAACAAGAATGAAAGTAAAGTCAATAGCAAGGATATCTGCAATAGCATATTCTGGAGCCATAAGAGTGTCTTCACGAATTGCTTGAGAATTTGAAAGATCAGAAAAAGCTCCAGCCATTACATTAAGTACTTCTTTACCTTCCTGAATAATGCCAGCACCATCAATGGCTCCTTTATCAACAAAAGCTTATTTGTCAGCATCATTGGTGGATTCCATGGGAATGTTTTTAGGCAGAGGTTCCATAGGATCTTTAGCATGATCAAGCTCCCCCTGAATAGATGTTGCAACTTGAGAAGAGTCAACTTCAGCAGCGCTTACATTTGTGATGAACCCTGCTCACTAGCAATGATTTGATCTTGAGTAGGTTCTTAATGCTCAGTGATGTCTTGATCCCTAATAGGCTTCAAATGCTTAGCAACAATATCAGCACTATCCTGATCATTAATTAGATCAATATCTACCATACTAGCCTAATGATCTATTGTTCTGAGTTGATCTTCAACATCCTTTTATTGTTGTTCTTCAACAATGACTTCTTCTGTTTGATCAGTGACTATTCATATTCCTATCTCTCCTTTAGCTTCATTCTCGTCATCAATATCATCATCAGTGTTAGGCTGAGATGCATCAATGATGTCATCCAAATCAACTGTATCATCTTTCGATTCCTTCAACATTTCTTCATTGAGCCTTTATAATAAGGCTTGAGAGCTTTATCCCTATTCAGCAATTCATTTTCTCTTAGTGGGGCGATCAATTGGATTCAACACCACTTTATCTGCATCCACTTTCAAAAGTTTACCTTTTGTGTTTTTCCAACTTTTGGTAGTGTGCTTCAAACTCTTTTTTTTTTCTCATCATTTGCTCATCTACCTTTAGTGGAGATAGTTGGACCTTGCTACATTTCCTTGGAATCTCAATGCTCGATTCACGAAAAATCTTCTTGATCAGAGAACCATAGGGCTATTGCCCCTTGTTCTTTAGAACAGTTCTATACATATGTAGTAGAATAAGATGAGCGATAGAAAATGAGTGATCGTTCAAGATTACCCACATTACTTTTGGCTTCATTGTGGGAAATATTAGTTGTGGAGGATTCTTTCGGACTTGTTAACACTTAAATTTTGCCATTTTACTTAAGACTTAATAGCATTAAAAGTTAGGAATTAGTCATAAAATAAATAATTAATTAATTAATTAATTAAAAAATAAAATTTAAAAAAACACCAAAAAAAAAAAAAAAAAATACTATCGGGTTAGGCCGATCCGACCTTGGCCTGGCCCACCCCCCTTCCTTTTCTTTTTCCTTCGTGCTGGGCCTAGCCCAGCCTTCTTTCCCCCTCAGCCCCACCCATCTCCTTTCTCCTTCGGCCCGGCCTGCACCCATCCTTCCTCCCTCCTGCTATCCTATGCCCGAAGACCTGCAGAAAATAGAACGGAGGGAGCAGCGATAGAGGAGTAGGGGGATCAGTGTGGCAGGCAAGCGGCGTGATCTGCGGGTCGGAGCAGCCTGGCTGGTAGCTGGCACGGTAGGGGTCTTCACGCGATGACCTGCAGAAGAAAAGTGAACAAAAATGGAGAGAAATAGATGGAGAAGGGGGGAGGACAGAACACCAGCACCAAGCCAAGAGAAACACAGTGACAAACACAGAGAGAAACCGAGAGGAAAGGAAGGAGAACAGGCCGGAGAAGGAGTCGAGGAGCCCCGGAATGTCTAGTTGCCGCTAGTGAGCTGCCGACCACCGTTGTAGTCCTTGGAACCCAGTAGCACAGAGATAGTAAGAACAGGGGAGGAGAACGGCAACATAGGGAGCACGAAGCTGAGAGAGACGGAGAGAAGGTCGGAAAGCGAAACCCAAGAGCCGAGAGCCACCCCCGGAACGGCTGACCGCCGCCATCTCCTCGGAACTCAGGTTGGTATTTTAACACACACTTGGTGTGCGTCTCTTGACCTGAGCTAGCCGGAGCTCATCCCGACCGGTTCAAGCGAGCTCTAGCCATCACCCATCGCTTGCTGTGTTTGATGTTGCCCTAACATGCGTCCTCAGTAGTCTTAACCCACACTAGGGCCTCGACCGAGCTCGAAACTCTCGGTTTGCCGGCGATCCCCACCTACTCCCCTAAATGGCCAAACGAACTCTCCCACCCCAAACTCTTCCATGTAGACTCCCTAGGATTCTTGTTTGTTGGAGGGTCGCAGCCACGGCAAGGGAAGCCGGACCATCCCCCCACCTGACTAAGGTGGCGTAGTCGCCAACGTGCGCCGTCCTAGCACCCCTGGTCATGATTGAGCAGTCGCGACCAAGGGGTGCAGGCCGAGTTAGGCCAAATCTTGATTTGGCCCACTCGGCTTTTGTTTTTCGCTTGGGCCTGTACGTGGGCCCAAGTTGGGCTGAGGTTAGGCCTGACCAAGCTCGATTAGGCCTAACCCAGACAGGCCAAACTCAAGCGGGCTGGACCTGACCTGCGTTGATAGGGCCGAACCCGGGTCGGGTCAATCCAGCCGGAATTTTATTTATTTATTTATTTATTTATTTATTTATTTATTATTATTATTATTATATTTTTAAAAAATTAAAAAAAAATCGAAAATCAAAAATCAAAAAATTGTAGGGTTTGGTTAGGAATTGTTATGTATTGCCTTTTAGTATAATTAGGCCTTTATTTTCTCGTATATTGATTATACCGCATATTTAGTTTGCATTTTTTGTTATGTTTAATTGCACGTATTTAATTTTATGGAAATTAAATATTGGTAGCTATAATTATTATTTTAATGATTGCGCACCTGCATGATCACCTCACATGTTAGTGTATAGGTATAAAATCAATCCAAACTACCTGACGAAAGTTCGTTCTTTTAAAATGAACAAGATTAGGTACCAAAAGAGCACTAATTGGTTAATTAGTGTAATCAAGTCCCCGACCCTAAATTCTCTAGTTGCATAGGAAGCGAGGCATACTCTCATGCCTCGCTTGGTTTCTAGCCAACCCTAATAGGCTAGTGGCGACTCCTTATTGCAAAAATCTTTAAAAAATACCTCAATGTCACGTGAGATATGGGCTTGGGAGAGCTCGCACCTAATCAGGGGCCGTAGGCCCGTCCTTTAGGAAATACACCTAAATTTACTCCCTCCTCCCGAGGGTAGGTTGTGACAGCTTGGTGACTCCGCTGAAGACTTGGTTTTAAACCTTAGAGGACTTAGGCTAAAATTAATCTTGTTCAAAAATATTTTTTGTTTAGCAGCGAGGATTCCAAGTACGCCCCTAACATTAAATGTGTTAAATGTTTTTGCATAATGGGAGGTATAAGGGGAAGTGTTTGCTCACCTTTGTCTTATAGGGAGTTGTAGGAATGTATGGTTTATTTTTTATGTACGGAGTGTTGTTTGCCTATAAATTGTTGTTAATGCATTATTTGCATTGCACTACACCCTAACACACACGATTTGCCGTCAAACCTGGGCCGCATAGGATTTCTTAGGATGGTGTCGAGATGGATACCACTCCGACTACAACCGTATAGTACAAGTTGCCCATCTCAACCCCGAAATTTCGTTCTTGATGTCAAAGGTCCCCACCCTGGTTTGCAACCACGCGACACAGGTTGGTTCTTTGACAAAGCTGGAGTCATGGGTAACACGACCTAGCCGCAATTTTGCTGGTTCGGTCCGATGATCCTATGGCTCCATTTTGAGCCAAATAGAGTAGAAGTCAAACCATATCCCATGTGCATGTCTATGTAAAAAAAAAAAAAAATAGAGACAAAAGTCGCCACCCATTGTAAGTATCATTTTCCTTTTTATTTGTTCATTTCATGTTGAATTTTTATCTTGAAATTCGCGGAAATCAATCGACTGCCCTCGATGGTGTAGGCCTATAATTGAAAATTGGCAATCACTCTTGATAAGTGAACATTGAATGCAAGTTTTAAATACTTTGATTTGGCCCTGTTGAACACATGGTTTTGTTTAAATTTCTAGTTATGGGCTCAAAATCACATTTTGCAAAAAGAAAAAAAGAAAAAAGAAAAGCTTTCAAGTTGCGATTATATATTGGGGCACAAGAATTGAAATTGCATTTTTAATCAAATTCAAATTTTGGGACCGAAATGCAAATCACATTTGGTGTACAAATTCCTCAAAATAGAAGTCACTTCATTCAAAAATCAATGCCACTTTTGCATATGAAACTTTTGGAATAAAATGGACATTCGATTGATAACCGCCGATCGATCTTTTAATGATGCCCCTTCTCTTACAACAAATCTTGGCGAGATACCAAAATCCAATAATAGGGACTATGGGGCATGTACCGTCATCGTGATTTTGCTATAAGAGGTGATCTCATTGAAAGATCAATTTTTCATTCACACACTAACATTGTCTTCTTTTTCTAGGTCATGCGTAATGACACTTCTTGATTTCGCTTGCTTGACATGCCAAGAAGTCGACTTTAGAATTAGGATGAGAATGGATTTATACGCTCATATATGCAAGCGTGTTTTGTATGATATCATTGTCTTTATTCTTTGTAGTAATTATATTTTCAGTTTTGAGTTTTGCATGCGAGCCCAATCAGCACTTTTGTAAATCATGCAACTCACAATTTTGAGTAATTAAATTTGATTTCATAAATAAATAAAAAAACATCATTCTTAAAAAAAAAAAAAAGCACTTGAAGAATTTCAAATGGACTTTCGGAGCTGAATTGTTATACCTTTGCTTCGAAATGTTTTGAAAAAAAAAAGTTTCAAGAAGAATCTGCGTAAAATTTTATCTCTTCACTTAGTCGCTTTCTCGAGTTGGTCCATAAATGATACTTTGAGATGGTAAGGTTGTAATTGTTCCATTAGGAACTGTTGGTATAACAACTCATTCGTCCATCCATTTTTGTTAAATTGGTAAAATAAAGGGATGTGTATAGTTCCTAAATGATTCCCAATCGAGCGTGGAAATAACATGTCTAATCTTTTCTTTACAGGCAATAAATGGGGCAAAGCATCTAAAGAACAATATCCCCAAGTGTGGAAACAAGGAGCACCCACTCTCCTTTCAAAGCAAGATCTTGAAAAACACATCTCATGATCCATATATAAAATTTTCAAGCTCCTTGTTAGTTAAACGTCTCTTCAAAAAGAGCATTTGAAAAAGCAGGAATTGAACTTTGTAAATTGCTATATACAATAAAGAAGTGCTTTTCATGGATAAAATCAGAGCCACATAGCCATTTTTCAATCAATTCTAGCCACTTCAGGGAAAGTTCATACCTTAAGAACGAAAACACATGAAGGGAATACATCAAACGCTTAAAGGCAAATGCAAGGGAAGGATAATGTTGAGTTACCAAATATCCACGAGGGTGAATCCAAGAAATGTTAGCACTCAAAGGATAAAAGCGAGTGCAGGGTAATAATGTATCGTTTCTAACATTTCAATTCCTAAAGATTTTTGCACTAACATATTCTTTCACATTCTTTACAGGGTTATCAGGTCACCATACCGCAGGTAAGTACCCTCATTCTCAAAATTAAAATATTTTTTTTTTAAAAAACGGAGAATTTCCATTACAAAAAAGAACCTTTTGCGCTTTCCTAGAGACAAGTACAAAAATGAATAATGGAGAAAAGAAAAAAAATTCTACAAACTTTTTGAACATTTTTCTTGTTTTGTGGGTTATTCATTTTGAATCAAATTTTCCTGTGGAGATTAATCTACTCAAATGATCTCAGTGGAGTGAAATGGAGACGTTAACCATGCCAAACAAGAAGTGCTTAGAATGAAGAAAGGTAAGCCATTTCCAAATACGTTCTTCAAACACTTTTGAGGGTTGAGTGAAAAATGACATTTTCTTAGGACAAAGGATTCATTCGCATTGAGCGCAAAGATCGAAATGATAAAGGCATTTCCTTCATCAATCCCAAGCACCGTATTAATCTCTTGCTAGCCCTTTGGGCCAAATAAAGATGATCATTCAAAGTACCCCTGTTGAGAACGACCCTACATTTGGGCAGCATAGGAGGTTACAGTCGTGTTGTAGAGCGAAAGATTGAGAAAGATTCTATTACTTTCACTCGCATCAATCTTCTGATGATAGCTTCAGAGGAATTCTCATTAGAGCTTGACTCATCCCAAGGTGAAGAAGAGCATTTCATTCTCTACCCAAACACCGATACCCATTGCTTTGACCAATTTGGGCCTGATTATTCATTTATGAACCCTGAGTGGTGATCATCTCCCTTCACTGGGGCAAGGTATAAGGATTGACCACATACAATTGACGTTTATGAGAAAACATGTAAAGCATCTCGAAAGTCATAAGAGCTCCAAAAGTTTAAATAACAAAAAGTTCGACAAAATTAGGGGGTATGAAAAAGCTGTGTACCTGGTAAAAGTAAGGCTAATGCCCATCAAGAAAAAGAGCCAAAAGACTGTATCTTATGTGAAAGAAAAATTATCAAAGTCAAAGTGTCTGCGTAAAAAAAAAAAAAATCATCGCAAGAGCAAAGAAAATTAGAGAGAGGAGCAAAGCTCCCATGCAGAAATAATTAGTGAAGGAACTTGCTAGATGTGCTGTGTTCCAAAAGCCAAATGATTTCAAAAGATGGAGTGACCTGGTCACGATGCCATGATGATCACTGACTCTTAAAAACCCTCTTGAAAATTTTAAGCCTTTTGAGCCTTTCCTGAGCCAGCATTACAACCCTCTTCCGAAGTCTCTTCTGATTGGGATGGTTTGAGTGAAAATGAGAATGCCACAAAGAAGCTACTGCTTGAAGGAGTTGAGGTAATTCCATCTTGTCTTATCTTTCAAGTTCTTGACTTGTAAACCCGATGAATATAGCGACAAATGTTCCTTTATTGGCCTCAAAGCAATAATTCCTTTGTGTAAGCCCTAACCAAGCTTATATTACGGTCCTTTCAAAAGACCCTTTTGATCGATCAGATTGTGCTCATCGCGAATGTTTCTGAAGGCCTTTGACATGGGTTATGTGAGATACCTTTAGCAATCAGTTACTTCCCACGCGAATGATGGGATCAAGCAGCCATTTTATCAAGAGTGTATGAGAAACCCTTTTTGACTAAGAAGCTCTAATTTGGCATGCTTAATGAGCCTTTTTCACGAGTCGTAGCCATTTTGATAAGAACTTGACTCTGGGAGAATTTGATGATTAATGATATATCCTCGAGCAAGATGATAGTTTTGCACCACATGATGCTGATTGACATCAAATGTTTTTCAAAAGTAGTCAGACTTAGCTTGATTAGCTTGTTCAATTAATGTTGCAATATTGCCAATACGTCTTTTGATGATGTCTCTAATGACATTTGCTTAAGTTGAGATTGACAAGATTCTTCAGTGAAGCCATGGAGTTTTCAAGGGGTTAGCAGGTGCTTCCCTAAAAACCAAAGGTTCATGGTCACCCTTAAACCATGCCATCTCCAAAGGTTTATGGTTAGCCTCAAACCATGTCATCTACAAGGTTCATGGTCAGCCTTAAACCATGCCATCTCCAAAGGTTTATGGTCAGCCTCAAACCCTGTCATCTACAAGGTTTATGGTCAGCCTTAAACCATGCCATCTCAAAAAGTTCATGGTCAGCCTTAAACCACTCCATCTCCAAAGGTTCATGGTCAGCCTTAAATCACGCCATCTCCAAAGATTCATGGCTAGCCTTAAACCATGTCATTTCTAAAGGTTCATGGTCAACCTTAAACCATGTCATTTCCAAGGTTAGTGGGTTTATCCTTAAACCACAGGGTTGGTGGCTTTTCCTAAACCACACAGTTCGTGGGTCTATCATTAAACCATGAGGTTGGTGGGTCTATCCTTAAACCACGGGGTTCGTAGGTCTATTCTTAAACCACACGGTTTGTGGGTTATCCTTAAACCACACGGTTTGTGGGTCTATCCTTAAACCACGGGGTTCGTGGGTCTATTCTTAAACCACACGGTTTGTGGGTCATCCTTAAACCAAACGGTTGGTGGGTCTATCCTTAAACCACGGGGTTCGTGAGTCTATTCTTAAACCATGGGGTTTGTGGGTCATCCTTAAACCACAAGGATCGTGGGTCTATCTTTAAACCACATGATTCGTGGGTTTATCCATAAATCATGAGATTGGTGGGTCTATTCTTAAATCACGGGGTTCGTGGGTCATCCTTAAACCACAAGATTAGTGGGTCTATCCTTAAACAACACGATTCGTGGGTCATCCTTAAACCACACGGTTGGTAGGTCTATCCTTGAACCACAAGGCTGGTAAGTCTATCCTCAAAACCACGGGGTTGGTGGCTTTTCCTAAACCACACGGTTCGTGGGTCATCCTTAAACCACAAGGTTAGTGGGTTTATCCTTAGAACCACGGGGTTGGTGGCTTTTCCTAAACCACACAGTTCGTGGGTCTATCATTAAACCATGAGGTTGGTGGGTCTATCCTTAAACCATGGGGTTCGTAGGTCTATTCTTAAACCACACGGTTTGTGGGTTATCCTTAAACCACACGGTTTGTGGGTCTATCCTTAAACCACGGGGTTCGTGGGTCTATTCTTAAACCACACGATTTGTGGGTCATCCTTAAACCAAACGGTTGGTGGGTCTATCCTTAAACCACGGGGTTCGTGAGTCTATTCTTAAACCATGGGGTTTGTGGGTCATCCTTAAACTACAAGGATCGTGGGTCTATCTTTAAACCACATGATTCGTGGGTTTATCCTTAAATCATGAGATTGGTGGGTCTATTCTTAAATCACGGGGTTCGTGGGTCATCCTTAAACCACAAGATTAATGGGTCTATCCTTAAACAACACGATTCGTGGGTCATCCTTAAACCACACGGTTGGTAGGTCTATCCTTGAACCACAAGGCTGGTAAGTCTATCCTCAAAACCACGGGGTTGGTGGCTTTTCCTAAACCACACGGTTCGTGGGTCATCCTTAAACCACAAGGTTAGTGGGTTTATCCTTAGAACCACGGGGTTGGTGGCTTTTCCTAAACCACACGGTTCGTGGGTTATCCTTAAAACACAAGGTTGGTGGGTATATCCTTAAAACCACGGGGTTGATGGCTTTTCCTAAACCACACGGCTTGTGGGTTCATCCGTAAACCACGCTTGTCCGCATCCAGTCGAAACCCGTTTTTACATAGTGAGACATTTCTTCCAGTCGAAACCCGTTTGTACACGGCAAGACTATCATCCAGTCGAAACTCATTTGTACACGGTGAGACTATCATATCCAATCGAAACTCGTTTGTACACGGTGAGACTATCATCTAGTCGAAACCTGTTTGTACACGGTGAGACTATCACTCGATCAAAACCCGTTTTTACATGGTGAGAACTTTCTTCCAGTCGAAACCCGTTTGTACACGGTGAAACTATCATATCCAGTCAAAACCCGTTTTTACATGGTAAGACTATCACATCCGGTTGAAACCTGTTTTTACACGGTGAGACATTTCTTCCAATCGAAACCCGTTTGTACACAGTGAGACTATCATCTAGTAGAAATATGTTTGTACACGGTAAGACTATCATCTGGTTGAAACCCGTTTCTACACGGTGAAACTATCATATCATTTTTACACGGTGAGACTATCATATCCAGTTGAAACCCGTTATTACACGGTGAGACTATCACATCTGGTCGAAACCCATTTTTACACGGTGAGACATTTCTTCCAGTCGAAACCCGTTTGTACATGGTGAGACTATCATTCAGTCGAAACCCATTTGTACACGGTGAGATTATCATATCTAGTCGAAACCCGTTTGTACACGGTGAGATTATCTTCCAATCGAAACCCATTTGTACATGGTGAGACTATCATCCGGTCGAAATCCATTTTTACACAATGCAACCTTTCTTCTAGTCAAGACCCGTTTGTACACGATGAGACTATCATATCCAGTCGAAACCTGTTTGTACAAGGTGAGACTATCACTCGGTCGAAACCCGTTTTTACATGGTGAGAACTTTCTTCCAATCGAAACCCGTTTGTACACGGTGAAACTATCATATTTAGTCAAAACCCGTTTTTACATGGTGAGACTATCACATCTGGTTGAAACCTGTTTTTACATGGTGAGACATTTCTTCCAATCGAAACCCATTTGTACACAGTGAGACTATCATCTAGTAGAAATATGTTTGTACACGGTAAGACTATTATCTGGTCGGAACCCATTTCTACACGGTGAGACTATCATATCGTTTTTACACGGTGAGATTATCATATCCAGTTGAAACCCGTTATTACACGGTGAGACTATCACATCTGGTCGAAACCCATTTTTACACGGTGAGACATTTCTTCCAATCGAAACCTGTTTGTACATGGTGAGACTATCATTCAGTCGAAACCCATTTGTACACGGTGAGATTATCATATCTAGTCGAAACCCGTTTGTACACGGTGAGACTATCTTCCAGTCGAAACCCATTTGTACATGGTGAGACTATCATCCGGTCGAAATCCATTTTTACACAATGCAACCTTTCTTCCAGTCAAGACCCGTTTGTACATGGTGAGACTATCATATCCAGTCGAAACCCATTTTTACACGGTGAGACTATCACATCTGGTCGAAACCCGTTTTTACATGGTGAGA
The DNA here is from genome assembly GCA_014182515.1 of Eucalyptus microcorys. Lineage (NCBI taxonomy): Eukaryota > Viridiplantae > Streptophyta > Magnoliopsida > Myrtales > Myrtaceae > Eucalyptus > Eucalyptus microcorys. The sequence continues at coordinate 3,724,640 of CM024565.1, read as the reverse complement.
CCTTTCTTCCAATCGAAACCCATTTGTACATGGTGAGACTATCATATCCAGTTAAAACCCCTTTTTACATGGTGAGACATTTCTTCCAGTCGAAACTTGTTTGTACACGGTGAGACTATCATATCCAGTCGAAACATTTTTGTACACGGTGAGACTATCATCCGGTCAAAACCCGTTTTTACACAGTAAGACTATCACATCTGGTCAAAACCCGTTTTTACACAGTGAGACATTTCTTCCGATCGAAATCCGTTTGTACACGGTATGACTATCATATCCAGTCGAAACTCGTTTTTACACAGTGAGATTATCACATCCAGTCGAAACCCGTTTTTACACAGTGAGACATTTCTTCTAGTCGAAATCTATTTGTACACGATGAGACTATCATATCCAGTCAAAACCCGTTTTTACACAGTGAGACTATCATATCTAGTCGAAACCGTTTTTACAAGGCAAGACCCATTTTCCAGTCGAAACTCCTTCTTATATGATGAGACCTCCCTACCAATCGGAACTAGTTATCATATAGTAAGATTTTCCCATCTCAATTGAGGGACATCTTTTACAAAGTAAGGTCATCCCTTCATATCCATTTCCCGTTCGCAACCTTTATTGTCATCGTCTAGGGTCAAAATTTAGGCATCTCTTGTCTTTGAAGGGAATCTCTTTGAGCTCCCATTTAAAGAAGGACAGTTGTTGACACATAAATTTTGTCATTTTACTTAAGACTTAATAGTATTAAAAGTTAGGAATTAGTCACAAAGAAAGAATTAACTAATTAATTGAAAATTAAAATTAAAATTAAAAAAATACCAAAAAAAACTGTCGGGTCAGGTCGGATTCGGCCTTGGCCCAGCCCACCCCCTTCCTTTTCTTTTTCCCTCGCATTGGGCTTGGCCCAGCCTTCTTTCCCCCTTAGCCTAGCCCAGCTCCTTTCTCTTCCGGCTTGGCCCGCGCCCATCTTTCCCCCCTCCTACTGTCTTACGCCCGAAGACTTGCAAAAAACATAACAGAGGGAACAGCGACAGAGGAGCAGGGGGATCGGTGTGGCAAGCGAGCGGCGTGATCCGTCGGTCGGGAGCAACCCAGTCGGCAGCTGGCATGGCAGGGGTCTTTGTGCAACAACCTACAGAAGAAAAGTGAACAAAAAGGGAGAGAAACAGAAGGAGAAAGGGGGACGGCAGAACACCAGCACCAAGCCGAGAGAAACACAGAGAGAAACCGAGAGGAAAGGAAGGAGACTAGGTCAGAGAAGGAGTCGAGGAGACCCAGAACATCCAGCTGCCGCCGGTAAGCTGCTGACCGCCGCCGTAGTCCTCAGAACCTAGTAGCATAGAGAGAGTGAGAATAGGGGAGGAGAACGGCAACACGGGGAGCACGAAGCCGAGAGAGACAAAGAGAAGGTCGGCGAGCGAAACCCAGGAGCCGAGAGCCACCCTTGGAACGCCTAGCCGCTGCCGGTGAGCCATCGACCACCGCCATCTCCCCATAACTCAGGTTGGTATTTTAACACACACTTGGTGTGCGTCTCTTAAGCTGAAACGGCCGTTGCTCGTCCCAATTGGTTCAGGCAAGCTCCGGCCACCACTTATCCCTTGCTATGTTTACCGTTGCCCCGACATACGTCCTCAGCGGTCTTGACCCGCGCTCGGGCCTCAACCAAGCTCGAAACTCTCAGTTCGCTAGCGCTCCCCACTTACTCGCCTAAATGCCTGAACGAACTCTCCCACCCCAAACTCTTCCGTGTAGACTCCTTAGGAATCCTATTTGTTATAGGGTTGCTGCCGCGGCCAAGGAAGCCGAACCGTCCCCCCACCTAACCAAGGCGGCGCCGTCGCTGATGTGAGCCGTCCTAGTACCCCCAGTCATGACTGAGCAGTCATGACCGAGGGGTGCAGGCCGAGTTGGGCCAAATCTTGATCTAGCCCACTCGACTTTTGTTTTTCGCTTGGGCCCATTGCGTGGGCCCAAGTTGGGCTGAGGTTAGGCCCGACCAGGCCCAATCGGGCCTAACCTAGATAGGCCAGACTCGGGCGGGCTGGACCCGACCTGTGTCGATCGGGCCAAACCCGAGTCAAGTCAAACCGGACCCAACCTGATCGGGCCTGAAAAAAATATTCAAAAAAAAATTCAAAAATCCAAAAATTGTAGGGTTTGGTTATGAATTGTTATGTATTGCCTTTTAGTGTAATTATGCCTTTATTTGCTCGTATATTGATTATACCGCTTGTGTAGTTTGTATTTTTTGTTATGTTTAATTGCACGTGTTTAATTTTATGGTAATTAGGATCTTGGTAGCTATAATTATTATTTTAATGATTGTGCACCCGCATAATCACCTAACATGTTAGTAGATAGATATAAAATCAATCCAAATTGCTTGACAAAAATCATTTCTTTTAAAATGAACAAGATTAGGTACCAAAAGGGCACTAATTGGTTAATTAGTGTAATCAAGTCCCCGACCCTAGATTATCTGGTTGTGTAGGAAGCGAGGCATACTCCCCTACCCCACTTGGTTTCTAACCAACCCCAATAGGCTAATGGCGACTCCTTATTGCAAAAATCTTTATAAATACTCTAACGTCATGCGAGATATGGGCTTAGGAGAGCCCACGCCTAATCAGGGGCCATAGGCCCATCTTTTAGGCAATACACATAAACCTACTCCCTCCCCCCGAGGGTAGGTTGCGACAAGTCTCAAGTAGTTGATAATAATTTTGTGAAGAACAATTGGTCTCAAAGGAAACAACCAATGGGACACATGGGACTTAACATCTTTGGTAAAATCAGGGATTCCAAAGAGTTGTCAATAGACACTATCTAGATCAACATCTATAGCTTCAAATTCTGAATATCTAACTCCTAAAAGTTTTGCCAATTCCCATGCTAGGATCAAATATGACTTATCAAACACTATAAACTCAATAGTATCAATTGAGTAAAATGATAGTGTCAAATAGAAATATGTAGTTAGCAGGGAATGTAGGATATTCAATAACACATATTAGTTAGAAGTTGATCATCAAAAAATTGCTTAAGATGAATACCAATAGACTCGAAAAAATCAAAATCCACATTCCACTGTTTAACTACTCTCCTATTCATCCGAAATCTAAAGTGTTGCTGATGCTCTTTAGATTTAATCCGTTTGTCTGCACGATTCGCCTCAGTCACATATCTGGTAACTTTCCTTGATCTCGTAGCACTCAAATCATCAACACAAGTGGGAGGCATGCTTCTGATGGGATTAACGAACATTAACTCTAATGCCTCTTCACTATCAAAACCATACTTAGCCAACAATTGAGAAATTATATCCTCACTATCTCCTAAAGCCTTGAAAGTGGCACTCGTTGATTTTAATTGAGAAAAGTCCAAAGAAATTTCCTTATCAAACATACCTTTAATCTCATTAGAAGAATCGAATAGGTCAAAAAATTAAGGGCTTCCTCTGACTTTGGACTGCAAGCTTGCAATGTGATTTGATTGTTGTGAACCAGAAGGTTTGGGTTTCGACTTGGGAGCAGATTTTAGCACCATGATTCCAAGAAAGAAGACAAGTTTTGAACTTTATGCAAAACAAAGGCTACGGGAAGAGCTTTTTGCAGAGGTGATCTCCGAGTGTTTGAAGAAGAACGAAGAAGAAAGAAAAGTTATTTTTTTTTTTAAGGGATATGAACCGATGTGATTGAAGAGGTTTAAAGAAGATCTGATTTTTGAGGGAAAATAAAGAAAAAAACTGTTAAACGGTTTTGGAAACAATATCTTAAACAATTTACGAGACAAAAACTTATTCTACAATGAGTTAAATAAGGAAAAAATAAGGCATACCTTATGTCCTTCCAATATACTTACTGCCAAAATTTTGGAAATGCAATAGTTTATTCACTCAACATCATCTAATGCACCCTGTCTTTAGACACTTGGAGTAAATGGATTAATAATGCCAAGTTTATCTTGAATAAAATCAAAAGCCTTTTTGTCAAGAGGTTTTGTAAAGATTTCAGCTAAATGATTTTGAGAATCAATAAACCAAATGTTGACTTCACCGTTATTAACCTGGTTGCTTATGAAATGGTGGTTGATTTCTATGTGCTTGGTCCTAAAATGTAAGATTGGATTCTTTGTCGGGTTGATGGCACTTGTGTTGTCGCATTTGATCGATGTATTTGAGTTCTCTACTCTGTAGTCTTTTAATTATTCCTTCATCCATAGGATGTGAGTGCAGCAATTTTCCAAAGCTACGTACTCAACTTCAGCAGTTGATAGAGTAACGGTTGATTGCTTTTTGAAAAACCAAGATATAAGCATGTTGACCAACAACTGCCAAGTTCTAGATGTGCTTTTCCTAGCAATCTTACGTCCTGCAAAATCAAGATCAGAATACCCAGATTACACAAACTCTGATCTCTTAGGATACTAGTGTCCTAGAGACGGGCAAGCATTAATATACTTGATAATTCTTTTCGTTGCAGAAAGATGAGACTCCCTAGGATCTGATTGAAATCTTGCGCACATGATACATTAAAAAAGATATTGGGTCTTAATGCAGTGAGATAAAACAAGGAGCCAATCATGTTCCTGTATAGCTTCTGATAAACTTTCCTGCAATTTTTATCTTTGTTGAGCTTTGAAGAGGAAGACATGGGAGTTCCCATTTTCTTCGAATTTTCCATGTGAAATTTCTTCACGAGCTCTTTCGCATATTTTTCTTGGAAAATGAATCTTTTTTCTATTTGCTTGATTTGCAATCTGAGGAAAAAAATTAATTCTCCCATCATGCTAATCTCAAACTCATCTTGTATTAACTTAGCAAAATTTTTACAAAGATTTTTATTAGGAGATCCAAATATAATATCATCAACATAGATTTGTACTAATAAAATTTCCTTATATTCTTTCCTTATAAATAAAGTAATATCAACATTACCTTTCTCAAAACCATTTTGAGTGAGGAAAGTTGTTAACCTTTCATACCAAGCACGTGAAGCTTGCTTCAAATTGTACAGGGCCTCCTTGAGCTTGTAGACGTAATAAGGTTTTCTTGATTCCTCAAAATCCAAAGGCTATTCTATGAACACTTTCTCTTTGATGTATCCATTCAAAAAGGCACTCTTCATGTCCATTTGGAAAAGTCTGAAACCATGAAAATATGCATGAGCAAGTAAAAGTCTTATCATCTCTAACCTTGCTACTGGCACATAAGTTTCATCGTAGTCGATTTCTTCTTCCTGGAAATAACATTTGGCAATCAATCTTGCTTTGTTTCTCGTGACTTTTCCTTGATCATTGAGCTTGTTCCTGTGCTCCCATTTTGTTCTTATCACAAGATGGTCTTTGGGTCTAGGAACCGAATTCCATACTTCAGTTGTTTGGAATTGTTGAAGTTCCTCCTTTGCTTGGATCCAATTTTCATCTTAAAGGGCTTCCTCAATACTTCGTGGTTCAATTTCTGAAATGAGTGCCAAAATACTGATGACATCTTTTAGCATTGGTCTTGTTCTAATCTTGTCGTCGATGTAGCCGATGATCAAATCCTTTCGATGGCTTGACTTGTGCTTTCAATTTCTGTTGAATTTGTCATAAGATGTTGTAGGTTTCTCACTATCATGCTTATCCGTCTTTTCTTGTTACTGAGACTACTCATCTAGTTTTGAATCCTTAATTTCCTCTTGTGCTTGAATTGCGTCAGATAGTTATTTTGTTTGATTAGAGTCTTCATGAATCTGAGAATTTTCATCAAACTTTACGTTGATGGACTGACTCCTCAACTATGTGAGATCTCTTATTATAGACTCTAAAGGCCTTGCTCAAAGTTGACTAACCCAGAATTATGCCTTAATCTAATCTTTCATCAAACTTACCATGCCGGTCGTTAGCATTTCTTAAGATAAAACATTTACAGCCAAAAACTCGGAAATATGAAATGATTGGTTTCCTACCTTTGAAAAGCTCATAAGGGGTCTTTTCTAAAGACAATATGAGGAAAACTCGATTTATGATGTAACATGTTGTTGAAATTGCTTTAGCCTAAATGTGTGATGCAATTTACTTTCTATAAGAAGAGTTCTTGCCATTTTTTATTTTTTTTGCAAGGATCTATTTTTCGTCTCTACTACATTGATCTATTCAAGTGTATAGGGAGTCGAAAATTAATGCTCAAAACCATTTTTATCACAAAAGTTTTGGAAATTTTGATTTTCAAACTCACCCCGTGATCAGTTTTAATGGAAAAAATGGCGTAACCATTTTCATTTTGAATCTTTTTGGCAAATTTTGAAAAATGAGAAAATGCTTCATGCTTGTAAGTAAGAAAGAAAACCCATGTGTACCTTATATAATTATCAATTATTACCAAGTAGTACATTTTACTTCCCAGGCTTTGCACTCTTGTTGGTCCAAAGATGTCCATGTGAAGAAGCTACAAAATTCTGTTAATACTGACATAATTGATGCATTTGAAAGAACTCCTTATCTATTGACCTAGGGCACAAACTAATCTTTCAAACTTTAAATCCAACAATTCTTGTACTAATTTCTTTGAGGAGAGCTTTGAAATTTGCTTGGTGCTTATATGTCCAAGTTTCATGTGCCAGAGATCTAATTCATCCTTGATAAAGATTAGACATTGAATGTCATCAGTTATTTTATCCAGCAAGTAGATATCCCCGTGTCTTTTTCTAGTAAACAGCTACATCAAATCTTTGCTTATGCTTGAACATTTGTCTTTCTAAAAGTAGATCTTGTACCCAGTGTCACATAATTGGCTAATGTTGATGAGATTATAGTTCAAACCTTTGACAAGAGATATGTCTTATATATTCAAGTTACCAATCTCAACTATTCCTTTGCCAATGATCTTTCCTTTGTTGTTCCCTCCAAAGGAAACATTTCCGCCATTGAATGTTCTAAGTTCAACAAATTTGCTTGCATCACTAGTCATACCACTTGTTTCTCTTTTTCTTTGGTACCTGCAAAGATTAAGACAAGTTCAAATCTTCTTTGGTACTCATATTTGTTTGGGTTCTCTCTAGTTAGAAGGATTGGCCATGCTTAGAAAGTTCCTCCTAATTGGCTTCCAACCTTTGGAATAGTCATTTTCATAATGATCACGACAGTTGTAGATTGAACATTTAAGAAGATTTTGACCAACAAGTTTTACAAATTGTTTTTTAAAATGATTTTCATAGAAAACTCTCGGAGGCCTTTACTTTTTCCTTTCTTTGTGAGTCAGAAAATCATTTTCTAAAACTCTTTTTTTTTTTTTTTTTTGCATCTAAGCCTTGATTTGTTGTAATATGGGATTTGGACAGATAAAATATGCTCCATAGTTTTTGAGCCAATTGAAAACCTTTTTGTAACATCTGAAATTTCCTTTTTCAAAGATTTTTTTTTTCTTTTAAAATAGAATCATGATTTGTTTTTTGTTTGAAGAAGATCCTTTTCAAGATACTCATTTTTTTCTTTTCAGAAAGAATCCTATAGTCTCAATCTTGAGTTTTCTTTCTTCAATTATGAGTATTTTCTAAGCATAGCTTTATAATCAATAAGTAATTCTTCTATATAATTAGATATTTCAATCAGAATATCAAAATTACCTACCTCAAATTCTTCTTCAAAATCAAATTTTTCCATAAGACAGATATTTGTATTTTTTCATCTTTTTCTTTGCACTCAGTATCACTCCACGGTTCAGCTTTCAGTGCTTTCTTTGTCTTCTCATACTTGTTCTTTTTTTTCTTCAGAAAAGGAATTTGGCTTGATGTGTCCTCGCTTCTTACACTCAAACCAGACCACATCCTTACTTTCCTCTTTGTCATTGAAGCTTCTCTTTTGCTTAGATGTTTTCAAGGATTTCTTTCCTTTAAACTTCCTTCCTTTTCTTGACATTCTTTAAAGCTTTTTCACCATGAGTGCAATCTTCATTCGAATCCAAATCATCATAATCAAAATTAGACTTTAAAGCTATTGCTTTCTTATTTCCGGTATCTTCCTGGTTCAGGTATTCTTCTTCATAGGATTAGAATTTTCTCGCTAGTTCATCCACAGAAAGATGCGATATCTTTTGAGTCTCTCGAATGGATGTCTTAATGTTGTTCCACTATTTTGACAGTCCTCGAAGAATCTTGTTCACTTTCATTGGACCTGATACATGTTGCCCTTGATATGCTAATCTATTAACAATGTCAGTAAATCTATTGAACATGTATGTTATGGATTCTTCAGGTTTTATCTTGACGGCTATGTATTATTGGAGAAAAAATGTTTATCTTTGTCTCCTTGACATGATCAGTTCCTTTGTATGTCATCTACAATCTATCCTAAATTTCTTTTGCTAATTCACAAGAGGAAATTTGATTATATTCAAATGGTGATAATGCACAATATAACGAATAAATAACTTTAATATATAGTGCTTCTCTTTTGACAATGTCTGCATTAGATAGGACTGAAGTTTCTGGTTTTTTGCCTTCTTCTTTGGTTGAGGGAGGTTCAGGTCTCATGCCCCTTAGAACAACATCCCATTCCAAGGAATCCTTGGATCTGATGAATACTTTCATCTTGTTCTTCAAGATGTTGCAATCTTTTCCATCGAAGTAAGGAGGCCTTGTATCACTCCAACCTTCCATCAAACCTAGTGCAATGTTACTAGCCATCGAAAGATTGTTAACTCAGAAGTATTAAAGCACTTCAATTAAGAGTAACCGTGCTCTGATACTAATTTTTATGACTAGATCTATCACCTAGAGGGGGTGAATAGGTGACTGTGCAGAAATGAAAGAATTTAAACAAAATTGCAACGAGACAACTTCTGATGAAGTGGTCAAACCTTACCAGTGTGCAATTTTATCTCAATAATTAACAAGGAGTAAAGGATAGAGAATTGCACACATAAAGTTTATAGTAATTCGGCTTTTGTAAGCCTATGTCCACTCTTCCGCGCTACAGCCTATTAGCTAGAATCCACTGATATCAACCGGTTAAAGGTTACAAGATCTGAACTCTGAACACTCAAGTTCATGTGTATAACTCCTCACACACTCTCAACCTCTAAATAGTTACACAATGATGCTCATAGAGACGAAAGTATAAGATCACAAATTACTTTTCAGACTTTGGAATTAAAAGCTTCAATTCTCACGAATGCAAATTGTATTCCTTCAGCTTCTAAACCTCCTCTTATACTCCTCCCAATTCTAGCTGACCATTGACCTGAATCTCGTCAAGAAGATCTAATTGCTTTATTATTGCTGAGATTGATGCTTCCCATAATTTGTGCCTCCCATATAGTAGTTTGGGTTTCCATAAGTCAAGTGCTTTAAGTTGGAAAATATGTTTCGCCTCAAATAAGTTGTTATAGGAAAGTTGAATCTCTGATAGATATTAGGAAGACTTTCCTTTGAAACTCCTTATAAATATGGTAGGGAATCCAATCAATCGCTACTAGCCATTGTATTAGTATTTGACTCCTTCCTAGCTATTGAAAAAATTAAGTAAGCAACGAAAAAATGAGCCATGACTCAGGCTCTTAATAATATTGTTTGATCATGTCTCATTAGACTTTCCACTTGAAAATAGTTTATATCATAATCAAAGTCTCTAAGTTTTTGTCAGTTATCAAAATCACTTGGGGAATGTTTTTTCAACAGTTGTGTGCCAGTCTTTTGGGGCTAGTGTGATTATAGTGGTGGGGTTGTTAGTGGTGAGTGGGAGCATTTAGGGAGAGAGATGGATGGGTATGAGCTTGGGAAGGTGAGCTATGTGATGAACTTGGTTAATATAGTAGTTGCTTGGCAAGTGTTCAGGATTAGCGTGATGGGGTTGATATTAGACGTGTCATCCTTGTTCTCAAACTCGACCGGTGCAGTAAGGTTGCCAATTGTGCCCATTCTCGCAGCCGTGTTCTTTGGGGAGAGGATGGATGGGGTCAAGGTGATTGCTATGATGCTGGCCATTTGGGGGTTCGTTTCTTATGTGTACCAACATTATTTGGACGATACCAAGTTGGAGTCTCAAAGGAATATTGTTGATCGGGATGAGGTTAGTGTGAGATCGCCCCTACATGCTCCGACTGAAAGAGTTGGTGGATGATTAAAGGTGGCGGACTGTTCCAATTTGCATTATGCTAACTTTAAGTAGAGAGTAATTTCTTGCCATAACCATACGGATGACAAAAACGAGAAACGGAATGAGAAGATTGAAAATGTTCCTAATATTTGATTTCTTCACTATGTTTTGGTTACAAGAAAGGGCATTCTCTCTTTATTGCCCATTTTGTAATCTCATCCTGAAAGTTGGGTACCTACGTGTTATTCGACTAATAGATATTACTAGCTAATGCATCTTATTGGTGTTTACTGGAATTATAAAATTAAATAGGGGACAGAGGAGATACTTAAATTGCTTTATACAAAAAAAAGAAAAAAGAATTTTTCTTGTATATTGTTGTCATTTATCTCCGATCCTTTTATTTTCTTTTAAGACAAATTGCACATGTCCTTCCCATTGATTGGACATACTATTATCAAGGGATAATTATAAAAATAATTCATAAGCTTTGGCTTAATATGCAATATCATTCTTGAATTTTTAATTTATTAATGTGGTTCCTGAACTTTTAATCCGAAGTGTAATGTATTTATAAAGTTTTAATTTATTCAATATAGTCCATGAACTTTTGGTATATGTTCAATTTATTCCTTAGATTATATTAAAATGTTTATTGGAAGGACGTCATTTACCATTTTCATACAACTAGGGACTAAATTACATTGGACAAATTAAAAGTTTAGGAATGACATTACGTATTGAGGTAAAATGCAAAAATTATATTAAATAAATTAAAATTTTAGGAGTGGTATTGCATTTGGACTAAAGTTTAAAGATCATGTGTACCATTTTTCCTATAATGAAATTATTGCAATCAAGAGACTCCCGAAGTTTTAGGACCTTCAATCGTTATTTTAGGCTTCCATTCAAATGCAAGGAAAACATAAGAAGAAAGACAAAAAAAAAAAAAAAAAGAAAAAAAAAATAAATGGTGCTTCATGGTTACTATCGGTCCTCAAACGAAAGCTATCGTAATTAGGAAATAAACCTACATAGGAGTGGCATGGCTAAGAAGCTAAGTAGCATCGATACCGACACACGACGCGATATGGCGCGACATGCCGGCACATTGTTTCTTGAAAAATAGAGAATTTTAATACATTGGGATACGTTGTATATTAAATGTATATTTTTTTATATATTGTGATAAAGTATCATTTCTATGATTATTTTAATCAAATTAATTTGATTCAAATTCATAAATAAATAAATAATAAAAAAAAAGCTTTGAATGAATTTACACTAAAAACATTGATCAATTATTTGTTAATATCATTCATTGTTTCAATTTGACAAATTCAACTCCATTCCAATAATTTATAAAACTTGGAGGAGAAAATAAAAACAAGCAAACCACATTCTGGACTCGTGTGTCGAAGAGGAAAAACAAAACAAACTTGGGGGTGAATTGTGTATCACGAGAAGTGAGAGTTGGAAGAGAAGAAAAAAATAAGTTTTTCTTCTTTTCCTCTTTATTATATTAATTATCTTTTATTTTTTTACATATATACATTTTGACCATTTATTTATTAAAAATTTTAAAATTAATCTCATATATGTCAAAATTCCAAACTTGCATGTCAGAATTTCTGACTCGAGTGTCGAAAAAGTTGATCGGATGTCAAATTTTCCAATACGTATTGACCGAGTATTGGAGTGTCTGACATAACACAAAGATTTCAAAAAAAAAATGTGGGTGCTTCATAGCTGAGAAGCACTCTGTCTTCCAAATTGAAAAAGAAAAAGTTAAGCTTCCCTAAAATGAAAGTGACGGTGGCTCCATTGCTTTCATTAGAGTGACGGAACCGTCTCCTCCATTTTTTGAAATTAGGTAATTTGATAATCCGGTTTTTAAGGGGAAATGAATTTTAATACATAAACTTTGTATTAACACAAACTAAGTGGGGTTTCTGAAAAATGTGTATTTCGACAACTTATTTTGCATTATTTACAAAGGTTGGATGTCCCTTTTCAAATAAATCTAGGGATAATTATCAAAAAAAGTGATAAACCTATTGTAGAAACGTTATTTTAATCATAAATTTGTTGATTTGACCAATTTAATCTTAAATCCTTTGACCACTTGCCAATGTAATCATTGTGATTAATTTTGGCCGGAAATCATTGACATGGATGCTAACTGTCTTAAGTAACATGGTCGACGATATTGTAAACATTTTTTTACATGTTACAGCAATATTGTAAACATTTTTTTTACATTTTTCAATTTTTTTCTGATTTTTATAATTTATAATATTATTTTTTCTTTTTCTTTTCTTTATTTATTTCTTCTTTCTTCCCTTCTTCTTTGGTTGGTTACTGGCCGATCGCCGGGCCTTGGCGATTGACCACAGGTGAGGGCTGGTGAGGGTCCACCTAGCCAATTTCAAGGGGGAAATTAATTATAGTACAAGAAATTTGTATTAAAAAAACTACATGAGGCTTCTAAAAAAAAGTGTAAATAATGTGTAATTCATCAACTTATACTACATTACTTACAAGGGTTGGATGTCCCTTTTCAAATTACTAGATTAATCATATATAAGTATGGATAGCTCATTATCCAATTTAGGATGATTTATTGTGTTAGCGCATGTCAAAATCTTGTTGACGTTATAGAGTAATCAAGCACAAGACGCCAAACATGAATTTTTATTTATTTATTTTATAGACATATTAAAAAGGGCCATAACTCGTTTGGCCGCAATCAAGCACAAAACATCATAAAATAGAGGTTTTTTTTTATTAAAAAAATTTATTACATTATACAAATGTTTAATATATTTTATCATATTTTTAATTTCAGATATTTTGCTCGTCAAAATTAAAAAGCAAAACATCTTAAAATTTGTTTTGTCGCCAAGTGCAAATGTGATTCTTTTATATGTTATAGCGTTTTTGCCTTAAACATGCAAAAACTTGTAAAAATATTAAGTTAGTTTATGATAGAAAAATTTCAAATAAAGGCCCAAAGAGCCTTCATTTTCTCAAATAAGGGCTTGATGTAAACTTTGTTTCGAACAAGGGCCTGAAGTGCTATCATTTTCTCAAACAAATACCTGAAGTGCTATCATTTTCTTAAATGAAGGCTTAAAGTGACTATGTCTGTTTCAAATAAAGATTTGACTTTCCAACTGAGCATGGACATCTTAGTGGTTTGCTTTTTTTTTTTTTTTAATTTTCGTTTTTTTCTTTCTATTTTTTCCTTTTTCTATTTTTCTTTCCTTCCCCACTAGACAACCAACCGGCCACTGACAATGACGGAAAGGGCTGGGAGGGGCCCCCTTTGCAGCCATCGGCAAGGTCAGCCCTCGCCCGCACGGCCGATGAGAGACGGTCTCATTTGGGCAAGGCAACCTTTGCCCTAGGTGAGGTGGCCCTCACGGCCATCAACAAGGTTAGGCCTCACCAGATCTGGGTAAGGGTTGCCTCGCTTATGGCTAGCAAGGGATGGCCTTGCTTGGGCGATGCAACCCTCGCCCTAGGTGAGGCTGCCCTTGCTAGCGGTCAATGAGGTTCACCAAACCCTCGTCAACCCCAGGTGAGGCTGTCCATTGCTACATTAGCGAGGGTGGCCTCGCCTATAGCTAGCAAGGGCTAGCAAGCCCTTGTCGATCCTTACCAACGGCCACCCTCCCTAGCAACCGTTGGCCCTCGTCTCCAAAAAATTTAAGAAAAAAGTGAAAAAAGAAAATAGAAGAATAAAAAATCATTTAAAATTAAAATTGCAATTAGACGAAAATGCCCTTGACTGGTTGGAATATTTAGTCAGCTGGTGACCAACGAGGTCAGGCCATTATTTAAAACTATCATGGCCACTGTAGGTTATTATTTGAAACAACCATAACCACTTCAGACTCTTAGTTAACATAAAGTTCACTTTGAACCCTTATTTGAGAAAATAAAAGTAGTTCAGATTTTTATTTGAAAACTTCTCATTTATAACGATATAATATTTCATAATACACAAAAAGTATTAATGATTTTAATTGTATGAGGACATTTCCGATTTCCAAAACTCCTTGTACTGTCCTTTCGATTTTTATTGTGGTCACAATCACACCATTATTGATTGAAAATAACAGTTTCGTCTTTCTAACAAGGTTAGTATACCACAGGTTTTAAAAATTGAAACACTCCACCAACTTCATTGGATTAGAAAACAACTTTTAAGGATTTACTTTTCAGGTTACAAAATCGGGAAAAGTACTAAAATAGTCCTAAACCTTTTGTATTGGTACCAATTCAGTCATAAACTGTTTAATTTGACCAATTTAGTTCTAAACATTTTCACATTGGTACCAATTCAATCCATCCGGCTAATTTAAGTCGGGAATTGCTGATGTGGCCGCCGGTGGTCTTATGTGGCGCCACGAGGAAAATTTTTATAATTTTTTATATTTTTTCAGAATTTTTAAATTATTTTTTTCCTTTTCTCCTTACCCCTTGGCCGGCGAGGTCGCCGATCGGCCGACCATCGTCAGCCATAAGCTGGTCGGGGCGAAGGGCCCCGCTCCCTCGCCAACCACTGGCGAGGGTCGCCACACCCTTGCCGGCCACAAGTGAGGGCGTTGGCCCCCGCCTAGATCCAGAAGAGGGCCGAAACCCTCGCTCATTGGCCGGTGAGGGCCTCTGCGCCCTCGTTGGCCACAAGCAAGGGCGCAGCAGGCCTCACTCATGGCGGGCGAGGGTGCGGCGGCCCTCATCCAGATCCAGGCGAGGGCCACTGCGACCTCGCCTGTGGCCAACAAGGGCGTTGAGCCCTCGCCCAAATCTAGGCGAAGGCCACGGTTGCCTCGCCTGTGGCGAGTGAGGGCGTTATGGCCCTCGCCTGGATTTGGGCTAGGGCCGCCGCACCCTCGCCCGCCACAAACGAGGGCTGCCGAACCCTTGCCGGCCAACGGTCGAGGGTTTCAGCCCTCACCTGGATCCGGGTGAGGGCCGACGCCCTTGCTTGTGGCTGGCGAGGGCGCGGGGCCCCTCACCCCAACCAGCTTGTGGCCGGCGATGGTCAGCTAGCCAGCGACCTCATCGGCCAAGGGGTAAGGAGAAAAAAAAGGAAAAAAGAAAAAAATAATTTAAAAAATCTGAAAAATATACAAAATTATAAAATTTATCCACGTGGCACCACATAAGACCGCCTTTGGCTACGTTAGCAATTTTCAGCTTAAATTAGCTAGATGGACTGAATTGGTACTAATGTGAAAATGTTTAGAACTAAATTAATCCAATTAAAATGTTTAGGACTGAATTGGTACCGATACAAAATGTTTAGGACTATTTTGGTATTTTTCCCTACAAAATCAATAGACAACTTTTAAATATAACTACTAGTACATACCCTTAAGATGTTATAAAAGTTTAATGTATTAGACAGATCTAGTTTATTTCTAAGTTAGAATGTTAAGCCGTCATAATAAACCTAAACTGGTCCGTTCGTTTCGCAGAAAATGACTTCCGGGAAAATGTTTTCCGGATTTTCCGGTGTTCGTTTCACGGAAAATGAACTAGTCAAGGAAAATGTTTTCCATCATTGAAAAAAAAACAACTTTTAAAGTGAGGAAAACGTTTTCCACTTTTGAAAAGTGGAAAACGTTTTCCATGACTTCTTCCCTCTTACTTATTTTTATTAATACATTTTCGTTTTATTTTTATGCTTTCTTTTTTTTTTTTTTTTTTAAATTGAGTTTTTAATTTCTTTTCTTTTCTTTTTTTTTTCTTTTTTTCCTTTCATCTTCTTCTCTGGGGGTGCCGGCGACAAGCCACGGCGACGTCCGGCAACCTCGCCCCAGGCTGGTGAGGCTCCGCCTAGCTTGATCTAGTGAAGCCAAGATCGGGCCTCACTAGATCGGGCGAGGTAGAGCTCTCGCTAGCTGGGCGGAGCTCGCAGCTTGCCGATCCGGCGAGCCGGGCGGGGCTCGCCCTCGCCCGAGCTCGCCACGAGCTTTGCCGGGCTCGCGAGCCGCAAGCTCATCGAATCTAGTGGTGGAGCTCGGGCTTCCGATCCAGGCGAGCCCGAGCCGCCGCCATCCGGCGAGCTCGCGGCTCGCGAGCCCGGCGAGGCTCCGGATCTCGGCCATCGGGTCCGGCGGCCGGCCATCGTCAAGCGGGAAGGAGGCACCGGCGGCGGAAGGAGGACGAAGGAGGAAGGAAAAGAAAAATAATAATAAATAATAAATAATAAATAATAAAAATTTCGATTTTTTAAAAATATAAATAATTAAAATTTCATTTTTAAAAAAAATATAAAATAAAATTCAATTCAATTTTTGATAATTTTTCCTAAACAATTAAATGAGCTAACGAACGGTGGAAAATATTTTCCACTCAAATTTTAGGTTTTGGCCGAACACCGGAAAATATAGTCATTTTCCAGGAAAATAACTTCCAGGAAAATGTTTTCCGAAAACATGATATTTTCCGCGAAACAAACGGACCCTTAATTCGTTTGACCTCTGACGAATTCATTAATTAACATATTTCAAAAGGGTTCAAGTATTTTGAGTTAGATAAAAACAAAATGCGAGACTCGCAAGTGAAATATTAAATATAAAAGTCATCTTTCATTTTAGTTCCACATGAAATTCTCCCCAAAGAAATAAAAAAAAAACTAAGAGATCTCAGCTACAAATGATCAATTCGTTGTTTAGAATTATAAAAGTAACTTTTTTTTTTTGTCAAAATCCAAAAGATATTTCTAATCTAAAAAATATGAAAAAAATATAATAGAATTTAAATATATATATGTATAATTACCATTTTTCGATCGGAGATTGTACGGGATTTAGCTTTGGCGTGAACTATGCTAGTTTGAGTGGAGAGAGAGAGAGAGAGATTGTGGTGGACCTTGACTTTGACTGTTGTGAGAGCAATGAGAATGAAGGAGGAGATGAGCTTAAACATAACACGTGTTGCTCGTTAAATAAACTTGAGTAACAACAACATGGCAACACTTGCACGTAATATTTTCTCGAAAAAGGAAAGCAATAGAAACTACGTACGAGTGGCCTGGTGGAGGCGCGCTCTTTCTTCTGAATTTGAAAAAGAAAAAAAAAATAAGCTTCCGTTAACTATAAGGTAAACGAGAATGTGACAATGGCACGGTCGATTTTATTGGAGAGACATCGATGCGAAGTGGCGGTGGTGGATCTTATCTAGTCATACAATACAACAAAGAAGAAAAGGAATAAAGGTTACCCAAGAAAAAACCAGAAATGAAATAACAACAAAAGAAATATATGTTAGACATTGAAGATAAAATCTAGGGATAAGTATGCTATAAGTCTTAAAACTTGTATAAAAGTACAATTGAGTCCTAAAATTTATAAAAAGTGCAATCAAATTCTAAAATTTGTCAAATTTGTGCAATCAAGTCCTTCCATTGATTTTGTCCAACTCAGCTAACGGAAAATGCTAATGTGGTTTTTTTTCAAATAATTTCTCTCTCCGATATGACAATGACTTGACTAAAACACGAAATATAAGCCTGAAACGACGTCATCAAGCCTTGAACTCAATCAATAAAAAGGGTTTGGACGAGGTGCCAAGGGTGGGGGATGGACAGGGGAGGGGGATCTTCCGGCCTTGGCCAGTAACAGGTGACCATCATTGACAACAAGCCTTCACCCAGATTGATCCTTGCGCTAGTCGAGGGCCGCCATTGGTGGTTGACCTAGCCAATGGGGCCCTCAGCTAGACCTGGGCAAGGGCTAGGGACCCTCACTCAAATGTGGGGGAAGGCCTGGAAGCAATGATGGGGGCGGCAACAACAAATTCCAAATCCTTTTTCTTTTTCTCTTTAAAATTTTGCTTTAATTTAAATAAAAATTACATTAAAAATTTAGATTTGCACCAAAATAATATCGTTTCAGCCTTATGATTCTTGTTTTTTAGCCACGTTATCGTTATTAGGAAAAAGAAAATAAACGGAAGGACTTAATTGCACTAATTTAACAATTTTTATAATTTTATTACACTTTTTATAAATTTTAAGTATTTAATTACATTTTTATGACAAATTTAAGACTTTCAATGCTAATCCCTAAAGTCCACTGTAATCAGCTTATTTGACTATCTGAATAGTTCAAAGAGTTTCTAATTTTGAAATAGTTAGCAGGGATGGTGCAAGATGTAATTGATTGGTTTGACATTTAACGATTTATTTTTTCAAGTAACGAAATTAATAAACTCCTTTTAAATATAACACATATTATATCCCCTATCATATTATATAAATTCAATGTGTTTGATAGATTCAGTTTATTTTTATTTCTAAGTTAGAATATAAGCCATCATAATAAATGAAAAACTTGAGGCTTTTGACATCTGAAGAAGTCATTAATTAGCATATTTTAAAATAATTCAAGTATTTTTTTATTAAATAAAAAATAAAATGTGAGACTCACAAGTAAAATATATATAAAAAAAAATTTAAGCCGTCGTTCTTTCTAATTTCGTATGAATTACAATGCAAGAGATCTGAGTTATAATTGATCAATTGTTTGTTTAGACTTATAAAAATAACTTTTTTACTTTATTTTGTCAGAATCTAGAATATTATTCAAATATTAAAAAATTGGAAAAATTGCACACGCTAACTTATGTGTAAACAATTGTATATTGTGAAAATTCAGAGGCTTAACTATAAAACAAAATCAAATATGTGCAGGGCAAGATTTGGAAAGGTAAAATAATAAAAATAAATAAAAATCATTCGCAACCTATTGACAGCGCATGACAACGGAGTAGCTTGTAAAATAGATAAAAGATAGGTCAGACTAAAAAAAATTAATATAAGATAAGTTTTATCCAATCTGCTTGACTTATAGCTATTGCACCGAACACCGTAACCACGGAACAAACCAAACGAAACAAAACAAAAAATTATAATTGATTGACAACAACAAAATTATGGAACACACACACGATAACGAGCAAATGTTTTGGATTTTCCTTAGCAAAACTCGTTCCTACTCCAAGTCCATCTTTAGCATTTTATGTACTGAATAATTAATCTAACATAATGTAAAAATAATTAACAATAATAATTCTAGGTTAGGATCTATTGACACTAAAAAATGATTAACTTTTGGTTATTATCAACAATATTATTGACAAGTGGCAGATATTAGGGGAAAATTGTCCAAAAAGTCCTAAACCTATTGCAGTTTAGCTAATTCAGTCATAGACCTTTTAACTTTGCCAATTGAATCCCAAACCTTTTTACTTCTTGCCGATTCAGTCCATCCGGCCAATTTTGGCCGGAAAATGCTGACGTGGATGCCGACGGTGCCACGTAGGACTGCTGGCGCCGACATGGACAATTTTTAATAATATTTTACTATTTTTTAAAAAATTTAAATTTTTTTCTATTATTTTCCTTTTTTTTTTCTTTTCGGCTTTTTCCGATGGCCGGCCACCGGCCATAGGCGACGGCCGGCCACCAGCCGGGCGAGGCCGGCCGTGCAATAGCAACCCTCGACGAGGGCGCCCTGGCCCCGGCAAGGGCCAACCTCGCCAAATCTGGCGAGGTCGGCCCATGCCGGGGGTTGCCCTCGCCCAGGCAAGCGTCGGCCTTGCGGTGGCCAGCCGACGCACGGCCAGCCAGGGGCGACGCTCGCCTAGGCGAAGGCGAGCCTTGGCGAGGGCCGGCCTCGCCGGATCCGGTGAGGGGAGCCCTCGCCGAAGGTCACCCTCACCCTTGGCCGGGCGAGTGACGGTTAGCCACCAGCCATAGGCCGATGCCCAGCCGAGCGTTGGCCTCGCCCAAACCAAATCTAGCAAGGCCGGCCCTCGCCCCTTGCCGGTCGGCCGTCAGCCTGTGGCCGGTGGCCAATTGTTGCCCGCCCGACCAAGGGCGAGGCCGACACTCGCCTGGGCAAGGCCGACACTCGCCTGGGCAAGGGCGACCCTCGGCGAGGGCTCCCCTCGCCAGACCTGGCAAAGGTTGGCCCTCACCAAGGCCAGGGCGCCCTCGCCAGGGGTTGCTGTCGCCCGGCCAGGCCTCGCCTATGGCGGACAAGGCTAGCCAGGCCGGCTGTAGCCAGTGCCAGCTACTGGAAAAAGCCAAAAAAAAAAAAAAGAAGGAAAAGAATAGAAAATAAAATATTCAAAAATTCATAAAAAATTTAAAAAATATTAAATTATCTTTAAAAATTGTCCACGTCGGCGCCAGCAGTCCTACGTGGCACCGCCGATTCCCACATCAGTATTTTTCGGCCAAAATTGTTCGGATGGACTGAATCGGCCAGAAGTAAAAAGGTTTAGGACTCAATTGGCAAAATTAAAAGGTTTAGAATTGAATTGGCAAAACTGCAATAGGTTTAGGACTTTTTGGACAATTTTCCCCAAATATTAGTCTCTAAAAGCAAAGTTTGATAACAATAAGTCATCTATGAATAAAACAATCAACAAATTAAAAGGGATCGGCAACTTGCCGGTGAAGCGAAGGACAGTGAATAAGGTAGGAGTTATTAAAATGGGCCTTCGCTAGTTGAAGGAGGTCATTGGCAGCTAGCTATTGAAGATTTTGCTAAGTGTTCGAAATCCAATTGATTGACCCGAATGTATGATTGTCAGTTAATTATCCCGATGATCACGAAAGTTGTAATTCTTAATAGATAACCATTATTAGAGCATAAAGGATCGTGAGGATCTCAACAAGTGGTTATCATAACTGTAAATAGCAAAAGTAAGTTACACTGTGTAATATAATTTGCCTCCAATTCGAGAATGAGTCTCAGCCTTATGGAGTGAACTTGGTCGGGTTGTCACAATGTACACCAATTTTCAGGTCAATTTTCTATTGGTCTAGAGTTTAGACAACCCAACTTTCGGTATACGAGGGCGACCTTTCTCTTTCAAGAATATGTGGAAGGGATTCAACTTCCCCCAAGGTGATAGAATATTAAAATGAATTGTTAAGAGTTTGTTTGATCGTTTGGAGGAAACACCACATGGGGGATAGAGAACTGAAACGTAGGGCGACCTGTCTTTTTCAAGATGATGTGGAAGCGGTTCAACTTCCCCTAAGGGAATAGAGTACTAAAACGAATTGTTAAAAGCTTGTTTGATCGCTTACACCAAAGATGATTCGATTAGAGATATCATTGGATCGGGATAAGTTCAAATAGAACCCCAAATATTATCTGACCTCAAGGGTGGAAAAGGATAAGAATATCTAGGGTAATGACATTGATAATCTTTGAATTTTTTTCAATATTCATTTCATATTTGAACATTTTTTTTTTAGTCAATTTAGTTCCTAAACTTTCATATCTGAATTCCATGTAAACCTTCCGTGAAAGTGGAGCGCTAAGTCATAGGGTTTTTGTAGCTAACGTGAAGCACCAAGTCAGCAGTGGCAGGTCATAATTGATGAGGTGGAATGTCATCTCATTAAAAATGCACTTGCTTACATTAAAAAAAAAAAAAAAAAACTTTTTTCCTTTTCTCTCAGGGATTTGCATTTTGAATCGTTTTAGGAAGACGGTGCGGTTATTTACTATTAATGACGATGTGACCGTGTCCAGAAAAATCTTTTGACCTTGCTAGTAATACGGCACCCTTATTTACTTTTAATTATGTTGTTTTTTGGCTCTCTGAGATTGATAATTGGGGAAGCCCAAGTGATAAAGCTTCGTCTGAGGGACGAGCTCTTGCCTAGTCTTCATGTGGTGTGACGTTTCATAACATAAAGTCTATTTTGCGCTAGTGAGATCCCCTTTTATATTAACAAGATAAATCTGTTTGACATAATGATACCCTTGTAAATCTCAATTCACTTGAACTAACAAGATAATGTCAAGATCGTTACATTTTTTGAGGTCTCTTTTCCTTGATTTGAGTGTGAATTAAGAAAGATCACTCTATTTTACCCAAAAAATCTAGTACATACATAGATTTCAAATCAAACATTATAAATGGGTCCTATCAAATTAGTTCAGAGTTCGGACTCTGCAGCAACAGATGAAGGGAAACGCTAGGTGGTAAGCTACGACTGACCTACGAAGTTAATATACCTGAATACTTCAATGAATTTTTACTATGGATTGAATATATCATCAGCTTGTTTAATATCAACCTATGGTCCATTACGTTATTTAACACATCAATATTACAGAAGTTTCTTGCATACACATGACTATTGAAAAGTTGAAAGATTTGGATATGAAGTTAATCCTTTCCAATTTGGTATGTTAATTCTGTTAGGGAAATCCCTTATAATGTTTTGAAGATGACAAAATAAATCAAAGGTTACTAACGTGTTTAATAGTTGAGTAATAGACTATGCAGATGATAGAACATGTAAATGATATTACCGAAGTCTATACTTGGAAGAACCAGAAGATAGACTCTATGCTGGAGCTGAACTTATTCAGACTGTGTCCAAATCTTAAGACTAAATATATTCAGAAGCTAAATATGTTCAAACTTACGTCCAGATTGTAAAGTTTACTTCAAATGGAAAACACTTAGACTTTACTTTAGACAGAATACTCTCAGACTTTACATACAGAACGAGACACAAGTCTAGAACATGACAAGGTCCAGAACAAGACACGAGTTCAGAACGTAGCAGAATCAGAACAAAGCATGTTCAGAACGAAACAATTTGACAGAATGTAACACAAGCCCCAAACATATAACAGCTAGTGATCTGATTTGGATTCTACATCGAGATATATTTGATTGACTCAATCTAATTGATTGATAATTGGATCTTGAAAACAAGAACTTTCTATACAAAAAAGCTCTATTTATGAAAACCAAGATTTTGTTTGTATGGACGGATTCTACTTTTGTTACTTAATGGCTACTAAATCTTCTAGATACAGATCTATCCAATAGGAAGATTGGAAGATGATCCTTTAGATACTGTTCAACAGCTAGTTTAGAAGTGGAGGAGTATTTAAGGAGACCAAGGATTGATGAGCAAGTAAGAGACGGAGCGTAAAATTTATAATTCCAAAATTTGAGCAACCTTCGATCATACACTTGTCTTTAGTGAGCTTAAACGTTTGTGATGTGAGAGAAATACCAAAAGAGTGACTTAGTGAGATAGTGTGATCTACCTCTAAGTGTTTGTACTCAAAGTTGTAATCTCTTATTGATTGCATAGTAGAATCCAGCCAGAAGGCTATTAGCGTGAGAGAATGGACGTATGCTTAATCTAAGTGAAGCACTATAAATTTCGTGTGCAACATTATCTTTCCTTAACTTTTCATATTTAAGTCCATTATATAGTTACAGGTTATTTCAGAAGTCTATTCCATCGCATAACAAATTCTGAACATTTACCAGAAGTCCGATTGCTCATTTAATCGGACTCAGATCCTTATTAGGACTTTGCTTGAAATTTATTTTATTCTGCATTTATTTGCCAATGTTTATTTTTAAACACATATTTACCCTCTTCTAGGTGTTCGTACTAGCACTTTCAAATTCTATTCATTTTCGACGTTCCATACTTACTTTTCCTTTTCCCTTTTTTTTCTTCTTTCCACCCCCTTCTCTCTACATAACCAAAAAAAAATGTTTATGGGTCTGTCACACGGTTCACATGACCAACCAATTATATTTCCCACGTAATATACATCCCATCCTATGTAGTGCTTAAAATTTTGAGTTCATATGATAAAGTGGAATTAAAAATCTCTTGAATATCGTGCGGATAGTAAAAAATTTCATTCTCTCTTGGATCGTCCTCACACCTCGACTCTTCGAGGCCTTCAATATTTCGCTAATGGCGATGAGTTAGAGGAAGCTCCACTCTCTCGTGACCTCTTGGCCAAATCAAACCGCCTCATGTCTGAGCTATTGCAACCACTCCTTCCTCTACGATTGCCCGGACTTCTACTCCCCCGGCCGCCTAGTCCGTCCTACTAGCTTCAGCCTTTCTATCCCAACCCGTCTATCGTGTGTCAATTGTTGGCACCATCTCTCTCTCCCTCCCTCTTCTTGATCGTGTCTCTCAGCGTCTTCAGGGCGACGACAATCACATGGTGGGGGCTATCAGCAGCGATGGTGAAAACAATAATGGACGAGCATAGGACGAGGTTGAGTCGGGGAAAACTAATAGCGACAATTTATCAAAGGAGACTAACAATGTGAATGTTCATAACGGTCAATTGAGTCTGGTGGAGGAGGAGAGGGTCATTCCAGAGAGGTCGGTTTCAATAGATTCTCCATTTTGAGTAATTGAACTGCATGGAGGTTCAAAATCGCAATCGTTTGATGCGAGCACGAGCAAGTTAAGAACAATTGAGGATTCCTTGGTGGAGCAATTAGAGAGTAGAGAGACATATGCAAGTGTGTCAAGAATTGTTGGTTGGTCACTATTGTTCACTAGATGCATCATTCCATCACTCCATCTTGGAAGATAACAGTGTTTGTAAAATTATTTTAAAGATTTTTTTTACATCCAATCCGGGGTTATCCCACTCTTATTCTGACTTTATTATCTAGCATTTTATCCAAATATATCTGGTTTGAAGGACATCATCAAACACAAGATAAGATAACATTCGCACTACCAAACGTAGCCCATTTAGGGTATTATGGGTTAACTTCACAATGTTGACATGGTGCAGTTTTTCTTTAACTATAGAGGGTTTCTACCATAAGTTAATCACAGTGCATGTGCAGCTTCAATGTTTCACCTAACAATTTGGAAGCTGGTATGTTTCCATAGAAAGCGACTAGCAGTAAAGAAGATACGTGTTTCATTTTCCCTTTGACTAATTAATATCATTTTTCCTTGACGAAATAAGATATATATCACGGATACATAAACCTCCTGTTCTGTCATCTCTCGTTGGTTTCTGCTTTAACCCTCTCTCAGCTTCCATAATATTTTATTGCTCTCTTCTGGGTTGTCTCTCTTCTCACCGACATGGGAGAGTTAGCTCATCATCGTCCTCAGGAACTGCAACTCCACATCGTGGGTAAGTACAACTCTTGAAGAATTAATATCTGAAAATTTGAACAAGCTAATCCTTTCAACACCATGAGGTCCTGCTCCTGGACTTCTGATGAATCCTAGGACTTCTTTAGCTTCTGCTTCTTCGCCTGGACAAGCCAAAATTCAAAAGTGCCTTTTATCAACCATGTGTGCCTACTAAAACATTTCATTGTTTTTAGTTTTCGATGCAACAGATCTCTAGCTGTTGGGGATGGGTCTTAGATAGGTTGTCCAACAAACCAATCTTTCTTTTATATCCTATCTTTTCTTTCCTTTTTGCTGATATTTTGTATGAAGTTCCGAATAAATTATTTTCAATAAATCAGTCGACCCAACATGATTTAACTCAAAAATTGATAGGAAGTGACAAGTTTTCAGACTATTATTTCCGACAAACCTCAACTTCTATATCAGTTCAAGAAAATTATACATGATCTATTATGGGTAGGCCATGGTAGTGATTTGATTTTGGACAACATTAATATAAATTTATTTTTGGGCCATTTTCATGGGTCTAGACTTGAGTCTTACGTATCTATGATTTCCATTAGAAATTTCATGGTTTGAGATTTATAGAATTAAGGCGGGCTTTCTCATCGTTGAGTAAAAATTTAAACCCATTTAAAAGAGTTAGAACCATGCATGATTGACAATTTTAAAGTTACAATATTTCTAAATTGAATTGACACATAATCATTTGTCCATTATTTTAGTCTAAATGGATGGAACTAAGATTAACATCATAGTCTTATTAACGATCAATATTCAATATGATAATTTGATAAATACCCTTTTTATGTTAGCTCTGCCAACCGCTTAGAAAGTATTTTGGGGAAGTGTTTTCCTTTGCATCATCATTTCCGCAGCAAATGCCATCTTTTTTCACAAAGACGGTTCTTATACCAAAGCCCCTAAATTTGGGGTGGCATGGCCAATAAAATTGAGTTATTCGTATAAGTAATCTTTATTATATTATTTCACTAGGGTTGAACTATATATCCTCGCTACTATATTTATTTCCAACTATAAGTAATTTTTACATAAATACATAGTACATACACATGTCTACAATATAGTATATATGCTTTCACTTTATTTGGCAACGATCTGAATTTTGGTAGATACATATGGTTGGCATTTGACGAGAAAGCTCGTAATCAATTACAATTATAATGCCGATGAAAACTCTTTGTGATGGGCAAAGTAAACACCCAAGATTGCCAACTTTGGTGGACATCACTGATAATTGGAGATGGACTTGGTTATGGTCCCACGTGAGACTCTATAGACACGTCGTGGTGAATCTAGTAAAGATGGCATTGCATTTGTCGATCCTACATGTTCTCCCAAAATTAAAAGGTCTACATCCTAGCTATTTTCCCCAAAAAATACTGAGTTTTGATCCACGTTACTTTGCTTGCTCATATATTACAAGTATATGATTAAGAAATTAATACGTTTGATGTAAGATGTAATGTGCTCATCAAATAATGAACCTGGCTATAGACGGAATAGTCACGCCTTTTGCTTTATTGTCACTAGTCATTAAATATATTTGGACCCCAATTCCATTTATGTGCCATTCATCTTCTTTTTCTCTTACAAATTAAAATTCTTAATTGAATTGCTGCTCAATTTATGACCAGGGGATGCAGAAAACAAAGGAGAGAATTCATCCCACCCCACAAGCATCATTACCAACAATCAGGCAACAATAACCCCTAGACCCCAGAACTTTTGGTGGTGGATTAGAGTGGCTCTCTGCTCATTCTTTGTGCTTTCTGGCCAATCGGTGGGCACACTCCTTGGGAGGCTCTACTATAACAAAGGAGGCAACAGCAAGTGGCTTGCCACACTTGTCCCGCTAGTTGGCTTCCCAATCCTCCTCCTGCTCTACGTCATCCCCACATCTAGAAACCCCAGTAGCCCCCACATCGAAGCACACCCGCTCCCACAAGCTCAATCTCAATCCCAATCATTCTTTATCAAGAGACTTGCTTTTGTGTACCTCCCTATAGGCATAATTTTGGCCCTAGATTACTATTTATACTCACTTGGCCTCTTGTACCTCCCTGTCTCAACCTACTCCCTCGTTTGCTCTTCCCAATTGGCCTTCAATGCCCTCTTCTCCTCCTTCCTAAATGCCCAAAAGTTCACCCCCTGCATCACCAACTCCCTAGTCCTCCTCACAATCTCCTCAACCCTCCTTGTGTTCCAATCAAATTCACAAAACCCCAAGAGGGTCTCCAAAGCAAAATATGCTCTGGGGTTTGTGTGCACCATCGGGGCATCAGCTGGTTCTGGTCTTTTACTATCCTTGACCCAACTTTGTTTTCGGAGGATCATCAGGAAGGAGACATTTAGGGCAGTTTTGGACATGCTTGTGTGCCAATCTTTAGTGGCTAGTGCGATTATAGTGGTGGGGTTGTTTGGGAGTGGTGAGTGGGAGCATTTAGGGAGGGAGATGGATGGGTATGAGCTTGGGAAGGTGAGCTATGTGATGAACTTGGTCGGGATAGCAATTGCTTGGCAAGTGTTCAGGATCGGCATGATGGGTTTGATTTTAGACGTGTCATCTTTGTTCTCAAACTCTATTAGTGCAGTGGGGTTGCCAATTGTGCCCATTCTCGCAGCCATGTTCTTTGGGGAGAGGATGGAAGGGGTCAAGGTGATGGCTATGATCTTGGCTATTTGGGGTTTCGTTTCTTATGTGTACCAACATTATTTGGACGATGCCAAGTTGAAGTCCCAAAGGAATAGTGTTGGTGGGGATGAGGTTAGTGGGAGATTGCCCCTAAATGCTCCGATTGCAAGAGTTGGTGGATGATTAAAGTTGGTGGAGTATTCCAATTTGTGTTATGCCAAATTTAAGTAGAGAGAGTAATTTCTCACCATAACCATATGGAGAATAAAAACAAGGAACGGATCAAGAAGATTGAAAATGTTGCTAATATTTGCTTTCTTCACTATGTTTTAGTTACAAGAAAGGGCATTCTCTCTTTAGTGCCCATTTTTTAATCTCATTCTAAAAGTCGAGTACTTACGTGTTATTCGACTAATATATATTACTAGCTAATGCATCTTATTGATGTTTATTGGAATTATAAAATTAATTATGGGACATAGGAGATACTTAAATTGCTTTATACAAAAAAAAAAAAAAAAACTAGGAGTTTTTCTTGTATATTGGTGTCGTTTATCTCCGATCCTTTTATTTTCTCGCACAACAAATTCCACATGTCCTACCCATTGATTGAACATACTATTATCAAGGGATAATTGCAAAAATAATTCATGAACTTTGGCTTAATATGCAATGTCATTCTTGAATTTTTAATTTATTAATGTGATTCTTGAACTTTTAATCTAAAGTATAATATATTTTTAAAGTTTTAATTCATTTAATATGGGCCATGAACTTTTGGTACATATTTAATTTATTCCTTAGATTATATGAAATATTTAATGAAAGGATACCATTTACCATTTTCATACAGGTAGGGATTAAATTAAATATATATTAAAAGTCTAAGAATCATATTGGACAAATTAAAAGTTCAGAAATGACATTGTATGTTGGGGTAAAATTTAAAGATTATATTGAATAGATTAAAAGTTTATGAGTGATATTGCATTTGGACTAAAGTTGAAAGATCATGTGTATCATTTTTCCTAAAACAAAATTGTTGAAATCAAGAGACTCTCGAAATTTTAGGACCTTCGATTGTTATTTTGGACTTCCATTCAAATGCAAGGAAAACATAAAAAGAAAGAGAAAAGGAAAAGGAAAAAAAAAATTAATGGTGCTTTACGGTTACTATTGGTCCTCAAAAGGAAAGCAGTCGAAATTAGGAGAATAAACCTACGTAGGGGTGGCATGGCGGAGAAGCACTCTCTCTTCCAAATTGAAAAAGAAAAAGTTAAGCTTCTGTAAAATGCATGGTAAATGAGAAAGTAACATTGGCTCCGTTGCTTTTGGAGCGACGGAACCTTCTCCTCCATTATTTGAAATTAGGTAATTTGATAATACATGAACTTTGTATCAACAAAAACTAAGTGGGGTTTATAAAAATTGTATAATTAATGTGTAACTCGACAACTTATATTGCATTATTTACAAAGGATGGATGTCCCTTTTCAAATAACTAGGGATAATTATAAATAAAATAAAATAAAAAGTCATAATCATATTGTAAAGATGTCAATTTAATCATAAACTTTTTAATTTGGCCAATTTAGTCTTACATTTTTTGACCATTTACTAATATAGTCCTAGTAATCAATTTAGGCTATAAATCATTGAAGTGGATGTCATCTGTCTTACGTAGTATGGTCAGCGATAATATAAACATTTTTTCACATTTTTCAATTTTTCTGAATTTTTATATTTTTATAAAATTCATTTTCCTTTTTCGTTTCTTTCTTCTTTCCTTCTTTCTTCCGTTTTTCCTTGGTCAGTCACCGGCCAATCACCCGACCTTCACAACCTATCACAGGCGAGGGCTAGTGAGGGTCCACCTAGCCAATTTCAAGTGTGAAATGAATTATGATACATGAAATTTGTATTAAAAAAACTACATGACGTTTCTCAAAAGACAAAAGAATAGTGTAAATAATGTGTAAGTCATCAACTTATATTGCATTATTTACAAGGGTTGGATGTCCCTTTTCAAATTGCTAGATTAATCATATGTAAGCATGCATAGCTTATTATCCAATTTAGGATGATTTATTGTGTTATCGCGTGTCAAAATCTTGTTGACCCGACGGTGCCACCGGGTACTGGAGGGTCATGTGATCCCCGAAGGGTGATCTCCAGTGGTTTCTCAGTCAAAAAAAAAAAAATCTTGTTGACATAATAGAGTAGTCAAGCGCAAGATGCCAAACATGAATTTTTTTTTTTTTTTTATGGCCATATTAAAGAAGGCCGTAACTCATTTCACCGCAATCAAGCATAAAACATCGTAGAATACCGGTTTTTCAAACTTTACTACATTATACAAATGTTTAATACATTTTATCATTTCTTAGTTTACGATATTTTGCCTGTCAAAACTAAAAAGCAAAACATCTTAAAAAAAAATTTGTTATCACATGCAAATGTGATTCTTTTATATGTGATAGCATTTTTGCCTTAAGCACGCAAACATTTGTAAAAATATTAAGTTAATTTATAAAGGAAAAATTCCAAATAAGAGCTTGACGTGTTTTCATTTTCTCAAATAAGGGCACGAAATATACCTTATTTCAAATAAGGGCCTAAAATAGATTTTGTTTCAAATAAGAGTTTGAAATAACTATGTCTATTTCAAATAAAGGCTTAACTTTTCAGCTAGTCATGGACATTTTAGTAATTTGCCTTCTTTTTGAATTTTTTCCTTTTTTCTTTCTTTTTTTTTTTTTCCTTTTTCTGGTTTTATTTATTTCACCGGTGGTTGGCCAGCCACTAGTGATGCCGTAAAGGGCTAGGTGAGGTCACCCTCGCAGCCATCAATGAGGCTGGCCCTCGCCAATAGTTAGCGAGAGATGGCCTTGTTTAGGCGAGGTGACCTTCGCCCTGGGTGAGGTCACCCTCACAACCATCGGCAAGGTCAGCCCCTCACTAGATCTACGTGAGGATCACCTGGCCTACAACTGGCGAGGGACTGCCTTGCCTGGGCGAGGCAAGCAAGGCGACCCTTGCCCTAGGTGAGGCCACCCTCACCAGTGGTTGACAAGGGTCTCCAAGCCCTTGTTGGCCCCAGGCAAGTCCGACTATAGCTAGATTTGGTGAGGATGGCCTCGCCCGCAGTCGGCGAGGATTGGTAGGCCCTCGCCCACCCTTACCGATGACCAACCTTGTTGACAATTGCTAGCCCTATTCGGGCCAAAAAAAAATGAAAAAGGAAATGAAAAGAATAAAATTGATTTAAAATTAAAATTACAATTAGACGAAAATGCCATGACTATTTGGAATATTTAGTCAGCTGGCAACTAGTGAGGTCAGGCCTGTATTTGAAACCATCATCGGGCATTTTAGGTCTTTATTTGAAACAACTATGGCCACTTTAGGCTCTTATTTAAGGCAAAATTCACATTTGGCCCTTATTTGAAAAAATGAGAGTATTTCAGACTCTTATTTAAAATTTTCCCAAATATTTCATAATACATGAAAAGTATCGATCATTTTAATTGTATGAAGATACTTTACGATTTCCAAAACTCTTCGTACTCTCCTTTCGATTTTTATTGTGATCACAATCCCACCATTATTGATTGAAAATAACAGTACCGTCTTTCTAGCAAGGTTAATAATACCTCAGGTTGACAAAATTGAAACACTGCACCAACTTTATTGGTTTAGAAAACAACTTTTAGTGATTTACATTTCAGGTTACGAAATTAATAAACAACTTTTAAATATAACTGTTAGTACATACCCCTAAGATGTTATAAAGTTCAATGTATTAGATAGATCTAGTTTACTTCTAAGTTAGAATATTAAGCCACTCGCAATAAACCTGAACTTAATTCGTTTGACGTCTAATGAATTCATTAATTAGCATATTTCAAAAGGATGCAAGTATTTTGAGTTAGATAAAAATAAAATGTGAGACTTGCAAGTGAAATATTAAATATAAAAGTCATAATTCATTTTAGTTCCACATGAAATTCCCCCAAAGAAATAATTTAAAAAAAAAAAAAAAAAAAACTAAGAGATCTCGGCTATAAATGATCAATTCTTTGTTTAGAATTATAGAAGTAACTTTTTTGGTCAAAATCTAAAATATATTTCTAATCCCAAGAAATATAGTTAACGAAAGCTTAATTTTTTTTTTTGTCAATTCTTTATTTAGAATTAAGCTTCCGTTAACTATATTTCTTGGTATTAGATAGATTATATATTTTAAATTACGCTTCCGTTAACTTTTTCTGGTCAAATTCTAAAATATATTTCTAATCCCAAGAAACAAACGATATTGTTTTGGTCCAAATCTAAATTAGGGACACTTGCTCAGATGTGGGGAAGGGCCTGCAAGCAATGATGGGGCGGCAACAACAAATTCGAAATCTTTTTTCTTTTTGTTTTTCTTTTTTAATTTAAATCAAAATTGCATTAAAAATTAGATTTAGACCAAAATAATATCGTTTCAGTCTTATGATTCTTGTTTTAGCCAGGTTATCGTTATTAGAAAAAAGAAATAAAAAGAAAACCCATGTTAGTATTTTCCATTAATCAAATTGGATGGAGTAAATTGGAGGACTTAATTGCACTAATTTAATAAATTTTATAATTTGATTACACTTTTTATAAATTTTGGGTGTTTAATTACACTTTTATGACACATTTAAGACTTTCAATGCTAATCCCTAAAATCCACTGTTGTCAGCTTGTTTGACTATCTGAATAGTTCAAAGAGTTTTGAATTTTGAACTAGTTAGCAGGGATGGTGCAAGACGTAATTGACTGGTTTGAAATTTAACGATTTAATTTTCAAGTCAAGAAATTAATAAACACTTTTTAAATATAACACTTATTATAATCTCCTACCATATTGTATAAATTCAATGTATTTGATAGATTCATTTTATTTTTATTTCTAAGTTAGAATATAAGGCATCATAATAAATAAAAAATTTGAGGCTTTTGACATCTAACGAAGTCATTAATTAGCATATTTTAAAATGGTTCAAGTATTTTTTATTAGATTAAAAATAAATGTGAGACTCATAAGTAAAAATAAAAAATACAAATAAGCCATCGTTCTTTCTAATTCCGTATGAATTACAATTCAAGAGATCTGAGTTATAATCGATCAATTGTTTGTTTAGACTTATAAAAGCAACCTTTTTACTTTTTTTTTGTCAGAATCTAGAATATTATTCAAATATTTAAAAATTGGAAAAATTTTACAAGCTACTTATGTGTAAACAATTGCATATAGTGAAAATTTAAGATGCTTAACTATAAAACAAAATCAAAATATGTACAGGGCAAGATTTGAAAAGTTAAAATAATAAAAAAGTAAAAATCATTCGCAACCTATTCACAGCACATGACACATGCAGTAGTTTGTAAAATAGATAAATGATAGGTCAGATAAAAAAAAATTAATATAATATAAGTTTTATCCAATCTGCTTGAGTTTTAGCTATTGCACCGAATACCGTAACCACCGAACAAAACAAACGAAACAAAACAAAATATTTCCCACCACAAGACTGCATCTACAAAAGCTGTTGGTCAATTGTAGGACCTGATTTTGTGTAAAAACAAGAAGTGTATGGACCACACACATGATAACGAGCAAATGTTTTGGATTTTTCCTTAGCAAAACTTGTTCCTACTTTAAGTCCATTATAAGCATTTTATGTACTGAATAACTAATTTAACATGATGTATAAAGAATTAACAAGAATAATTCTAGGTTAGGATCTATTGACACTAAAAAATAATTAACTTTTGGTTATTATCAACAATAGTATCGACAAGTAGCAAATATTAGTTTATAAAAGCAAAGTTTGATCAAAACAATAAGTTATTTATGAATAAAACAGTCGACAAATTAAAAGGGATCGGCAACTCGCTAGTGAAGCGAAGGACAGTGAATAACGCAGGAGTTATCAAAATGGGCCTTCACTAGTTGATGGAGGTCATTGGCAGCCAGCTATTGAAGATTTAGCTGAGTGTTGGAAATATAATTGATTGACACGAATGTATGATTGTCAGTTAATTATCCCGATGATCACAAAAGTTGTAATTCTCAGTAGATAACCATTATTAGAGCATAAAGGATCGTGCTCAACCAGTGCTTATAATAACTATAAATAGCATAAGTAAGTTACACTATGTCATTAAAATTGCCTCCAATTCGAGAATGAGTTTCAGCCTTATGAAATGAACTTGGTCAGGTTGTCACAGTGTACAATAATTTTGGGCTCGATTTTCCAATGATCTAGAGTTTAGAGAACCCGATTTTCCGTATACAAGGGCGACTCTCTCTTTCAAGAAGATGTGGAAGGGATTCAACTTCCCAAAGGGGATAGAACACTAAAACAAATTGTTTAAGAGCTTGTTTGATCGCTTGGAGGAAACACCGAATAGGGTATAGAGTATTGAAATGTAGGGCGACCTTTCTCTTTCAAGAAGATGTGGAAGGGATTCAACTTCCCCTAAGGGGATAGAGCACTAAAACGAATAGTTAAGAGCTTGTTTGATCCCTTAGATAAAACACCAAATCTAGACTCAATGTAAACCTCCCGTGAAAGTGGAGCACTAAGTCACGTAGGTTTTTTAGCTAATGTGGATCACCAAGTCAGCAGTGATAGGACATAAGTGATGAGTTGGAATTTCCTCTCATTAGAAATGCATCTTTTTTATTTAAAAAGAACAAACAAACAAACTTTTCCCTGCATTTTGAATCTTGTTACGGAAGGTGCGGTTAATTCCTATCGTTAACGATGTAATTGTGACCACTGAAATCTTTTGACCTTATTTTGTTTTTTTGGCTCAATGAGATGGAAAATTGGGGAAGCCCAAGTGATAAAGCTTCCGCTTAGGGATGAGCTTTTGCCTAGCCTTCATGTGGTTTGACCTTTCATAACATAACGTCTAATCTTGAGCTACTGAGATCATCTTTATATTAAAAGGATAAATCTGTTTGGCATAATGACATCCTTGTAAATCTCAACTCACATGAACTAACAAGACAACTATCAAGATCATTACATGTTTTGAGGTCCATTTCCCTTGGTTTGAGCGTGACCTCAGAAACATCACTCTACTTTACCTAAAATTCTAGTAAGTATACACATACTTTTTAAATCAAACATTATAAATGGGTCCTATCAAATTAGTTCAGCGTTCGGACACTGCAACAACAGATAAAGGGAAACGCTAGGTGGCAAGTTAGGATTGACCTACCACGTTAATATACTTGAATAATTTAACGTACTTTTACTAAGGATTGAATATCATCCGCTTGTTTAATATCAACCTTTGGCCCATCTTGTTATTTAACACGTCAATTCTACAGCAAAATTTTACATTCACGTTTCTGGGGCTAACAATGCAACATAAAAGAGGGGTAAATGGGTTATGAAATATTTTGATAGTTTTGCAGAAATTGTTAGCTACTCTGTAAGGATCAGGTCGAGCAGATATTTTAAAAATATCTTGAAAGAGTTGAGTGCCGGTGCAAGTAAGAGTGAGAGAAATAAGAGCACATAACAATATAAAGTCATTTTACTTTATCCTTCAAACCTACATCTGCTATACACACTAACAACCACAAGACGGTCTGAATTGTACTAGTAATCTACAAGACAAGTTATAATCAACAAACACCAATCCTATCACATAATAGATCACACTATCAGGTTTCAGGTGTTGCTGTCATTGTAAACACTTGATCTTTTACACGATTATAAGCTAGTGAGAACACTATAGTTAATATCTTAAATGAAACGCTTTTAGTTAAGAACACAGCTTTCAAAAGAATTTTGGATTTTTTATATTGCGCATCTAACATTTTGGTTCGAAGGATCTTCTATTATATAGCCATCTTTAATCTTCCCGTTGGAGATTTCTTACAGAAGTAAGGAGCTGTTAGAGTTCTGTTAGGGCTATTGTTCAGAGTTACAATTGCCCCTATAGTCCTTTTTCTTAAACATTTGCAAGCTTGCTTGAAATAGCTTCTGCTACTGTCCCATTGCTAATGGCTCTAACAAGTCTGATGGAAAGCCTGTTTCTAGTTCTCTAACATATTCGGTTCTTTTGGTGTGCATCTTCAAATGACAATGGCTATATTGGATTTATGCAACAATCATCTGGAATGGTCGCTGCTCCAACATCGCCAACGGCATGATATCTATAACATTGACATAAATATTGTCATCAACTGATCTTTTAGTCCGTTGATGCTGTTTATGAACCGAACAGATTTGTGATCTTTTCTCCTTCTTAGATATCACTTCTATTTTTACATACTATCACGAACATCTGCAAATATCATAATAAATATTATATTAACGATAATTTTGGGATCATCAAAATTCTTTGAGATATTTCTCCAGCACACATGACTATTGAAAAGTTGAAAGATATGGATATTAAGTTAATCATTTCAGATTTGATATGTTAATTTGTTCATTTTGGACGTTCCATACTTACTTTCTCTTTTTCCTTTTCCTCTCCTTTCCACCCCATCTCTCTACATAACAAAAAAAATAGTTTATGGTTTTTTATGGTAAAAAAATAATTTATGGGTTTGTCATGCGATTAACATGACCAACCAATTACATTTCCCGAGCAATATACATACCATCCTATTTGGTGCTTAAAATATAGAGTTTATATGATAAAGTGGAATTAAAAATCTTCCGAGTATAACAACACCCCCCCCGGTTGATCGACCTCGTACCATCACTCTTCGAGGCCTACTGTCTTGCTAACAGCGATGAGCCAGCGGAAGCTCCTCTCTCTCGTAGCCTCTTGTGCAAATCGAACCGCCTCATGTCTGAGCTATTGTGATGCCTCCTGGCTCTACGATTGCCCCGACTTCTACTCCCCCGACTGCCTACTTCGTCCTACTAGCGTAAGCCTATACCACCTGCCCCATCTATCGTGCGCCAATAGTTGGATCCATCCCTCTCCCCCTCCCTCCTCTCGATCGTGTCTCTCAGCATCTCTAGGGTGACGACAATCGCATGGTGGGGGCTGTAAGTGGCAATGGTGAAAACAACAATGGAGGAGTTTAGGACAGGGTTGAATCCGGGAAAACTAATAGCGACAATTTATCAAAGGAGTTTGATGATATGAACGATCATAACGGTCAATTGGGTTTGGTGGAGAAGGGGGAGAGGGTCATTCTGGTGAGAAGGTCAGTTCAATGGATTCTTCATTTTGGGTAATCGAACTGCCCAGAGGTTCAAAATCGTTTTGATAAGAACATGAGCGAGTTAAGAATGATTGGCGATTCCTTAATGGATCAATTGGAGAGCAAAGAAACATCCACAAGAGTGACATGAATTATGGGTTGGTCCTTGATGTTAGCTGGAAGCTTCACTCTGTCACTCCATGTCGGATGATAACATAATTTGTTAATATATTTTTGAGATTTTTTTATCCAATCTGGATTTATCCCACTCTTATTTTGAGATTCTTATATAGCATTTTATTCAAGAACATCCAGTGTGAAAGACCTCGTCAAACACCAGATATTTGTTATCTTATCTGGATTGAACTTTGGACTACTAAATGCAGCCCTTTTAGGCTATTATGGGCTGACTTCACAATGTTCACATGGTGCAGTCATTCTTTAACTATCGAGGGTCACTATCATAAGTTAATCACAGTGCATGTGCAGCTTGAATGTTTCACCTAACAATTTGGAAGTTTGTATGTTTCCGTAAAAAGCGACTAGCAGTAAAGGAGATACGAGTTTCATTTTCCCTTTGACTGATTAATAATTTTTTTTCCTTGACGAAACAAGATAATTATCAGGCATATATAAATCACCTCTTCTTCTTTCATCTCTCGTTGGATTCTGCTTTAACCCTCTCTCAGGTTCCATAATATCTTATCGCTCTCTTCTGGGTTCTCATGGGAGAGTTAGCTCATCATCGTCCTCAAGAACTGCAACTCCACATCGTGGGTAAGTCCAACTCTTGAAGAATTTACTAATGTATGAAAATTTGAACGAGCTAATCCCGTCAACACCATGAGCTCCTACTTCTGGACTTATGATGAATCGTAGGACTTTTAACTCTTGCTTCTTCGCCTGGACAAGCCAACATACAAGTGCCTTTTATCAACCATGAGTGCCTACTATACTGTTTCATTGCTTTCTCATAGATCTCTAGGGGTGGGTCCTAGGTAGGTTGTCCAATGAACCGTCTTTCTTTAATTTCTTATCTTGGTTTTTATGCAATTTTGTTGATATTTTGTATGAACTTCTGAATGAATCGTTTTCAATATATGACTTGACACAACATAATTTAACTCAAAATTGATAGGAAGTGACAATTTTTCAGACTATTATTGCCGACCAACCTCAACTTCTATATCAGTTCAAGAAAATTATAAATAATGTATTATGGGTAGGCCATGGTACGGATTTGATTTTTGACAACATTAAATATAAATAATTTTATTTTTGGGCCATTTTCATCGGTCTAGACTCGAGTCTTATGTATCTTTGATTTCCATTAAATATTTCATGGTTTGAGACTATAGAAGGAAGGCAGGCTTTCTCATCGTTAAAGTAAAAAACTAAACTCAGTTAAAAGAGTTAGAACCATGCATGATTGACAATTTTAAAGTTACAGTTTGTCTAAATTGAAAGTATGTCAAATTTAATTAACACATAATCATTTGCCCATTATTTTATTCCAAATGGATGGAACTAAGATTAGCATCATAGACTTATTAACGATCAATATTCATTATGATAATTTGATAAATACCCTTTACATGTTGGCTCTGCCAACTGATTAGAAAGTCTTTCGGGAAAGTGATTTCCTTTGCGTCGTCATTTCCGCAGCAAATGTCATCCTTTTCGCATGATCAAGGTAAACTTGTAGACGGTTCTTATACCAAAGCCCTTAAATTTGGGGTCGCATGGCCAATAAAATTGATTTATTCGTAGAGGCAACCTTTATTATGTTATTTCACTAGAATTGAACGATATATTCTCGCTACTATAAATATATATGTCCAATTATATGTAATTTATGCATAAATGCATAGTACACGCACATGTCTACAATATAGTATATGTACTTTCACTTTATTTGGCAACGATCTGAAATTTTTGATAGATATATATATATGGCTGGCATTTGACGAGAAAGCTCGTAATCATTCATCAATTACAATTATAATGCCTATGGAAACGCTTTGTGGTGGTGTAGGTAAAGTGCACCCAAGATTGTCAACTTCTGTAGACATCACTGATAATTGGAGATGGACTTGGTTAGGGTCCCACGTGTGACTCTATAGACACGTGATGGTGAATCTAGTAAAGATGGTATTGCATTTGTCAATCTTGCATGTTCTCCCAAAATTAAAAGGTCTACATGGTAGCTGTTCCCCCCCCACCCCCCCCAAAAAAAAAAAAAAAAAAAAACTATTTTTTATGCATGTTACTTTGCTTGCTCATATATTAGAAGTATATGACTAACTAATTCATGCGTTTGATAGAAGATGTAATGTGCTCACTAAATAATGAACCAGGTTGTAGACAGAATAGTCACGCCTTTTGATTTATTGTGACTAGTCATCAAATTTATTTGGACCCAATTCCGTTTATATGCCATTTACCTTATTTTTCTCTTACTAATTAAAATCCTTAATTGAATTGCGATTCAATTCATAACCAGGTGATGCAGAAGACAAAGGAGAGAACTCATCCCACCCCACAAGCATCATTAACAATAATCAAGCAACAATAACCCCTCAAACCAAGAACTTCTGGTGGTGGATTAGAGTGGCACTTTGCTCATTCTTTGTGCCCTCTGGCCAATCGGTGGGCACACTCCTTGGGAGGCTCTACTACGACAAAGGAGGCAACAGCAAGTGGCTTGCCACACATGTCCCACTAGTGGGTTTCCCAATCCTCCTCCTTCTCTACTTCATCCCCACACCTAGAAACCCCAGTAACCCTCACATGGAAACATGCCCACACCCACACCCACAAGCTCAATCTCAATCTCAATCCCAATCACCCTCTCTCAAGAGACTTGCTTTCGTGTACCTCTTTATAGGCATAATTCTGGCCCTAGATTGCTATTTATACTCACTTGGACTCTTGTACCTCCCTGTCTCAACCTACTCCCTCATTTGCTCCTCCCAATTGGTCTTCAGTGCCCTGTTCTCCTTCTTCCTAAATGCCCAAAAGTTCACCCCATATATCGCCAATTCCCTAGTCCTCCTGACAATCTCCTCAACCATTGTTGTGTGCCAGTCAAATTTAGAAGACACCAAGGGGGTCTCCAAAGCGAAATATGCACTGGGGTTTGTGTGCACCATCGGGGCATCAATTGGTTATGCTCTTTTACTGTCCTTGACCCAATTTTGCTTTAGGAGGGTCATCAAGAAGGAGACATTTAGGGCAGTTTTGGGCATGCTTGTGTGCCAATCTTTAGTGGCTAGTGTGATTATAATGGTAGGATTGTTTGGGAGTGGTGAGTGGGAGCATTTAGGGAGAGAGATGAATGGGTATGAGCTTGGGAAGCTGAGCTATGTGATGAACTTAGTCGGGATAGCAGTTGCTTGGCAAGTGTTCAGGATCGGCATGATGGGGTTGATATTAGACGTATCGTCTTTGTTCTCGAACTCGATTAGTGCAGTGGGGTTACAAATTGTGCCCATTTTCGCGGCCGTGTTCTTTGGGGAGAGGATGGATGGGGTCAAGGTGATGGCTATGATCTTGGCCATTTGGGGGTTCGCTTCTTATGTGTACCAACATTATTTGGATGATGCCAAGTTGAAGTCTCAAAGGAATAGCGTCGGTGGGGATGAAGAAAGTGTGACATCGCCACCAAATGCTTCGATTGCAAGAGTGGTGGATGACTAAAGTTGGTGGAGTGTTTCAGTTTGTGTTAAGCCAACTTTAAGTAGAGAGAGTAATTTCTTGCGATAACCATTTGGAGGATGAAAACAAGGAACGGAATAAGAAGACTGAAAATGTTGTTCATATTTGATTTTTTTCACTATGTTTTGGTTACAAGAAAGTGCCCGTTTTGCAATCTCATTATGAAAGTCGGGTACTTATGTGTTATTCAACTAATATTTATTACTAGCTAATGCATCTTATTGGTGTTTACTGGAATTATAAATTTAAATACGGGACAGAGGAGATACTTAAATTGCTTTATGCACAATATACTGGGAGCTGAGTAAAGTTCTGTCATTTGTCTCCGATCATTTTTATTTTCTGAAGCAGGTCGATTTTCCTTTTTTGGCCATTTCATTGGAAGACAAATTGCACATGTCCTTCCCATTGATTGAACATACTATTATCAAGGGATAATTACAAAAATAATTCATGAACTTTGACCTAATATAGAATGTCATTCTTGAAATTTTATTTATTAAATGTGATTTTTGAACTTTTAATCCGAAGTGTGTAATTCATAAAATTTTAATTTGTTTAATATGGTTCCTGAACTTTTGGTACATATTCAATCTATTCCTTAAGTTCAATGAAAATATTTAATGAAAGGGCATCATTGAACATTTTCATATAGTTAGGGACTAAATTGAATATATACTAAAAGTTTAGAAATCACATTCGACAAATTAAACGTCAAGGATGACATTATATATTGAGCTAAAATCCCATGACCACATTAAATAAATAAAAAGTTTAAAAGTGATACTGCACTTGGACTAAAGTTTGAACATCATATGTATCAATTTTCCTATTATGAAATTGTTGAAACCAAGAGACTACCGAAGATTTAGGACCTTTAATCGTTATTTTGGACTTCCATTCAGATGGAAGGAAAACATAAGATGAAGAGAGGAAAAAAGAAAAACATAGAGAAAAAAAAAAAAATCAGTAGTGCTTGACGGTTACTATTGGTCTTAAAAGGAAAGCAATCGACAGTAGGAGAATAGGCCTAAGCAAGCGTGGCATGGCTGAGAAGCACTCTCTCTTCCAAATTGAAAAAGAAATGCAAGGTAAATGAAAATATGACAATGGCTCCATTGCTTTTATTGTAGCGACCGAACCGTCTCCTCCATTATTTGAAATCGGGGAATTTGATTATCTGGTTTCTAAGGGGAAATGAATTTTATAATACATGAACTTTGTGTTTAAAAAATACTAAGTGGGATATCTATAAAAATGTGATAATTTTGTGATTCAACAAGTTATATTGCATTATTTACAAGGGCTGGATGTCCCTTT
The DNA here is from genome assembly GCA_014182515.1 of Eucalyptus microcorys. Classification (NCBI taxonomy): domain Eukaryota; kingdom Viridiplantae; phylum Streptophyta; class Magnoliopsida; order Myrtales; family Myrtaceae; genus Eucalyptus; species Eucalyptus microcorys. The sequence goes on along the minus strand of CM024565.1, from coordinate 3,682,667 downwards.
TCAAATAACTAGGAATTTTTTTTTTTAAAAAAATAGCTAAACCTATTGTAGAAATGCCAATATAATCATAAACCTTTTAATTTAGCCAATTTAGTTATAAACATTTTTTGACAATTTGACAGTATAGTTATTCTAATAAATTTTAGTTAGAAATTAATGACATAAATACTATCTTACATGGCATGGCTATTGCTGAGGCACGTCGTTGCCACCGTTAAGGGCATGCCCAACCACTGTCAAAGGGGGCTGGCGAGATCACTGGCCCTAGGCAGTGGAGGGGGGGCCCTCACTGGCCCAAGTGAGGTCCGAGCAAGGCTCACCCAGATCTGGACAATGCCTCCGCTAAGGCTAGCAAGGCTCGCCCAGATCTAGGCGACATTGGCCTTCGCCTATGGCTAGCGAGCCTCCCCAACCCTAAGCTAGGCCTCGTAGGCCCCATAGGAGGGCGAGCGTTGTCGCTAGGCCCAAGTGAGGGTGCGACATCACCCAGATTTGGGCGAGCCTCACCCAGGCCTTTGCCAAGGCATCACCCAAATCTATAAGAGCCTCACTAACCCTTGCCTAGTCGGTGATGGTCTCACCTGGGCCAACGAGGCCCCCCCCCCCTCCACCACCTAGGGCTGACGAGATCGCAAGCCCCCTCCGATGGTGGCAACGGCAGCGGCGCCTAGCCACCATCCCTACCTCGTTTTTTCCCCATTTTTTATATATTTACAATTTGACCCTTCAAGTATTGAAAATCTTAAAAATTGACCACATGCATGTTGGAATCGTGTGTCGGAATTCCAGGCTTGTATGTTAGAGTGTGTCGGGGAGAGTTGACCATGTGTCGGTGTTTGCTGGTATCATATTATTAAATAGGGGACACAAGAGATACTTAGATGGCCTCATACCAAAAAAAAAAAAAAAAAGTTGACTTAAGTCATGTCAAGTGTCTCCAACTTTTTTTTAATTTTCTTGTGCTACTAAGCGGTAGGTGGAAAAAAAATTTGGGCATTTTCACTGGAAGTCAAATTCGACATGTACTCCAATTGTTTGGACATACTTCTGTAAAATTGCTGAAATCAAGACTTTCGAAATTTTAGGACCTCATGGCCAGTGGTATCGCAAATATAGAGAGAGAGGAAAAAGGTGAGCTGCTCAGGTCAACACAAGCAAAGGGCAAGCCACTCGAGGCTGGACGGTGGCCGAGTTGTCGTTTTGATGACGGTGATGTACGGGCGGTGGTGAATGCAACTAAGGTTTTGTAATTGTTAAGGTTCACTTTTGAGGGTTGGGGAATTTAAATGACAATTGCATTAATCAATGTAGGATGTTTAACTGATTAAGCTGCAAACTGGCAACCGAAATGCACATTTAGATACTGCGCTAATACAAAGAGCTAAAAAGTTGCAACATGACCTAGTTGCGGACAGTTTTATATTTTCCCTTTCGTTAAAGTACCAGCTGGCAATGCCTTCAGTAAGCCATCGCATTATTACCCTGTTTTGAGATAAAATTGGAAATGGAGAATAGATGATGAGTTTCCACAAGTATGATATCAGCTGTAAAAAGAAGTGTAAACAATTCTAGGGTACATTTCGTGATATTTTTATTTCCAAGAGTAATTTCATTTCAGAAATAGTTCTTTTCGATTTCTATTCCTTGAAACGTTTCTGAGTAAAACAACGCGTTTGATAACTATATAAAATTTTTATTCACAAAATAGAAAAAGAACAGAAATGTGTTTGGTACAACCCATAAATTTTTTTGTGATGTAGAATTTCCTTCAATATTTTTAGTAATTTTTTTGAGATTTTTTGTTTTTTCTTCTTTTTCCTCTCTTCTTCCTTCTCCTCTAGTCAGTAGTCAAGTGGCAGTAACTAGCTATAGACAGCGGCGACGGCGGCCAATGGCGGCCAATGGCGACCAACTGCAACAGGTGGCAATGGGCGGCGACAGTTGAAAAGTCTCCACCCACCAATTAGAAGAGGAAGAAGAAGAAAAGAAAGAAAATAAATTATTTTTCAATAATTGTTCTCGGGAACAAAAGAATAAAGAAATTGGAACGTTGCCGTGCAGACTAGAAATAAGTCATTTTCTTTTTTTTCTTCTTCTTCTTCGCCGCCTATCGCTAGCCGTTGTCCGTTGCCCCCCGCATGCTGCTGGTTGCCACCTTGTGCCATCAATCACAGCTAGTCATCACCACAACTTGTCACCTACCGCCCGCCGCCATCACTCGTCGTCACCTGCTGCCACTGTTTGCCACCACCACAGCCCACCACTCGGCAACCAACTAGAGGAGGAAGAAGAAGAAGAGAGGAAAAAAACAAGAAAAATTAAAAGAAATTCTTTGTTACAAAAAATGTTGTGGGTCATGTTAAACATAATTCTATTCTTTTTTTATTAGGGGAATATAAATTTTGTGCACCAAATGCATTGTTTTACTCAGAAATTGTTTCTAGGGAATCTAAGTAGAAAGAACTATCTCTAGAAGAAATTATTTCTAGGAATAGAAATATTACCAAATGTACCCCTAATGACCATAGAGAAGTATTTTTGGTGGCCTCCTGTGTTCCTTTCCTGCATTCTTTTTTAAGGGTTTAATGGAAGGTGACCACGGATTTTAGATGTTGGGTTTTAATTTCTTGATTGTAACTTGGGCCCTTCGCAATTAATGGGTCGAAAACTATGGAGCAAATCTTTTAGAGGATCAAAGCCCACAAAATAACCAAGTCAATAGGTATAAAACATACCACCGCGAAAGTGGGCCGTTAAGCAGTTTAGGACTTGATTTACAAGTTAAAGGTCATGGGCTTGATTTGTTGGGAAAAACTTCTTATATATATATATTTTGAAGCTATTCTCCAAAACTAATAGAAGTGCTTGAGTGTGCAAATGAAATGTTTATATACACAAGTCATAGGCAAGTGATGTTAACAATCGAACCTCGATGGTAGTGGAGAGCTCCCTTAGTTTGCAATTGGAAAACAAGATATTGGTGAAAAAAGAGTTGGAAAGGTTTTTGGATTTTAGAGAAGGAGCATGGCACGTGGGATCGTCAAGGTGCTTAGATGGGTCAAATGAAAGGAGAACAATTTGGAGGATATGAGTACATTAATATGCTTGGGGGGACCTAAATGCAACAGGTGATAAGATTGAATATGGTAACTTTGTCGAGTTTGGTGGTTCATGTCGTAAAAGCAGTTCATACAAGCAAAGGGGAAAACACTCCTCGTAATTGGAAATGAAGACCCATCAACTGCATATTAATTTGCTTCATATTCAGATGGGTGCTTTGACCCAAGTTTAGGCTTTGAAATCTAATCATATGGGTTTTGCTAGTTTTGGCTAAGTAGAGACGCAAATATACAAATAGGTTTAAAATCAAACATTTTAAATGGTTCTATCAAATTAGTTCAAAGTTTGGAAAATAGTTCAACAAAAGACCAAGGCACAGACACCCCAAGTGCCAAAATTTGACACGGTTGGACATATAGATGCCAAAATTTCCAAAAGGTACACTTAAGTGTTGAAATTGAAGAAAAAGTAGTACTTAAGTGCTAATGGTGAGAATTACTGGCCAACTAGCTCACGTGGCCTTTTCCGGCAAAAATTTTAATTGATGTTGCAATTCTTTTTTCAAAAAAAAAAAAAAAAAAAAAAAGAATTATCCACGTTGCACTGACGTGGTAAAGATAAGCCAAAAACGACGTCATTTTGATCCAAATTTGGTTTTTAATAAAAATATTAATTATATTAAATTTCAAAAACTAAAGTAGGAAAAAAAGGGAATCACATCCGAGGCCGTGGAGGCCCTTGTTGCTGCCACCCCAAGATTGCCTGAAAAGGGCTAGTGACAGTGGGGTAAGGTCAGCTGCCAGGCCCTAGCCAGTGGTCAGCGTCCTTAGCTGACCGCTGTCCCTCTTGCCCAAAAGGGCTAAGGGATGCCATTGGCTAGGGTGAGGTCGCTACCTAGCCTCGCCCTAGCCAGTAGTGGCCCTTGGCCCTATCTAGGCGAGGGCTGATGACCCCTCGCCCTAGATCTAGGCGAGCCGATGGTTGGCCAAGGTCTCTGGCCACTAGCCCAGGCCCAATAACCCTAGTTAACCCTCCCCCATCATCATTAGCCATTTCTGGTGATGGTGGGGCGATAGCGGCGAGGGCCTTCGTGGTCCCAGATTTGGTTCATTTTTTTAAATTTAATTTAATTAATGTTTATATTAAAAATGAAATTTTGAGGCAAAATGACGTCATTTTGGGATAAGGATGTTAAGTGGACATTATGGCAAGTCACGTAGATTGATTTTATTAATAAAATAGCACCACATCGGATTATCAACAAATCTTGTCAGAATTGGCACATAAATGTCTAATTAAAAAAAAAAAAAAAAAAAAAAAAAACGGCGCATAAGTATACATTTTGGAAGTTTCGGCACTTATGTGTAAAGGGAAACTAAGGTAGTAAACAAGACCGACCTACAATAGTAATAAACTAATTGATTGTTATGCTTTTGTTGGGGATTGAATATCACTCGCTAGCTTAATGTCAACCTAATATATTGCATTATTTAACACAGCAATTTTGCAGACCCAATTTCTTATATACACATGACTATTGAAAATGTTAAAGATTTGGATATGCAGTAAAATGCTTTCAGATGACTGACGCATTAAGATACGTTAATTTTAGACATCTCATACATTTTTTCCCTTTCTTCTTTTTTCCTCTTCGCCGTTTCCGCCCTTCTCCTTTCATAAAAAATACAAAGTTTAGGGGTTGGTCACATGGTTGACATGGCCGAGTAATTACATTCCTCACGCGATAGGTATCCTAAACTATTTAGTGCTTATATTTTGAAATTATTAATTCAATTATTATATCACATATCACTGTCACTTAATGTGACTGTATTGATACCAAAATTTTGGCTATCATAATTAGTCATTTATTGCATTAGAAAATTAGGGATCGACTTCAACCCCTAAACAAAGATATTAATATAGCTTAATTTAGCATTCACATTTTACACAGCACTTAGTCATTACGAACACTTTATTGCTTAACATGTCCGCATTAAATGAATTTCGTCTAGATTGCTCCGGTTGTGAATTGTATTTGAAATTGGCCGGATATGCGAATTTGGACTTACGAGTAAGCCAAATTTTGGAGAATAAGAACTTGCGAAAAGAGTAACATATAGATTGCCCCGGTTGAGCACCATTTCTCTCGAGGGAAGTGAGTGACAAAGAAGGAAGGAGACAAAATATTTGGAGATCGAAAGCAACACAACGGAGAAAGAAGTCAAAGGGAGATTCCAGCACGATCCTCGGGCGTAATTTTCTTTCCTGAAAACGATGCATCCACCCTTGAAAAGGAGATTCGGATTCCTATGGAATTAGACCCCACTCATGTGCATTCTATCTTTCACCGGCGACCCACGAAGGGATTTTGCATGTTCCCGGCCACTGATCGTACCCCGGTCGTGGACTCAGCATCGCCTTTGCCGCTTCGCTACATGTTGATCCCTCATTGAAGGAAGGTCTCGTAACCGTCCGTGAAATCATTATGGACGCCATTGTCGAGACACGTCCTTTGCTGATCGTTGCCGGATTGACCGACTGTTTAGTGTTTAGAGCCCAGATGATCTTCTTTGGTCACAGCCGTTGCGCCGGAACTCAAGGGCGATGCTGTTCTAATCATTGACGGCGTGAATCTTCGCCTGTCCATCGCGGTGATCATAGCCTTGGCGTCGGTTGATACCTTATGAGCCCGGTTGCCATCGTTGCCCCGTTGATCATTGTCCATATCAGTCACTGTTCTTCGTCGCAACCCTCGCTGTGGGGTCAATTGATTACAGTGCATGCGTAGTGGGACGTAAGAATTTCATTCTCCCTTTGAATGACACTTATTTTGTTTTCGTCGTCAACGAAAGTAGGTATTCAGCTGGTGTATATGTTAGAGAAAGAAGCATGCAGGACACGTACAAACATACAAAACTCCTCTTCTTCTCTCGTCGCTCTCTGCTTTTAACCCTGTCTCAGCTTTCATAATATCTCGTGGCTCTCTTCTGGGTTCTCTTTCTCATCCGCCACATGGGAGAATTAGTTCATCATCATCCTCAGGAACGGCAACTCCGCATCGTGGGCAAGTCCAATTATTGAAGAGTTTGCCGGAATCTGATTTACTTGAGTATTGCAGTGGAATTTACGCATAAATCATGAGAAGAGAAATGGTGATGTTGGAGATAAATTATCTCTAGGATAATTTTCGTTATTAGAGATTCTTTGATAATTCTTGACTATGTGTATCTCATATTATTTTAATACACACAAACTCTACATTCTTTTCTTCCACATTATTATTCTAAACTAGTGAATTGAATTGAGATGAGCACAAAAGACAGGGGAAATATAACCACCATGTATGTTACTTTGTTGCAAGTAGCTAATCTCTACGTTTGTAAAGTAGTCATTATATTATGAATCTGGTCATTGCTGTCGCGTGCACTGATTTGTTGTGATTAGTCGTTGCACTTAGTTGGACCTCAGTTTCATTTTTGTGCCGTTTATAATCTCTCTATTCCTTACCTGAATTGGCTGTCCAATTTATGACCAGGTGATCAAGAAGCGAAAGAAGGGAACTCATCCCTCCCCACGAGCATCATCACCAATAATCGATCAACAAGAACCCCTAAACCCATGAACTTCAGGTGGTGGATTAGAGTGGCTCTCTACTCACTCTTTGTGCTTTCTGGGCAAGCGGAGGCCACACTTCTTGGGAGGCAATACTACAACAAAGGAGGCAACAGCAAGTGGCTTGCCACACTTGTCCAACTTGTGGGCTTCCCAATCCTCTTTCTTCTCTACTTTATCCCACACCAAAACAACGCAATAACCCAAACATCCAAATGCACCCCCAAGCTCATTCTCAATCCCAGTCACCCTCTCTCAAGAGCTTTGCCCTTGTGTACCTCTCTTTACGCACGATTCTGGGCCTAAATGGCTATTTATACTCACTTGGCCGCTTGTACCTCCCTGTCTCCACTTACTCCCTCGTTTGCTCTTCCCAATTGGCCTTCAATGCCCTCTTCTCCTTTCTTCCTAAACGCCCAAAAGTTCACCCCCCCCCTACATCATTAACTCCCTAGTCCTCACAATCTCATCTATTCTCCTTGTGTTTCAATCAGATTCAGAACACCCCAAGGGGGTCTCCATAGGGAAATATGCACTAAGTTTTGTGTGCACAATTGGGGCATCAGCTGGTTACAGGCTTGTCCTATCCTTAGACCAGCTTTGCTTTAAGAGGGTCATAAAGAAGGAGACGTTTGGGGCAGTTTTGGACATGCTTGTGTACCCATCTTTAGTGGTTAGTGTGATTATTGCGGTGGGGTTGTTTGAGAGTGGAGAGTGGGAGCATCTTGGGAGAGAGATGGATGGGTACAAGCTTGGGAAGGTGAGCTACGTGATGAACTTGGTGGGGACAGCAATTTCTGGGCAGGTGTTTGGAATCGGTACAATTGGATTGATATTAGATGTGTCATCTTTGTTCATGAAATTTAGAGTTTATATGATAAAGTGGAATTAAAAGTCTCTCGAATATTCTCCAAGTTGTAAAAAAATTCATGAAATGTTTAGTGCAACTCAAAATAGAATTGAGAATTTTTTTAAATCTAAAAAAAATCTTCCAAGTATACCCCACTCTGGTTGATCGACCTCGTACCTTCACTCTTCGAGGCCTACTGTCTTGCTAACAGCGATGAGCCAGCGGAAGCTCCTCTCTCTCGTAGCCTCTTGGGCAAATCGAACCGCCTCATGTCTGAGCTATTGTGATGCCTCCTGACTCTACGATTGCCCCGACTTCTGCTCCCCCGACTGCCTACTCCGTCCTACTAGCGTAAGCCTATACCACCTGCCCCATCTATCGTGCGCCAATAGTTGGCTCCATCCCTCTCCCACTCCCTCCTCTCGATCGTGTCTCTCAGCATCTCTAGGGTGACGACAATCGCATGGTGGGGGCTGTCAGCGGCAATGGTGAAAACAACAATGGAGGAGTTTAGGACAGGGTTGAATCCGGGAAAACTAATAGCGACAATTTATCAAAGGAGTTTAATGATATGAACGATCATAACGATCAATTGGGTTTGGTGGAGGAGGGGTGGAGGGTCATTCTGGTGAGAAGGTCAGTTCAATGGATTCTTCATTTTGGGTAATCGAACTGCGCAGAGGTTCAAAATCGTTTTGATAAGAACACAAGCAAGTTAAGAATGATTGATGATTCCTCAATGGATCAATTGGAGAGCAAAGAAACATCCACAAGAGTAACAAAAATTGTGGGTTGGTCCTTGATGTTAGCTGGAAGCTTCACTCTGTCACTCCATGTCGGATGATAACATAATTTGTTAATATATTTGTTGACACCTAAATTTTGGCGATTCAGTCATTTATTTATTGCATAAAAATCAGAGATTAATTTTTAACCCCTAAAAAAAAATCAAAATTGCATTATGCATTTGCATCATACAGATGGTGGAAGACTCGGGTAAATGATTCTAAATTGGATTGATTGGACTAAGCCTGTGATGATAAAAATTTGAACAAAGCCCATAGCTGAAAATTGCATCAATTAGGCTATTATCTGTCCTGGATGGTAGAATATTTCGAAATATTCAATGGGCAACAAGGAAAAGAAAGCAATCGGCGTGGATTCCCGATATATTATACATGCCCAGCTATTTGGGGAAGAAAATAAGAGAGAGGCAGCAAATGGTGATGATATCTTGTGGGGATTTTCGTGAAAAAGGGAAAAGATATCTATCTTGGCAAGCTGGGCTCTATTGAATATTTACATGATCTGAAGAATATATTTTGAAGATCAAGTTTCCAAGAGAAGCACAGGATATCGGCTATTTAAGGAGCACACGCGGACAGAAAACGGAGGGGCCACACAATTCCATACACGGCCAGCATTGGGAGAGGATTGAGAGAACACAAGTCACGAATCTCGTAGTTGTGTTGCGGTGCTCCATCACGTTCTGCAGTGCCCTCACGCGACTGCCCTTCCCATATTGTTGTGGGGGTTATATCTCAAACCACCACCAGCTTCCACTACTTTCATCGAGCGTCCCCTGACGTGTACAGCTCGTTGTTCTGCATTCTTCTGTCCAACGCTCCTGCAATCTAACCCAGTGATCCTGCTGCAAAAACCAGCAAGCTCACGCGCACGTCGCAGCCTTCCTGGTGAGATCATCTTGTCCTGTAGCCTCGGCGTGAAGTCAAGACGAGATGTTGTCCAGGTGCATCTAGAAGTCTCCAGCTCTCAGCTCGTCGTTGACTAGCAGATCATCAAAGATCGTGGGTTGTTTTGGCTTTTGGTCAAAACGGTGGAATTTGTCTTTTATTGTATGGTGAATATTGCAGAATTGCTTGTCAACTTTTGAGGAAGAAACATCAGAGGGATTGGAGACAAGGGATCGTGACTTCGGAATTCTCGGTGGAGATTATTTGTCGGCAAAGTCGCTCGAAAATTCAACCGCTGTCTCAAGCCAACGTGAGTCGTGGCGCCTTGCTGCCGTGCCATTCACCGCAAGCGCTCGTGACGAACTCCACCAAGATAGCACTGCAAGCACACCGCGACTCACTCATCGCCGATCCATTGTTGATCCACCGTGAGTCCAAGCCGCTGATTCCCCCCAACTACGTAACGACGAGCGGCACCCGTACCAACCAATATCCTTGCGACAATCACACTGAACAGCTGCTGCTTCGGCTGTCGCGACTTCAGGAGCCCCAGAAATTCACAAGCCCACCCACGCCTGCACTTGCGCCGTGTCCTGTTGCGGTTCCTGACGAAGTCGCTGTCCAGGTTTCATTATCCCTAATCGCAACATCCGACAAAGATTCAATACTGACTATCTCTTTTCTTGTTCGGGCTATCTCGGTAGTTTATAGATTTGTCTTTGCAGGCGTCCAGGTGGCTAGCTAGCTTTTTAAAGGTGGTCCCCAGTAGCTTCCAATACCTTCATATAGAGAAGGAACAAAAGAAGATCAAGTGAGAACAAAAGAAGACCAAGTGAGAAGACATTTGGCCACCGTTCTTCTCCGGATTACTGAATACGTGTCATCGATCATTCTCCGTTAAGCACCATGAACCATCATCGACCACGGTTCGCGATCCATCGTCAAAGATCCATTTTGCCTGTTCCAATTTGGGAAGCTTATTTGTACGATAATTTGAATTAGGTAATTATCTCGTTTGCTCTCAATTTGAATATTCTACAATTCAATTTGATTGAGAATATTGCATGATTCCTAAATTTGAGTGATAAGTGCACCCCCCAATTAGGATTTATTGCCTAATTCGCAACCACGCCTAAGTTTTTTATTTCATCTATAAGGTTTTAGATGAAATAATTAATCAAGCGGAAGTAACAAATAATTAAGGCTTAAGATCAATTTATCGATTTTATTAGCGAGATATTATCTCTTGATCTGAACAATGTATGATATCTTTTGTGATTTTGAATAGTCTGTCTTGACTTGATTTATCTTGAAATATGTTTGGGTTAGAATATTGCATGCTTTAGGATTATTTTCATATTTGGGTTAAGCATTTTATTTGCTTTACATTTTTGTTTCATTAGCTTAAATTGCATGTTTTATTATTTGACATTTTCTTAATTTCGAAATTAATTAAAAAACAAAAAATCATCATGCATATGTCAATGTAGAATTAGGGTATGTACGTCATTGCACATTATGATAAAATTGCATATTTCGTTTTAAGTTTAGATTAATTTAGATAGATTGCATATTAGGTTAGGGATTGCTAAGTTAAGATAATATCTTGGTTTAAATTAGGGTTTAGCCTGACCTAATCCTTAATATAAGTTGGATAGAATCTTAATCTAGCTAGATAATTTTCACATATTTCTAATTTCGAATTTCATAAAAAAATACAAAAAATGACTTAGGATAAATTAGTTTTAATCCCTAGTATAGATTGCATTCTTTTTAGGAAAACACAAAAAAAATATTATTTGCATGTCATATAGAATTAGATTCATGAAATGCATGTCATTTAGTGATTGTTGCTAAGTCCATTTAATTAGAAATTACCTGTCATTAGAATTAGGTCATTTAGTTATATTGCATCGCATAAAACATGATTCTCATTAATTAAATGAAAAAAAAAAAAAGGAATTGCGTGTTAATTAGAAATCATATCTAGGGTTGATGATGTTAATTCTGATCTAACAACGCAGATGCTTTCATTTCTACGAGGTAAGTCCTACATTTTTTATTTGCTTTCTTGAGTGTTAAATTGGTAGATTGTACACTCGCATGATTACCTCACATGTTAGGGAAATAGATTTAAAATAAATTTAAGCTGCCTGAAAAAAATTTCTTTGAAAATTAAAAAAAAAAATAGTACCGAAAGAGCATTAGAGAAGTCTAGTGTAACCAAGTCCCCGTACCCTTAGTCTCTGGTTCATAGGAGTAAAATAATTCTCCCATTATTTTACTTAGGTGTCTAATCGACCTACCGTAAATTGATTAGTGGCGACTCCTAGATAAAATTTATCTGCATGTTAAGAATTTGAACATAAGTCGCGAATTGGTATGGGCTTGGGAGAGCCCAACTTAAGTTTAGGTTTAACAATCCATTAGCCAAACCATAGATGGTTCACTCGAAAATTAGGTCGCGACAGTATTTTTAAGATTTTTTTTATCCAATCCAGATTTATCCCACTCTTATTTTGAGATTCTTATATAGCATTTATTCAAGAATATCCAGTGTGAAAGACGTCGTCAAACACCAGATATTTGTTCTCTTATCTGGATTGAACTTCGGACTACTAAATGCAGCCCTTTTAGGCTATTATGGGCTGACTTCACAATGTTCACATGGTGCAGTCATTCTTTAACTATCGAGGGTCACTATCATAAGTTAATCACAGTGCATGTGCAGCTTGAATGTTTCACCTAACAATTTGGAATTTTGTATGTTTCTGTAAAAAGCGACTGGCAGTAAAGGAGATACGAGTTTCATTTTCCCTTTGACTAAATAATAATTTTTTTTCCTTGACGAAACGAAGATAATTATCAGGCATATATAAATCACCTCCTCTTCTTTCATCTCTCGTTGGTTTCTGCTTTAATCCTCCCTCAGCTTCCATAATATCTTATCGCTCTCTCTGGGTTCTCATGGAAGAGTTACCTCATCATCGTCCTCAAGAACTGCAACTCCACATCGTGGGTAAGTCCAACTCTTGAAGAATTTTCTAATGTATGAAAATTTGAACAAGCTAATCCTTTCAACACCATGAGCTCCTACTCCTGGACTTCTGATGAATCCTAGGACTTTTAACTCCTGCTTCTTCGCCTGGACAAGCCAAAATACAAGTGCCTTTTATCAACCATGTGTGCCTACTATACTGTTTCATTGCTTTCTCATAGATCTCTAGGGGTGGGTCCTAGGTAGGTTGTCCAATGAACCGTCTTTCTTTAATTTCTTATCTTGGTTTTTATGCAATTTTGTTGATATTTTGTATGAACTTCCGAATGAATCGTTTTCAATATATGACTTGACACAACATGATTTAACTCAAAATTGATAGGAAGTGACAATTTTTCAGACTATTATTGCCGACCAACCTCAACTTCTATATCAGTTCAAGAAAAATATACATGATGTATTATGGGTAGGCCATGGTACGGATTTGATTTTTGACAACATTAAATATAAATTATTTTATTTTTGGGCCATTTTCATCGGTCTAGACTCGAGTCTTATGTATCTTTGATTTCCATTAATTATTTCATGGTTTGAGACTATAGAAGGAAGGCAGGCTTTCTCATCGTTAAAGTAAAAAACTAAACTCAGTTAAAAGAGTTAGAACCATGCATGATTGACAATTTTAAAGTTACAGTTTGTCTAAATTGAAAGTATGTCGAATTTAATTAACACATAATCATTTGTCCATTATTTTATTCCAAATGGATGGAACTAACATTAGCATCATAGCCTTATTAACGATCACTATTCATTATGATAATTTGATAAATACCCTTTACATGTTGGCTCTGCCAACTGATTAGAAAGTCTTTCGGGAAAGTGATTTCCTTTGCGTCGTCATTTCCGCAGCAAATGTCATCCTTTTTGCATGATCAAGGTAAACTCGTAGACGGTTCTTATACCAAAGCCCTTAAATTTGGGGTCGCATGGCCAATAAAATTGATTTATTCGTATAGGTAACCTTTATTATATTATTTCACTAGAATTGAACGATATATTCTCGCTACTATAAATATATATTTCCAATTATACGTAATTTATACACAAATGCATAGTACACGCACATGTCTACAATATAGTATATGTGCTTTCACTTTATATGGCAACGATCTGAAATTTTGGTAGATATATATATGGCTGGCATTTGATGAGAAAGCTCGTAATCATTCATCAATTACGATTGCTTAGTTTTGATGCATGTTACTTTGCTTGCTCATATATTACAAGTATATGACTAACTAATTCATGCGTTTGATAGAAGATGTAATGTGCTCACTAAATAATGAACCAGGTTGTAGACAGAATAGTCACGCCTTTTGATTTATTGTGACTAGTCATCAAATTTATTTGGACCCAATTCCGTTTATATGCCATTTACCTTCTTTTTCTCTTACTAATTAAAATCCTTAATTGAATTGCAATTCAATTTATGACCAGGTGATGCGGAAAACAAAGGACAGAACTCATCCCACCCCACAAGCATCATTAACAATAATCAAGCAACAATAACCCCTCAAACCAAGAACTTTTGGTGGTGGATTAGAGTGGCTCTTTGCTCATTCTTTGTGCTCTCTGGCCAATCGGTGGGCACACTCCTTGGGAGGCTTTACTACAACAAAGGAGGCAACATCAAGTGGCTTGTCACACTTGTCCCACTAGTGGGCTTCCCAATCCTCCTCCTTCTCTACTTCATCCCCACACCTAGAAACCCCAGTAACCCTCACATGGAAACACGCCCACACCCACACCCACAAGCTCAATCTCAATCCCAATCACCCTCTCTCAAGAAACTTGCTCTCGTGTACCTCTCTCTAGGCATAATTCTGGCCCTACATTGCTATTTATGCTCACTTGGACTCTTGTACCTCCCTGTCTCAACCTACTCCCTCGTTCGCTCCTCCCAATTGGTCTTCAGTGCCCTGTTCTCCTTCTTCCTAAATTCCCAAAAGTTCACCCCATACATCGTCAATTCCCTAGTCCTCCTGACAATCTCCTCAACCCTCCTTGTGTGCCAATCAAATTTAGAAGACACCAAGGGGGTCTCCAGAGCGAAATATGCACTGGGGTTTGTGTGCACCATCGGGGCATCAGTTGCTTATGGTCTTTTACTATCCTTGACCCAATTTTTCTTTAGGAGGGTCATCAAGAAGGAGACATTTAGGGCAGTTTTGGACATGCTTGTGTGCCAATCTTTAGTGGCTAGTGTGATTATAATGGTAGGATTGTTTGGGAGTGGTGAGTGGGAGCATTTAGGGAGAGAGATGAATGGGTATGAGCTTGGGAAGGTGAGCTATGTGATGAACTTGGTCGGGATGGCAGTTGCTTGGCAAGTGTTCAGGATTGGCATGATAGGGTTGATATTAGACGTGTCGTCTTTGTTCTCGAACTCGATTAGTGCAGTGGGGTTGCCAATTGTGCCCATTTTCGCGACTGTGTTCTTTGGGGAGAGGATGGATGGGGTCAAGGTGATGGCTATGATCTTGGCCATTTGGGGGTTCACTTCTTATGTGTACCAAAATTATTTGGATGATGCCAAGTTGAAGTCTCAAAGGAATAGCGTCGGTGGGGATGAGGTTAGTGTGAGATCGCCACCAAATGCTTCGACTGCAAGAGTGGTGGATGATTAAAGTTGGTGGAGTGTTTCAGTTTGTGTTAAGCCAACTTTAAGTAGAAAGAGTAATTTCTTGCGGTAACCATTTGGAGGATGAAAACAAGGAACGGAATAAGAAGACTGACAATGTTGCTAATATTTGATTTTTTTTTTTTTCACTATGTTTTGGTTACAAGAAAGTGCCCATTTTGCAATCTCATTATGAAAGTCCGGTACTTATGTGTCGTTCAACTAATATATATTACTAGCTATTGCATCTTATTGGTGTTTAC
This sequence comes from Eucalyptus microcorys, assembly GCA_014182515.1. Taxonomy (NCBI): domain Eukaryota; kingdom Viridiplantae; phylum Streptophyta; class Magnoliopsida; order Myrtales; family Myrtaceae; genus Eucalyptus; species Eucalyptus microcorys. The sequence continues at coordinate 3,667,507 of CM024565.1, read as the reverse complement.
TGGAATTATAAATTTAAATACGGGACAGAGGAGATACGTAATTTGCTTTATGCACAATATACCAGGAGCTGCGTAAAGTTCTGTCATTTGTCTCCGATCATTTTTATTTTCTTAAACAGGTCGATTTTCCTTTTTTGGCCATTTCACTAGAAGACAAATTGCACATGTCCTTCCCATTGATTGAACATACTATTATCAAGGGATAATTACAAAAATAATCCATGAATTTTGGCCTAATACACAATGTTATTCTTGAAATTTTATTTATTAAATGTGATTTTTGAACTTTTGATATGAAGTGTAATGTGATTCATAAAGTTTTAATTCGTTCAATATGGTTCTTGAACTTTTTGGTACATATTCAATTTATTCCTTAAGTTTTCTATGAAAATATTTAATGAAAGGACATCATTGAATATTTTCATATAGTTAGGGACTAAATTGAATATATACTAAAAGTTTAGGAATCACATTGGACAAATTAAAAGTCAAGGATGACATTGCATATTGAGCTAAAATCCAATGACCACATTAAATAAATAAAAAGTTTAGGAGTGATATTGCACTTGGACTAAAGTTTGAAGATCATATGTATCAATTTTCCTATCATGAAATTGTTGAAACCAAGAGACTCCCGAAGATTTAGGACCTTTTTGACTTCCATTCAGATGGAAGGAAAACATAAAGAAGAAAGAGAGAGAGAGAGAGAAAAAATCAGTAGTGCTTGACGGTTACTATTGGCCTTAAAAGGAAAGCAATCGACATTAGGAGAGTAGGCCTAAGCAAGCGTGGCATGGCTGAGAAGCACTCTCTCTTCCAAATTGAAAAAGAAATGCAAGGTAAATGAAAATGTGACAACGGCTCCATTGCTTTTATTGTAGCAACCGAACCGTCTCGTCCATTATTTGAAATCAGGGAATTTGATTATCTGGTTTCTAAGGGGAAATGAATTTTAATACATGAACTTTGTGTTTAAAAAATACTAAGTGGGGTATCTATAAAAATGTGATAATTTGTGATTCAACAAGTTATATTGCATTATTTACAAGGGCTGGACGTCCCTTTTCAAATAATTAGGAATTTTTTTTAAAAAAAAATAGCTAAACCTAGTGTAGAAATGCCAATTTAATCATGAATCTTTTAATTTAGCCAATTTAATTGTAATTTTTTTTGACAATATGACAATATAGTCATTCTAATCCATTTTAGTTAGAAATTAATAGCGTAAATACTGACTATCTTACATGGCATGGTTGTTGCTGAGGCACGCCATTGCCGCCATCGGGGGCATGCCCAGCCACCGTCAAAGAGGGCCGGTGTCATGCCCCAAACCCCGGGCACGCGCACATCCCTCGGCGGTTGATTAAAATGCAACGTTCCCAAGACTCGTCGCCGACCCATTCGTTTTATGCACATGCGAAAGCAAACTCATAATTACCCAACCAATAAACAAACACATGAGACAGTAAAAGCAGGACAATAATTTTTACAAACCACACTTTATAAACAAACCAAGTTAAACCTACAAGTTCACATACAAAGGTCTGTCTCCCAAAAGAAGTCCTAACCGACCTATACTCGGATCCCTTCGACTTCGGCTCCGGATTCTCCATCCTAGAGACCTGAAAAATTTAAACCACGACGGGGTGAGACAATATCTCAGCGCGTCAATACCCTAAACCCCGATTAGGATGAGAATTCACTTAGAGGCGACCTAAGACAGACATCGCACACCGACTTACCTCACTTCAGCACATCCCTACACATTAGTTCAACACATATGCACTTATAAACGCAGCAAGCATAACCAACAACCGAAAAACCTCACTTTCACATATAAATTAATCACATGGCTCTCGATTCTAAGATAAAATCGTTATGACATGTCACATTTCATGCCACACAATTTTACCCCATAATAAGGCACAACTATCACATCACTCAGGTGTGTTCCAGTTATTACGACCCCTCAGGCCACGGCCAACTTCCCAGTCGACGATTATCCGAACCCTCGCCGGGCATCCAATAAAAATCGAGCATCGTCCTGCCTTATTGAGCACGACAACATCTAGGACCCCCGCTTAAACGGCATTCCATAAAGGAATATTGGTCTGGCCTCAACCGCGACTCAGCATCCAGACCCCCACCGAGCATCTGATAAATCAAGCATCATCCCCAAACTCCTGCTAGGTGACAGGTTCTGACAATGACCACACGCACATCCATATTTGGCCAAGAACATCTACTTTGTACTCAAATACTCTCATTTCAAATAATGGACTTGGTCAATTTTCTTCATATTAGAAATACTAGGTAAAATAATTGTGCGTGGTCACACGATCAAATCAAACCATAAAACGTAATATACTCTCTTTTCAAAATTCCACGATTTTATATAGTACATAAAATATTTTTGGCATTAAAAATTGACACCTGGTATTTTTCTATTTAAATAACATAAATCCAACTTTTGCAATAATAATCCACAACGACAATTGCACATATAAGCAATCAATTTCACATATAAACTCAATCACGACGATCAGCGTGAAATTATGCAAAACGGCTATTCCGTCACAATTTACACTAATTATAATTAATTAAATAAATAAATCACGATTAACTAAATTGAACTAGTTAATTAACCTAACCATGTAGGCGCCTCATCAACCAAGCCAACTCTTAGCTTCCAACATGTAGCCAAGAACCCCAAAACCCCCCTTTTAAAATTCACTTGGCACCCTTTTTTTTTTGGTTCAAACTCTCCGAAATAAATTTGCATAGGGTCCCATATTTGAAATTAACCCGCAAAACATTATACGCATCTAGTATAAAACTTCATCATTTTGTTGAGCACATAAAACTTGGCATCCAAATTCGACACCATATTTCTTTTATAATTTCTTTTCCAACCACCTTCTTTTAAAAACCAACCTTAGTAATCCCTCTTTTTCTTTTTCTTTTTTTGTTCAAAACCTTTAGAAATAAATTCTAGGTGCTCACGTACTCAAAATTAATCCGTCAAACTTTGCACGCACCTAGTTTAAAACCTCATTATTTTATTGGGCATATAAGTTTTGGTGTCTAGACCCGACGCCTCATTTATTTTTTATTTAATAGTTCAAGAGGTCATCTTTTGCAATAGTAATAAACAACCAACATGGAGCAATCAACCTCATGATATCACACATAAGTTCTCCGCATACCAAACATCAACCAAGTCACAACATATTCCAGCAAGCAAGATACCCACAACAACTACAAAACCACAATCGGTCCTAACCAGCAGAAACTAGGCCACTCGCGCGCCTCCGAATTTAATTCCAGAAACATAATCAAACAAGCTTGGAAAATTCTCAAATTTGAATATGTTATAAAGAACACCTAAATGAACATTTTTTAAGTGGACACCTTAACCCAAATATTTCTGGATTAAGAGTAGTAATTCGCTCAATCTGTTACCAAAATTGTGTCCGTTTACAAAAATCATGTTTTCCAGAACCAGCTTAGTTCAAAATTCAAAACTTGTCCATTTGATCTGAAATTTGAATATGTTAAACTACAAGATGTAACAAAAAGCTTTTGTAAAGGAAACCTTTCAAAAATCGAACCCTAAGAGTTGATAAAAATCCATTGAACACTAAAAGGTCACAAGTTCCAGCACAAACAGAGGTTCTGTTTTGATTAAAACAAAGCTAAAATCTCATTCTTTTAAATCCATAAAATCTTGAGTAAAATATATGCCATATTTGACGATGTCTAGAACATTTTTCAAGAATGAGTCAACTTCAAAATCATAGCACATTTCGATCCACAAAAATGGCAAACAGCAAGCGTCCAGTAGATTGATTCGAGAGAAATCCACTAAATTAGACTAAACTACCCTCATTAGTGCTAATCTAACCAATTAGATTAACATTAATCCATATTAAGCTGATCTAACCAAACTATATTAACACTAATCCATCTTAAGGCTAATATCACTTAATACTAATTTAACTAAGCTAATTAGCATTCATCTAACCCCCTAAGTGCAATTAATAACCTAATCAAGGATTAAGGAGTTAACTCACCGGATTAGTGAGGTGACGGGTTCACGGCGATGGCAGCGCGAAGGCAACCAAGACCCGAGCCTATGGCGTCACCAACGGAGGCCTGGATGAGGTTGAAAAAGCCTTGCAAGCTCACAGTTTGCTAGAGAAACTGTTTCTGCTTCTGCTCTGGACTGAGGGCTAAGGTGGTTGGTCGGTTCAGCTTGGAGGGATGGACCAAGCTGACTGCGGCTGAGGAGGATGCTGGACCGGCGGAAGGGTGAGTTGCTGTGGCCGTGAGGTGAGATCGCTGGACGAGAGGGGCTATTGGCGTGGAGTTGTGGGCTGTTCGGTGGGCCGGTGAAGTATGTGGTGGTGGCAGCAAGAACGAAGGGAACTAGAGAAGGGCTTGTGGTTAATTAAATGGTGGTGGATAATGGAAGAGGGGCAGTAGCGGTGAAGATGAGATGAAGATGTAGCAACGAAGAAATGAAGAAAAAGAAGAAGAAGAAGAAGAAGAGAGGAAGGAGAGAAGGGAGGTGGGCGGCAGAGGGTGTGTACACATGAAAGGGGAAGGGAAAATTGAGAGAGAGAGAGGAGGCCAAGAAGTTAAAAGGGGAAATATCCTAAACACTCAAGTGTTATGCCCCCAAATTCAAGGCTCAATCCAATTGCAATTTTCCTCTTCTTTGTTCACCATTTAAGGCCTTTTTGGTGGCCAAATGCAGAAATTCAGCAGCCCATACGAATTTCTTCACATTTCTTTTTGCCGATTTTTATTTCGCAAAATCCCAAGCTCAACGGAATTTCTCCAAAATATGAGACAATGTCCTAAAAACGAATCGTGACACGCTCGAACATTCGATTCTCGAAACCGAATTCAATTTCAGGGTTAAAATTGACCAAACACGATTTTAGTACAACCTAACCTATCAAGTAGCTTTTAGGGATTTATTGCATTTGACCTATGGTCGATAATTTTCGATCCACATTTGTGCATCTTCAACTCGTAGTCAACTCTCGGTTGTCATAAAAATCGCAATGTTTCAATTACGGTTACCGAGTATAAAATCGACAGAAAATCGGGTTAGTGCCGTTCAACGCAAATTTCGTAATCATGCGGAATCATCGACAATTACGTGCTTCCGTCAAATCAACCTATATCCGATCACATTTCAATTATAACGATGTAGTATTGGCCCTTGCTGATTGTCATGGTCGAGCGATCGATTTTCGATCGAATTCTCAAGTCTGCCGTATTTATATCCCTTGACGGCTTCACCTAATAAGTTAGTTAACTCATGAGTAGCCAACTCAGAGAAATGAGACCATAGGTGCGTCAATGAAATGCTCATTTCATATTATTAGAACATGGTCGAATTTCAGGATGTCATAGCAGGCAAGGTCATCGATCGTAGGTAGCGGAGGGGGGCCTTCACTAGCCCAAGCGATGTCCGGGCAAGGCTCACCCAGATCTGGACAATGCCTCAACTAAGGCCAGTAAGGCTTTCCCAAATCTAGGCAATGCCAACCTTCGCCTGTGGCTAGTGAGCCTCCCCAGCCCTAGGTTAGGCCTCACAGGCCCCACGCAAGGGCGAGCGCTGTCACTAGGCCTGGGCAAGGGCGCGATATCACCAAGATTTGGGCGAGCCTCACCCGGGCCTTTGCCAAAGCATCACCCAAATCTAGGCAAGCCTCACTGACCCTTGCCTAGCCGGTGATGACCTCACCTAAGCCTGCAAGGCCCACCCTCCACCACCTAGGGCTAACGAGGTCACAGGCCCCCTCCGATGGTGGCAGCAACAGCGGTGCCTAGCCACCATCCCTACCTCTTTTTTCCCCCAATTTTTTTTTATATATTTACTTTTTGACGCTTTTAGTATTGAAAATCTTAAAAATTGACCCCATGCATCCTGGAATCGCGTGTCGAGGAGAGTCGACCATGTATCGAATTTTTTGATACTCGTTGATCATGTGTTCGAATGTGTCGAACACGTGTTAGAGTATTGGACACGACTTGAAAGCTTCTGAAAAGTGTCGATTCTTTAGAGCAATGCATCAAAATGTTATCAAAGGTTGCCCAAGTCGATCAAGACACTCTAAGAGCTCGTTCTTACTTCTTATACTTATTTTTTGAGAAAAAAATTTGTGATTCTGATTGTAATTCTCGGAGAGTATTGTCGCAATTATTGCAGAGGGTGCTTTGATGAATTTGAATAACTCACGAGTTTTATCTCTGAGTGACTTGGAAAAGGAACAAATTTTGCTTTGGAAAACCCAAAACAATTGCTCGTTATCGTGGGTCCTTGAATCTTTGTTTTCACGCGTTATGTGGTCCTACATTTGATCACTAGCCTTTCTAGGAGTTTTCCATTGGGCAATTTTTTTGTCGTGTTTCGTTTGTTTTGATCCGAGGTTACAGTGTTCAGCGGAGATCCGAGGTTACAGTGTTCAGCGGAATCAGCTAATCCAAGCCTGTTGGATAGGACTTATCTCATAATTGAATTTGGATAAAACTGTTTTTTCGGCTTCTTTTTATGTGGTGCCCACCAAATTAATTGCTACAAGTCTATACATATCCCCTGACGACGACCGCCCAAAATGCACAAAAAAGTTTATCCAACCCAGGCCTTATCCTTTACGATAAGTTTGAATACATTGACTAAATTCATGAGTTATATCTCAAGTAACTATTTTTTTTAAATTTTATCTTTTAAAATCGTGTGTTGCACGAATTTTGAATTTATTTTAAATATAGCCGTATGAAGTTTTATAATATATAAATATTGACACGTAAATTAGTTTATAAATATTTTTAATACTTTTTAATATTTGAACAAATTTTAGATTTTGACAAAAAGAGTAAAAGATTTACTTTTATAAATTTAAACAAACAATTAACCATTTGTGACATATTCTCTCGATATAATTATAGATTTAGATTTTTAATGAGTAAGTAATTCGTCTCTAGTTTCAATGGTGTTCACAATCTAAGTAGCACCGATACTGACACGCGACACGCGACAGGACACAACACGAAACGCCGACACGTTATTTATCAAAAAACAAAGAATTCCGATATGTTGGGACACATTGTATATTAAATATATATATAATAAATTATCATTTTTATGATTATTTCAATCAAATTAATTTGAATCAAATTCATAAATAAATAAATAATTTTAAAAGCCTAGAATGAATACGCACTAAAAACATTAATACATTATTTATTAATATCATTCATTGTTTTAATTTGACAAATTTAATTCTATTTCAATAATTCATAAAACTTGGAGTAAAAACAAGCAATCCATATTCTAGACTCGGATGTTAGATATGTTGGAAGAGGACAAAAAAACTTAAGGAGTGAATTGTGTATTATAGGAAGTAGGAGTCAGAAGAGAAGAGAAGACTATATTTTTCTTCTTTCTCCATTTATTATTTTTATTCTTGTGTTTTATTTTTTCACGCACACACACACACATATGTTTTGACCTCTCATTTATTGAATTTTTAAAATTGACCTCGATATGGAAATCACATGTAAGAAATTCGTATGTCAGAATTCCAACTCAAGTGTGGGAGAGTGTCGAGAAAGTTGATCAGGTGTTGGATTTTTCGACACGTGTTGACCGAGTGTTGGAGAGTGTCAGAGAGTGTTGCACATGTGTCGAAGTGTTCGACACTACACGGAGGTTCTTGGAGAGTGTTGGTCCTTCATAGTTCACAGCAGCTTCATTGTCAAATCTGTGCTTTATATAGAAGTTTCGACTTCTCACACTTGTTACAAGGCTCGCTCTCACAAATGTCAAATTTGAGTTTGTTCAACATGTTTATATTGTCTACGCTTGGTGATGGCATTGGAAAGGTCAAATCTAGGTGTACACTGCCAAAAGGAAAAGCTGCAACTAAAGATGGAAATCTCAGTATGTGATCATCATTGATAATGATGTGTATTTGGTGATTAATCACCAATCCTCTCACTTGGATAAGGACGAGCACGTGATTAACTTTACCAACTATGCTATGATGATATACCTTGATTTCTAGTATTTTGATTTGTTTTGGAGCTCTATGAGCTTGCCTTGTTATGGTGACTTTTTAGATCTGAATCTTTAATGTATCATTCTTGAATTAACAGAAATCTTTTTCTTTTTTTTTTTAAACTCCATTAACTAGTTTAAAATTATAAACCCTATTAAACTTTTCACATCGTTTGATAGACTTATTTTTGTGGGTTTATCTTTAAAGTCTAATAGCAATAAGTTCATTATGAATGTCATAACTTTCGTATGATACTAACTTGAATGTTATAATTTTTTTCAATCACTTGAGTACTATATCGGTATAAAATTGATCACTTGAATATCATTTCCAACAAATTGTCATATGTGGATTTTTTGTTTAATTTTCCATTTTGATGTAGATATTTTTAAAATAAACTGAAGTTCAAAATTGAAAAAATTTTCTAGCATGGCAAGAGTATAACAAACTCATCGTTTCTTGCCATTTCTTTCAAAAATTGATGAACCTTAGTGTTCACTTCTAAAAAATTAGGGTACTAAAATGAGTGTTTGTGAAGTTATTGGAACATTTGTTGTCCTTCAATTAGACATTCAAGTGACATCGTTTACCTTCCCCAGTGCTGAATTCAGCTTCCCGACACGCCATGTCAGATGATGTACCATAAATTAGTGTCACGTTAGCTTTTTCAACAAGGCAAACTGCTGATGATACTTAAGTTGTCAATTTTACAAATTTGTGACATTTAAATAAGCGAAAAAAAAGTTGTGACCCTCAAGTAAGTGTCATATAAAAGTTATGACACATATATTTATTTGTTTGTTATTTATTCATTTTGTCTTTGTTGTGATGCATAGCTAGAGAAGAGAGAGAAGATCCACCACCGCCATCTTCGCATTGATGCCGATGACCCTCCTCAAACCTCCACATAAGTTACTAGTTGGAAAATGTGTCTGCATTTATGTTGGTATATTGTAAAATAGAATAGAGTCTACATAAGCGTGCTGCCGTCCAAAATATCCGCAAGAGAGTCGGTTTTTAGCTTAGGTACATAACAAACAAAATACACATTGATTCAGAGTAGACTGCAACTTCATTATTTCATGCATAGCATATCTGTATTCACATACGGAAACGCTATGGTGTCAATCAACTAGAGTATACACAATGGTCTCAAATAATGGATCATATCAAATTAGTTCAGAGGTCAGACAATAGTACAACAACAGATGATGAGAAATACTAAGCAACAAGTTAAAGACTGGCCTACGATAAAAATTTGCTAAATGATTTAATAAATATTTAGGGTGTGTTTGTTTGAGTGGAAATGTTTTCCAAAAATTAATTTTTCAAACTTTTACTCGTTTAGTTCATTGAAATGTCTTGTTAACTGAAGATACTTTATAGTCATCAAAATATTTATGCATAAGAGTAGGAAATTAAATTTCTAAATCTAAATAGGTGAAAACATTTTTTGGAATTGTTCTTCTCTAATTTCCTTATTTTTATTTTCATTTTCATTTTTGTTTTTTTTCTTTTCTTTCTTGTTTCTTCTTCCTCTGCCGATAGCCAAGCCTTGGTGACGGCTAGTGACTAGCCATAGGCATGAGTTGGCGATGCCCGAGATCTCTAAATCTCGGCAAGCTAAACCCTTGCCCAAAGCTGGTCAAGATCAACCTTGCTGGCCTTGGGCAATGCTCCACTTTGCCAGATTCAATGAGGTTGAGCCTCGCTCGTGGCTTCTCATTGACGGTCATTGAGGCTTGGCGATTGGCGGAGGAAAAAGAAAAAGAAAGAAAAAAGAAGAGAAAAGAATAAATGATAGTTAAAAATTCAATTTTTTTGCCTGAGATAAAGTCATGAGAATGAATTCATTTTCCAAATAAAATTCAAACACCAAAAAATGTATTTGATTATATATCACCAAACATAGGAAAACCATCCATTTTTCTTGAAAAATGATTTCCCAAAAAGTATTTTCCCTTCTTACTAAATTTCCCCCCAAACAAATGTACTTTTAGGCTTCATTTTTGAAGAAATTGATAATATTTTTTTGTGTTTAGCTACAACTTGAAAATAAAATGAAAGATATTTTTTGTCATTTAGTATAAAAAAATCTGATTCGATTCTCTTAAATAGACTTACATTTTTTAGCACTAGTAACTTATGCATGGATAGTCGAAGAACTGGCCACAGGCATTAGAGTCAAAAGTCTAGCCTAGGAGGACCCCACCTAGGGCATAGGCGCCAGGGATGCAGGCATAGGCATTAAGGTCCAAGCCTAGGTGCCAAAGATTAGATCCCGAACGCTGGGAGCTAGATTTGGGGTTTTCCAACCCAAACTTAGAATTTCGACTCCAAGCGTCAATACCTAGTCCTATTTTAGAAAAGGATTTCCAAGTTTTTAAAGAGAAAATCATTTGACTAAATTTAAGCATAGATTTTCTAATGACTAGTAAAACATTTTCTGTTAACTTACTTCAAGCAAACCACCATCAGAAAATGTTTTTGTCGAAATAAATGGAACTTGAAAATTGAATATCGGTCACTTTCTCATTATCAACTTATGGTCCATTACATTATTTAACCCATCAAATTTGAAGACCCAATTCATTATAAACACATGACCACTAAAAAACTAAAAGATTTGAATATGCCATATTTTTTAGCTCACGATATTTTCACCCTCTTATTAACTTTTGAAACCAATATCGCATTGAATGAACTACATTATCCCTTACAAATTTCACTCTCGATTTAATTTTATTTCTAAGATTTTTTTCTTCTTTTTCTTTTGTTTCAATTTTACTAAAAAACAAAACTACCCTTATCATTTTTAAATAACTTTTTTTCACCCTAATCACTTCTACCACACCTATTACGTTCAACATTTTCTTCATGTTTTTCATTACTGTAATCTAAGCAAGCACTAATCATATATCGAAGTAAAGAAATGTTAGTTTTATCCGCAATTTTTTTCCTTAATTTTTCTAAATTATCCTCACAATCGTGAATTTTTTTACTTCGATATTGTTGTCAATGTATGCAGTATACATAATTTACTCATTTTTATTGCATCGTATTTTGTAGTACAGTCACTATGTAAGACAATATTGCTTTTTGCTTACATGTTCTTCTTAGTTGTGATAGGAAAGGTAATTATTGTGGTCGACAATATATTTATATTCCACATTAGAGAAGAAAGAACGGATCTGGTTTTATTGACTATCCTTTTGAAGTATGTTGCTATAAATAGAAGAATGGATTAAGATCACTCAAAATGTTTAATGCATCACCCAATAAATAATTAAAATTTGACTGATAGATTTACTGAATAAAATGAAAGTTGAACGTTCAATGTAATGAGATATATTAAAGTTATAATTTAATGAAATGTGTACTAAAACTGGTGGATGGTTAGTACAAACAAAGATGTACAACTTATTAACAATAAAATTAGCTTTTATTGGTCAAATAGCTAATTAGCTATCTACCAAATAATGGTTAATACCCTAAAAAATCCCAAACTAATACACCAGTGACAAATTTACCCTAAACTAATTTTTCGACCATCAAAAACCTTAAACTGGTACACCTTTGACAAATTTACCTTAAATTGGTACACTTGTGACAAATTTATTATATGTTGGTTTCCGTTAAATTTTACAGTCAAATTTCTAAATCGGATGACACATGATAGTAAATTAGTATACTAGTTTGGGATTTTACTATCTATTTGTCACAATTGTACCATTTTTGTGGTTCTTTATGTTATTAATCATATTTAACAAAGGATACCAGTTTAAGATTTGTGGTAGTTGAACAAATTAGTTTGAGATAAATTTGTCATAAATATATTAGTTTGGGGTTTTTTGAGATTACTTGGGATAAATTTGTCACAAATGTACCGGTTTAGAATTTTTTGTAATCAAAAATTAGTTTTGAGTAAATTTGTCACAAGTGTATCAGTTTGAGGTATTTCATAATATTAACCCACAAAATAATTTGTTTTTGAAAAGAGGTACACCGATTTTGTTTTAAATGGAGAAAGAAAAGTTTAAAAACCAAAAGAGAAGGGAAAAAAAAAGGCAAGCTATAATCTTAAATCATGAGTGGGCCCTACATTTAACCTTAATAAATGTTATTTAAAAGGAGCATAAGTAGTTTGGGTTTCAGTAAAATCGAAACAAAGGAAAAAAAAAGAAAAAAATGGAAATGATCTTGAGTCAAGAGTGAGATCTGTAAGGGGTGATTTAATCAAATCAATGTGAAAGAGGTGTTATGAGTCAATAAGGAAGTAGAAATAGCGCAACCTTTTCCATTTTTGTTGAATTTTCTTTTTTTTTGAATTAAATATGCAGTCAATTATTTTAGATATTGACGCATTAAAATATGTTCATTTGGACCTTCCAGCTTACTTTTGACCTTTTCCCTTTTTTATTCCCCCAACCACCCCCCCCAACACGCTTTCTAACAGAAATTTGGTTTCTGGGTTAGTCAAACGGTTGGCACGGTTGACCAATTACGTTTTCCGAGCAATACGCATCCGATCATCTGTAGTTCTTAAATTTTGAAATCATTCAATTTGAATTGATTTCTCGCGTCACGAATCATTGCCACATTATGTTATCATTATATAAAATATCCACTTATATGTTATAAACTAATTCATCATCGTTACCAACCTCCTTTGAGTCATGTAACACCACGGTGCACTGATCCTCCCCTCGCTATGTTTGCAACATCTGCCTTGAATTCGTGTCGCGGCATCAAACATAAGGTTCCCGGTCTTAGGCAACGCCAGACTAGAGTTGCCGTGCTTGATTCGGAGGGAGAAAGGGATAGAGAGAGAGAAGGGAGGGGGGCGACAGATCCTAGATTTGGATTTTCGAGGTCAATTATTATGAAAACAAAATGGTAATATGGAGCAAGTTTACATGGTGCAGGTAGTCTTTTAACCATCGGGGATCTCTATGAAAAGTTAATTACAGAGCATGCTCAATTTTAGATATATACAGCGCTGTATGCGCATCTTGAATGTTTTGACCCAGTGATTCGGAAGCCCTGCGTGCACGTTACAAAGAAAGCGACTGGCAGTACGGGACACAAGAGTTCCATTTTCCCTTTGAATGGCTAATATCTGCTTTTCGTCGATGAAAATAGACATTTAGTAGTTATATATGTTTTGACAAAGAAGCATGCGGGACCCGTACATACATACAAACCTCCTCCTCTTTCATCCCTTGTTGGTTTCTGCTTCAACCCTCTCTCGGCTTTCATAATATCTTATCGCTCTCTTCTGGGTTCTCTCTCTCATCCCCGACATGGGAGAACTAGCTCGTCATCATCCTCAGGAGCTGCAACTCCACATCGTGGGTAAGTTTGATTCTTGAACTAGCTAAGCTTTGCAACGGAACTCGACCGCTTCTCTTCCTGCTACTCTCTGTTTCTCTTTGTTCTTTTGTGTGTTTTTTCTCATATGGACGAGTATATGTATATGCGCGAGTTGAAGATCCAGATGCTTAAATTGTTCATGCGAGGAAGCTAAAACTTTCAACTCCATAAGCTCCTACTCTTGGACTTTTGATGAATCCTAGGCCTTTTAACTTCTTTTTCTTCGCCTGGACAAGCAAAAAATACAAAAGTCCCTTTTCTGATCCAGAATTTTTTTGGTCATCCTTCATTTTTCTTTTTCTTTTTTCACCATTTGTCTACTATACGGATCCACTATCTTCTGTTTTCAATGCAACAGATCTCCACTTGTTAGGTGGGCGTCTTAGGTGTGGGTCTTAGATAGGTGGTCCAGGGAACCGCGTTTCTTTTAATTCTTATATTGCTTTTTATGCCACTTTATTATCAATATTCATATTTCTTCTGAACTTCCGAGTAAATGATCTTTTTTGTTAATTTTCTTTCAAAAAAAAAGTATTTTAGATATTGCTGATAGGGAATCACACTATCAATGCCCCCCGGCCTCAATGTCTACATCAGTTCAAGAAAATTATCTAGTGGGGACTAAAAATTGGACCTACCATGAGCATCCGTTTGCTTCTGAACAAAAGAGTGATGAGGCGCCCCTTACCGATGGCTTTAGAAGGGAAAAAATCATAGTTGGTTCAGTGGTTAATTAAGAATCTAATATGTGTTTGTAACTTGGGCTAAGTTACAGATTCATCGACAGCACTAAATAAAAATAATTTTGTGTTTGAACCATCTTTCTGGGTTTACACTTGAGTCTTAGGCGTCCATAATTTTTGTTCAATATTGCATGGGTTGATGGTTATGGAATTAAGGTAAGCTTATGTTAAAGTAAAAAACTAAACCCATTTGAGAAAGTCAGAATCACGCATGATTGACGATTTTGATATTAATGTTTGTCTAATTGAATGTATGTCAAATTGAATCTATTCATAATTGTTTGCCCATCGTTTTATTCTAAACGCGTGGAATGGAGATTAACACCATAGTCTTTCACTGACGATCGATACTCAATATGATAGATATCCTTTCTACATTCAGCTCTGCCAATCGATGGGGAAGTCTTTTGGGAAATATATTCCTTCGCATCAATTTTTTTGCGGCAAATTCCACCCCCTTTTGCATGAACAAGGTCATCGTCGACTGTTCCCATACCCAATACCCTAGAGTTGTGGTCGAGTACATGCGCAGCAATATAGCGGGATATCTTCGACGAGAGAGCTCGTAATCATTCATCGATTACATTAATGATGCCAACGAAATGTCTTTGTAGTGTAGTGGGGTAGGTGAAGTGCACCAAGAACATCATCAACTTGGGTGGATATCATTCTCGATTAGAAACGGGTCCCACGTGTGATTCTATATACAGGTCATGGTCAATTCTAGCTAAAGTCCCAGAAAAGAAACGTCTAGCTCTTCACGTAAATATAGATGGTTGCAAAGCCACTCAAACACCTTGTTTTGACACATGCTACTTTGTTTGCACATATATTACCAATAGATAATTAGTTAGTTCCTACATTTGAATTGGGTGCAGTGTACTCACTAAATTATGAATCTAGTCATAGTCATAAAAGTCATGTATTTTGATTTATTTATCTAGTCGTTGAGTAAGCCATCTATATTCTTTCTCTCTTACTGATCAAAACCCTTAATTCAATTGCGTCCAATTTATGACCAGGTGATCAAGAAGCGAAAGAAGAGAACTCATCCCTACCCACAAGCATCATCACCAATAATCAAGTAACAATAATCCCTAAACCCAAGAACTTTGGGTGGTGGATTAGAGTGGCTCTCTACTCATTCTTGGTGCTCTCTAGCCAATCGGTGGCCACACTCCTTGGGAGGCTCTACTACAACAAAGGAGGCAATAGTAAATGGCTTGCAACACTTGTCCAACTCGTGGGCTTCCCAATCCTCTTCCTTCTCTACTTTATCCCCACACCAAAACACCGCAACAACCCAAACATCCAAATGCATCCACAAGCTCAATCTCAATCACAATCACCCACTCTCAAAAGCCTTGCTCTTGTGTACCTCTCCATAGGCACAATTCTGGCTATAGATTGCTATTTATACTCACTTGGCCTCCTATACCTCCCTGTCTCCACCTACTCCCTTATTTGCTCCTCCCAATTGGCCTTCAATGCCCTCTTCTCCTTCTTCCTAAATGGCCAAAAGTTTACCCCCTACATCATTAACTCCCTAGTCCTTCTCACAATCTCCTCAACCCTCCTTGTGTTCCAATCAAATTCGGAAGACCCTAAGGGGGTCTCCACAGGGAAATATGGCCTAGGGTTTGTGTGCACTATTGGCGCATCAGCTGGTTATGGGCTTGTCCTATCCTTGACCCAACTTAGCTTTAGGAGGGTCATAAGGAAGGAGACGTTTAGGGCAGTTTTGGACATGCTTGTGTACCAGTCTTTAGTGGCTAGTGTGATTATTTTGGTGGGGTTGTTTGCGAGTGGAGAGTGGGAGCATTTGGGGAGAGAGATGGATGAGTATGAGCTTGGGAAGGTGAGCTATGTGATGAACTTGGTTGGGACGGCAATTTCTTGGCAAGTATTTGGAATCGGTGCAATTGGATTGATATTGGACGTGTCGTCCTTGTTCTCGAACTCGATTAGTGCAGTGGGGTTGCCGATTGTGCCCATCTTCGCTGTCGTGTTCTTTGGGGATAGGATGGATGGGATCAAGGTAATATCTATGATCTTAGCAATTTGGGGATTCGTTTCTTATGTGTACCAACATTATTTGGACGATGCCAAGTTGAAGGGTCAAAGGAATAGTGTTGGTGGGGATGGGTTTGGTATAAGATGGCCACTAAATGCTCCAAATGCAAGAGTTGGTGAATGATTAAGATGGTGGAGTGTTTTGGTTTGTGTTTAGCTAAGTTCAAGTAGAGATCTCGTGCTGTAACCACTTGGGGGAAAAACGTGGAACTGAATAAGATGATTGAAAATGTTGCTAATACTTTGATTTTTTTTTTCTCTATGCTTTGATTACAAGAAAGGCATCTTGTCTTTAGTGCCCATTTTGCAATTTAATCATTTAAGTTGGGTACTTATATGTTATTTGACTGATAGGAAAGTACTAGCTAATGTAAATTATTGGTGTTTACTGGGATCATAATATTAAATCGGGGACAGAAGAGATACTTAAATTGCTTCATGCACAAAAAAAGGTAAGAGTTGACTAAAGTTCTGTCTGGCTGTCTACAATCCTTTCAATTTCTTGTGCTACTTGGCAGAAGGGGGAATAGTTTTTTGGGCATATTCACCGGACAAATTGCACATGTCCTTGCGATTGATTGTACAAGAGCTAATAAGTTACAATATAACTACTTTTCGGACAGTGCATATATTTTACCAGTGGGTTTTCGTTGTGAAAAAATCGGACTGAATAGTTAATTTCGACGACCATGATGTCATTAGAAAAAAGAAAAGTGAAGAATTCTGGTGACCCAAAAGGTTTTTCCGGTGGCCTCAACTGTTCCTTTTCTGCATTCTTATTTATTTTCGATTTTATGGAATGTGACGATGGATTTACAAAGATCGGGCTTTTTTTGGGTACGAAAAAGGTCAGGCTTTAATTTCTTTATAGTAATTTCGGCTCTACATAATTAATGGGTCAAAAACTATAGAGCAAATCTTTTAAAGGATGAAAGCCACAAAATAACCAAGTCAATATGTACAAAACATACTATCGTGGCAGTTGGTCATTACGTGGTTTAAGACTTTGTTTACAAGCTGAAAGTCAGAGGTTTGACATGTTGGGAAAACCTCTTGCATATTTTGAAGATGGCAAAGCAATCTCTAATAATAAACACATGTATTTTAGTGTGCCGATGAAATGTTGTCTCCATACACATGTTCATATACAGATGATGTTAACAAGAAATTATCTTTACTCATGGAAAGCTTCCTTAGTTCACAAATGGAGAACAAGTATTGAGTGGAAAGTGTTAAGAGCTGGAAAAGTCTTTGAGAAAAAAGCGTGGGACACGAGATCATTATGGTGCTTGAACCGATCAAATAGGTGGAGAACAACTTGAAGGACATGAGTAAATGGATATGCTTGGAATAACTGAAATGCAGTGTATGAATAGATTGAGATTTAGTAACATAATCAAACTTAGATGGACCATGTTGTAGAGGAAGTTCACGCTACAGACAGAATGGATAATATTCCACGTCATTGAAATGAAGATTCAGCTTTATATCAACTTGATTCATAATTAGATTGGTGCTTTGGACCACTTTTAAGCTTTGGGATAAAGCGTTTTTGAGAAGTCCCATGGAATTTGCTATTTTTGGCTAAGGAAATATCAGACAAGTTCGCGGAGGTAATTTGGTCCATTTTAGATAGGTTATATAAATTAGTTTTTGGTGAATGTTTAAAGTTAAGAACAACTCCTGTGTAGTCTATTTGAAGACTCCAACGTGTTGACAAGTTTGAAATCTATAGTTGGCCAACGCTGGACAACCTTTTAAGCAGTCAGATATGTATAAAATACAACGATAATGAGCCAGACGGAACTTCTGTTATGGTTACTTGAGCCATATTGAATCAATCCATACACTGTCCTTCCTAAAGATTTGTCTAGCCAGTAAGGAATAAAACTCCAAGAGTTGCGTGGGTGGAATTGACGCACCATTTAGGATTTCTAGTTCATGCAATACAAATGATTCCATAATTAGGTCCTCCACATAGACATGTGTTCGTGACTTGGTACACGTGATTAATGGAGTATTTTATGCCCAATCTTTACTTACAATGGGGCAACTTTTTGTTAGGAAAATTGTCCAAAAAAATTCCACACTTATTGTACAGCGGTCAATTCAGTTCAAAACATTTCAATTATGCCAATTTAATCCTAAATCATTTAATAACTTGCCAATTTAATCATAAACATTTTAATTATGCCAATTAAGCCTTAAACATTATCATGATTTTCCAATTTAGGCACAATCCTTTTATGCCAATTTAGTCCTTCTAACCAAAATTGATCGGAAATTGTTGATATAGCAATCTACCCTAGCCATCTTCTGTGGCATGGCAAGTGCTAACACTAACAATTTTTTACAATCTTTTTCTGATTTTGTGTATTTTTTTATTTTCTTTTTCTATTCTATTTTCTCTTTTCCCTCCCTTGGCCATGACTAGGCCTCGTCGATGGCCAACAAAGGCCATTGGCCTCAAGTAAGGGCGGCCTATGCCTTCCCAAGTGAGGGTGACCCCTCACCAACCCAGGCACGAGCATCCCTTGTTCAAGGATCGGCAGAGGGAAAAAGGGAAAAGAAAAAAGAAAAGCAAAGAAAAAAATAAAGAAAAATTCACAAAACTATCCACATGAGCAATTTTCGACTAAAATTTACCATAATAACTAGTTTGGTTAATCGTTAAAAGGTTTGGACTAAACTAGTAAAAATTAAAATGTTTATGACTAAATTGGCATAATTGAAAAGGTTAGTACTTAATTGGCAAGTTGTCAAGAGGGTCAAGACTAAGGGTATGTTAATTACGTGAAAAATAAATATTTGGAAAATATCTCTCAAAATTATTCGCTTGTATCACTTATAAAAATAAATGAATAAAAAATATTTTCATTATTCATGGAGTTGTATTTAGTACCTCTAAGAAATATGATTATCCACCGTTAGTCAGTAATGTGGGTTGGCTTGGATTACTTAGTGTTGCGCGCCTAGGAGGGCAGTGAAAATGTTTAGACCTAAATTGTTATCAATAATGAAAACATTTTTCATTGATTAATTATTTTAAGTAATATAAACAATTATTTTTAAGAATGTTTTCCAAATCTTTCATTTTCCGTGAAAGAAACAAAGCTTAAATTGCCATAATTGAAATGTTAAAGAATGAATTGGCTGTCATACGATAGGTTGAAGATTTTTTGGACAATTTTTCCCATTTTTGCCTCACTTATTTCAATGCTTTAAGCCCTCTAAATTTTTTTGATAACAAATCTACTTAAACAGACCTTAACAACTAGAAGACATAAGCAAGAAGTTCAAATCATGGACCCACTTTGAGTATTTGCATACAACCACAAGAGTATAACCAAAAACAAACAGAGAGATAATTCCACCAAATCCTAAATTATGCCTATTTTAAAACCAATACACCAAATTTTATTTTATGTCACAAAAATCCCCAAACATATACGAATTTGCCAACCCTCTATCATAGTTCCATCCAAGGCCGTCTTTATAAGTCCTACGTGGTGGCTTATGTGGTCAACGACAGGCAAATGGAGCTGCTGATGTGGATCCCACGCGGCTCTAGTGAAGCCTAAACGACATTGATTATAGAGGTAAATAATTTTAGCTTCACATTTCTCGCCGAAATCGATGTTGTTTTGGCTTCATTGAAATTACGTCATAGCCAATCTATTCTTACTTTAACTAGATCTGGCTATGGTGTCGATGAACTTCGAGGTCAGATTTGGCTTCAAAGCTTGCGGCCATCGAGCTCGAAGAGAGCGGCATGGCCATTTGAGGTCAAAGCCATATCTGATGAAGCAAACCCACAATTCCACCGATACTCCAGTCAGAAAATGTAGATTCAATGCGTTCAAATGTTTTGCTCGTTGCTGAACCATCATCGATAAATAACAAAGTCTAGATTACAAGGACTGAGTTGACAACCAGGGCTTTGTGTTCGAAGGATTCGAGAAAATCTTTATCCTTCCATTTTTCTGCGGGCCTATGTATGATTCAGAGGGCACGGCTTGAGAGCTCACGGTTCTGCAGCTTCTTTTTCTTCTTGTTCTTGTGCACTGGGCTAACTGGAGTGAAATCCAAAAGACAGAAATAAAACTTGGTTCTCTCTTTTGTTGTTTTCATTCCCTTTTTTTTTTTTTATCTTTTTTTAAATTGTCAAGTTTTTCTAATGAAGCGGTTGGTGGGCATCACAACGGTGCCGTTTGTCTTAAGAAATAAATAAATAACATAAACCCAAGTTAGCATTTTTTATTAGCTCATTAGATATAGGTAACGGAGGGACTTGATTGCACCAATTTGACAAATTATATAAATTTATTTCATTTTTTAAAAAATTTTAGGATTAAATTGCACTTTCATACTAATTATAAGACTTTTGGTGCACTTATCCCTTTAAAATGTAATCTTCACCAACATGGCTTATTTTCAATGGAATTTAAATTCATAAACAACAAAAAATTTCAGCCAAATATGAAATTCTACAAAGATACTTCAGTGCCCACGAATTCTCATTCATAGGCGTAGTTGTCCAATCAAATTAGGGTATGCATTTCAACGAAATGAATTAACATTTTGCCATATATGATTCAAATGGTATAAAGATTTGTTAAAATTAAATTAAATATTGATCATTCTTACTATGGATAGACTATCTAATTTTGATGGGAAAATTACCAAAATATTCTTAAACATATTGCAATTTTTCCAATTTAGTCATAAACCTTTATTTTTAGCCAATTTAATTATAAACATTTTGCAATTGTGCCAATTCAATCCATTCAGCCAAATATCGCCAGCCAACGTTGATGTGGATCCTAACCAACGCCAGCCTTCCAACCAACGCTGAGATAGACAATTTTTAAATAATATTTTTATTTTTCAATTATTTTTATTCTCATTTTCTTTTTTCTTTTTATCTTTCTCATTTTTTCTCTCTCCTCCTTCCTTCTTCCTCCAGTCAGTTGCTAGACCTCGGCAACTGGCCAAAGGCATTGGCTAGCAAGACTCAACCTAGCAATGGCCTAGAGGAAGAAAGAAAAAGCAGAGAGAGAGAGAGAGAAATAAATAAAAATATTAATAAAAACTTGTCCACATCGGCACCAGCCGACATCCATGTCAGCCCCAACAGGCCAAATTTGATCAGATAGACTGAATTTGTATAATTACAAAAAGTTTAGAATTGAATTAGGCAAAAAAAGAAAAGATTTAGGATTGAATTGGAAAAATTGCAATTAAATCAAACTATTTCGGTAATTTTTCCTAATTTTAACCAATTAAGAGCAGTGGCGAGGACTTCAACCACCTTACTAGATATTCAGATCATCAAGACTTCAACCATTTTATATTAGCGATCAAGCCTCCAAGCACTAAAAGCCGGTTCGTGAAAAGGAATCAAAGATCGTGCTGTTGAGTAAAGATCAAGCTTCCAACGCCCTCGAATTGTCCTTATGTGATGAGACAAAGATAGTCATTAAGGCTGCAATATTCAAATGGTAGAGATTATCCTACTCGGTGGAAAATTGCGCCATTTAAGCCCTCACACTGTCTTCTAATTATTAAAGAAAGAGAATCATAAGGATTCTCGAATTCATTTAAAAAATAGAGATTCTACCTATTTATTTACTTAATGCAAATTTGGGTACACTGTTTTCTATTCTTCATATTGCAGATAAATTGAAGAAACCCGTTTAAGAAGAACAGAATAAACTATTGTCATTTGAAATTATGACAATTGAAGTAATTTTCAACACATGAAATTTACACTGACTAGAGAAATTCATTTAATTCAATATATTAAAATTATGGATAAGCACAAAGTCCATGAGTTATAATTTTACCTACATAACTTTTGTTTTTCTATCTACAATTCAAATATTTGAGCTTAAAACTGCAAATACAGATAAAGAGAAAATATCTCAGAATATATATTTACTTATATAGCTTACCATACAAAATTAAAGTATTAACAGAAAAGAAAACCCTTAATAGAAAAGTAAACAAAAGTAGAAATATGCAATTGAATTTGTGACTTATTTTATTCAAATAATTAGATTTAGTGTCTCAAAACATTTTTACTCTCTTGGGCTTAATTCATGGGTTGAAGAAAAAGAAATAAAACCCGACCCAAAAGAAGTAACAAGTAGGGTCCAAGAGTGAGGATAGGCTGGATGCGTAGTGGGCTGAGAACTTGGCTAAAAGAAACATGGGTTAGGTAAAATAGGCCCACTTGATTATTATTATTTTTAAAGAAAAATTCTTTACTTTCTTTATTCTTGTGATCTTTTTATCCATGCTTAGTACAACAGCACCTTCTTCTTTTTTTTGCATTTTTTTCATCATTATATTCCAACAAGGTTCAAGGATGAAAATGTTGGAAAATTTTCATTCTTGAACTTCAATTTATATATGAGTGCATTTGAGCTAAGTGGTTTGCATTTGCCATGCTTTTTTCGGGAAACGTTCTGTCGATGCTATTAGCATAGTAAAAAGGGGTCACAAGGCTTGGATTTCTCATTTTTTCCATCATTGTGCTTAACACTTCTATGTTGGGAATCCTGAAAGATGGCTTTTCCATCGAGAATTATGATCAATGAACAATGGTTTATCTGTGCATTTGAGAATTAACAAAGTCATTTCAACAATCTAAAGTCCCCTAAGTGACTCAAGATATATGGCAAAATAGAGCTTAAGTTTTTCAACAAATATTACATTTACATGATAATTAAGCTACATCAAATCCATTTAAATTGCGAATTTCATGGATCCTCTCTACATTATAACATGTTGCCCATTACTTCTAATTTTCAATAAGATGGAAGACACTGTATATATGCATATATAAAATAATAACCGGTATCTTAGGGATGTTGCCGAGAGATTTAAATATTTGGCCCTAAAAGAGTCTTTAATTATACCATTAATACAAAATGTTTGTGTAAAATTGTCTTCACATGTGTTATTATGTTGACATTCCATTATGTGTCTCTTATAATATATGTTCTCCTCTTATATAGGATCAGAAGGAACGGGAAGTCAACATTGATTTGCCTTTTCCACATTGAAAAATTATTTAGATGTCCAATGCTTAAATATGTTTGGGGGGGAAGATGGTTTAGTACGGGTAGATATCAGCTCAAAAAGTCATGAAAGGGTTCATCATAGACATCGAGAATGGGGTAAATGGTAAATTTGAAAAGTTTTATTTTAACTTTCCTCAAAATTCTTTGGAAAATGGTTTGAAATACATATTTAATTATATAAGGGATAAGTGCTATAGAAGTCCTAAAACTTGTCACGAAGATACAATTGAGTCCTAAAATTTGTAAAAAGTGCAATTAAGTCCTAAAATTTGTCAAATTGTTTCAATCGAGTCCTAAAGTTAACACCGTCGACTTTTTTAACGAAAAATACTGACGTGACGCGGATGTAGAATTTTAAATAATTTTTCATTTTCCACGTGGCTTTTTTTAATTATTTTTTATTTAATTTTAAAAAAATTAGATTTAAAAACTAAAAAAGAAAAGCTAAATTTTATTTTTAAAAATTGTTAAAAAAAAATAAAAAGGCAGCTCCTCCCTCGCCGCCGCCCATCACCGGCCCTAGGCGGCGGTGGCCGGCCCTCATTGACCCCAGGCGAGGGTGCCCAAATCGCACGCTAGCCCTCGCGGGGGTCCGGCGGTCGTCGCCCACCTTGGGCGAGGCGTCGCCAGCCCTCACGGGGGCCGACAACCGTCGCCTGCCCTGGGCGACGCCTCGTCGGCCCTCACTCGGGGCCGGCGAGGCTTGCCAGATCTAAAAGTCCATTGTGAAGTACTTTTGAGCAAAATAGTGTTTGAAGAAATTTACATTTACAAAGGACTTTTGTGATTAAAAAAAAAAGAAAAAAAATAGTTGGTTGGTAGAGGATAAGCGGCTGCCGGCAATCGAAATTTGATGCCATTGTTCAACATCTTAAGTTGAAGACCTCAGCGGTTGTTGGAGACCATCGATGAGAGCCGCTTAGGGTCCAATAAGGGTTGTGCAACCTAGGCGAAGGCCACCTGAGGTCACGTGACCTCAGTGAGGGCCGCCTAGTCACATGCCGCTAAGATCACATTGCCAAACTCATCATCACATCTTCTTCTCCTCTTCATCTTAACCACCATCATCTTCTCCTCCATCTTCTTCTCCAACATCTCACAATCTCTGTTCTTAAGGACCATGAAGAAGCAGAAGCCCAGCAGTCCAGTGCTGAAGGGCCCTACCCTCTTCAACCTCCTATTCAAGGAGATCACGTTCATCCTCGACTTCCTCGACAGGGAATTGCTTGACTGCAAGTCCTCCCTCTCGTCTACCGCTCCTCCCACGCCGTCGAGTCCCATCACCATAGGTCCCTCCACCCCCTCCGCGCCAAGTACCTCCCCACTACCCTCGACTACTACCTAAAGGCCGCCAGCCTTGACCTCTCCCTTTGCCCCCACATCACCGACGCCTCCCTCACTATCGTCGCCGTCACCCTAGGGACTCCTTCTACTCCCTTGACCTCTTCAAGTGCCACTAGGTTGCTAGGTCGTGACTGCTCAGGCGACCCAAATCTGGGCAGTCACAACTTGTGGGGGGTTGCACGACCCAGATCGACGGCCCCGCTCTATGGTCACGCGGCGCAGCAACCCGCAAAGATCGCCTAACCCTCCAGCGATGGTCACCTGGGCCGCCGCGACCATGCTGGCATCTCTCAAGTTGTTGCCGGCCCCTCACAGCTAGGTACAACCAAGCCAGCCATGGGAACAGGGAAGATGAACAGTGTCACAAAACAAGGGTAAAAACGGAAAAAACAAAAATTTGGTGAGGACAGTTTCGGGAAAAAAAAAAGTTGCATAGTGTCAGCTGGCATGCCCAAAGCCTCCTCCCCCTTAGGGCTTTCAGCCTTCTAAATGCCCATTTTTCTTCTAGTGGGTTTGCAAAATTTTTGCCAAACTCCCAATATTTGGCCTAAGGGGTTTTGGATGTCTAAAGTCTCTTCCAAATGCTACTCTTAAATGCACCCTGAATTGGCATTGACCGGGTATCCACATAAACATTTTCGGAGCTAAATTGGTCAGGAAGACTAAATTGACAAATTATCCAACGTCTATGGACTAAATTGATAAAATTAAAAGATTTATGATTGCCGTACAGTAAATTTTGGACTTAACAGCTGTCGATCACCACCATGATGGAATAACGCTACCATTAGTAAAATCGGCACGAGCATCATATTCGTCAACCACCACGCGGTCAACGAAGACTACCGAACCCCCCTAGCAAAACCAAACTTATCCACCACTACCATAAGCATCACCAGACCTAGCCTCCACCACCACCACACTTTTTGCCATTCATCCGAACAACACCACAAACAGACAAACTCCAATTTGAGGTTGGGGCCCCAAATCGGAGGATGCGACCTTCGAAGCAAATGAGATCACATAGTTTCAACCTTGTAATTTAGAAGATTTAAATCAAGGTTTATCTGCCGCAGAACGGGTAGAGATTCTTCCGAACCGATCTCAAATAGCAGGTGGAAGAAGTTGTTGGATGGACATCAATCTTGTTCGTCTCCCTGTACAATAGCTTACTTAACACACGAACTCACCAAACTTTCCCAAAAATTCCACGGTGGCTACTTACTTTTGGATTATTAATAGTGAGGTGCTTCGACAGTCTCAATGTTTAACTGGACAAGTTAGTCCTTTTGTTTGGTTCAATCATTGTATCTCGTTTTTTTTAATTTTTCTAGTTCATGATGTTCTACGGTTCACCTAAATATTCCTTGACTTGCAGGGATTTTGAAAACAATGGGAGTTTAAGTTGTTGACTGAGTGAAAAGCTTTTGCCGGACCTAAATAGTTTGAAGGGTATTCATTTATGTCCACCTTCGTTGGACAATTAAAGTTTTCCTGAGGTTGTATTGGTGATGTTTGCAAATAAAATATGGTCATTTTTTCAAATTAAGGATTAAATTTTTGTGTTAGTTCTGCAAAAGTGTGGGAGAGGGAAACTTAATTTAAAAATCACGTATATTTTATGTAAATGTAAGAGAACTTTACTGGTAGGCATCATTAAATAATCTAAATATGCAAAGTGAAGTGGCTAATAATATAATCTATAAAATTGAGCCTACATAAGAGTGCTACACGTCGATAATTTCTGCAAAAGGAAAAAAACCACGTTGATTTTGCGCAGACAACAACTACGTATTTTCATGCATAGCATATCCCCTATTCGGTTGATCAACCGTGTCCCTCCTTCTTTCTTTTGGGAATTTACGTAATGACGTCCTTGTTAATCTCAACTAACATGAACTAACAAGATAACTATCAAATCATCTCATCTTTTGGGGTCTCTTTTTTTCTTTTTTCTTTTTTCGAACATGAATTTAGGAACAATAGTCCACTTTACCCAAAAATCTACCAAAGCATATGCATAATAAACGGTTTGTTTTCCGACCCAAAAAAAAAAAGGTCGTATTAAATTAGTTCAGAGTTCAGACAACATTGCAGCAACAGATGAAGGAAAACGCTAGGTAATGAGCTAAGACTGACCTAGGATGTTAAGTTACCGGACGATTTATTAAACTCTAAATGGGGATGGAATATCATCCGCTTGCTTAATGTCAACTTATGGTCCATCACATTATTGAACACATCAAATTTGCAGAACCGGTTTCTTATTACACGTTGTTTCACACGTCGATTTCCCTTTTGAATAATTAATATTTTTTTGCCTTGACGAAAATGGACATTTATCAGGTATATATGTTAGGGAGAGTAGCGTTCGGGACACGTTCACACATAGGAACCTCTTCTTCTTCTTTCATCTCTGATAGGTTTCTGTCTTAACACTCTCTCAGCTTTCATAATAATTCTGTCACTCTCTTCTGGGTTCTCTCTCTCTTTCTCGACATGGGAGAACAAGCTCATCATCATCCTCAGGAGCTGCAACTCCACGTCCCAGGTAAGTCCAGTTCTCTGAAGAGTTTACGAATATCTGAATATTTGAGCTTTGCAATGGAATTTATGCATGGATCATTTGAAGCAAAAATGATGAAACGAATTGAGATGGACCCAAAAGAGAGGCGGGGAAAATAACCACCATGCGTATGTTCACTTCTCTCCCTGCAACTCTGTGTTTTGTCTTGTTTTGTAAAGTATATGCATATATATGTGTGTTGAAGGTCCAGATGGTTAAATTCTTCATGTGAACAAGCTAAAACTTTAAACATCGTGAGCTCCTGCTCCAGGACTTTTGATGAATCTTGGGACTTTTAACTTCTGCTTCTTCGTCTGGACAAGCAAGAATACAAAAGTGCTTTTCTCAACCTATAATTTTTTTGTCATCCTTCAATGCAAGAGATCGAAGTTTTCAGGCGTTGGTCTTAGGTAGGTGGTCCAATGAATCGCCTTTCTTTTAATTCTTATCTTGGTATTTATGCCATTTTCTTATCAATAATTGATATTTTGCATGCATGAACTTCTGAGCAAATGATCTTGACCAAACTGTACGTCTGTATCAGTTCAAGAAAATCAAGCATGATGCATTATGTTTAATCTAATGGTGACTAAAAATTGGACCTACCTTGAGCATCTGTTTGCTTTTGACCAATTGAGTGATGATGTGGCCTTAACTGATGGATTTAATAGGGAAAAAGCATCATTGGTTTAGTGGTTAAGAAGGATCTGATATATATTTTTAGATTAGGTCATGGTACAGATTAGATTTTCATCAACACCAAGTACAAATAATTTCATGTTTGGGCCATCTTCCTGGGTTTGGAATTTAGTCTTATGCATTTATGATTTTCGTTAGATACTTCATGGATCGATGTTTATGGAATTAAGGAGGGCTTTATCGTTGTTAAAATAAAAAGCCAAACCCATTTAAAAAATTAGAATCATGCGTAATTGACAATGTCAAAACTACAGTTTGTCTAATTCAAAGCATGTCAAACTGAATTAGTACATAATCATTTGCCCATTATTTGAGTCTAAATGCTTGGAACTAAGATTAACATCATAGTTTCTGTATTAGCGATCAATATTCAGTATTATAAATAACCTTTTTATAGTTAGCTCTGCCAACTGATTAGAAAGTCTTCTAGGGAAGTATTCTCCTTGGCATCACCATTCTTGCCGCAAATTCCAACTCGTTTTCCATGACATAGGTGCGTAGACGGTTCTTATAACAAAGCCCCTCAATTTGTGGTCGAGTACACGTACTTTCTCTTTGTTTGGCAGCAATCTGAAACTTTTGGTTGATATCTATGAGTGGCCTCTGACGAGAAAGGACGTGATCATTCCTCAATTACAATAATAATGTTAATGAGAAAGTCTTTGTGGGGGGTTAGGTCAAGGCCACCCGAGATCAACTAGGGTAGGCATCATTGTCAAGGGGGGATGAACTTGCTTTGGTCCCTCGTGTGATTCCACCTACACACACGATGAATCAAGTAAAGATGGTATTGCATTCTTCAATCCTAGCTGCTTTCCCGATAAAAAGGTCTAAATCGTAAATATTTTCCCAAAAATTGAAAGGTCTAGTTCTTCACATAAAGAGAGATGGTCACAAAGTAGAAGTTTAAATAAACCATTTCGTTTTGACACAGTACTTAGTTTGCATACATATTACAAATATATAATTAGTTAATTCTTACGTTGGACATAGATGTAACATGCTCACTAAATGGTGAATTTCTTCATAGTCGTCATAGTCATGTATACGATTCATTGGGACTAATCATTGAACTTATTTGGACCCCAATTCCCTTTACGTGCAATGTGTATTATTTCTCTCTTACTAATTAAGATCCTTAATTAAATTGCTTTCCAACTTTTGACCAGGTGATCAAGGAGCCAAAGAAGAGAACTCATACCACTCCACAAGCACCATCACCAATAATCAATCGACACTAACCCCCAAACCCAAAAACTTCAGGTGGTGGATTAGAGTGGCTCTCTACTCACTCTTTGTGCTCTCCGGCCAATCGGTGGCCACTCTCCTTGGGAGGCTCTACTACAACAATGGAGGCAACAGCAAGTGGCTTGCCACACTTGTTCAACTTGTGGGCTTCCCAATCCTCCTCTTTCTCTACTTTATCCCCTCGCACAAACACGCCAATGACCCTAATTACCCCCACATCCAAACAGACCCAGAAGCTCAATCTCATTCACAGTCACCCTCTCTCAAGAGACTTGCCCTTGTGTACCTCTCTCTAGGCACAATTGTGGCCCTAAATTGCTATTTATACTCAATCGGCCTCTTGTACCTCCCTGTCTCCACCTATTCCCTCATTAGCTCCTCCCAATTGGCCTTCAATGCCATCTTCTCCTTCTTCCTAAATGCTCAAAAGTTCACTCCCTACATCACCAACTCTCTAGTCCTCCTTACAATCTCCTCAACCCTCCTTGTGTTCCATTCAAATTCAGAAGACCCCAAGGGGGTCTCCAGAGGGAAATATGCGCTAGGGTTTGCATGCACCGTCGGGGCATCAGCTGGTTATGGACTTCTTCTATCCTTGAACCAACTTTGCTTTAGGAGGGTCATAAGGAAGGAGACGTTTAGGGCTGTTCTGGACATGCTTGTTTACCAATCTTTAGTGTCTAGTGTGATTGTTATGGTGGGATTGTTCGCTAGTGGCGAGTGGGAGCATTTGAGAACAGAGATGGATGGTTATGAGCTTGGGAAGGTGAGGTATGTGATGAATTTGGTCGGGACGGCAATTGCTTGGCAAGTGTTCATGATTGGCGCAGTTGGGTTGATATTCGATGTCTCGTCTTTATTCTCAAACTCGATTAGTGCAGTGGGCTTGCCGATTGTGCCCATTCTAGCAGTTGTGTTCTTTGGGGAGAGGATGGATGGTCTCAAGGTGATTGCCATGATCTTGGCCGTTTGGGGGTTCGTTTCTTATGTATACCAACATTATTTGGAAGATGCCGAGCTTAAGGCTCAAAGGAAGAGTGTTGGTGGGGATGAGGTCAGCGTGACATCACCACTAAACACTCCAATTGCGAGAGTTGGTGGGTAATTAAAGATGGTGGAGTGTTTTAGTTTGAGTTTAACCAAGTTCAATCAGAGAGAGAGAGGTAATTTATTGCTATAACCATTTGGAGGAAGAGAACGAGGAACAAATTGAGAAGATTGAAAATGTTGCTAATATTTAATTTCTTCGCTGTTTTTATTACAAGAAAGGGTACTTATATGTTATTTGACTAATTATGCAAATCAATGGTGTATACTAAGATAATATTATTATAAATTGGGACTGGAGGTATTTAAAGGGCGGCGCATTTTCTACTCCTTATTTGGCTTAAACGCTTCCTTTTTTGGTTTTTTATCATACCATGCCTTGTGGGGCCACCACTTTTGGTAACCACTCTACAAAAGTTATTTTTTTTTATTATTTGGTCAACACTTCTTTTTTTGTTTCTTCTTTTTCTTCCTGTGGGTCTCACTTTTCTTCTTCTTATGTCTTTCCACACCTTTGTCACCTTAGTTTTTTGCTCTTGCAAATCATCTCTCTATTTTCTCCTATGCATGCCATTCTCTTCTTTCTACGCCTCTCACACCTTCTTCTTCTTCTTCTTCTTCTTCTTCTTCTTCTTCTTCTTCTTCTTCTTCTTCTTCCACAAATCTCTCATGCATTTGCAAACCCCAAAAAGAACTGCTTACTTCAACAATTCGCGCCATCCTCATTCGCTATCGAACAATCTAGTGAAAGCTTGTTTTTTTCCTTTTCAATATTCTTGAGATCAAATTATTTATGTGAGTTCGTCTTTAATTGGAATAACAATAGAGAAAAGTGTTATTGACAGTTGCTAATTCTTAACCAAGCCTCTTGAGTGTTGCCATATCATTGAACTGACCGGGCATAGTGTGGCAATCCAAAACTCATTACACCCTATCTAGATCCTCCTTTTAACCTAGAGGCAGCAAAAGTCTATAGGATGCAAGTATGCTTCAGACTATAAAGCAACTACACATTTAATTCACAAACACTATTTTGACGCATCTACGCTCTAAATGCATGATTGAAACACAAGATTAAGCATTTCCAAAACCCAAAACTCAATTTCACTTTTAAGAAAAGATATCAAGAAATACTCAATAGCAACTCGAATGAGCATGATTTGAGACCAAGAAACTAAAACGGAAAAAGAAAAAAAAGAAAAAAAGCTTTTGCCAGAGCCATACCTTCCACAATGAATGAGGAGGGCGTGAATTGTTGAAGTAAGGAGTTCTTTTGGGAATTGTAGATGCAAGAGATATTTGTGGAAGAAGGAGTAGGAGGTGTAGAAAAGAGAGAATGGCCTATAAGAGAGAAAACAGATAAAAGATTTGCAAGAGCAGAGAATCGAGATGTCAAAGGCATTGAAAGAAAGAAAAAGAAGGAAGGTGAGACCCATAAGGAAAAAAAAGAAACAAAATAAAAAGTGTTGATCAAATAATAATAAAAAGATCACTTTTGTAAAGTTGTATTCAAAGTGGTGGCCCCACAAGGGATAATATGATCAAAACGTTAAAAAAATGAAGTGTCTGAACCAAATGAGGAGTGGAAAAAGCATCCCCCACTTAAGTTGCTTAATACACACAAAAAAAAAAGGGAAAATTATTCAAAAAATCCTAAACCTATTATATTTTTACTAATTTAATCATAAATCTTCCAATTTTGCCCATTGAGTCCTATAACTCTTCACATTTTGCTAATCATTAAATCTAGTCAATTTGACTAGAATTCGCTAATTTTGACACTAACTATCCTACGTGGCACAACCAGCATTGACGTGAATAATTTTTAATAATATTTTAAAATTTTTCAAATTTTTTTATTGATTTTTATTTTTATTTTCTTTTCCATTTTATCCTTTTCTCGTAATTTCTTCTTCAATTTTCTTCTTGTTGTGGCCGATCAGGTTGTCGGGCCCTTGCCAACCACCAAGTGAGGCCATCACGACCACGGGTGAGGCCAACTCAAATCTGGCAAGACTTGCCCACAACCACGATGGTCTTTTGGGGGTGGATCGTGCGGCCACAAGTGATGTCGGAAATGGCGATGGCAAAGGTCCATTGGTAAGGAAGAAGCTATAGTCGAAAGGGTTAAAGGGGATCTTCTTGAGGCAGAAGAAGTGGTGGCCAACGAAACCATCGAACCGACAATTGAAGGTGAAGGCAAAGCCAACAAGGTTATAGGACATGGCACCAATGGCTGCATCAAGGATGCAAGTAAGGCAACCTCGCCTAGATCTAGGTTAGGTTGGACAAGGGTGGCGACCCTCGCCTATCGCTAGTGAAGGTGTCGTGGCCCTCGCCAATGGCCAACGAGGGCCCGACCACCCTTGCCCAATGGCCGACAATAGCTCGGCAACCATTGCTAGCCACAGCAAGAAGAAAAGTTAAAAAGAAAACAAAAAGAAAATAAAAAAGGAAAAATAAAAGAAAATTTTAATAAAAAAATTTACAAAATATTAAAATATTATTAAAAATTGTTCATGTCAACCAATTATGCTACATAGAATAGCCGACATCCAAGTCAACAAATTCCTAACTCAATTGGCAGATTGGCAAAATTGGCAAAATTAAAAGGTTGAGGATTCAATTAGTGGTAAAATTAAAAAAAAAAATAGGATTCAATTAACAAAATTAAAAATTTGGCATTGAATTTGTAAAATTGCAATACATTTAAGGCTTTTTGGACAATTTTCTCAAAAAAAAAAATTGACGAAGATCTTGTCAAGTTGTCGCCAATCCCTTTTATTTCCATTGTGCTACTCAAAGTTAGGTAGAAAAGTTTTTTGGCCATTTGCACTAGAAGACAAGTTCCACATTTCCTTCGGATTGACCGGACATACTTCTATAGATTTGTGGAAATCAATAGATTTCTGAAATTTCATAATCATCATAAGGAGAGTTAGTTGTTTTGGACCTCCTTTCAAATACAAATACTCTTGCAACAATATCAAATATGCTCTTCACCTTTCATCTCAACACGAAACCTCTTAACCTAAACGACAATTACCCCCTCTTGGAAAACACCAAGCACACAAGACCTAAGCCCAATCCCCAATACTCTACTTCCCAAAGGCACCAAATGCACATAGCCTAATCTGGTATTAAAGTGCGACAAACAAGGTAAGGGTACCTAACTCTTGTTCTCCTCTAGGTAAAAAGTGAGCTAATCAAAGGCTTGAGATAATTTTTCCAGAATTGTAAATGAGAAAATACATAAAATAGTTAGGGTGAAGTGCATTCATTATGGGCTTGAGTATGGGTATAATGTTGATAATGGAACGTCTACTATGTGAAAACACTTGATAAAGTGTAAAATTTATCCTCATGCAGATAAGAAGCAAATGTTGTTTACACCACGTAACAAAGATGTGACTGTCAAGGTAGGGGAAAATACTAGTGGTGGTAGTGTCTTAATGACGGGAAAGTTTGATTAAGAATGTTGCAGGCACATGCTTGCTCGGATGATCATTATTAATAAACAATCTTTTTCCACGGTTGACCATGTCGGTTTTCGCGATTTTGTTACTGAATTACAACCTCTTTTCTAACATCTTTCTTGATTTATGGTGGCTAGAGATTGTATGAAATTGTATCTGAGTGAAAGAACTTATTTGAAAGCTTACTTTGGTAAGCTTAATTCTAGAATTGCACTCGCAACTGATATATAGAGTTTCATTCAAAACTTAAACTACTTATGTCTCACTACACATTTTATTGATGAAAATTGGAAGTTGTATAAAAGAATCATGAATTTTGTGGTATTGTATAGTCACAAGAGTAAGGCAATTAGGAAAATGGTAGAAAAATACATTTATGATTAGGGAATAGGGAAAAAAAATGTCCACAATAAACATGGATAATGCTAGTTCCAATGATGTGGCCGTTAGTTATTTGAAGGAAAAATTTTCAAGAGAATGGTTTTGATTTTGAATGTTGGTGCTTTACATAGAAGGTGCACTACTCATATACTTAACTTGATTGTAAGAGATAGGTTAAATGAGGTGCATGATTCTGTTGCATGTATCCAAAACATAGTTAGGTATGTGATAAGTTCTCCCATGAGAGCTGACATTACAATCTTGTATTGAGAGTCAAAGGATTGCATATAAGGGTTTGGATTGTCTTGATGTTGCCACTAGATGGAACTACATTTACATAATGTAAGACATCGCCATAAAGTTCAGGAAAGCTTTTGAAAGGATGAAAGAAGATGATTCATTTTTCTTAAGGGAGATTGACAATAATTCTCCTCAAAATGAAGATTGGGAAAATGCCATCATTCTTTCTAAATTTCTGAAACGGTTTTATGAAATAACCAAAAAGATGTCGGGGAGTCATAAGTTACTCCAAATTATTACTTTGAGAGGATAGCTATGTTGTATAAATATTTGAATAATGCAGCGAATTCTTTGGCCCAAAGCTTCAAGCTATGGTTATAAAAATGAGAGAAAAGTTTGACAAGTATTATAGGAGTTTAAAGAAAATAAATATGATGGTGTTGATTGGGGTTGCATTGGATCCTACAAAGAAGTTGAATTATGTGAAGTTCTATTATAGACAAATTTATGATGGTAAAACGAAAATTGATAAGCAATCTTTTGTTGGTTATTCTAGTAAACCAAATTTTGGTGGTTCAAATGTGAGTACTAATAGTAGTTGTTTCAATGCCAATACTGATGACAATGAGGATGACATCCAAGCTTGGTGAAAAAGCTTTATCCACACGAAGAAAGAGTGTTTGATAAAAACAAATCTAAGCTTAATCGGTATCTTGAAGCTGAAAGTGAAGATGTCCTTAATCTCGCCATTTTGATGTGGTGGAAGAGCACTGAATCAAAGTATAAAATCTTATCTTTGGTGGGTCAGGAGGTTTTGTCTATTCCCATGACTACCATTGCTTCAAAGTCAACCTATAGTACATCAAGACGTGTAC
Organism: Eucalyptus microcorys; assembly: GCA_014182515.1. Lineage (NCBI taxonomy): Eukaryota > Viridiplantae > Streptophyta > Magnoliopsida > Myrtales > Myrtaceae > Eucalyptus > Eucalyptus microcorys. The sequence goes on along the minus strand of CM024565.1, from coordinate 3,632,276 downwards.
TTGATGGTTTTCGAAGCACTTTGACTTCTAAAGTGGTGGAAGGTTTGATTTGCTCTCAAGATTGGTTGAGAGCTACTTGCGTGCTGATTAATGTTAAATAGTGCATTGAGAATACGGAAAAGTTTGAGTCGGGTAAATCGTGTATATTTCTTTCTATCTTGTAATTTATTCGCATAACTATCTATTGAGTGAATACTTTATTTAATCTCTTTTTTTTTTTTTTTTTAGATTTGGATTGTCTTACCAAAGACATTATCATTAGAAAATAGACTTCATTTTGTGGAAATTTCAAATTTTGTGGTAAGTAAATAGATTTCATTAAACCCTAACTTTTGCATATGTCTCTAAAGCATGGTTTCTTGTTGATTTTTTTTTTTTTTTATGTATGAATTTAAGGTCTTTGTTAGAGGTTTTGTACCACGTGAATTAGCTTGCCTAATTTCACTTTTGGAAGAGGAGTTATGCTTGCGGCAAAGTTGTTAACTGTTTTAGATAAATGAATAGCTTCTTATAGTAGTTGTGGGAATGAGACTAAGGGCGCGCATGACAAAATTTATGTTTTTCTATTTCTCTATTTTTCTCTTCTCTAGAACAGGTTTGGAACAGAAATCAATTTGGTAATGCAATTTCATTTTTCAATTTCTAGAACAAAATTCTATTCTAGAAATAGATTTGGAACAAAAATCAGAAGTTAAAATTTTTAGCTTTTCTATTTCTGGAACAGAAATGAAAAATCAAAATTTTTATCATCATTCACTCTCGTCACCGCTTATTCCCCACTTACCTCTTGTGGGATGCCAGACGCTTGCCACTGGTTGCTAGCCCCCCGCCACCGGCCTCGGCCACCAACTACCGACCGCCGACCACCGGACGTCAGCCGCCGGCCACTGCACTCTAGCCGCCCATCGCCAACCACCGGACGCCCACCAATTCCTTGGCAGCTCATCGCCAATCATTGGATGCCGGAGGCTCACCACCAACCACCGAATGTTCGTTGGCGACCATCCGCCGCTTGCCACCGGCCGCCGGATGTTCGTCAACGACCATCCGCCACTCACCACCAACCGCCGGATGTCAGCCACTCGCCGCCAGACTCCAGCCACTGGCCATTAACTGCCGGCCTCCTGTCGCCAAACTATGGATGTCGAATGTCAGACGTCAAACTCCAAACGTTAGATGCCAATTGCCAATCTTTAAACTCCGGTGTCGGACTCCGGACTTTGGTCGCCCGCCGCCAGTCACCAAACTTGGTGCCAAACGCCGAACGTCAAACTTTGGACTTCGGCCGCCCGCCGCCAGTCACTGAACGCCGGTCACCGAACGTTGGACTCCAGCCACCAGACGCCAGTCGTTGCCACTCCTAGAAATAAAAATTTTATTTTGTTATCAAACGAATTTTTATTTCAGAAATAGAAATTTTGAATTGTTATCAAAAGCATTTCTTTACTCAGAAACTCGTCCATGCAATAGAAATTGATTTATGTTCCAAAAATTTTGTCATACGCGCCCTAATATTAGACCCATGTTTGTTACTAATGTTTATGTAATGTTAGGATTTTTGCTTTGCCTTGTATTGTTTGTTTATGATAATTAGCCTTGTGGATCTTTAATTTTTTGTTTAGTCAAAAAGTTTATGTACTTATTGATTACATGTGATTAATGTTTCAACACAAATTAGGAGGATTATGTTGTTGTTTTCTCGCATATCTATGTAAAATTTTAAGCCGTATAGGATATTGGGTGGTTGCGAAACAGGTTTTAGTGCAAACAGGGTAGACCCTAAAGCCAGACCAAAAAAAAGGGAAGGTTCCAAAACAGGTTACAATGCAAATAGAGTAGGATACAAGGTCTAAAAAAAGAAAATCAATTATAATATGGTAGGATACAGGGTCTAGGTCTAGACCCAATCACCCCTACTAATCCCTTCCCTCCACCACCAACCGCTGCCATTGAAAGTCACTCTACAACCTTCAAACGTCGTCGATGGTCATCCAGCTTTGCCACCATCACTCTTATCGTCGCCCTCCATAGAGCAGCCTCTTTGATCTCTTGTTTTTCTTTTTTCTATTCATGCATTATCTTTGTTTCCCTCTATAAAGTTCCATTTGTTTCACCCAAAAAAAAAAAAATGATAGATTCAAAAAATATATATTTTTTCCTAAAAATGATAGTTACAATGCTTGAAATAATTAATTAAGGAAAAATGTCATCATTATCAACAACATTTTTCTCTTTTTTTTTTTATGCATGCATTGTCTTTGTTTCCCTATTTAAGGCTCCATTTTCACCACTCTCCAAGCCTCTATTTGTTTCGTGAAAAAATGATAGATTTAAAAATTATTTTGTTAAAAATGATTGGTTGTAACATTTGAAAAAAATTAATCAATGAAAAATACCATCATTATCAACAACATTTTATGTCTAAACATTTTTGAAAGACGGTGAAAATCACTCATTTTTATAAGCAATATAAGCGGTCAATTTTAAGAAAATATTTTCCAAATCATTCATTGTTGACAAAATAAATGAAGCCTAACTCTCTTGCTCTCTTCCTCATAGCTTGATGACAGCATTAAGCTCACCGCCTCTTTCGGCAAAGGCATTGAACCTGAAGAGAGACTCGATGCCTCCTCCATGGAGTCGGAGATTAATGATGTGGTCGAGATTATTACCAATTTGCGGACAGTGCCTATGTTATACCAGTGGGTTCAGTAAAATAATAGCAGACAATAGTTTAAAAAGCGCGTATTATTATCCTATTTTGAGTTAAAATTGGAATTAAAGAATGGATAGTTAGTTTCGTCGAGTATGATGTCATTGGTAAAAAGAAGTGTAAAGAATTCTGATGACCATAAAGAAGTGTTTTTGATGGCCTCAACTGTTCCTTTTCTGCATGCTCTTTTTTTCAACTTAATGGAACGTGACAATGGATTTGTAAATGTTGGGCTTTAATTTCTTTACAGGAATTGGGCTCTTTTCAATAGATGGCTCAAAAACTATAGAGCAAATCTTTCAGAGAATCAAAGCCCACAAATAACCAAGTAAATATGAAAAAAATATACTACCGCAGTAGTTAATCGTCAAGTGATTTAGAACTTGGCTTATAAATTAAAGGTCATAGGTTCTATTTGTTGGGAAAACTCCTCGTATATTTTGAAGATAACAAACATTCTCTCTAAACCAATATGTTTATTTGAGTATGCAGATGAAATATTGTCTACCTGCACAAGTCCATAAGATTCTTCACCTGCAAGTGGATGTTGACAACATGACAGATGCACTAGTGAAGAGCTTCCTTAGTTTGTAAATGGAGAACAAAATACTGAGCGGAAAGTGTCAAGAGTTGGAAAGGTTTTTGAATTTTGGAAAACAAACATGGGATGTGGGAACGTCAAGGTGCCTGGACGAATCAAATTGAAGCAGAACAACTTGGACGACGTGAGTACAACAATATGTTTGGAAGGATCCAAATGCAACGTGTGAACAGAATGGAATTTGGTAACATCATCAAGTCTAGATAGTCCACTTTTCTATAGGAAATTCACAATGTAGACTTATTGGACTTTTACTCCACGCATCTAAAAATAAAGACCCAGCTCTATTTCAATTTGATTCAAGCCAAAATTTAAGCTCTGGATTTCACAGAGAAATGTTCTCGAGAAGTCATATGGGATTCAATATTTTTGGCTTGGCTAAGTAGAAGAAGTGTTAGGTAAGTTAGTAGAGGCAATTTCATCTATTTCAGATGAAGGACATTAATCAACTCCACGTGAATGTTCGAAGTTAAGAACAACCCTTAAAATGGCTACTTTGATCTATTTGAAGACGCTAATGTATAGATCTGGAAGGTTATAAACATGCATCAAAATGATTGATAAAGGTTGGCCATATTGATCAAGACTCCTTCAAAACATGCTCTTACTTCTCATGTTTCTTTTTCTAGAAAATATTTTGTGATTTTGATTGTAATTTTTTAAGAGAGTGTTGTTTCAATTATTGTAAAGAGTGCTTTTAGCATAGCGTGATGTATGTGTAACTGTGAAGCGAGCTATAGTCTATTGTGGAGAAGCAACTTCATCTATAGATGTTATTAGAGTAGGGGCATTGGAGTTGATCAAGTGGAAAGAGGCAACCCACTATAAGTTTTTTTGCCATCTTTTTTATCTTTTACTTTCTTTACGTTTCTGTTAGTAGAAGATATTTACTGTGCATTGCATATTTCATCTACAAAAAATTTCTCACCTTATTCACTTTGTTAAGCACCTTCTTCTCTTTTTTTTTTGGTTGAAGAAAAATTTTCAATTCACATGAAGGACATGTACATAACTTCAAGATAAAGATGCAAATCCCACAAGGCAAGTAAATCTAAAAGATAAATCATCTTGATAATCCTTCAAAGACTCACTCATTCCACAAAGACTAGTCTGCCATAGAATTAAAGCACAATCGACGACCAATCACCGAATTTCACATCAATATTAGTGATGAGCATACATTGAGATTTCCCTCTTCAACTTTGCTAGAAGGTAGTGCATGCATAGATTCGATATCCCTAGCACCATCACTCTATATAGACAACAACAACACTAATAGATTGAAAGAGCGTAGAAAATGTCTTGTAATTCTAAATCTATACCTAGATTTGAGTAGAAGATCATCCAAATCTCGATCTAGATGTAGATTGGGAGAGAAGACCTACAACAGAGATACCTTTTGATTACAAAATCACTTTTAGATAAGCCCACTATTGAAGGCAGTAGCAGAGGAGTGTCGGAGATTTGCAGAGCGCACGACTATAAGGAGCAAGCACCATATCAGAAAGAGTGGACTCTTCCGAAACACTCTTGCTTCAAACTTTAGAGCTCAAGAAAGCTTGAAGATGAGAGAGAGAGAGAGAGAGAGCCCTCACTTTGTTATGCATTTAAACATGAGGAAATTTATAAATAAATAAAAAAAAAAGATTAATAAAAAATCCTATAGCAACAAATTCACCTCCTTTTGGTTGTTAAGTTAGTACATATCGTTATTTCGCAGTCTACACAAGAAAGCTTGGTTATTCTACAAAAGATGAGTTTACACTTAGATGTATCGCTCATTTTGGCTCTCGATTCGCATTCTAGTGAGGTCTAGATAACAGGCTCGCTCAACAAGTAATGTTTCAAGGGCATATCGATGGCCTCAAAATGAACATGATCTTGTGGGTGACTCACAGTTGGCCAACCCCATACAATTTTTTATGCTGCTTATGTATAAAATCTGAGATAAATGAGCAAAATGGAACTTTCGATTAGGTTAACTGACCCTATTGAATCAATCCCCACATTGTCCTTCCAAAAGGTTCGTCTAGTGGGTAAGACACGGACTCCGGGACTTGTGCGTGTGGAATTGGCACTTACTATTTTAAAATTCTTCGCCATTTAATACAAATAATTCCTTATTTAGGTCATCCATCTAGACATTGATTTGCGACTTACTTGGTTCCGAGATTGGTGGAGCATTTTATACTTGAGATTATCCTATGGCGGAGCCACCTTTTTATGAGCAGCGCATGTGCCTCCACTGACTTTTCAAAATTTCCTATTAGTATATATAAGCACTTTAGCATATGTGATTTCGCTAACTTTTATGCTTTGACCCCACTAATTTTTTTAATAACATATCTGCCCAAGCAGCTATAAGATGTAAACAAAAAAATGTTCAAATCACATTCCCGCCTTGAATGTTTAGTTCAGATTCGCCTAGAATTTTAAGTGGAATATTATGGCTGGGTTATAGATTTCTGATAATTATTTGAATATAATTTGTGTGTCAATTCTACCATATGAACTGAATCCCAAGTTGTTTTTTTTTTTTTCTTTTTACTTAATTTAGAATTGCTTATACTGTTATCTAATTATATGTGACCCATCTCGGTCGTATGTATGCAATAAGGAATACGTGACTAAATGTACTATGACAATTAAACACCCTTCTTTTGTTGGTTCGCTCTTGATTCTTTTGTTGGCTTCTGTTGTTTATGGGGAAAAAGAAACAAAGAGAAAACTCCATCTGGAAAGGGCTGAGCTGAAAGGTGGCGATGATTTGAAGGCGCCGGTGGACTCGCCGGTGGACATAAGGGAGGGAGCGACGGTGAGATAGAACGAGTCGAGGACGTGATTGATTCGCTATTTTTCATTGAATTGGGAAGCCACTTGGCCACTTTTTATGGAAAGTATTCATTAAGGGAGTGCAAGTGCGTTCATCATAACTAATTGTTTGACCCACGCTTTACGGGGACTTTTATGCATGAATAGTATTGTAATTGTATAAACTCAAATTCAATTGAAATTGAATGACAATTGACAAAACACTTCTTCATGTTGGTTATATCACCAATCAAATAACGTGACTAATGTATAAGTTGGCATCTGTAAAATTCTTCTTCAGTCATTTTACTTATTTTTTCACAACGAATAAGATGGTCTATTTATATATTTTGGGTATGTAAATTACTCTTCATTAAGCAAGATCAGAATGACAAGGGAGAGCTACTGCCCTTGCAACCTCACATCTACTCAGTTACATCTTCTTTACTGTGAAAGAATCACTCTCTCGCGCTCACCTGAGACCAATACTGTTAAGGCTTTAGAGAGGGCCTCAGTTTCAACATCTTTCTCCAAGCATAAGCGTGATCTGCGTCGAGTTCAACGGACCAAGAACTAGCTTAATCCATATGATCCACAGAATATAGCAATCGATGAGCTTCAGAATAAACTTTCTCGTGGTTAAGCTTACGACTAGACAAACGCTGAATACCTGAAACATAGCAATCACCTCAAATATCCACAGTTTTTCCGACAAAACATCATTTATTCTCATTATTTTTGGTTAACCAATTATTTCTTTAAGTACCCTTTTCTTTTACGAAACGAAATGTCCAATATCTTGAATATTTGAATATAACTATATAAATTTATTTGGTCTTTTGAGTGAGACAATGTTGGCTAGTCAATCGTGCAGAGAAAGAGGGGGGGCAAGGAAGAGCCGGGGGGGGCGGCGAATGGGTGAAGCTGTGTGACAGTGGCGGAGGTGCGACACGGTCATGGTGGAGACAGATGGAGTGGGAAGCGAGGGATGTTAGGGTTCAAACGTGATCTCTTCGGGTAAATTTTCTTTAAGTTTGGAGGCATTTTGATTTTCTCGGCGATTCGTTGAAAGGCATCCCAAGATACTTGTTAGGTTACTAAACAAGAAAGCATGGCTATTACAACCTAATGGCCGTCCCTTATGATATTCACAATTATTACTTTGGGAAAAAGGTATTTCCAAATTACATACTTCTTTTATTTAGTACTCGGGTTTTTTGGTAACAACACCTAGGATATGAAGAAAGGAAACGTCTCCGCTCTCGGGAAAAAAGAGATGAAATTTTGTAAGGAAAGTCTCCAATCGACATCAATCCGGAAAGTGAAAAGGGGAAGGAAAGAGAGAGAGGGAAAATCAACAATTTGCAAACGTAAGAAAATCACAAACCTGTCGACCGTGGAATTAGGAATATCTTGTCCCGCCGATTCCGGAAAAGGATTAAACGAAGTGCGCGTCTCTTTCGCAGAGATCCAGATTCAGCAAAATCTGTTTTTGAGCAAATCCAAGATGTGGAGGACAACGGCACAATCCATCATTACAAGATTTCCCCCCCTGTATGCAGACAAAGTGACTTGAGTTTTCTAATGCGTGTCTCCACAAGGCTGTATCAGCAAAGATACAGATGTTCTTGCGATAATGGATGGGACGATTCTACTGTTCCGTTTGAAGAAGAAAAAAAACGGTTCCTTTTCCGACTGATATATTTCCGAAATAGTTTATTAGAGCAAAAGACAAAACTGTTGATAAAAAAAGAAGTTATCAGTTGCATGATTTTTCGATATCTCGTCGGTAACTTCAAATACTTTTATGGAGTTGCCGAATTTTGTTGATAGTTCAAGTTTACTCATCTATTACTTTTATCTTTTCTCTCTTATCAACGTCTCAAATATACCAATGCTTAAGTGAATTAACTAATCTTCATTTGAGTGACTTATCAGATTTTTTTTCAGATTTACCAATTAGTTTTGGGTTACTAACTCTAATTTTAGTTACTTTTATTGGGTTTTTAAATTTATCATCTTATGTTATCATTTAGCAATCTTTCTTATAAAAGTCTCAAGTTAATCAACTCTTATTTAAGGAAAAAATCCACCAAAAACCCAAACTAAGACATTTGGAGTTTTTTAATTTACTAACTCTAATTTGAGTTACTCAATGATATCTATTGGGTTTTTTAAATTATCATCTTATGTTACCATTTACTGATCTTTCTTACAAAGTTTCAAGTTAATCAACTCTTATCAAAGGGAAAAAAAAATCCACCAAAAATCTCAAATGATGCCAATTGTAACATATTTACCTTAAACTTTTTTCTATGGCACAAAAAATTTCAAACTTGTACTTGTGCAAGACATCTACCTCCATCAAGGTTTTTCAATGAACATGGTTAAAAATCTACCTACGTAAATAGTAGAAAGCAAATAGTGTTCGCATGATGTTAACATAGCTTAAGTAAAATAACAACAATATTATTTTGGCTGAAAAATCATTTAATTGAAACTTGACCTAGGATAGATGTATCACATAGGTATAGGTTTGGGGTTTTTTATGTCATAATAAAAAAAGTTTAGTATAAATGTATCATAGTTGGTATAGTTTGGGGGTTTCAATATCATTAAAAAAATTAGGGTATAGTTTAAGATTTTTGGTATCTTTTTTCCCCTATCTAAATTCACCGATCTTTATTTTTGTAATTCACTAGTTTTTTCACTGATCATTATTTTTGTAATTTACTAGTTTTTCTCTCATTACCAAATTCTTCTTTGAGTTACCAATTTTTATTTGCATTGCTTAATAAACTGTTAAATTTACCAATTCATTTTAGAAATTATCAATCTTAATTGGAGTGATTACCAACATTTAAAGTTACAAATAAGCTTTGCATTACCAATTATAATTTGAGTCAATTACCAATGTTTATTTGGCTTTCTAACTTACCAACTTCTCTTCATTTTTTTTTTTTTTTTTTAGGGATAAGACACAAGTGATCCACGAACTTTGGTTTAATGTGCAATTTGGTCCCCAAACTTTTAATTTGTTCAATGTGGTACCTAAATTTTAGCCCAATGTACAATCTAATCACTTAACTTTTTATTTGTTTAATATGGTCCATGAACTTTTGGTACATATTCAATATAGTCTATGAACTTTATAAAAATGACAATATTGAACATTTTTATATAGTTTATGGATTAAATTGATTATGTACAAAAAATTTAGGGATCACATTAAATAAATTAAAAGTTTGGGGATGACATTACCCATGAGCTAAAGTTCATGGACCATATTGAACAAATTAAAAGTTCATGAACCACATTGCACATTGGGTCAAAATTCGTGGACCATTAATGTCATTTTCCCTATTATTTACAAACTTTTATTACCTTTCTTATGAACGCCTTAAATGTAGCAACCATAATATTTATATATTAACCTTTATTCAAGTGACTTATCACTTTTTTTAATTAAGTTACCAACTAGTTTTGAATCACCAAATTTCATTTGAATTGATTATTACCAACATTTATATTTTTTTTTAAGTTTACCAACTTTTTATTGACTTGCCACTTTTATTTTCCTTAATTTTCAACTTTTTAATTTACTAATTATTTGTAGAGATTACTAAACTCAATTAAAAAAATTACCAAATTTTCTCCAATTAAGTTATTAGCTAGTTTTGCAATACCAAACTTTTATTTGAGTTAGTTTTAATGATTTTTTTAAGAGTTAATATCATAAAAAAAAAAATCACAAACTGGTATATCCATGGTACACTTACTTCACATTAATTTTTTTGTCATAAAAACAATACCATAAAAAGTCACAAATTGGTATACCCATAATACACTTACTTTACATTAATTTTTGTGTGATAAAAACTTTTGAATTGGCGCATATGCCATATTTCCCCAAACTAAGTTGTAAGTTACAGAAAATTTCAAACCGATACACTCATGCTATAGTTATCCCGAAAATGGTGTACTTGGGCCACAAATACCCCCCCTAAAAAACACCTCAGATTTACTACAATTTGGGTTCAATGTGGCATGGGTTACCAATTTTAGTACAAATGTAGCATAAATGTACCTAGCTTGGGATTTTTATGAAACAAAATCAGTTTGGAGCAAATGTAGCATGAATGTACCAGTTTGGAGTTTTGGTGGCACTATTTATTTTTTAAAATCCTAACTTTTCTTATCTTTATGAAAACAAAAAGCTAGTCTTATTGCTTACCAACTTTTATTTGCCTTTATTCTTAATTTCTAAAACTCTTTTAAGAAGTTATTAACCTTAATTTTAGTGATGACCAACTTTTTTTCCGATCAAGTTACCAACTAGTTTTGCAATATTAACTCTTATTTGAGTTAGTTACCAACTTGGTTTTTTTCTGTTTCGTTTTTAAATTACTAACTTCTTGTACCATGAAAAAAAATATATTATCAGATTTTTTTTACCTTTATGGGCAACACTGTAGATTTACCAACTTCTACATGTAATTACCAACCAACCCTTTTTTTGTCTAATTTACCAACTTTTCTCCAATTAAGTTACCAAATAGATTTTGATTTCCAACTCTCATTTGAGTTTCTTACCACCATCTATTCGAATTTTATTTTAATTTATCGATTTTCATGTTGAGTTTCTGCTTCATTTGTTTTATTTACAATCACTTTTTTACAATTGAATTGTCAACTAATTTGCAGTACTAATTCTTAATCACATTATTTGCCAACATCTATTCGGTAAAGACCAACTTCTTTTATCTCTAATAAAAAAGCCAATGTAATTATTTATTAACTTTTACAAACACCTTAGTTTTTTTCACTACTATATGAAATCTAGACTTTATCTTTAGACTTATTAACTTTATTCTTAATTAGCCAACCCAATAGAAAACCTAGTAAATTCCAAAAATCCAAATAAATTATGTTAACTAGCTCAAATGAGAGTTGAGATAACCCAAAATTAATTGATTCCTTAATAGGAGAAAAGAGGATAAATCACTTAAATTGAAGTTAGTAAGTTCATGTAAGAGTCGGTACATATAAGATGTTAATAGAAAAGGTAGATAAAAGTAAGGGAAAGATAAGAAAAGCTGGTAATTTAAAGAAAAATAACCTTGATAATAAGTCAAATGAGAGTTAGCAACCCAAAACTAGTTAGTGTCTTGATAAGGAAAAAACTTGACAAGTTAATGAGGTTGGTAAAATTGTTTTATAAAAGAGTTTGAAAATATAAAGCGTTCTTAAGAAATTCAAATAAAATTGTGTAAGTGACAAGACAAAGGATAGCAATTAAATAAAAAAGAAATAAATGTTGGTAAGTAACTTAAATAAAAGTTGGTAACCTGAGGTGATAATTCAAAAAGAAGAAAAATTGGTGAGTCATGCTAATTTAGGTTGGTAATCTCTTAATTAAGTTAGTAGTAAAGGTCTTTAACCCAAGGCAAATAAAATTTGATAACTCAAGAATAAAAGTTGGTAAATGTTAACACCCAAATATTCACTAATTATTTAGGAGTTTATTGCATAGAAGAGTAGGGATTGACCCCAACCCTAAACAAAAATTATTAGTTAATTGCACATAAATATTAAGAGCACTTGCATTAGTAGTTAATAGGTTCATAAATTACATTAAAATTGGACTGGCGGTGGATGAATTTGAGTGAATAATTATGAGCTTAATCAAATTAATTGAGGCCGAATCTTTTAGTTGTGGGAAAGATATATTGAAGAAAAAGAAGAAAGAGATTTGGCCTCGAGCAGAGTAATTGGAGGTGTGTACATGCTCGGTCCGAGGTGGGACCTTCTACATCTCATCCACTTCCCTTTCTGAACCTTTATTCGTGTCATCCACTTCTGGAGGGGAGAGATTTGACCTAGATCTCTCCCTCCCCTCCTAGTTGCTTTTCCTTTTGTTTCCTTCTATTCTTTCCTTCCTCTCCCAATTTAATTTTAGATTTGGGAGCTTTCCTCTCCTGATTTTATATTTAGGAGCTTTTCTCTTCAATCTAATTATGAAATTTGGAATTTTAATGAATAAATACTCTACCTCCAATTTCAATTGTGTTCCCAACGAATTCAATGTTTAAAATTTGTGTTCATTTAATGTGTTTTAGTTCAAAGTTTTGGCACTTGACATTGACTACAAGGCTCACTCTAACATGTGTTAGAAATATGTTTATGCTATCTCCATATGATGATGGTATTGGAAATGCCAAACCTAGACGTACACCACAGAAAGGTAAAGGTATAACTACATATGGAAATCTTGGTGTGTGCCTATCACCAATGATGCTATGTGATCCGATAATCAACCATCAATTCTTTCGCTTGGTTGCAATCACAGATTTGTTCTTGAAAAATGAGTCCATGATTATCTCTATCAATCATGCTCTATTAATGTGCATTGATTTCTAGTTTTTGGTTTGTTTTGGAGGTTTATGGGCTTATCTTGTTATTGTGACTTTTGAGATTTCCCATCATGTATCATTTTGGTAAAAAATGGAAATTTTTTTGACAAAAAAAAAAAAAGTGAAAGAAGCAAAAGGCATTGAATATTCTGTTAATTCTAAAAAGAAAGTGAAAATTGCGTTATCTTCTTGGAAAAAAAAATACTTCTAAGGATGATTGGTTCTCGGTCTAGCTCCAAGGGGTCCAGTAGAACCAATCCAGTTCAAATGAGAGATTTGCCTTGGTCTCTCCGCAAAAAGACAGAGAAGCCAGAGTTGCTTCTTTCTTGGAAGACAGAGAAGCCAGAGTTACATTCAAAATAAGACAGAGTTGCTTCTTTCTTGGGGATTTTCTGACACATACACAAGAGAAGCCACGGACAAAAGAAGGTCAATAAAAGTGGTATTTTTCTCTCTCTCCTTTCACCGTGCAATTCTTACACCTGCCTTGTCGTGAGGAGCTTGCATGCAAACATCCATCCGTTGCTTCCCTTCACGCTCGACGCAGCACTGTTCAGAGCAAATTGCAACCTCCATTGCTGGCTTACCTGTAAAATCGTCGTCAGCTCAGCGATTCCAAACGTTTTTTCCGCAAGTTCCCAGTGAGTCTAGTGACTCCAGTGGCAGCTAGATTGCAACAATACCACATTGTAGATAATATATTGCTTTAGGTAGATTTTTATTTTTAGTGATTTTTAATTATGAATTTTTATGAAAAGTATTCAAAAAAATTCATGTGTATGTCATATAGAATTAGGTCATGTAATTTGATGCTTGCACGTTGTTTGCATGATTGGATTATTTATCATGTTATAAGTTGCATGTCAAGTAAAGTAGTTGCATATTAATTATTTTCCGTCACTAGAATTAGGCTAATTAGTAAAATTGCATGACATATATCTTAGTTTTCACTTAAATAAGAGAAAACCCAAAATAAAATAAATAAAATAAAATAAATGAGTAGAATTATGTGGTAATAAAAATCATATTTAGAATTGAATATGGTTTCTAATCAACATTTGTTGTACATGCTTACATTGCTCCAAGGTAAGTAAATTCCTTCCTTACCCTTACAATTTATTCATCGCTTTGAATATTGGGTGTTTCATTAATGATTGTGCACTCTTATGATTACCTCACACATTAATGGATGGGGTTAAAATGAATCCAAGTTGCCTACCAAAACATTTTTTTTTTAAATAAAAAGAAAAAAGTGCTAAAATGGTGTTAGAGTAATCTAGTGTAATTGAGTCTTATTGAATTCTCTTATTCATAGAAGTAAAGTAATTTTCCCTATGCTTTACTTGAATATCTAATCAAACCACCATAAACTTATTTGTGGCAACTCCAAAATGAATCAATTTAGCATGTTAAATAACATAAACTTAAGTTTCAAATTGATATGGGCTTGAGAGAGCCTGAGTTAAATCTAGGCTTAGTAGCCAAACCCTAAATGGTTCCACTTGTTTTGAGGTAAGGTCGCAAAGTAATTTATGAAGATGAGCATAAGTAAGTAACTTAGATAAGAATTGATCATCTAAATTTAGTTTGTAATTTAACATGACAAAAGTTCTTAGATGACTCTAATTTTAAGTTAGCAATTTTATATAAAAGTTAGTAAATTTGAATTGTTAGTAAGTTATGCAAATAGAAGTTTGTTATAGTACAAAATTGCTGATTTACAAGCAATAAGAAAAGTTTGTACTTTCATATAATTATAGGAAAGAAAACAACAAGTTATATGGAAAAATACTCACCATTCATTAATTTAACAATAATTTTTTTAATAATTATCACGACTTATTGAAATTTACCTATACGAGAAAAAAATAATTTGTAGTTTTTGATACTGGGCAATAGAATTCTGTTAATGGAAAACATATAGTTGATTTAAAAAGAAATTTATTTTGGGCCCACAAAATACACACGAAACGAGTGATGACATGCTTTTCAGAAAAAAAAAAAAATGTTTTCAAGGCCCTTTTTTTTTTGTTATTACCGTCGATCAACCACCATCACCTCCGCCGCCAGCACCGTCCAAGCCCCACTAGACATAGTGGTCGAAACCACCATCCGATTAAGAATGAATACCATAATTGGGTTGCGTCCGTTGCCATTGCCACTCACTTCTGCAACTTTGTGTGATTATAATGTTAAACTATTCTAAAAGATTTTCTGAAAAGATGCTTCTTGAACATGCACCAGAGTAAGACCTTCAAAGGTGCTACATCTCTATGGAAATGCTTTCTCAAGAAATTTTTTTTTTTTTTTTTTTTGTTAACCGAGGAACCGCCGGAGATCACCCTTCGGGATCACACGACCCTCCAATACCCAGTGGCACCATCGGGCCTCGCCACAAACCGCTATTTAGACGTAAACCTCGGGGGAGGCTAGCCCAGGACCCCAACACCATGACCCCCCACTTCAAACACTTTAGCGACGAGAGGATTTGAATCCTCAATCTCTACGATGAGGGAGAGAACTCACACCAATTGCGTTACCTGTGGTTGGGTTTCTCAATAAATCTTTCTCCTATGGAAAACTCAAGAAATAGTACGGCTAATTCACAAATTTGATCCATTGAATTAACGATGAAGTGGCAAAAAAATTATAAATCTATTACATTTGTGTTAATTCAATTTTAGACATTTTAATTAGATCAATTTACCTTTAATTTTTTTTCACATCGATACCAATTAAGTCCATCTAGTTAATTCAAATCGGAAATTACTAATGTGAACATTGGTCATCTTATATGACATGATAAGCGTTGATATGAATTTTTTTTTTTTTAAATACTTTTTGAATTTTTATTAATTTTTTCTTCTTCTTTTTTTCCTTTGCCCATTAAAGGTAGTAGACAGTTGCCTTTTTTTGCATTGACGCCTCTTAGGAGCAATTTGAATTGGAATGTACCATACAAATGTTAGCTAGGTAGGAGCATGTGGGGCATAACATTTATGGTCAGGCCACGCCCCTCTTTCAATCGTCTTTTCACCTTGTAAGGCAATTGTATCTCCCTTTATTGGAGCTTCCCTACTCCGTCTTCTATATTCCTTCCACTTCTAGACACTACTCTACCCAGTTGCTCCGCGAATTGAGCTTCCTCCCAATTTGCAAGGTAAGATTTTCGGCTTCATTATAAGCAAAGTATAATGTTTAGCTAAGGGAGCTGGGGATAAGTTTTTTTTCCTTCTCTTTTCCTTCTTATCTTTTTTCTTTCCCACCACTCACCCACCACTTCTTATCTTTTTTCTTTTCCACCACTCACCCACCACCGGGCAAGAGTTGTGGCCCTCACCCAGCCTCGCCCAGATGAGGGTGAGGTGCAAGTGGCTACGAGTGAGGCCGGTTGCCGCAACCGCTTGCTGATGGATGAAGAGAGCTTTGTTGGCCTCATCTAGTGGCTAGCAAGCCTCACCAACCACAGTGGAAGAAAAATATGAGAAGGAAAAGAGAAGATGAATAAAAAAATGAAAAAATAATTAAAAATATTCAAAAAAAATTGTTTACTTTAGCACTGACTGTGTCATGTAGGATGGTTGATATTTATGTCAACAATTTCCAATCTAAATTAAGTGGATTGACTCAATGTGTACTCATGTAAAAAGTGTTTAGGACTAAATTGGTCCAATTAAAAAATTTATAACTGAATTAATATCAAGGAAAACTCCAAATAAAAGCTTAAAATGCCCTCATTTTTTCAAATAAAAGCCTAAGGCGGATCTTATTTTAAATAAAGGCCCGAAGTAGCTATATTAGTCTCAAAGAAAGGTCAGAAGTAATTATGATTACTTCAAATAGGGGCCTAGCCTTCCCAACTTGCCAGCAGACAAAAATTATGGTCGATCAGGAATATTTTTGTCCAAATACAACTTAAATTTAAATTAAATTAGATTAAAAAAAAAACCTAAAAAAGGCAAAAACAGAGGCGGGAGGAACCCTCTCGCTTATGGCCGCCACCCCATTGCCGATGGGGTGGTAGTGATGGCCGATGGAGTCGCCAACGCTTGGGTGAAGACCGGCAACCCTTGCTAGAGATGGGAAAGGGCGACGTCCCTCTCCCATGGAGAGGGTCGCTAGCCCTCGTCCAACGCCCTTAGACCTCAGCCCCGACTTGGCAGCCAGCACTCCCAAATTGGCCCTTGCCTTTGGTCGGCGAGAGCGACCCCTCGCCTAAGCGTTAACGACCCCACCAGCCATCACCACCACCCCCATCGGCAATAGGCGAGAGGGAGCCTCCCTCCCATGCGTGTTCCTCTTTTTTTTTTTTAAATAAGTTTTAATTTTTTAATTTTTTTGGAAGAAAAAAGAAAAAAGAAAGAAAAAATGAAAACATTTATAAAAAAATTAAAATACGAAATTACCCTTCACTAAATAGTGAGTTTAGGCCTTTCTTTGAAACTAATACAACCACTTCAGGCTCTTATTTAAAACAAAGTTTATTTCATGTCATTATTTGAAAAAATAATAGCACTTTAGGTCTTTATCTAAAATAATATCTACTTCGAGCCCTTATTTTAAAAAATGAGGGTATTTCGGGTTCTTATTTGAAATTTTCCCTTTATACTAATATGATAGGCTTTGAACTTTATTAGTACGTTTCGTGATGGATATCCCCCTGTAGCCCGCAACATCGCCTAATGTACTAATTTCACAAATCAATGACGTTAGTATCTTCATATGTGTGTGTATGTATATATATAAAAAAAAAAAACCGAAAAGCACTTTCTTGATCTGCTTTTATTCATTAATTGTGGAGGGCAGTCCTCCACTTAGTGGGGGCTCAACGCAGCCGTCCAGTAGAATGGTTGGAAAGTGATATCACGTCTAGAAGGAAAAATCATTATTTACCCGAAAAATCAGTGCAATTTGTCTGATTCTGGTGATTTCCCATTTCGGATGAGATGTTAAAAAATCGAAAGAGGGCAAGGAATAATGCAAAAGGGCACTTGATTACCCACCCACTAAGGGATTGTGGATGGACAAGAGATTATAAATCTAGCAGCTTGAGTTATTGTGGACTTTGCAGGACAAACCTCTCTCAGATTGATCAATTGACAAGTTTCATGGGTGAACAAGTTCAAGAGACTCAGCTCACCATCAGGGGTAAGTAGAGACTTTCACAAGTAGGAATAGAACTCCAAGATCAGTATATTTTCTGATGAAAGTAAAAGTCCTTTGGCCTCTTCTACTTGAATTCTAGAGAAGCTATATCCATGGCATGAGGCAAAAGGTGGGTGAAATGCTTGTGATCTGTGTTGGCAGGTTTTATGTTCTTTCTAATTCCCTTGACCATTGATTTAATAACATTTCCCTTCATGGAAAAAGGAAGCTGACTATTTTTGTTTTGTTCAGGCTAGTGAAAACTTGTTTCCATACATTAGCTGGATGATGCCAGCTTGCATTCCTGTTGGGTTTGAGAGTCTTTTCTTGTGCTCAAGTGACTTGTTTTTGTGCAACTTATTGCTGCCGACTTCATTTACAAGTATTCAGAAAGTATAATTCGCATTGCCCTCTCGTACCTGAAACTTCAGAGCAAATGGCTGCAGACTTCGCTTTTAGATATTATCATATCTGAAAGTTATTTGCTTGACATGCTAATCCGAAAAATCCGTGGGCCAAAACTCAGTGGTTCGGTTGAAGAGGATAAGTCAAAATAAGATGACTGTTGTTCCTATTAAATGACTTGAAAAAATCTAGATTGCGTGTTCATCTTTGCTCCTTATCCTTAGCCTCTTGAATGAAGCAATTTCATTGACAGCACAAATTCTCAATATCTGCACGGTCCCAGGTGAAGAATCCAGAGAAACAAAATCACCTGGACACAGGAACGATGCAAGCAAACCCGAGGCCGTGATGTCTTCGGCAAGAAACTACAAGTGGTGGCTGAGAATCGCGGTGTTTTCGCTATTTGTCCTCTCAGGCCAATCAGTAGCCACGATCTTGGGGAGACTCTACTATGAGAAGGGAGGAAAGAGCAAATGGATGGAGACACTAGTTCAAGTAGTAGGATTCCCAATCCTCATTCCTTACTTATTCTTCTCACCAAACAAGTCCTCTTCCGCCACAAAAACCGCCCTCGATGGCCGTATGGACGCAAGGCTGCTTGTGCTCGTTTACATCATTTTCGGCATAATCTTGGCAGGGTGTGCTATGCTGTTCTCAGTCGGACTTCAGTACCTCCCCGTGTCGACTTTCTCTCTAATCAGCGCGTCGCAATTGGGCTTCACTGCCCTACTCGCCTACTTCATCAACTCGCAGAAGTTCACTCCCTTGATAATCAATTCTCTGGTGCTCTTGACCATCTCATCCACCCTCTTAGTGTTTCAATCCGATGCGAACGGTACTACAGCCTCCAATGGAAAGTATGTGGTCGGGTTCATATGCACATTAGTCGCGTCGGCGGGCTGCGGATTAATCCTCAATCTCACGCAACTTTACTTCCGGAAAGTCCAGAGGACAGACCCGATTTACACGATCTTCGAGCTGCTGACATACGAGTCCACGGTCGCGACGTTCATCATCTTGGTGGGGCTGTTTGCTAGTGGGGAGTGGAAGGAGCTGAAGGAAGAAATGGAGGAGTTCTCGCTGGGGAAGGTATCTTATGTCATGACCTTGGTTTGGACGGCGATAACTTGGCAGGTCTTCGCGATCGGGATGGGAGGACTGATCTTCCAGGTGTCGTCGGTGTTCTCGAACGTGATCGCGATCGTGGGCTTGCCGATCGTCCCTGTGCTGGCCGTCGTGTTTTTCGAGGACAAGATGGATGGAGTGAAGGTTGTTGCCATGGTGTTGGCTGTATGGGGGTTTCTCTCCTATGTGTACCAGCAACATCTTGACGACGTTGCTTCCAAGGCTCAAGACAGAAATAATGAGTCCGGCTAAATTCAGAACGGGAGTCGTTGATGTACTAATCTGAGGAGGCGCTAGGGTTTTTTGAGAGTTTTTTTGCTTTCTCTTTAATTATGCTTAGTGAAGTTCTCGATCATGTTTTTCGCTTTAATTGTTGCTTTCAGTTTTGCTCAGCATTGTTCCTCGTCTCCACTACATCGTTTGATTAGACTGTTGATGGGTTCACTAAAAGCACGTCCCAGTCCCACCGAGTGTTTCTTTCTTGTACCTTTTATCCAAACTTATGGCTTCATATAGATTATCTTGAGTTTTGGATCAGAACAGAACAGATTCTTAAAAAGTTCAAGAGGAAGAAACAGACTGGAGATCCGCCCTAAGGTGGAAGATCTCGCAATGCCACTCTTGTATTCCCTCTCTCTAGGAAGAAAAACATTGGAGAGAATATAGAATAGGCATGCGAGTACCAACATGTTAAAATAAGGAATGTTGGAGAATTGAGTATTAGGGATAAGATTCTCCATATTTAATATATATATCTCCCTTGATTATGCATAATCTCAACTAAACGTTATTGATTGTAATTTATAAAACTTCGTGGAATCACCACCAATTATTTTAAAAATTTAAATCGTCAAATGAAAGCGTGATTTATTATTAAAATATTCTAATACTCTCCCTCATGCTCAATCTGGTTTTTTGCCTAAAATTAAACGTGGAAATTTAATTGAGGAGACTATGGGGCATGGAAAATTTTGAAATTAGGACCTCCAATTCTAATATTATGTGAAATTTCGTAAAATTATCGCCAATTGTTCTAAAAATTTAAATTATTAAATGAATGCGTGATTTATTATATAAATATTTTAATATAATTGATATTGTAATACTTTATTAAGTTAATAAATATCTCATGTACTCTTTATTACGAGATATACAAAAACCATATAATTTCATATTTTTATCTTATTAATTGAAAATGAACCAAACAAAATGTGCACAGAATCATTCTCTCCTCTTTCTCCGTCTCACTACCCAAGAGTTCATCATCACATCATACAGAAAGAAACTCTAGATTAAATCAAATAAGACACAAAGGAGCATCTATGCTCAGCACTGGAATCACCTATAGACATATGAAAGAACAGAGTTTCCTCATCTGAAATTAAGCAAAGAACTGTGATAACATAACTAAAACTTGTTAAACAAGGTCAATGATTGGAGGCACTAACATAAACCAACTTATCTTTAAATGTGCAATTTGTGTCCTCCTAATAGGAGTGACCATCGAATCCGGTTCAATCGGAAACCGAACCAAACCGGCCTAGACCATCGGAATGGCAATAGCTACCAAATTGGTTTTGAAGTCTTTTCTTTGTTAAAAACGGATTAATTTTGGACCCATTGAGAATCCAACCTTCATTGACCAACATATCTTTTTGTAGTGAAATCGTGCAACTTGTTAATATATATGTGTGTGTAGTTTTTTGACCAAAATATTATGTGGACCAATTCTCTTGTAAAATCGGGAATTGAACCAATCTACCTAGACTAGATTTACAACCAACTCATTTGAAACTGATCATTCCTAATAATTGATGTCTTGAGAGACGATAAAAAAATCATGTTACATTACTTAGGAATAAGTCTATCAGAAGTTTTAAAACTTGGGGAGAAGTGCCAAAAAAGTCCTAAACCTTTTGTCTTTGTGCCGATTTAATTCCTAAACTTTTTTTTGGTGCTGATTTAGTCATAAACTTTTTTACGTTGTGCCAATTCAGTCCTTTCCGGCCAATTTTGGCTGGATTTTGCTGATTGGATGCTGGCCGGCTGAACATGGCCTAATCGACGCTGACGTAGATAACTTTTAATAATATTTTAATATTTTCGATTTTTTTATTATTTTTTTTTTATTATTTTTTTTTCTTTTTTTTTTTTTTTCTTTTTTTCTTTTTTTCGTTTTCTTTTTTTCTTCCTCCAGCCGGTCGCCGGAGCTCGGCAACCGGCCAGAGGCGACGGCCGACGAGGTCGAGGTCGACCTCGCTAGCCACCTCGCTAGTGGCCACGAGGGCAACCTCGCACGGGGCAGTGAGGCTCGCCCATGGCCGGCGAGGCTCGACCTCGCCCGGATCGGGCGAGGGCGAGCCTCGCCCGCCCGCACGAGGCTGCCTCGAGGCCTGGGCAACGAGGCTCGCCCTCGTCGGATCTGGCGAGGGTCGAGCCTCACCCATGGCCGGCGAGGCTCGACCTCACCAGATTCGGCTAGGGCGAGCCTCGCCCGCCCGGCGCGAGGCCGCCTCAAGGCTTGGGCAACGAGGCTCACCCTCACCGGATCTGGAAAGGGTCGAGCCTCGCCCATGGCCGGCGGGCGAGGGCGAGGCGAGGAGGCGGCCTCACTACAAGAGCGCCGTCCCCCGCCTCGCGCGTCTTCGCGTCTTCGCCTCTCGCTCGTCACCCGCGCCCGCTCGCCATCCGCCGAAGCTAATCCAACCGCCTGCCGTCGCCATTGAGCTGGCCTCACGCCGAGCCGTCGGGGGTTCGCCCTCGCCGGCCATGGGCGAGGCTCGAGCCTCGAGCCTCACCAGATCTGGCGAGGGCGAGCCTCGCCACCCAGTGCGAGGCCGTCCTTACGGCCACTGGCGAGGTGGCCGGCGAGGTCGACCTCGATCTCACCGGCCGTCGCCTCGCCTGGCCGCGCTAAGCTCGGTGACCGGTTGGAGGAAGAAAAAAAAAGAACGAAAAAAAGAAAAAAAGAAAAAGAAAAACAGAAAAATAAAAAATAAAAAAATCGAAAATATTGAAAATATTAAAATATTATTAAAAATTGTCCACGTCGGCCGACCGGCCCAGTCAAGACAAAATTCGGCCAAAATTGGTCGGAAAGGACTGAATTGGCACAACGTAAAAAGGTTTAGGACTAAATTGGCACCAAAAAAATGTTTAGGACTAAATCGGCACAAAAACAAAAGATTTAGAATTTTTTTGGCACTTTTCCCTTAAAAATTGTCATAAAAGTACAATTAAGTTATACAATTTTCAAAAAGTACAATCAAGTCTAAAATTTATCATGAAAGTACAATCAAGTCCGAAAACTTTCAAAGAATGTGATCAATTCCTAAAATTTGTCAGATTTTTGTAATTAAAAACTCGATTGTACCAACTTTAATAAATTTGAAAAATTACTTATACTTTTTGAAAATTTAAATATTCAATTACGATTTGACTGTACTTTTAAAAAGTTTAAGAAATCGGTTGCAATTTTATTACGAGTGTCCAATACACTTATCCTCGTTACTTATTATCTATAATTCCATTCCTTTCGGACCGGGTCTCTTCTTACCTTGAAAGCTTCCCCGATCGACGATTCGATCTCGCATCGATTCTCTTAAAGAAACCTTGCTTCGCATCCCAGCCGCTGGAGCCGCTCTCCCCTACGCTAGCCCCCACCCAAACACCCCTGGTCCCCCACCGCATCCTGCCTCATCCAACCCCTTCCCCGCGCGGGCCCCACCGAATCCCCACCGTCGGATCAGGATAACGTCGGCGCGGGAGCGCCCTCACAACCGCGGCCAGTCGTTCGCTCTCGCGTAGTCCCGCGCGCACCGTAACCGTCTCCCCCTTCCTCCACGGAAAAAAAAACGGAAAAGATTCGAAGCCTCCCGACGCTGGCAGTGGCTGTTGCGGCGGTTGCTCGGTGAAGAAGAAGAAGAAGACCGCCGCCGCCGCCGCCGGCCGCCGTCGCTGCTCTCTCGCCCGTCGTCTCCGGCATAGCGGGCGGGCAGGCTGCCGCTTCGATCGGGGTTCGATGGCCGCGGCGATGTCCGCGTGCTTGCTGAGCCGGGGGCTGAGCGGGCCGTGCCGGAGGGACTCGAGCTTCCCGCGGACCTTCGCTTCCCCCACGCCTCGCCGCCGGCTTCTCCCCGCCTCCTGCAAGATGCGGCAGCGCGGCCTCAGGTGCTCCGCCAGGTGGCTGATTTCCTCGATTTCCATGGCGCGTGTTCGGATTCTCGTTTTTTTGTACTGTTTCGTGTGTGGATGACTAGTAGTTCTGGGAGCAGGAGGCCGCAGGTCAAGAAGGCTTCGCCGGATAGGCCGCCGTCGATTGTCGTGAATGGAGAGGGCGAAGAGGACGCTGCTTTGGCGGAGAGCGTGCGTAGCGCTGATCGGGAAATTGTGGCTGATGATTCTGAGGACGATGATTCCGATGGAGTCGTGATTGATGTGGAGAACGAGAATGCTGATAGAACAGAAGCTTCCGACAGTACGGCAATGGAGACAAATTTGGTATTCTTCTTGTAGCATTTCTAGTGCTTTCTTGGGAAATTTTTTTTTTTTTTTTTAATCTGTCTGGATACGCGTATACAATGTGCACATTGGTTCTAGTTCATGAATATCTCGCAAATTAAGAATTTGAGAGCATGTTTTGACTGTGTTTTTCATGGGAACGTTTTTATGGTGTAAGTTTCTGGCATTCGACATACTTTGATTTCATCATATGGTGCCTATGCTTCGGTTCATTTGTTGACATTGAGAGATAGATAGATTGCAAAATAATTAAGACAAGACTTCAATGAAATGTAATGAGCTCTAAATTTTCGTTTTCCTGTGTGCCATCCCTCCAATTTCGGTCAATGAAGGTCATCGTCAGTGATACGGGACAGCAGTTGTCCGGTATTCAAGTTGAGGATCTGATGGGCATGATAAAGAATGCAGAAAAGAGTAAGAAATTGCAAGTTGCTAATATTTTTGGCCTGATTGGAGTTGAGTTTTAAAGAAATGGGTGTGCTCATGTATCTCGTCTACTTGCTAGATATTCTACTCCTCAACCAAGCCAGGGTGAGTGCACTTGAGGATCTCAATGACACACTATCTGAGAAGCAAGCATTGCAAGGAGAAATTAACAATCTGGAGATGAAGTTAGCAGAAACTGATGCACGAATAAGAGTTGCTGCCCAGGAAAAGATGCATGCAGAAATTTTGGAAGATCAGTTAGAGAAGCTGAGGAGTGAATTGATACAAAGAAGTGGAACTGAACAAAGTGAGCAGAGTATCTTTGAGAATGAGAACATTCAATTGAGTGCAGAAAAACCTTTATCGTATCAAAATAGCACTTATTTCCTTAATGAGGAGCTTAGTTCCCTGAGGGCAGAGAATGTCTCTCTAAAAAATGACATTGAAGCCCTTAAGACAGAGCTTAATAGTCTTAAGGATACAGATGAGCGTGTGATGGTGCTGGAAAAACAAAGGTTCCATCTTGAGTCAGCTCTGAAGGATCTAGAATCTAAACTTTCAGTTTCTCAGGAAGATGTTTCCAAACTTTCCTCTTTAAATTTTGAGTACAAGGACCTATGGGAAAAGGTGGAAAATTTGCAACTGCTGCTCAATAAGGCCACCAAACAGGCTGATCAAGCTATTGTAGGGTTACAGCAAAACCAGGAACTGCGGAAGAAGGTTGATAAGATGGAAGAGACTCTTGAAGAAGCCAATGTCTACAAGGTGTCATCAGAAAAATTGCAGCAATATAATGAACTGATGCAGCAGAAGATTAAGCTGTTAGAGGAGCATCTTCAAAGGTCGGATGAAGAGATTCATTCTTATGTTCAGTTATATCAGGAATCCGTGAACGAATTTCAAGATACTCTCAATAGCTTGAAAGAGGAAAGCAGGAAAAGGATGCTCGATGAACCAGTGGATGATATGCCACGTGAATTTTGGAGCCGTTTATTGTTGAAGTTTGATGGTTGGTTGCTTGAGAAGAAATTATCTGCTGATGATGCTAAGCTCTTGAGAGAAATGGTCTGGAAAAGGGATAGAGGGATTTGTGATGCATACATGGCTTGCAAAAACAAAAGTGAACGCGAGGCCTTGGCCACCTTTTTAAGACTCATATCAGCCCC
Organism: Eucalyptus microcorys; assembly: GCA_014182515.1. Taxonomy (NCBI): domain Eukaryota; kingdom Viridiplantae; phylum Streptophyta; class Magnoliopsida; order Myrtales; family Myrtaceae; genus Eucalyptus; species Eucalyptus microcorys. The sequence goes on along the minus strand of CM024565.1, from coordinate 3,606,950 downwards.
TTCGAGGTATTACCTTGTACTGAAATTTTTTTCTAAATCAATTTCTGTTGTTTAATTTGCTCCTTCTGTTGATATTTAGCCCAGGATTGTATGTCGTTCATATAGCTGCAGAGATGGCACCTGTTGCTAAGGTAAGCTTGAGACAGCTACAAAATTGATTACTTGATCTTTTGATGTGTTGGTGAAACATTGGTTCCAACTACATTGATTTCTGCTGTTACGGTTATGAACCTTATGTTGAATGGTTTGTGGTAGTTGTCACATAGCACCACTAATTTTGTGGTGGTTGTTGCAGCCCAATAGGATATTTGTTGTAGCATTAGCTTTCTTAATTGTAACGTTCCTTTGTTTTTTGGGTAACACTTACATTAAACATCTTCGTAAAGACTATATGTGGCATTTATATGACTGCGAAAAGATGCAAGTCCTTTCTTTTTGTTCATTGTACCTCCAGAGGAAGTTCATGAATAGCACCTCCATAGTTTCTGGTTAGAAAGTTTCTCCTTTCTAGTCTTTCTACTGAAGCTTCTATGTATGCATTTTGGATATATGGTTTTTCGAGTACATGTCCACACAATCTGATTAATGCTTTTCTAGGTTGAATTATCATTGCAGTCTCATTGAATGAAAGTTGGGGGATCTGCAAGAAAGGAATCAGATGTTAATGGACATGTTAATGGACAGATACTTAACACAAGCATGGCCATTACCAAATGAAAAATGGCAAATTGCATGACTACTGGCCTGGTTAACACTTTGTTCATTTTGTGACTCCTAGTTTTAGTCATCAGTTGTTGTCACTTGTCACTAATAGCATTAGATTAACAAAGGAAGATGCCCCATTCACATGGCTTCTTGCGTTGTCAGGTCAATTGTGTAGATGGTTAATATGCAGCCTTACCCATACATGCTGGATAGGCTCTTTACGTGATGTTCTTCTGGGCCAACCATTATGTCACACCAATACTTGCCCTCATCAACCAAGTAGCCAGCTTGAAATGAAATTTTTAGAGTTGGAGTTGTTCCTAAAACTAGGTCATTACAATCGTTATTCTCCTGATCTTTTCGTGTCTCCAATAATTCTTTGCCACTTAGCATCTTCATACATGGCTCTTTAATGAGATTATGACATAAAAATGTTTGGCAGACTACTGGAACATTTGAGGTCTGATCTGGTTCATTTGCTTACTGATGTTGAGTTTCACTAATATTTTAGATAACATTAAGACTACTCTAACGAACAACGATCCAACATCTTGTGCTGTGAACATGCAAACAAATCACAATGCGATGCAAATTTGAATAGCCTTTCTATAATGCCACCTTGACCATTTAGCAGCTAAACTAGGTATCTCTCATTCTGAAAAGGGAGAGGAGTTGTCTTTCTGTCTCTATGAACATGGATAAATTTAGCAGTGAAACACTGTAATTTCTTTAAGCATTTTTCAAATGTTTTGGTTGTAATGTTTTCGCTATATTCAGATGAATATGACTGTTCCTTTTGCAAATATGTCAGGTTGGTGGTTTGGGGGACGTCGTGACTGGTCTTAGCAAGGCACTCCAGAAGAGAGGACACCTTGTGGAGATTATTGTTCCCAAATATGACTGCATGCAATATGACCGTATTCTTGACTTGAGGGTAATTGACTCTATGATGGTTTGGGCTGACAAATTAAGATTCGTGGTTCACTTAACAGATTATGTTCAACTTGTCTTATACAGGCCTTAGATGCTGTTGTAGAATCTTATTTTGAGGGCAGACTGTATAAAAACAAAGTCTGGGTTGGCACAGTCGATGGTTAGATATCTCTTTTTATCTCTTGCTTCTCATTTGATCTTCGTGTTATGTGCTAATTTGACTTCTACTTCCAGGCCTTCCTGTTTATTTTATTGAGCCTCTTCATCCTGATAAGTTATTCTGGAGAGGACAACTTTATGGAGAGCATGATGATTTCAAGAGGTTTTCATTTTTCAGTCGTGCAGCATTGGAGCTGCTTCTTCAATCCGGCAAGAAACCTGACATTATCCATTGCCACGATTGGCAAACAGCTTTTGTTGTATGTTCAATTCCAAATGTTGTCGGTTTAAGTGTGCTGTTTTTGAGGGACTTACCATTGATTCTCATACCAGCATCATCTCCAATCATAGGCACCGCTGTATTGGGATTTGTATGCCCCAAAAGGCTTGAATTCTGCAAGAATATGCTTTACATGCCACAACTTTGAGTATCAAGGGACTGCACCTGTTTCAGAATTGGCATCATGTGGTCTTGATGTTCAAGAACTAAACAGGCCAGATAGAATGCAGGACAACTCTGCACATGACAGGATCAATCCTGTGAAGGTATCAAAATTGCTTGCCTTTGTAAAAAAGAATAGAAAGTTTGAGTCACGATGAAACCTTTGGTAGGAAGTTATCTGAACTGGAATTAAAAAGTGCAGACTGAAAAGGTGGGTGTCTCCTCTTAGCAAAACTCGGAGCTTTATACATGCATGCTCAAAGAATCTTGGAGACATGTCCAAATTATATCCTCCTTTTTCTGAGTATATTTCTGTGAAAGCTCCATCACCTTCATATCTGTAGATTAATTTCTTCTTTTCAAATCATGTTATCTAGGGTGCAGTTGTCTTTTCCAATATTGTCACGACAGTGTCTCCAACTTATGCGCAGGAGGTCAGAACAGCTGAGGTATGGTCATTGGCCTTAACTTTTGCTTGCTCCCTTTTTCAGGAACTGTTTATTTGTATTTTACTAGGCTGAGTAATCGAATCATAATTTGTTCGGCAGATGAACAGAAGGTTGCCTCTATAACCATCACTACCTTGTTAGTTGTAATGCAAATAGGCATAATCGATCAATCTTAATTATGTCTTGGAAATTGTGCTTGTTGCATTGGCAATAGACATATAAAGCTCCTTAACTCTCCACTTTGAGTAGCATGTTAAATTCTTAGAGACAGTAGTTTACATCTACTGGTGTTTGTGCTTAATGCTTTCTATATTATATTGTTATGGTACCATAATTTTTTATACTGAGGGTTCATATGAGCTATGGATCAGAGAATGAGAAGGGGAAATTTAGGCTGCCGTTAAAATGCTAATTGAAGGTTTCTGCAATGAATCTGTTAGTTTTCTCCCCCTGGATGATGAGGAATTCCATCATAGGTGGATAAACAATAGGTTCAGTAACATAATTTTAGTAATGTCAGGTAGTGAAAGGAGTGAAAAAGGCAGTAGGGTTCTTGAGAAAATAAAGATGGTGATCAAGTTGAAGACTCTACTGCATCCTCTGGCGTTAATAATTTGTTTTCAATTGCTTGTGGCTTAATAACCTTTCTTTTCAACATTTGATATCTGCCATAGGATAGATGTATCTGCATAGCCTCGATTCCAGTGACCTCTTCCATTCTCAAAGGGTACACCTTACAGTGGTAATAGGATGTGATTATTACTGCAGAATAAATCACTTATAAAATAAGAAAGAAAACATGATTCCAGAATGCAAAGAAATGAGAGGTAAAGTATATAGCAATCAGGCACATCTAAATGAGTCAATCTATTATATTATTATTAAAATTGTAGAGATTTCTGCCTCATGCCAATATATGGACAATTGTGGTCCTTAGATAAAACTCATTCTGTAAATCTTTCAATGTTTTGTATTGTTTCTGTTGTGTTGTTTTTCAGCGAGCTACTGAAGCAACTATACCACAAAATTCCAACTCTATTAGTTTTTTCTCCCAGTGAAGATTGCATCTCACTAAGCTTCTGTCCTCTTCATTTTCTTTTACATATGTTGTCCCATTTTATTGTTTGTGTAACTCTTAAAGGTACGTTAGTTTAATGAAATGAAAGTTTCATTTTTTATGAACTTCTGCATATGCGTTATTTGGGAAACAATGCATATTGGTGTTATTTTGGAGTAGTGCTAAAATAAGAGTAGGTTCTAGAAAATAGCAAATATTTTAAGTTGCTAAGGCTGAACAAGTCTGACAGAACTATTCTAGCCAATATCTCCTTGCCTTCTTTGTTGGGCAGAAATGTTCTGTGCTTCAGAAGGGTAAATGTAAATGTATTCTGTCTTTCTCAGGGTGGAAAAGGTCTGCATTCAACACTGAATCTCCATAGCAAAAAGTTTGTCGGAATTCTCAATGGCATTGACACAGATGAATGGAATCCTGCAACTGATGCTTTCCTTGAAGTTCACTACAGTTCTAATGATCTTCAAGGAAAAGCAGAAAATAAACGAGCAATAAGAAGGCAACTAGGGCTCTCTTCTGCGAATGCCTCGAAACCAATGGTAATCAGTCATGAGCTCACTTTCCAATCAAATGATTATTGTTTGGTGTAAGAAGCTCTAATCTATCACGGTTGATTCAAATTTCTTATATTTGACAGCTCAAGGGGGTTAGGTTTGCTGAAAAATATACTCAATTTGTCTGCAGCATAATCTTTTTTATTACAATAGCTTGCCCCTACAATTAAGCCGGGGTATGAATTCACATGATGGCTTATTCATGGTCTGCATTGGTATGTGCTATGTGTAGGATCTGACTTCCTTACTTGCTATTATATACTTATGGAATGGTATGTTTGTGAAAATAAATGGATGAAACACAAGTTCAGTGACAGTGCTGTAGTAATGTATTCGAGAATGATAGATTTCCTTGTTACTGAAATTCCCTTCCTCCATCTTATGCACAGACAAGTCAATAAATTTTTTCACTGGTTTCAAACTGAATTCAACCGATGGATTAGGTTAGATTGCTTCTTTGGTGGCTCAACTGTTTCTTTCTTTAATCAGGTTGCTGTACTTTAAGTTCCTGCTTTTTTGAATCATGTTAAGTTCAAATAACTGAATTTCTCCCATGAACTATTTGTGTTAATGGATTCATTTGATCCAAAAGTTGAGATGATGGGTGTAATCCGAAAAAAAGATTTGTATTTGGTTGTTAATGGAACATGGCATGCCATGTGGTTCTAGAGAATTTTCAAGTTGTTCTCCAATTGAATTAAGCATATGTTCTTGATCTTATTTTTAGTAAAACAGTTGACGAAGGTATCCATATGAAACCATATAGAAAGAAATGTGGCTTAAGAGAAAGTTTTGGAAGTGTGACGGGATGGAAAGTAGCCTAAAGTTAAAATGACTCTTCCTGTCAGTTACCTTCTTAAGAAGCAAAAATTTCACCTGGTTTTGTTTTGGTTACTTTTGGCTTTTCTATTTCCTTTTTTCTTCAAGTCCTTTTTAAAAAAATATATAAATTGATGTGTTGATTATTTTACATATACAACTGCTTTGGTTTGGTTTGGTTTGGTTTGATGTCCTTTTCTAAATTATGCTTGGCCTTCATTTTCTCTTTTCCCTCTCTAGTACCCCTTTTGTATGTTATCACTTAGGGTGATTTTAAATTTAGCTAATTGTTTTTTGAAATTTCAATTGTTTTGCCTTTTGTCGTGCTCAGTCGCCCAAATCTGAATTTATCAGGTGGGCTGCATAACAAGACTGGTACCCCAAAAGGGTGTACATCTTATTAGGCATGCTTTGTACCGAACACTGGAGCTTGGAGGGCAGTTTTTGCTACTTGGTTCAAGCCCCGTGCCACATATTCAGGTAATAATTTACTTAGAGCTATACCTTCAATTTGTAAGTTTACAGGGAATTAGGGGCTATTATGGAACTTCTGTGGAATTCTATGTGACTTATCCTCTTAGAGAAGTCTTTTGGCATAGGGGATCGTGTTCTGACGACTACTATTTGCTTATTGAGATTTAAGTTACGAATATAATCGCAGTTCAGTTTTATAGTAATTCAAAATAAAAGAACACCAATGAAACTCTGGTGGTGTTGGATAGAGTGTAGTTATAGTCAAATGAAGACATCACTTACTGGGTTTTGTTGACATAGAGCTTTGGAATGACATGGCAGGTGAATAACTAAAAATTTGATATGGTAGCTAATAATCAACCATCTTGTTTAGTTGAAATGTTAAAACAAATAGTTGTCTATTTATCTTGTAAAGGTCAAAGAGAGCTTTTGGCTGATCCGCCTGAAGGTGCATGTTGATTGAGCATTTCACAATATTTCATGCAGTTACTATTGTGACACTTCAAATGACTCTGTCTATTGACATTTGCAAACTAAATTGAAATTTCTCTTAATGTGAATCTATCATATGAAGTCATCTTTTGGCAACTAGTCTTATTATCTACAAGTGGACCAATCCTATAGAATTTTCTGCGTAATATTTCTTGCCAAATTAGTCATTAGAGTTATGCTGCATGCATTCTAACAAGATAATCCTTGCCTGATATGGGAATGTATTACTCTTCTTGATCATGGTTTAGTGTATGGTGCTTTTTCTGTTGTTTTTTCTTTTTTCTTGGAGAGTCACTAAAACCATGCTTTCATTTGATTGCTTTTGTTTTAGATAAGTAGGTAACGGTAGCAAAAAACCCTGTTTTCAAATATCTCTCCAAGACCTGGCATTTGCCTCCCCAACTATATTTAATTCTCATGCTTTATTTTTATGCCAAATCCCTACTTATGAGTGACTCATTTTTGCAGCTTAAACTTTAAGAAAGTGACAAGGATCTTGTAATTTTGGTGAATGTAACCTGGGTATTTCGAAGGAGTTACTTAGAATGTTGTGTACGGAAAAATTCCTGATGCCTATCATATCATTTGTTCCTCGCAGTTCATGCGATTCAGTTATGTTTGAGTAAGGATATCGGATACCTTAACCCTTGTTAGGTGTGAAATTTGGCTCTCATCGCGCTGATGATACTCCTTGTCTTTTCTTAATGTGGGACCAATCTCCCTCCGCCAATCAAATATTCCATTTCTCTCTCTTTTCCCATTCTTATGTTACATACGTATATTGTGAATTTTCCCTGGTTGGGGCATTTTTCTGTCCCCTTTTTTTCTGGGAGCCTTGTGCAATGGGACACCCTTTCTTTTGCATTAAATTTTCCATTACATGTGTTGTTCTGAGTGCCAGATTTGCTGCCATGCTCTCAACCAATTGATTGCACATGAGTATCCGGACGTTATGGCTCATACTTTTAATGTCTAATCAATGACTGATATAATTGAGCTTCCAACTTTACAGTGTATACTCCTTTATCTTTAAGCAGATCAGTTACTCCATGCCATACAGAAGATTCCTTCTTACTTATAGCTCATTTGATAAAACCCCTTCATATTCATCATCACTAGGTGGACCTGTATATAGTCTAATAAGGAGCACCTCTGTGGTTCCATGTACATCATACGAGTTTTAGGAAGTTGAAGATTTTGGTGATGTAAATGCATGCACATCAATCTTCATAAGCTGTGAAGTAACTTCACCACATCTATTTCTTTAAGATCACCATATTTAGTCTGGAAGTTGCAATTTGTATAGATATTTATATTACACTGGAGTTCTTAATCGGATGCGCACATAACATTCTCAACTTGCTTTAGTTTCCATGCTTTGAACCCAATTGAAGTCATGATTACAGTGAGTTTATGTATGAACAAGTGTTGAAACGTGTTGAAGTTGTCATCTGCATAGAAATGGTTTCACTGATATGATTAGCCAATTTCATTCTCTTGTATGGACTGACGTTTGTTTTTTATTGTTTCTCTTGTTTACTGTGAAATCAGAGGGAGTTTGACGGTATTGCGAATCAATTTCAAAATCATGATGACATCCGGCTGATATTGAAGTACGACGAGTCTCTTTCCCATCACATTTTCGCAGCATCTGATATGTTAATCATTCCATCAATCTTTGAGCCTTGTGGTCTCACCCAGGTACATTTCACATTGTGGATACACATATTGTTTAATAGTTGAAGAAAACCAGTTGCTGTGACTTACTATATCACTCGTGGAGTTTTCATGTGAATAATTTTTTAATGACTTTTAGATCTATGGGGCCAGGTTATGGACTTCAAAAGTTTCATCTCTATGGATGCAAGCATCCTTTACATGCATGAACTAGCGCTGTGTTCTTCTTGTATCTAATAATTTTTCCTTCTGCAGATGATAGCAATGAGATATGGATCAATACCCATTGCAAGAAAGACAGGTGGACTAAATGACAGGTGGGCCAACTGTAAGTTTTGTAGTCGGGCTTCATGTTTCTCGGTTCTATTGATGGGAGATAACTGATGGAGGATCTTTTGGTTTCCCTTTTGTAGTGTTTTTGATGTAGACGATGAAACAATTCCTTTCCAGTTTCAAAATGGATATACATTCTTGAATGCCGATGAACAGGTAATTTGCCTTACCAGTATCTCTCTTATTCGAATGTCATTATGATAGATACCATAAGGCGGAGTAATTGGAGAAGGGGGTTGCTAGGATTTTAATAATTGGCGAAGTTAAATGCATTTTATTTTGGCCAAAAAATTTTAAGTAGTTTACTTCACGAAGTTCCAGGTAAATTTTATTTACCCCTTGAAAATTAAATTCTGTCATCTCACCTCATGAATTTTTGAATTGCTTCTCTTTTCTCTCAATTTCTTATGCTAACTCTTTCACAAGAGATAATTATGTCCTCCCAGCACATTTTCCGCTTCAACAATGAGCATATCTGTCAAATGCATTACTGCGTCGCAAACGACATGCTTCTTAGAGCTGCAAAAGTGCTTCATTGTGCAATTTCTTAAACTCACGACCCAAAAAGAAAAGGAGGGCAAAGAGTGGGTAAAGAGTGCCGTGGAGTTCTTGCATTGGTGCAAAATTTGGAAGGCAGTTTGCTGACAATTGAAGGATTCACACAAGAAACCTTTTTCAGCTTAAGAAGCATGTCGTTGGCACCAAACTGATGAATCTGGGTAAATATGATATTCAAGAAGCTAGAAACAAGCCATACGAGGGAAATGATGATCTTTAGGGCTTAAAACTTATTTTATTTTAGAAGCTTGGGACAAACAAAGGCCTGGACTAACCTTTTTACTTCAGCTATGAACTTTTATGGCCTTAGCTGTGGTATTGAACATACAGTTAAGAACCTGTTGCTCACAGAATTATCATTTCTGCACTGATAACAAACTTTATGGAACTTATTTTGTTACTTTTGCTTGAGAAAATAAAAGAGTAGTTGTAGGATGATATTCTCTTGGCATATGTTGGACTCTTAGGTTAAACTCTTGAAATGTGAGTTGAACAATTCCTAAGTACTCTTGACAAAAGTAAATCAACATATGGATTTCTGATCAAAAGCACCAGTAAAAATTATGGGGTCGGGGACAGTTTTTACTTGGGACATCTTCTTCTGGGTGGGGCTTTTGATTGGCTTTTGATGCCAAATAACAAAAGTGAAGCCAAAAGCAAAAATTAAGATGCAAAAGCTTCTCAGAATAACCCCTCTCAAGCAGTTGCATAATTTTTAAGAAGCAAATAGACACTGTTAGCTTTTGTCTAAACTAGTTTAAGCCTTTACCTAAATCAGATCTCTATTGACTGAAGTATGATTTAGTCGCCGTCGACTAAAATTTAGTCTTACAAGCAATCAAAGAAACATAGAACTAAGTTTTAACCCTGATTCCATGTAGAGTCCTCATTTGGGTAACAGCATATAAGCTACAAGCAGGGGGACTTATGGCACTGGAATCATCAGATAGCCATAATCTCTCTCTTTCCATGAAAACCTTTTGTATTATCTCGTCTTTGTGGTGATACAAAGATATACAATTTTCAGGGATTTAACGGTGCTTTGGAACGGGCATTTAGCCACTACAACAATGACCCACAAAGCTGGCAGCAGCTAGTTCACAAGGTCATGAACATTGAGTTTGGTTGGGATCCTTCAGCATCACAGTACGAGGAACTCTACTCAAAATCTGTGGCAAGAGCAAGGGCAGCACGGCAAAATTAAGATTGCTCGACGATGGTTTGTGATGGAACAAGTGGTTGTTCTGTCAACCATGGTATTCCTTGATGACATGGTTCTCTACACGGCAAGTGCAGGATATATTTCAGTTAATAGGTGGGCATTCAGAGAGACCTAGATAGCAGTCTTGCACAGAGCCCAATGGATAGTTCATCCTCGATGTCGTCAATCGGGGAGCTCTTCTTCATGCCTAGAATGTTCTCTCATCATTTTTGATAAAATAGTGGCATTCATTGGTATATACTCGCAGCACATTGTAGCCTATTCGAATAAGGTTCATATGCATTAAATTATTCTTTTACTCACTATACAGCGGTGCAACCGATGCCTGTGCCACTTATTTTAAGTTTTGAGACCGGCCCAGAAGAGATGATTGTAATCAACAGTTGTATACATATTTAACTGTATAAAGTGTCGTGACATTTCAGATATGAGCATGACCATGTTCTTTTCATTGGTTCTACTTCTGTCGTGGCTGTATTTTGGATATTCGGTGTGATTTACAACACGCAACATTTCTTGCACATCAAGTTTCGACAAAGTACTCAAAGACCCTGGAAAAGATTTGAGTTGTAAAGCAAGATGACCAGTCGCAGTTCAGCAGAAAAATTGCTTTTTAAACAGTCCTGGTTATAAGCTTTATACTGCATCTATCATTTCCGGAATTGTCACTTGTACGGTGAACTAGACGAGTCAATTTGGTGTTTGAGCTTTCGCTCCTTTCGTTGATAAGATCATAATCGGCATTGAAAATCCTTTGATGCTTGTCGTGTCATCGACTCTATATCCAAGATTTGACAAAATCTCGCTTAATTATGCTAATTTATCCTTACGACAATGATGCATCTTCCCTATTTCCTTCTCTGATGCAGTTGCAATTGAACTTTCTCGTGTTACTTTTTCACTACATCTATTATATTATGAACAAATATTTCCAAACTTTCGCTGTGTCGAAGCAAGCACCAGTCGACAAGAAATCATGACAATGAAAAATCACAATGATCACTTGACTTAACAACACAGCTCACATTAATCTCTCAATATAATTTGCACAAATTTACGTCACACCATCAAGAGCACACTTGAAGCAAAAACATGTCACTTGCTAAAGCTCATTTGCCGGGGACGAAGTTGGTGGCATAAGCCCAAGCGTTGTTGCTGACGGGGTCAGCAAGGTGGTCAGCCAAGTTCTCCAATGGACCCTTTCCTGTCACGATGGCCTGCACAAAGAACCCAAACATGGAGAACATGGCGAGCCTGCCGTTCTTGATCTCCTTCACCTTGAGCTCAGCGAAGGCTTCCGGGTCATCGGCCAGGCCCAACGGGTCAAAGCTCCCACCGGGGTAGAGCGGGTCAGTGACCTCACCGAGTGGCCCGCCGGCAACACGGTAGCCCTCAACGGCTCCCATCAGGATGACCTGGCAGGCCCAGATGGCCAAGATGCTTTGGGCGTGGATCAGGTTGGGGTTGCCCAGGTAGTCGAGCCCACCCTCGCTGAAGATCTGGGCGCCGGCCTTGAACCAAACAGCCTCACCGAACTTGACGCCGTTGCGGGCCAGGAGCTCGGGGAAGACGCACCCCAGGGCGCCGAGCATGGCCCACCTGCAGTGGATGACCTCGAGCTCACGGTTCTTGGCGAAGGTCTCGGGGTCAGCCGAGAGCCCAGCGGTGTCCCACCCGTAGTCGCCGGGGAACTCGCCGGTGAGGTAGGATGGGGGCTCACCAGAGAATGGGCCCAAGTACTTGGCACGGTCCGGGCCGTACCATGGGCTTCCGGATGAGGCCGGCTTGACGGCTTTCCTCATGGTGACTCTTCCGTTGCCGAGGAGCTCGGGGTGGCAGGAGAGAGTTTCACCGCCTTGCCGGCGAAGGAGGGGGAGGAGAGAGCCATTGTGGAAGCAGCCATGGTTCCAAGTGGGCTGTTTTTGCCTTAGTGCTTAGAACTCTTAGATGTTGAAATGTTGTGAGAGGGTGGTGAGTTTAGAGGGGTATTTATATGCAGGGCCTGATCCAAGTCTCTTATCTCAGGATATCTATATCTATCTTTCCATTGGGAGTTGAAGATTCTAGCTTTGGTTTCTTGTGTCCTTTTGGTAGTCCCTGATCCACCCAAGAATTTTTGGGCTTTAAAAATTGCGGGGAAGAAAAAAGAGGTGAAGGCTTCCACTTGTATATGATTAATAACATATTTCAGTGTAAATTTGAATTTTCATCATGGACCGAGAATAGAAATTTGTAAAGAGAAGACCAGGGACACTATATTAACTATAAAATATTGTTTTTGGATTTCCATGTGACACATAAATATTCATCACTATATATTAGTCATCGTCTTATGTATGATTCATCAAAATCAGCAAAAATAAAATAAAAAATAAATCCCGATGACTCTTTGGACACGCAGACTTCTCAACGGCTACACCTTGCTCCATGGTTTACAATTATATATTGCAAGAGAGAGCGAAAATAAGAGTGTGACATGTTTGGCTGAAATGGTTTCTTACATCACATCAATTACTAAATCAAGCAAAGTGGCAGTTTGAACTTTCAACGTGTGTTATCAGTAAAATATGACGTGCGAAAAAAGACTTAACACCCTAAAAAAATCTCAAATTTTAAACTCAATCTCAATTTTGCTATAAATTTTTTTGTCCCTTAAGAAATCTCTAATTTTAGGTTCGGTCTCAATTCAATCTTATTTTTTCTTTGTCCCATATAGAATCTTCAACTTTCAGTCTAATATTAATCTTCCCTGAATTTTTTTTTTTTAAAAAAAAAAAAAAGAAATTGCCAACTTTTACTTGAGTTCAAATCTGCCTTCATTAATCCTCCACCAAAATTTCTCTTAACAATCGAGGATGAAAAGCTCCCGATTATAAGCTATTCGAGCATCCTGAGCACGAGCTCTTCGATCGTGAGAAATGAAAGACTCTCTAGCATGAGAGACTAAATACTTAGCAAAAATCGAAAATCCCAAAGCGAGATGAAAGGAAGACTTTCTTAAAAGTAAAAGCAATTGAAGAAGACTAACCATAATTGCTCTAGTTTTTCTCCAAATTTCAGTGTTTTGGATCTGAAATTTGGACAAAACTAGAGTAATGACGTGACAATGCCACTTCATTAAGGGTGATTTAGGATGGAATATTAATGGGGAAGATATGAGACTTAAGTAAAAATTGATGTTTTTATGAGTCAAAAAAAAGTTCATGATAAAACTGGGACCAGACCTAAAGTTTGTGGTTTTTTATGAGACAAAAAAAGTTTATAATAGATATGAGATTGGACTAAAAGTTAAGAGTTTTTTATGAAACGAAAAAAAGTTTACGGTAAAATTAGGACTTAATATAAAGTTGAGGGTTTCTTAAGATATTAGATATGCTGAAAAGATATCAAACCCATCACACCTCAGTAATAAGAGATTATTCCGTTCCAATTCCACCATGTTCTATCTGTCTTAGGTCAACACCATTTGTGATGGCCAAAAAATCTAGACTTAATCAATTTATGGGATGGTATTCTATAAATTTTCAGGGAACTTGTGTTTTCCACTCGTGCACCTGAATTATAAAAATAAAAATAAATAATAATAAATTATTGTTGCAATTTTTACATGGCGAGTCAACATTACCGATTGAACTAAGCCTTGCCCCTGTGCCTCCCCTAGCCAAAAATAAAAAGGAGAAAAAAATAAATAAAAATAAAAGGATTACATGAACAAGAAGAAAGAGAAAGAAGAGAAGGATTGCTAAGAGAAATGTGCTCGTTTAAGAGACCAAAATCAGAAAATATCATGACCGACCGATTTTCCCAATATCTATTATTCTAGAGATACTTTAAATCCCATCTCTACAGTTGAGAATTTTTGTTTTAAAAAAATTAGTTTTTTAACAAATTCTTTTTGCAATTTTAGTGTTTCATATTTCTTCATAATTCTTAAATTTCGTTTATTTCGTGAAACATAAATGATTTGAAAATATTTTCTTAAAAATGATTGTTTACATCACTTACAAAAATGAATGTAAATATTTTCACAAAATGTTTAGATATGAATTATTATCAATAATTAAAATAATTTTCATTGATCAATTTTTTTAAACGACACAAGTGATCAATTTTAAGTAAATGTTTTCATAATCGTTCATTTTTTTTTAGTGTAACCCATTTTTCTTGGGAACGAGTGAAGCATAACTTTTGGCAGAGTTCCAATAAACCCCTTTGCTTTAGTCGAAAATCGAGAAAAGAAAAAAGGTTTCTCTTATCATGCATATATAGCGGAAGTTGTTCACCTATTTCAGAACTCAGTAGTAAGGAAGTTCGTGTTCCATGTACAGCCCGCAATCTACTTCTCCGTTTTCTTCTAAATCGTTTCTTATAGGATTTAGCGCTTGAATAAGACTAGTGATGACTTAGTTCATTGTAACCTTATCTGGATGTACATATCTTTCATGAACATATGTATGGATTGCATTGAATAATACCGTAAATTTACACCGAGTTAAACAAGATTAAGTACATAGAATCGATGACATATAGAAGCAATCAATTATATAAATTCAATCTACAACATCAAATTTGCCCATCGATGTTTCTAAGGATATCAACGTCCTTCCTTGATCGTTTTGGTGGGGGATATTCGTGAAGGTACAAGAATTCTATAATCAAGAAGCTGGGCGGCCCCAGTTGATGAACATCGAATTTCATGCAGAGATAGGGTTATCCAAGTTGCCCCAAGTGGCATCCTCCCATTGGTAGGAAAAATCTACAAAAAAAATTATATCTGAAATTTCTCCTCTACTTGGAACACCCCCAAAATAAAAAATAAAAAATAAAATGAAAAGGATCTGAAGATATGGTAAGTGGGGGGACAGTGCGCCAAGTAGATAGACAAAATCGAAATTCCAAACACTGGCAAGCCAATAGGAATTCAGATAGAAATCTCTAAGATAAGGACTTTCTCTTATTGAATTATGTATTTATAGCCCAACAAGTCCCAACAACCATCACCAATCCATCTCAACTCTCTCTCTCTCTCTCTCTCTCTCAACACTAGACAGAAGTCAAGCTCTCAAATCCACTCAACAATGGCAGCTTCCACCATGGCTCTCTCCTCCCCATCCCTCGCCGGACAGGCGGTGAAGCTCTCCCCCTCCACTCCCGAGCTCCTCGGCAATGGGAGAGTCTCCATGAGGAAGGCCATCCGCAAGCCCGTCTCCTCTGGGAGCCCATGGTATGGTCCAGACCGCGCCAAGTACCTAGGCCCATTCTCCGGTGAGCCCCCGAGCTACCTCACTGGTGAGTTCCCCGGTGACTACGGTTGGGACACTGCTGGGCTCTCGGCCGACCCCGAGACCTTCGCCAAGAACCGCGAGCTCGAGGTCATCCACTGCAGGTGGGCCATGCTCGGCGCCCTAGGGTGTGTCTTCCCCGAGCTCCTGGCCCGCAACGGCGTCAAGTTCGGTGAGGCTGTGTGGTTCAAGGCCGGCGCCCAGATCTTCAGCGAGGGGGGACTCGATTACCTGGGCAACCCCAACCTGATCCACGCCCAAAGCATCTTGGCCATCTGGGCCTGCCAGGTCATCCTGATGGGAGCCGTTGAGGGCTACCGTATTGCCGGTGGCCCGCTCGGTGAGGTCACTGACCCACTCTACCCTGGCGGGAGCTTCGACCCATTGGGCCTGGCCGATGACCCCGAGGCCTTTGCCGAGCTCAAGGTGAAGGAGATCAAGAACGGCAGGCTTGCCATGTTCTCCATGTTCGGGTTCTTCGTGCAGGCCATTGTGACAGGAAAGGGCCCATTGGAGAACTTGGCTGACCACCTTTCTGATCCAGTCAGCAACAATGCTTGGGCCTACGCCACCAATTTCGTCCCTGGAAAGTGAGTGTGCGGGTGATATACAGTAGTGTGAATTACATGTATTGCTGCTACCTTGAATGACATCTTCAATCATCTTCAATCATCTTCAGTCATCTCCCTTCCCTTTTAGACTCGACTCTCACATTTCTGCTTAGTTTTCCTTCATTATCTACTGCTTAAGATTCATAGATTTATCAGCAGACGATGTCCTCCAAAGCTTCCTATCGCACAAGCGATCTTTGGCTTGCCCATTTTCGAATGACTTTTTGAGTTGCAAGTTGTGACCTCAACCAAACGGAGCTTATCAGCTTCTATCCAAATTAGATTCTGGTTACAAGGAGGAAGGATTTGCTGGCACAGGACCTGCTGTCAAAATAAAACGATCCTTTATTTTTTTCCAACGATAAGAGCACTATCGAGATTGCTCACAATGCGTCCTCCATGACCAAACAAAACATGTTAAAAGTGACTATTGTTCTATTGACTAACATGTTAGATGTGACTAGAGCCATCAAATAGGTAAGTCGAGTCGAGAATGGCTCGACTTAAATTGACTAATTTATATGCAAAACAAATTTAGCGACCCATACTCAATCAACACCCAACTCGACCCGACCTAACTCGTTTGTAAAAATACTTTCATATTTAATCCAATCTATGAAAATCCGTATCATTCTAGTTAACTCACTTTACGTCTTCATGTGTAGATGTTATTGGGATAAAATTGCCAATAAATAAATAAATAAAGACAAAGTTAGTACTTGGAAGTGAATTTACATGATTGTGGCAACAAATAACTTGGAGAAATTGAAATTTTGATCAAATTAAATGTAAGAAATTGAAGAAGATGATTTATACTGACCATGGATTGTAATGATAAGAACTAAGATTAGAACATAAAATAAAAATAAAAATGTCAAATACAACCAATGAAAGATATACTCCAATAACTAACATAAGTAATTTGCAATATTAATAAAAATAAAATAAATAATTTGGAAAAAGAGAAGCTATCTTGATATTTTTAATAAAGGTAAAGTGGGGCCATCTTGCGAGCCCACTTAGACTTCTCTAAACTTAAAACAATCTAAAAAGTTGATTATTTTTTTCGTAAACGATGAAAAGAAAGTCATAAAGATGGATTGAATTTGAATAAACTATAAACCCGTTTAACACCTATACTCATATAATGATTCAATCAATTAAATATGGGTTAAGAAATGAGTTTACAACCTATTTTGATAGGTCCAATCGTACATTCGGTAGAAAATGATTCTAATTGACCCACTAACAACAATCTTTTTTGGGCTTCACTTTCAAACCTATTAGGATCGATGCTTTAAATTAAAGTTACTCATATATAACCTGTTCAATTACATGTGGGTTAAGATATGAGTTTACAACATATTTTGATAGTCCTATATAAGAGTTAGCTATATTCAGTAAATGAATTACGAATGGATTTAGACTAGTAAATCCCAAAAATTATGAGACACTCTTCGTTTGCTCCATATTTCTTCCACAAATCAAATTGCAATCTAACTTCCAAACTTTAGTTGGTTTCTCTACAACCGTCTTGAGTTTGATGAGATGCTAGATGATGAATATTTGCTTCATTAATGACATGTTGCCATTTGTATTGTTGTCCGTATCTTGTATATGTCTTTTCGTATTAGTTTGGGGTCTATACGAAGGATCGCCATCGCTTGCATTTGGTATTTGAGTGAAAAAATTGAAAAGCCTTTCACCTTACTTGTCTTTCACTATCAATATACCAATTAATCATCCCTAAATCTTTCGTCCTTTATATTGGAGTATAGATTGATATCGGTTGGTTATGGCTGCATCACTATGGCTACCATTGAATTTTTCTGAAATCTTTTACTCTTTCTTTAATATATTTTTAAAGTAATATAATTTTAGAACTTTAAAAATATTTTTTCCTAGTTTTTTTATATAAACATTGGCACGTCAGACACCTTCTCTATATAATTAAATACGCTTAAACATAATGGGTTTTAATTGCAAAAACCAACTTACTCAAAAGACTAATTGCACAAAATCAAGACTTCAAAAAATCGCATAAATTAAAGTGATAAATTGGTATGTTCGAATTGAAAATACAAAATTAATAAAATTAAATATCATATGAATAATGTGATTGATCAGTCATCCTCGTTAAAAAAAATTATTAATCCCAACCGCAAAACCATATTTCCTCCATCTCTGCCATCAAATCGCTAAGCCAGCATTTAGCGCCTGAAGGATGCACTCCAACTTCTTCTCTTCCCTTGAGCAGGTCGAGAGACGGCTCGAGCTCGATTGCCACAACCACCGCCTCCACCAACCACCACCTCAAACCACCATCGCCTCATCGTCGCTTGACCGTTCTCTAATCTCCCCTCTTTACCTCCTCTCCTCCCGACTCCACCACCACCGCCGCCGAGCCTTCAATCCTCCTTCTCAAACGGCAGCAGCGGTGGCAATGAGGATGAGAGGGCTGAGCCGTTGAGGCTGGTGCATTTGCTTCTGGGTAGAGCTGCGTCTGCTTGCGTGGGTGGTGGCGGTTGCGGTTCTGGTGGGTTGGTGTTTCCTTCCACTGTGGATGAGTTTCTTCGTAATGATTCTCCTGGTCCTGACGATTAAGCCCAAAGAAAGTATAAAAGAAAAGATGACAATTGAGTCATCGTTACAAGAGTGGAAAATATTTTTCATCGTTCGTTAACTAATTTAATTATTTAAGAAAAATTATCAAAAATTGAATTTTAATATTTTTAATTGACCAAAAAATTAGTTTTATTTTTTTATATTTTTTAAAAAATGAATTTTTAATTATTTGTATTTTTAAAAAATCAAATTTTTTATTATTTTTCTTTTTTTCCTTTTTCTTTTCCTTCCTCCTCCCTCCTCCTTCTTCCTCCTCCTTCCTCCGCCGCCGCATGCCTAACGATGGCCGGCTGCCCAGCGATTGACCAAGACCCGATCGCCAAATCCGGTGAGCTTGAGGCTCGGCCGATCTTGCACGAGCTCGTCGAGTCTAGCGGTGGAGCACCGCTGGACGAGGGGGACACTCCGCTGCTACTAATTGTCGGCGTCGAAGGAGGAGGAGGACGAGATCAGAAACCCAGAACTTTGTGAGGGCAGAGATCCAGCACCGCCGGATGAGGGGATGCTCCGCCATTGCTGATTGTCGGTGTCAAAGGAGGAGGAGGATAAGATCAGAAACCCTAAGTTTCGTGAGAAAGAGGGCAGAAATGGCAGATGAGTAAGGAAAGAAGCGCAAAAGAAGATTGCGCGAGAGCGCGCGCGTAAGAACGGGAAAATGATTTCCTCTTTTCAAAAGAGGAAATCATTTTCCACAATCTGATGGAGAGATTTTCCATTGATCTGAAAACATTTTCCTTGACCATCTATTTTCCGCCATCCGAACACCGGAAATTCCGGAAAATATTTTTCCAGAAATTGTTTTCCAAGAAACGAACGGACCATGGTCTGAGGTTGATCCTCGTGATCATTTTAGTTATTTGCACAGATTCCGCGGTTTCTTTTATGGTTTATGTTGAGTTCTTGTTCTTCGGAATGTGATACTACTCTGTAGAGTAGAGAACGCCAAGTAGATAGACAAAATCGAAATAAAATGAAAGGATCAGGAAATATGGTATGTGGAGTAGAGAGCGCCAAGTAGATAGACAAAATCGAAATTCCAAAGACAAACAAGCCAATAGGAATTCAGATGGAGATCTCAGATAAGGACTTTCTCTTATTAAATCGTGTATTTATAGCCCAACCAGGCCCAACCACTATCACCAATCCATCTCAACTTTCTCTTTCAACACTAGACAGAAGTCAAGCTCTCAAATCCACTCAACAATGGCAGCTTCCACCATGGCTCTCTCCTCCCCATCCCTCGCCGGACAGGCGGTGAAGCTCTCCCCCTCCACTCCCGAGCTCCTCGGCAATGGGAGAGTCTCCATGAGGAAGACCATCGGCAAGCCCGTCTCCTCCGGGAGCCCATGGTATGGTCCAGACCGCGCCAAGTACCTAGGCCCGTTCTCCGGTGAGCCCCCGAGCTACCTCACTGGCGAGTTCCCTGGTGACTACGGTTGGGACACCGCCGGACTCTCGGCCGACCCCGAGACCTTCGCCAAGAACCGCGAGCTTGAAGTCATCCACTGCAGGTGGGCCATGCTCGGTGCCCTGGGGTGTGTCTTCCCTGAGCTCCTGGCCCGCAACGGCGTCAAGTTCGGCGAGGCAGTGTGGTTCAAGGCTGGCGCCCAGATCTTCAGCGAGGGAGGGCTCGACTACCTGGGCAACCCCAACCTGATCCACGCCCAAAGCATCTTGGCCATCTGGGCCTGCCAGGTCATCCTGATGGGAGCCGTTGAGGGCTACCGTATTGCTGGTGGCCCGCTCGGTGAGGTCACCGACCCGCTCTACCCCGGCGGGAGCTTCGACCCGTTGGGGCTAGCCGAAGACCCCGAGGCCTTTGCCGAGCTCAAGGTGAAGGAGATCAAGAACGGCAGGCTTGCCATGTTCTCCATGTTCGGGTTCTTCGTGCAGGCCATTGTGACAGGAAAGGGTCCATTGGAGAACTTGGCTGACCACCTTGCTGATCCAGTCAGCAACAATGCTTGGGCCTACGCCACCAACTTCGTCCCTGGAAAGTGAGTGTGCGGGTGATATACAGTTTGGTTTCAGTTGAGAGTCCTGAGTAGGATTGGCATTTCATTGATGTGATTTTGAATTGGTTGGAAACAATACTTTCAGAAGTGTGAATTACATGTATTGCTGCTACCTTGAATGACATCTTCAATCATCTTCAATCATCTTCCTTCCCTTTTCGACTCGAATCTCACGTTTCTTCTTAGTTTTCTTTCATTATCTACCGCTTAAGATTCATAAATTTATCAGTAGACGATGTCCTCCAATGCTTCCTATTGTACAAGCGATCTTCGGCTTGCCCAGTTTCGAATGACTTTTTGAGTTGCAAGTTGTGACCTCAACCAAACGGAGCTTATCAGCTTCTATCCATTTTATATTCTGGTTGCAATGTGGAAGGATTTGCTGGCACAACAATCCCTTATTTTTTCCAACTATAAGAGTGCTATTGAGATTGCTCACGATGCATCCTCCATGACCAAACAAAACATGTTAAAAATGACTATTGTTCTATTGACCAACATGTTAGATGTGACTAGGGCCATCAAATAGGTAAGCGAGTCGAGAATGGCTCGACTTAAATTGACTAATTTATATGCAAAACAAATTTAGTGACCCATACTTAATCAACACCCAACTCGACCCCACCCGACTCATTTGTAAAAATACTTTCATATTTAATTAAATCTATGAAAATCCGTATCCTCCTAGTTAACTCACTTTAAGTCTTTATGTGTAAATGTTATTGGGATAAAATTTCCAATAAATAAATAAAGACAAAGTTAGCACTTAGAAGTGAATTTACATGATTGCGGCAACAAATAATGTGGAGAAATTGAAATTTTGATCAAATGAAAGGTAAGAAATTGTAGAAGATGATTTATACTAACCATGGATTGGAATGATAAGAACTAAGATTAGAATATAACATAAAAATAAAAATGTCAAATGCAACCAATGAAAGATATACTCCAATAACTAACAGAAGTAATTTACAATATTAATAAAAAATAAAATAAATAATTGGGAAAAAGAGAAGCTGTCTTGATATTTTTAATAAAGGTGAAGTGGGGCCATCTTGCGAGCCCAATGAGACTTCTCTAAACTTAAAACAATCTAAAGAGTTGATTATTTTCTCGTAAACGATTAAAAGAGTCATAAAGATGGACTGGATTTGAATAAACTATAAACCCATTTAACACCCATATTGATATAATGATTCAACCCTTTAAATATGGTTTAAGAAATGAGTTTACAACCTATTTTGACAAGTCCAATCGTACCTTGGGTAGAAAATGATTCTAATTGACCCACTAACAACAATCTTTTTGGGCTTTACTTTCAAACCTATCATGATCCATGCTTTAAATTAAAGTTACTCCTATATGACCCGTTCAATTACATGTGGGTTAACATATGAGTTTACAACATATTTTGACAGTCCTATATAAGAGTTAGCCATATTTAGTAAATGAATTATGAATGGACTTAGACTAGCAAATCCCAAAATTTATGGGACACTCTTGTTTGCTCCATATTTCTTCCACAAATCAAATCAAGATCTAACTTCCAAACTTTAGTTGTTTCTCTACAACCTTCTTGAGTTTGAGGAGATGCTAGATGATGAATATTTGCTTCAATAATGACATCTTGCCATTTGTATTTTTGTGTGTATCTTGTATGTCCTTTCATATTAGTTTGGGGTCTATACGAAGGATCGACATCGCCTGCATTTGGTATTTGAGTGAAAAATGAAAAGCCTTCCACCTTACTTGTCTTTCACTATCAATATACCAACTAATCGTCCCTAAATCTTTCATCCTTTATATTGGAGTATAGACATTGATATCGGTTGGTTACGGTTGCATCACTATGGCTACCGTTGAATTTTTCTGAAATCTTTTACTCTTCCTTTAATATATTTTTAAAGTAATATGCTTTTAGAAATTTAAAACTATATATTTTTCTAGTTTTTTGACATAAAAATTGGCACGTCAGCCACCTTCTCTATATAATTAAATACGCTTAAACATAATGGGTTTTAATTGCAAAAACTAACTTACTCGAAAGACTCGATTGCACAAAATCAAGATTTCAAAAAATTGCATATATTAAAGTGATAAATTTGTATGTTCGAATTGAAAATACAAAATTAATAAAATTAAATATCATATGAATAATATGATTGATCGGTCACCCTCGTTAAAAAAAAAATTTTAATCCCAACCGCAAAACCATTTTCCCTCCATCTCCGCCGTCAAATCGCCGAGCCAGCATTCAGCGCTTGAAGGATGCACTCCAGCTTCTTCTCTTCCCTCGAGCGGGTCGAGAGACGACTCGAGCTCAACCGCCACAATCACCGCCACCACCGACCACCACCTCAAACCACCATCGCCTCATCTTTGCTCGACTGTTCTCTGATCTCCCCTCTTTACCTCCTCTCCTCCCAACTCCACCACCACCGCCGCCGAGCCCTCCATCCTCCTTCTCCGCCTCCTCCTCTTCAAGGTAGCACCGAAGCACCAAATGCGTTCCTCTCTCGCTCTCCCAGTTCCGTCCTCCGCCCGAATCTCCTCCTCTCGCCACCGCCGGTGACCGAGACCAACGCCGACTCGGCCGACAACATCGACCGGTTGATGCAGATCTTTGGTCCGGGAACTGCGAGCCAAAACCCTCCGGAGAAGGAGCGGGCTGCGGAAGCGGCGCAGGGGCATGCAAGTGCACGGGCGGGTTCTACGAGCGCGTTGAAGAATTTTATGAACAGGAAATGATGGAGAGAAAATGAGAGAATGCAGAGATGGAAATGCTTCTTCTATATTTCAACTTCACAACCTACTCCATTATGAGAGTTCTCCTTTTATATCTACATTAGCTCTCTCAAGAATCTGTTTTTCTGGTATTGATCGAGTTGAAGAAAATACAACTACCTTCAACTACCTAACGACGAGAGACTAACGATTCCGGAAAAAGAAGAAAAACGAGCACAAGAACAGAGTGCTAAAACAGAGAGCTCCAGCTAAGAGAGAGAGAGAGAGCTCTTGATTTTATAAGCTTCGCCAACTATTTGCACTTCTTGGCATCATTTATATATTCTCGCTTCTTCCTCATATGCTTTCCTCCTCCCGTTCTTGATGACATTATTAGTGGCCGAGCTTTTATTTATTGTAGTCTTAACATCCCCGCAAATTGGGCAAGGGTGAACAACCAATGCCCAATTTGAGACGAAGAGAAGAGTGTGTTAGTCTGGATAAGGACTTTGTAAAAATATCAGCAAGTTGATTGGTGCTGGAAATATATCTAACACACAAGGAGCCAGAGGCAACTTTTTCTCGAACGAAGTGAAAATCAACCTCAATATGTTTTGTACGAGCATGAAGTATAGGATTAGGCTGTGAGGGATATTGCGGATTGATTATCACGAACGATAAGGTTGGAGAGTGTAGAGGAAAGCCAATATCTCTTAGAACAAAAGTGATCCAAGTAAGATCACCAAGTTGCCGAAGCAAGTGCTCGTATTCTGCTTCGGGGAAGAACGAGAAACAGTTGTTTGTTTCTTGGCTGCCCATGAGATGATATTAGAGCCGAGATAAGTACAGAAACCTGTGGTAGATCGTCTGGTTTGAACACAACCAGCCCAATCTGCATCAGAAAAACCATATAAATTGAGAGAACTTCGAGAGTGAAGAGAGATGCCAAGATGAATTGTTCCTTTTACATAACGAAGTACTCTCTTCAGTTGAAGAAGGTCACCAACAGTGGGTTGTTGCATTTTCTGACACAAGAGATTTGTTGCAAAGGCAAGATCAGGGCGAGTGATAGTGAGATATTGTAAGCCACCTACTAAGCTTCGTAATCCATGGGATTTGGAAGAAGATCGACATCTCGTTGTCAATGTGACTGGTTTAAGAGAAAGAGGTGTAGCAATAGGTTTGCGGTCGGACATATGTGCACGAGAGAGTAAGTCAAGAGCATATTTGGTTTGACACAAAAATAACTCAGTGGATGTTCGTGTAGCTTCAATTCCAAGAAAATAATGGAGGTAGCCAAGGTCTTTCATATGGAATTGAATACTGAGGGAGTGAATAAGTGTCTGCAGCAACGTATCTGAGCTACCAGTCAGGATTATATCGTCAACATATAGCAATAGAAGTACTGTCTCTTGACCTTTATGAAGTATGAACAAAGAAGGATCAGTGGAGCTGCAGAAAAAACCAGCTTCAAGCAAAAAATTGCTGAACTTGTCATACCAGGCACGCGGTGCTTGACGCAATCCATAAAGTGATTTTTGAAGAAGACATACATACTGAGAGTACTGTGGATGTACAAAGCCAGGGGGTTGCTCCATGTGAACTGTTTCATTTAAGGTGCCATGCAAAAAGGCATTCTTGACATCGAGTTGATGTATAGACCGGTGTTTTATCATTGCCACGAGAGAGGATGATTCGAACAAAGGTAGCATGCTTAATCACAGGACTAAAGGTTTCTGTGAAATCGATGCCTTCTTCCTGATGAAACCCCTTGGCTACAAGTCGAGCCTTCAATCGATCAAGACTGCCATCTGATGTAAGTTTAGTCTTGAATACCCATTTACAGCCTATAACATTCATGTCATTGGTACGAGGAACTAATAACCATGTTTGATTGTGATGTAGAGCATCCATTTCCTCTTGCATTGCCTGATGCCACCCTGGATTTGCTAGAGCAGATTTTAGTGACTTTGGTTAAGGGGAACTCGATATTCAGCAAGGCATGCATATCGAGGATTGACTTTGATGATGCCATTTCGATCTAGTTTGCATAGAATGAGTGGATAGTGTACCTTGTAAGGCTCAGTCGACTATTAGAAGTAGCTTGTTCCATATCCGGTGCAATGTTGTTGTCTCTGTTGTGGAACCAGGTATTTCTATTTGTTGTGAAATATGCTGAGAAGTAGAAGCAGGTTGACCCATAGGTAATTCAGTTGTAGAAACAGGTATTGCTGATTCTGTAGAAGTAAGAGAGACTGTTTGTTCAGCTATTTGCTCATCTGTAGGATCTTGGACATAATCTGTATGATGAGATGATGAAGTGTTTATGGAATCTGTACTGGAAGATTGTAAAAATTTCTCTTCTTCTGTCCATAGCTTATACAAATGTGTGTAAGTTGAATAAGTTGGTGCTAGTTTCGAGAGAAAGGAAAGAAAGTCTCATCAAAGACCACATGTCGACGATGTACACATGTCCAAAGTGGTAGGAACAAGACATCGATATCCCTTATGGTGAGTGCTATATCCTAGAAAAACACAGGTAAGAGATCGTGGATCAAGCTTGTGCTGTGCATAGGGTCGAAGGCAGGGATAACAAGCACACCCAAAGACTCTGAGGTGATCATATCTTGGCTCATGTTGATATATCTTGCTAAAGGGTGACTGCATTTTTAACTTTGGAGTGGGAAGAGTATTGACAATATAATTGGCTGTCACAAATGCATCAACCCAGAATTTTAATGGGAGTTTGGCATGATACAGCATAGCCAGACCAAGTTCAACGATGTGACGATGTTTCCTCTCGATATTCCATTCATTCGGTGTATATGGACAGGAAACATGCTGTTGAATGCCACAGTTCTGTAAGTGAGTTCTGAACTTTTGACTGATAAACTCTCCTCCACCATCACATTGGAAAATCTTGATCTTACAGCTGAGTTGGTTTTCTACTAGTTTCTGAAACATGAGAAAGATATCATAGAAGCCTGATTTTAGCTTCAATGGATAGATCCAACTGAACCGAGAGAAGTTGTCAACAAAAATGACATAGTACTTGAAATTCTGAAAAGATTTAATCGGAAGGTCCCCATATATCACAATGAATTTGTTCTAGGGGTTTAGTAGCCGTAGAATTCGACAATGGGAAAGGTAGAGCAAGTACTCTTAGCTAGTTGACAACTTCTACATACAAATTGTGGTTCTATATGGCACCGAATTAGCTTTTGATTCTTCATATGCTTCAGGATATTCTGATTTGTATGAGCTAGACGTTGATGCCAAACATTTTCTCCAACAATCCTTTGTCTTTGAGTGAAGAAAACCTCTGCAGCAAAAGGATCTACTCTGTAAAGTCCTTTAACCTTCCTTCCTAGCATCTTGGTTGTGTTGGTGATGCTGTCCTTTATGTACACCCCAGTTTTGTCAAAGACAAATGAACAGGGATAATCATCTGTTAGTTTAGAAACTGAAAGAAGGTTTTTCTTAATTTCTAGAACAATCAACACATCATTTAGAGGTAAGACATCGTAGCGGTATTCAGCAATGCATTACCAATATATTTAACAGTAAGCATGAACCATTGCCAATCATGACTTGTATCGGTACCAGCATTCTTAGAAAAGGTATGAAGAATACCAAAGATTAGCGATAATGTGAGCTGTTGCTCCGAGATCGGATACCATTCATTACCATTTGGTTCTTCAATATGTAGTGCTGATAAAGCTGTTGGTATCTCCTCGCTTGGTAGGAATTATCAAATCGATACCAACAGTGTAATGCATCATGACCAGGTCTTCTGCAGATTTGACACTCCAGTCGAGTGTTTCCTGTTGTTTTCTCCACCTGCATATTTTTATGAAGAGTTAAGTTTGAAGATGGATAGGTCTTGGTATCTGAATACCTTTGTGTTGAGCCATTATATGGTTTAAATCCCTGACCAGAATTCAAAGCAGAGGAGGTATTAAACTGCTTAAGCTGCTGACTTCCCTGTTCATAGTTCGAATTATTATTTCTGTAACTCATACTTCTTCCAGGATATCCAAAGTTTCTATATCTGTTATTGAATGACCTTCCTCTTCCATAATTTGTTCCTCCACGACTATATCCTCTTGAACTTCCAAGGCTATTATTCTGTTGTACAAAATCTCTGTTACAGTCTTCTTTGTGTATAGCTTCAGTCTTTCTCTGGCCATAGTAGGCTAAGTTTGGACTGAACTGATTCAAGGAATAGTTTTGTAGCCTTGTTTCGAATCTTTCTAAATGTGAGATTACTTCGTCATATTCTGGTTGAGGCTTTAAACAATAAATTGTTGTTTTAAAGCTCTCATATTCAGACCCCAAACCTTCCAAAACACCAAACAGTTTTGTTATTTCATCCACCGGTTTCCCTATTGCATTCAATTGATCACATATTGATTTATACTCTCTGAGATATGTTGATAATGTTCTATCACGCTTCTGACAAGCCTGCAGTTTTCCCCTTAACTCAAACTCCTTTGCCACAGATTTTTGTGTAAACCGATTGAGCAAAGTCTGCCAAACTTCATATGCAGTATTTAAGCCAATTATCAAACTGAGTATGTTTTCTGAAACAGCACCACTAATCCAAGAGGATACAAGCTGATCTGTCTTGATCCAATCATTATAATCAGGATTAGAAACCTCAGTAGTTTGACCTCCTTCTTCGACCTGCAGTGTTTTAGCAGGTGATGGAACTTCTCCATTAACAAACCCAAATAGGTCTTGACTTCTTAAGAACCTATGAAATTGGGCTTGCCACAGAAGGAAATTATCCTCAGCTAATTTGATGGTAACAAAATTCGAGATATTGACATGAATAGGGAATGGATATCTCAAACTTCTTGCTGCCATTATATTCTTCCTGATCTTCAAACAACTCTAGTTGCAAACACAGACTCTGCTAGTTTTGCAGTATGTTGCTACAAGTATATTTCTGATGACGAAGATCCAGATGTAGATGAAAAATACCAACTCACAGATCTGTTGAAAGATATAGATGTCTCATAGATCAACGAAGCTTTGAACCTGACTTCAATTTGCTGTAGATTCAGCCATTCTTATGCAGCATCGAGATGATTTCTCCAGGATGCAAGGGCTCTGATACCATGAAGAATTTTATGAACAGGAAATGATGGAGAGAAAATGAGAGAATGCAGAGATGGAAATGCTTCTTCTATATTTCAACTTCACAACCTACTCCATTATGAGAGTTCTCCTTTTATATCTACATTAGCTCTCTCAAGAATCTGTTTTACAGGTATTGATCAGTTGAAGAAAATACAACTACCTTCAACTACCTAACTGACGAGAGACTAACTGATTACCGGAAAAAGAAGAAAAACAGAGCACAAGAACAGAGTGCTAAAACAGAGAGCTCCAGCTAAGAGAGAGAGAGAGAGCTCTTGATTTTATAAGCTTCGCCAACTATTTGCACTTCTTGGCATCATTTATATATTCTGCTTCTTCCTCATATGCTTTCCTCCTCCTGTTCTTGATGACATTATTAGTGGCTGAGCTGCTGCTATTTATTGTAGTCTTAACACGCGTCACCAGCGTGAAGGGCCCAAAGTGCCAGAAGGAGGCGTCGAGGTTGGATGCATGGATTGAGTACTTCTCAAACGGCGGCAGCGGCGGCGATGAGGATGAGAGGGCTGAGCCGTTGAGGCTGGTGCATTTGCTTCTGGGTAGAGCTTCGTCTGCTGGCGTGGGTGGTGGCGGTTGCGCTCCTGGTGGGTTGGTGTTTCCTTCCACTGTGGATGAGTTTCTTCGTAATGATCCTCCTGGTCCTGACGATTAAGCACAAAGAAGGTATAAAAGAAGAGATGACATTTGAGCCATCGTTACAAGACTAAGTAATGGTCTGAGGCTAATCCTCGTGATCATTTCAGTTATTTGCGCGGATTCCACGGTTTCTTTTATGGTTTATGTTGAGTTCTTGTTTGTCGGAATGTGATACTACTCTGTAGAGTAGAGAGCGCCAAGTGGATAGACAAAATCGAAATAAAATGAAAGGATCAGGAAATATGGTATGTGGAGTAGAGAGCGCCAAGTAGATAGACAAAATCGAAATTCCAAAGACAAACAAGCCAATAGGAATTCAGATAGAGATCTCTGAGATAAGGACTTTCTCTTATGAACTCGTGTATTTATAGGCCAACCAGATCCAACAACTATCACCAATCCATCTCAACTCTCTCTTTCAACACTAGACAGAAGTCAAGCTCTCAAATCCACTCAACAATGGCAGCTTCCACCATGGCTCTCTCCTCCCCATCCCTCGCTGGACAGGCGGTGAAGCTCTCCCCTCCACTCCCGAGCTCCTCGGCAATGGGAGAGTCTCCATGAGGAAGACCGTCGGCAAGCCCGTCTCCTCCGGGAGCCCATGGTATGGTCCAGACCGCGCCAAGTACCTAGGCCCGTTCTCCGGCGAGCCCCCGAGCTACCTTACTGGTGAGTTCCCCGGCGACTATGGCTGGGACACCGCCGGGCTCTCGGCTGACCCCGAGACCTTCGCCAAGAACCGCGAGCTCGAGGTCATCCACTGCAGGTGGGCCATGCTCGGCGCCCTGGGGTGCGTCTTCCCCGAGCTTCTGGCCCGCAACGGCGTCAAGTTCGGCGAGGCAGTGTGGTTCAAGGCCGGCGCCCAGATCTTCAGCGAGGGGGGGCTCGACTACCTAGGCAACCCCAGCCTGATCCACGCCCAGAGCATCCTAGCCATTTGGGCCTGCCAAGTCATCCTGATGGGAGCCGTCGAGGGTTACCGTATTGCTGGTGGCCCGCTCGGTGAGGTCACCGACCCGCTCTACCCCGGGGGGAGCTTCGACCCCTTGGGCCTGGCCGATGACCCCGAGGCCTTTGCCGAGCTCAAGGTGAAGGAGATCAAGAACGGCAGGCTTGCCATGTTCTCCATGTTTGGGTTCTTCGTGCAGGCCATTGTGACAGGAAAGGGTCCGTTGGAGAACTTGGCTGACCACCTTGCTGATCCAGTTAACAACAATGCTTGGGCCTATGCCACCAACTTCGTCCCTGGAAAGTGAGTGTGAGGGTGATATACAGTTCGGTTGGAAACGATACTTTCAGAAGTGTAAATTACATGTATTGCTGCTGGCTTGACTCTTGAATGACATCTTCAATCATCTTCCTTCCTTTTTCGACTCCACTCCCACGTTTGTTCCCTAGTTTTCCTTCATTATTTGCCACTTAACCTTCTTAGATTATCTTTCAAAAAAAAAACCTTCATAGATTTATTTGCAAACGTTGTCCTCCAAAGCTTTCTATGGTCCAAGCAATCTTGATCTTGCCCAATTTCGAATGACTTTTTGAGTTGCGAGTCGTGACCTCAACCAGACGGAGCTATGTCTGCTTCTCTCCAAATTATATCCTGGTTGCAAGGAGGAAGGATTTGTTGGCGCAAGGTACGTTGTCGAAACTAAACGATCCTTAGTTTTTGCAACAATAAGAGCGCTATCGAGATTGTTCACGTTGTCGTCTTCCATGAGCAAACAAAGCATGTTAAAAATGAGTGCCATTCTATTGATTAACACGTTAGATGTGACTAGGGCCGTCAAATGGATAAGTCGGGTCGAAAATGATCCAATCCAAATTTGCCGATTTATATGCAATACAAATTTAGTAACCCATACCCAATCAACACTCAACTCGGACTCATTTACTAAAATACTTCCATATTTAATCTAATTTATGAAAATCCGAATACACCTAGTTAACCCACTCTAAGTTCTTTGTGTGTATATGTTATTTGGATAAAATTGCTGCTTGGATATAAGACGCTAAAGAATTGACTTTTAACGATGAAGAATAAGATAAAACATGGAGAAATTGAAATTTCAATTAAATGAAATATAATATATTGAAAAGATGATTTATGCTAGCCATGGATTGCAATGATAAAAAAAAAATAGAATATTACGTAAAAATAACGATGCCAAATGCAATCAGAGATATATGTACTCCAATGACGGACGAAACTTATAAGATTAATAAAAAAAAACAAAAAAATAATGGGGAAAAAAAGAAGTTGTCTTGATATTTTTAATGAGGGTGAAGCTGGACCATCTTGAAGCCTAACAAACTATTCTGAACTTAGAACAATACGAGGACTCCACTATTTTCTCATAAAGGATGAAGATGGAGTCACGGCATGGATTAAGTTTGGGTAAACTATAAACCCATCTAACGCCCATATATTATTTGGTTTTATCATTATAAACCCATTTATAACTCATTTACGCCCATATATTATTTGGTTTTATCATTATAAACCCATTTATAACTCATTTACACGTAACTCATATAATAACTGGGTCTATTCAAAATAGGTTAAGAAATAGGTTTGTGACCAATTTTAACAGGTCTAGTCTTAACTTGGATTGAAATAGGCTTTTAATTGACCCACAAACACCAACCTTTTTGGGCCTTACTTTCAAAACCCATTATGATCCATTATTTAAGGTAACTTATATATGCCCATTTAACTAAATGTAGGTTGACACTTGGGTTTGTGACCCATTTTGATAGCCCTACATGCGACACTCTTTCTTTACTCCATATTTCTTTCACAAATAATGTAACTTCCAAATTTCAGTTGGTTCCGCTACAACTGTCATAAGTTTGAGGGCATGCTAGATGAAGTATGTTTGCTTCAATAAGGACATGTTGCCATTTGTGTTATTGTGGGTATCTTTTATATATCTTTTAACATTAGTTTGGGGTCTATGCAAAGGATCGTCATCGCCTGCATTTGGTATTTGAGTGAAATATGAAAAACCTTTCACTTTATTTGTCTTTCATTATCAATATACCAACTAATTGTCCCTGAATCTTTTGTCCTTTGCATTGGAGTATAGACATTGATACTATGTTGGTTATGGTTGCATCTCTAGTACATTTGGTACAGTATTTCTAAAGAGCTTTTGGCTTCCAAAGCCTCTTGGAATATC
The DNA here is from genome assembly GCA_014182515.1 of Eucalyptus microcorys. Taxonomy (NCBI): domain Eukaryota; kingdom Viridiplantae; phylum Streptophyta; class Magnoliopsida; order Myrtales; family Myrtaceae; genus Eucalyptus; species Eucalyptus microcorys. The sequence continues at coordinate 3,574,826 of CM024565.1, read as the reverse complement.
GATGGGGTGTTCGGCAAGTTTTTCCAATGAGCTTTTGGCCAAATGCTGGCCTTGAAAAAGCTAAAAGCCCAATACTAGTCCCTACCAGCATTGAGCTTTGGATCTTTGGCTAAATGTTGAACAAATTTTTTTCTTTTAAAATTGCCCTCACCAATTCTTCAAATTTTCAATGTTATCCCTCATTACATTGGTTGGACCGATGAAGGGCTATAGCTGTTGGCAAGCCAAACCTAGCGTAGGCGGGCGTTGGTTGAGGTGGCCCGACCTTACGTGATCTCTAACGAGGGTGACATGACCAAGGTGACCTTCAACAAGGGTCACTTGACCTAGGCTATCATTGCCTGGGTCTTGTGAGGGTTACACGACCCTTGCCGGAGGTTGCTTGAGGTGTGGCAACTTCAACTGACGGCCGCCGATGCCAGATTTGGCTCGCTGACAATTGTAGCCCTTCCTCGATTCTGGTGAAGGGTTTGGGTCCTTTTTAATAAAAATATATATATAAAAATTCAAAACCCATTATAAATGTTTTTCTTTTTTGCCAAATACAACTAGAACTCAAAATCCATTTGCAAAGAGTTTTTACTAAACACAAATTGCATTTCTCCAAATAGTTTTGATTTTCAATATTTGCATTATATTCAGATTCAAACACGTGTCACGGGCCGATCGATTGGGATTGTGACCATGCGGCGACTCAGGCTCTTTTGGATCGACTCGGATCGTCGGGATGCCTAAGCCAAGCCTTGCTCGGATCAATCGCTTACTCACTCGCTCACCCTGATCGTAGAAAGAAAAAGTTTCTAGAGAGAAAAGCTCTGGAAAGAAATGAGCCTTTGTATTATTGAATGTTTGAATTATTACAAATGAGGGGGAGGGCACAATTTCTTATACTTGAGGCCCTCATATTACATCCATTGATCAAGAATTCATCCAATGAACGGGATCGCACTGCCCAACCTACCAACTATCAACACTTATGACAAGAGGGTTCTAGACTTTAGCTTAATTACCATATCGCCTGCCCTTAGAACATTCCGGAAGCGCTCTTGTTGGGAATCCTAGCAATCGCAGGAAGTCTTCCTCGGAAAGGCACGACCCTTACCTCTTGGTCTTGACACACGCCTATGACTCTATCTCTCTCTCCCATTACTTTTGCCTTTTTCTGAAATCTTTTACTCCTCCTTCAAGATACTTTGAGAACTTCAAAAAATACTTTTTCTAGTCTTTGACATAAAAATTGGCACGTCAACCACTTTCTCGACATAAGTAAACGTGCTTAAACAGAACAAATTTTAACTGCAAAAATCACCTGCTAAGTCGAAAGATGGGATTGCACAAAATCAAAATTTCAATAATCAACATAAATTAAGGCGAAAAATTGGTATTTTCAATAATAAAATACAAAATCAATAAGATGTTGTGCGAATAACATTGTTAAAAACCTTAAACTGATATGCTTATGACAAATTTGCTCTAAATAAATTTTTTAACCATTAAAATCCCAACAAATTTATTAAGTGTACCAGTTTGTGATTTTATTTTGTATTAATCAAATTTAGCTGAAGTTGACAGAAGGTAAACTTATTGCAAGGGTATCAATTTGAGGTTTTTAGTGATTAAAAAATTATTTTAGAATAAATTTATCATAATTATACAAATTTGAGATTTATTGTGAAAAAAAAAACTAATTTTGCATAAATTTGTCGTATATGTTCCAGATTTTCATCGTTCTAACCCCAAAAATTCTTAATCCCGACCGCGCAACCATTTTCCCTCCATCTCTGCTGTCAAATTGCCGAGCCAGCATTCGGCGCCCGAACGATGCACTTCAGCTTCTTCTCTTCCCTCGAGCGGGTCGAGAAACGGCTCAAACTCGACCGCCACGACGGCGGCTGCCGCCGACCACCACCGCAAACCGCCGCCACCGCCGCCTCATCGTCGCTCGACCATTCTCCGATCTCCCCTCTTTACCTCCTCTCCTCCCAACCCCACCACCACTGCCACCGCCACCGCCAAGCCCTCGATCCTCCTCCTCCCCTCCACCTCTTCAAGATAGCAGCGAAGCACCGGAAGCGTTCCTCTCTTGCTCTCCCCAGTTCCGTCTTCCGCCGCCGCCACCGCCGGCGACGGGGACCGACGCCGACTCGGCGGACGACATCGACCGGTTGATGCGGATGCTGGGTCTGGGCAACCGCGAGCCGAAACCCCGCGGAGAAGGAGCGGGCTGCGGAGCAGGTGGCGCCGGGGCTTGCGAGTGCGCGGGCGGGTTCTACGAGCGCGTCGCCGGCGTGGAGGGCCCGAAGTGCCGGAAGGAGGCGGAGAGGTTGGATGGATGGATTGAGTACTTCTCGAACGGCGGCAGCGGCAGCGGCGATGAGGATGAGAGAGCTGAGCCGCTGAGGTTGGTGCATTTGCTTCTGGGCAAAGCTGCGTCCGCCTGCGAGGGTGGCGGCACTTGCGGTTCTGGTGGGTTGGTGTTTCCTTCCACTGTGGATGAGTTTCTTCGTAATGATCCTCCTGGTCCTGATGATTAAGCCCAAAAGGGTATAAAGAAGATGACATTTAAGCCATCTTTACCAGATTTTGTAATGGTTTGAGGTTGATCCTCGTGATCATATTTTTAGTTTTTCGCGAGGAAACCTCAGTTTCTTTTATGGTTTATGTCGAGTTCTTGTTTGTCGGAATGTGATACTACTCTGTAGAGTGAGCTTGAGTTTAATGCAACGAGAAGATATGTTTGTGCAGTTCTTGTTTCTGGGCCTTTTTTTTCCCCTCTCTGATCAAGCTTTGTTCTTCTTGTCATTGCTATCTTATCTTCAGTTCGATCTTAAATTGTGATGAAGGAAGCTTGGGACAAGCAGCAGGATTCTTTAATGTGATTAGGATATCCAATGCAAGTAACTAGATCGTTGAAGTTCTTCAAGACTGGATTGAGATCTTTTATTTCGTTGTGCGGAACCTGACAAAATTTGCAAAGAAAGGATACAAAAAGAGCGAGTGAGCGCGATCCTGCTTTAAAATGGTTCTGCTAGTGCAAGAACTAGCAGGAGTCAACTAACGCACTCTTTACAATGCTCTCTGTATCTCATAGCATTTAAAGTTTTCAGTTCTAGCTTGCCTTGCCCTTAAGTTTTAAAAGGGCAGCCAGGACCTCATCTATGTCCGGTCGGTTTGCTGGATCTGGAGAAGTACACTGATGAACCAGTTGGAAGAGCTTTTCTATGGTTTCCTGCTGCTCCTTGGAAATGTTCGCAGCTAGAAGAGGGTCCAAAATTTGGAAAATCCCATTGGTCCCGTTTGCAAGAGCTGTCTCTGCCAGTTGATGCAAACTGATTGGGTATTCGTTCTCCTGAGTGAGCGCAGTTGGTCTCCTTCTTGTTAGCAGCTCCAGCATTATCATTCCAAAGCTAAAAATATCCACCTTAGTTGTGACTTTTCTCATGTAGGCAAACTCTGGCCGAAGGGAGAAAAATAAGATACTGATTAAGCAAGAGATAGCCAGAGTTGTTATTTATGGCTCAGATATTGCATCAGAACAGATCAGGAAGAAGAGTTCAGACAGAGGAGGAATCATAGGACATTGTTTAGTTCTTATGCAATTCATTATCATGCTAATTGGAATGAACATGTTGATGCCACCCTTGATACTCCAGTATATATTCATGCATAAATATATTCCCGTCTGGTTTGCTTATTTATATACTCTCTTTTACCTTGTGAATCTCCAGTGCCGATTGAGTGAGAAATAACCTGAGGATTTAATAGTTATCACTCGGGAAAGTATACCTTTCATTTCATGTATAAATTTTTCATAGTCGGAGTTAGAATGAATGAGCTAAATACCAGCTGATATTGTTTTGTGTGCTACACTACAGTCATGATTTCAGCTTATATGCTTGCAGAAGCAGATTGTTGGCTTTGATACTTTTACCTTGTGAAATGTCAAAAGGAGAGTGAAGTCTTTGGGCTTATTATGCTCAAGAAATGTTCAGAACTCAACCGAAATGAAATGTTTACTTGCGATGTTTCAGCTAAATCACATGGTCATTGGCTTGTATGAGCAAGAGATTACCTGGTGCCATGTAGCCGATCGTGCCCTGGAAATCTGATGAAGCAGTCATGCCAGTCCCATTCTGATGAACCCCAAGCATCCGGGCAGTTCCAAAGTCGCTCACATGAGCCTCCCAATCTCCATCCAAAAGGATGTTGGAAGGCTTCAGGTCGCAGTGGATTATGGGGAAACCATATCCAGAGTGCAAGTAACTCAACCCGCTTGCAATGGAAATACAGATCTCAATTCTTTTAGACAGCGTCCACTGTGACCCATCCATCTGAGCATCATGTATTATGCTGTCCAAGTTTCCATTCTCCATGTACTCAAGGACCAAAGCTTTCAATTTCCTGCTCTCCCAAGCATAGCCGATCACTTTAACCAGATTTCGATGCCTCAGCTGGCTAAGGATCTTCACTTCTCTGTTGAAGCATTTGTCAGATTCTGCGGAAAATTGATGTAAATTCAATTTCTTCACAGCGATAACCTTCCCTTCTTCCAAGAGGCCTTTGTACACAGTGCTCAGACTGCTAGCCCCGATGATATTGTCCTCGCTAAAAAATTCAGTTGCAATCTCGAGGTCTTTCTGCTCGAACCTCTTGAGGTTCATTGCAGATGCATAGGGTGGTTCTGTATTCTCGAGCCCTTCTGACTTTTTTCTGCCTGGTTTGTACTTGATGATCAAAAGTATCAAAACTAGTGCAAAAAGTACACCGACAGACCCCAGTGCCAATAAAATTTGTTTGGTTCTCTTCGACAATTTCTTTGAACTCTTCTTGTCACAAGAGCCGAGAAATTCAATTCCACAAAGAGCTTCATTACCCATTAAGCTCGATGAATCGATGTTCACAAATATGCCTTTCTCTGGCACGTGGCCTTCAAGATGATTGAAGGAAAGGTTGAGGTGCTTCAAGCTAGAAAAATTACCAAAGCTTCCAGGGATCATGCCCGCCAAATGGTTATAAGAAAGATCAAGCAAACTCAAACGCTTCATCTTTGCCAAATCACTGGGGAGTGACCCATTTATCTCATTTTTTGAAAGATTCAGGCTTGTTAAGAAATCCATTCCTGTAAAAGCTTCAAGCGGGAGTGGGCCAGAAAGTCTATTTCCTGAAATATCAAGAGAAAGCAAGTTTTTGCAGCCTCCGAGTGTTCTAGGAATGGTTCCTGAGAGTTTATTGTTCGAGATATCAATAGCCTGTATCATTTCCATTTCACCAAGCTCACCTGGCACAACACCTGTCAATGAGTTGCGTGAAAGATTCAGATATATCTGCATTCTTTTCATGCTTCCAATCACAGATCTGGGAATTGAGCCAGTAAGACTGTTGTCAGAGAGATCTAACGTCATAAGCCGTACCAGCATCTTCATCTCTCTTGGAATCAACCCGCTAAGCATGTTTCCACTGAGGCTTAACAGAGAAAGTGACTGGAGTCTTGAGATTAAAGCTGGAATCGGACCCATCAGCCTGTTTCGCTGCAACTGCAAGTTCGTCAACTGTTTCAGTTCAAATATTCCATCAGGTAACGTGCCGTTCAGGGCATTGTCATGGAGAGAGAGGCCTTGAAGGAGAGAGAGTCTCGAAATTTCTGGAGGAATCGGCCCGGAAAAGTTGTTTTCAGCCATCGACAGAGTGAGTAACTGGGTCAAATTGCCTATCTCTGGTGGAATTTCACCCCCAAAAGAATTGTTAACGATTTTAAGAATGCGGAGATTGGACAGATTGCCAATGCTGGGTTTTACGAATCCGCTTAACTTGTTGTTGCTTAAATCAACAGTAACAAGTCTGGAACAGTTGAAGAGATCATCAGGGATTTGACCAGATATATTATTGGCAGAGATAGATAAAAATGTCAGATTTGACAAATTCCCTAAGCCTAGCGGAATTTCTCCACTCAGATAGTTCATGCTGAGACTTATGACTAAAATACCGGTGCAGTTGGTAATGCTAGCTGGTATAGATCCCTCGAGAAGGTTGTCATAAAGGGTCAAGTTCTTCAAGTTGTAAAGCAATCCGATATCTTTCGGAATCTGACCTGTGAGAAGATTGGAGCTCATAGACAAATACGTTAAATTTGTCAAGTTTGTTAAGGACGAAGGAATTGCTCCAGCGAACCTGTTGGAATGAAGGGTCAGAACCTGTAAAGATCTCAATGAACCTATCTCAGGAGGTATACTACCAGTCAAATCGTTCTCTGAGAGTCCTAATCTGGTCAGCGACTTGAGTTGGAATAGAGAAGGTGGAATGGTGGAATTGAACCTATTCTTATGCAAATGCAAGCTTTTCATTTGAATCAAATTCCCGAGCTCCAGAGGGATGGAGCCCTTGAAGGAGTTAATGTACAATTCGAGAGCAACAAGGTTAGTACAATGGCCGAGTTCCTTTGGGATTTCTCCAGTGAGGGCATTCTCAAATAAGTGGAGGTATTCTAAATTGGACAAGTTGCCGATTTCTCTCGGAATGACTCCTGACAATTGGTTTTGACTCAAGTCTAACGCTTGGAGAGATTCCAGTAAACCGACAGAACTGGGTATAGGACCAACCAAATTGTTTCCGAAAGCTGTAAAGAGCTGAAGATCGGTCAATCTTCCTATTTCGACAGGAATCATGCCGGTGAGATTGTTGCCGATGAGACCAAGGGCTAAAAGCGATGTGCAGTTGCAGATACTTTCGGGGATACTTCCACTCAGGAAATTGTCACCGAAATCAATGGACTGCAAACTTCTGAGATTCCCTAACTCTCGGGGAATCGGACCAGATAGAGAGTTCGCATATAGAGTCAATTCCAGGAGTTGTGAGCATCTCCCAAGATCCGGCGGAATTTTCCCTGTGAAATTATTCAAAGTAAGATCAAGAACCTGCAGGGCCGAGAGGTTTCCTAGGAATGGGGATATGCCTCCTATGAGCTGCTTATCCACCAAAGAAATGGACACAACCTGTTTCGACACTGGTTCACAGGTGATCCCCGACCAGTTGCAGTGAGAATGACTCACTTCATCCCAATCATCAAGAGCTCCCAATGGGTCACTGGTGATAGAGTTCTTGAAGGCTTGAAGTGCTTGAATCTCAATCTGTGTGTTTGTTTCTTGGGAAAGAGAAGGAAGAACTAGAAGGAAAAACGCTATGAATATCACAAAATCAAGACCAACGATTTTCATTTTTCCCTGAACTACTTTGAAAGTGAGTGAGCTGAAACACTCAGTGAAGACCTTTTATAGTAGAAAACGTGAGAATCAAAGAGGCCTTGAAATCATGGGACTGAAGTCATCTTCTCTCTACATATGGTCAAACCTAGATCAATGCTAAGAAGACAAAAATGGATGTTCTAGGACACTGAGATGAGTACCAGAGTTTGACCAGATCTCTTGAACGTTGTGATAAAACTCCATTGGCCACTAGCTGGAGATGAAGATAAGCATGCCCATCAATCAGATTTCTCCAATCTTACAAAAAGAATAAAATATAGAACGTGGCCTACCCACCTAACTGCAATACGAACTTCTCATTTTCCATATTTTCCTAAGAAAAATGTTGCATGCTTTTGCTCTACCTTGGATTATCTAGGTGCGAAGATAAACATCCCAAGAGAATGTCTTCCCTTTTTATTCTAGAAAAGCTATAAGATCGCACCTAATGCACAAAAAAAAACACCTCGAAAACTATAAATTTTTCGATGCTCGTCGACCAGATCCGCTGTATATAATGGACCATTGACATGGCATGGCGAAGCTTAATGGAATTTACGTGGGACAGTTCTCATTGCGCCCGTGATGAAAGATTCTTCTCGATTAGGCAAGTTGGGTGGACAGAGCGCGGGGCAGCAAAAGGACAGTCAACCATTTGCACTGCGAAAACAAGACAACAGACAGATGGTGCTCGAGAGCTGCGCATGACGCGTTTGGCAGTTGACTGGGGCAGTGTGGATACAGAGCCTCGCAAGTTGCAAATGACGGCCGAAAAGGCGAGGCGAGAGGCTCCTTTTTTGGATCTGGGTGTGAATCGACTGATCCAATGGATCGGGATAGATTGTGATACCTCAGCTGACCTGGATTGTGATACTATTGGCGGTCAGAACAAATTTATCCCCATCTTCACATCTACTTTTCATAAACTGATACTCCTTAGACAAATCTATATACAATCATTAATAGAATTAGAATTGGAAGAATTACTAAAAAAAAAGTCATGCATCTATTATAATTGTGTCAATTTAGTCCCAAACCTTTTTTTTTTTTTTTTTAATTAAGTCCTAAACTTTTTGTATTTTGTGCCACTCATCCATCTAGCCAAATTTGATAAAAAAAAAATCGTTGATATAAACACCAGCCGTCCAATGTGACACAGTCAACACTAATATGGATAATTTTTAATAATATGTTAATATTATTTCAAATATTTGTTTCCTTTGTTTTTCTTTTCTCTTTCTTTCTTTCATTTTTCCCGTCTTCCTCTAGCCGGTCACTAGATCTTGGTGCCCAACCAAAGGCAAGGGCCAACGAGGTCGAGCCTCACTAGGGGTGGGCGAGGCTCTCCCTCACTTAGCAACGGCAAGGTTAGCCTTGCCACAGTAGGTGAGGCTTAAACTCACTAGGTTTCATGAGGCTTAAACTCCCTCTCTTCCAACTCGTATCCCAAAGATACTTTGAAGTGACCAGTGCACTTCTAGAAGAAATTGGAAGAGAGTAGGTGAGGTCTTTCCTCACAAAGAAATAGAATGGGATTAAGGCTTTCTTATTCAGCACAGTTTCAGCCTTATTATATAGATATAGATAAAGGACAAAGCGCTGGTCACGTTACGCTACTGTGTTGACTGTAATTATTATACGACAATATTTTTTTTTCATTAAGCTTCCACTATCGATTCGTGAGCATAGACGATTTGATAACAGAGGATTTCCTTGACTCATTATTCTAACGGTATTTCAGGGGATGACTCATCATCCAAGGAATTTGGCACCTAGCCACTAGGAGGTCTAACAAGGGCAAGTCCTGCCCACCCTTGACAAGGTCAACCTCACCTAGTATACTTATACCTATTTCTCCACATGCCCAATATCTGCAAGCTTTCTTTCCTTGGGGGCAATACCTTTTTTTTCGTTTGGGCAATCTTCACAAGCTTAATTTCGATATTTTTCTCCTCCTTGCCTATTGAAAGATTTCTTCTCGTTATACTTTTTCTTATATTCTTTCTTCTTCTTTCGTTTGCAATCCCATTCTTACGAAATATACCAGCACCTTCCGCTATGTTTGGTCGTTTGGATTTCTAATTAGGATAGAACTTGATAGGATGAATATGAAATCTAGTGATTTTGTTATATCATATTTATTGTTTAGTGAATCGCCGTAATAAAATCGAATATAATTACATCATATCATGTACATTTTTCGGTATAAATGGCATATCGGTGTAAATAAACCTAAAAGTTCACAAATGAAGATAGTAAAAATCTCTCACGATACTATTCACTAATTTTTTTATATACTTCTATTATTTTATTTTTCCTTTCTTTTTTTATTATTTCTTTTTTCCTCTTCCATCATTTTATGGTAAAATTTTTGTAAATAGTAAACTGTACTAATATACCTAAAATACAAAATACATATATAATATTTAATAAAATACAAAAATTTACAATTTACAAAAATATATATTGAATTTAAATTGTAAGATAGAATCAGAATTGAATTTATAAATAAAAAAGATTTAATTAAAAAATAAAATGTTGATTTTTAATTTTGAATTTCTTATTATAGAATTCAAATATAATTTATATTGAAATATAATTTCAATTTTGGTAATTTAATAAGTTCCTTATTCAAGAAAAATAAATTTCCTATTATGAATATAAAAATTCATATCCATCTTTATCTCACATCCAAATGGGAAAATTTTATCCGGCATATATCTCTATTATATTCAACTTTATCCTATCTTAAATAGACACCAAATACATGATATAATAAGTTTTATCATATCCTAAATTTTATCACAATTGTCAAATGTAGCCTTAGGGTTTTGCTTTTTTTATCTTTCTATCTTTCTTCATTTGCAAGTACTAAGCATTCACCCACTCTCTCCTCTCATCCATGGGTATTAAGAAAGGACACAAATGGAAGATCCCAATGTGAATCGTTTCAATTTTTCTTGTATTCTAAATGTACATATTTATACACCATTCACAACTATATTTCCTAAATCTACTCCTTTAGATATGGCAAGTACAATCAAAAGATTGAATAAAACAACTCATGGCATAAGGTGTATGATCACGCTAAGATTTCACATGATCACGTTGAGACTCCCCTCAAGTTAGTGCGTGTAGGTTACGAACGCCCAACTTGGAAAGTAGCCACATGTGCTGATCTCAGCCTTGTGGTTTGGTAAACACTTCGGCTAGTTTTGACTTTGTACCAATCTTTAATAGAGGAATAAGGTCAGCTTGTATTTTTTCACGAATGAGATGGCGATCAATTTCAATGTGTTTCATTTGCTCGTGAAAAACTAGGTTGGCAACAATGTGGAGGGCAGCCTGGTTATCACAATGTAAGGAAATTGGTAGAGATAAACAATTCTAGGTTCCTTATAGGTTCCACCTAGAATCTAGAACCTACCCTATTACAGGTTTTAGGGCCGGTTCCAAAGTCTAACAAGTTCCTTTTCTTTTTTTTTTCTTTTTTAGTTAAGCAAAACGAAAATGAACGCAACAATAAAAATGAAAGCTTCTCATTGATTCAGTCAACCAAATAAGGAACCTCCAGAGCTTTATTGGTCTATTGAGTACTGAGCAAGCTTGTCATTCATCATAAAGAATACAAAAGACTAACTTTCTTCGCTTTATGATTCAAATAAATACAATTAAAATTAGAAGTCATGACATTCTTGAAAGTTGTTGTTAATTTTTTCCTATAAGATTATAAAAACAAAAGTACCGGCTGATGAGGATAAGATAACAAGATAAAGTATAACAAACAAAACATTGCCAAAGCCATGGTAAGTCCTATGTCATAGAAACTTAGTATCCTCATCAACCAAGTGTTTTGATGTTATACATTAAACTTACAAAACAAAATTCATGAGCAACTAGCATGTTGATCAAGTCAATATCCAAGACCACAAACAAAATGGGTAGTAGGAAAAGGGAAAGAAAGACGACAACAAGAAGTAACCCTGCAAGAGAACTAAACAGCTTTTGGGGCACCTTCCAACAAGCACCCATTAAGTGGAGTGATATCCTAATCCAATGCCAATAGTTCAAATGCCATGAACAATAAAGATACTCCGGATACTAGGGAATAAATCTTGCTAGCAAAAACCATATTAGAACTTCAATCCTCAATCATCCATTAGAATTTGTTCCAAATTCTGACCACCTTAAATCAAAAGAAGCAACAATCATAGTTAATCACTTAATAATAGTTTAAAAAATAAAATTAGTATTAACCAAACTAAATAATTATTAGAAAGCCCCACCACATATCATTCCACTTCAACTAGTAAACTTTATTTACCGATGAGGAGACGATAATCTCCTCATTAAGCAAATCAATATCTAAAAAAAAAAAGAGAGAGAATAAATAAAACATTCACTTATTAGATATATAAAAGGAATCACAACATATAAAGATATAAACATCACTTACATAAATCGAAATTTTTTTGCATTCTTGGAACATGTACAACTTTCAACTAATCTTGAGTGTAAATCAAAGCTTCCATTACTTTAAGAGTCAAAAAATTTCGAAAACCATCAATGACACAACCCGATGTACTAAAAGTTGACTTTGAAGCAATAATAGTTCTGGGAATAGACAAAACATCCCCAACCATCAAAGATATGATTTTATATTTTGAGCCACTACTCTTCCACCACATCAAAATGTCAATATCAAGAATATTTTCATTTTTTTTCTTCAAGATATCAATCAAGCTCAAATTTGTTGTTACCACACACTGTTTAATTTGAGTGCATAAAGGTTCTCCGCCAATATTGGATGTCATACTTCTTGTTACCTTCGTCACCATTGACATCGGTATTGGAACCACTACTACACTTGCACTCAAACTTTGGACACTAAGATTTCAATCACTTGAAGCAATAGAAGATTACTCTTAAAATTCATACAAACATTCCAATGCGTCCTTCATCTTATAATGCATCTCATTAATTTTTTATTCATTATCATAAATTTTTCCATACAAGAAATTCACATAATTCAATTTAGCTCTAGGATCTGGCACAACCACAATCAACACCATCATATTCACTTTATCCAAACTCTCATAAAATTTGTCAAATTGATCTTTCATTTTCATAACAATAGCTTAAAATTTATGATCCTAAGCATTCGTCACATCTTTCAAATATATATACAAATGAGTTATACCCTCAAAACAATCGTTTGAAATAACATATGAACTCTCCGACATCCAATTGGCGGCATCATAGAAAAATTTTAAAATTCTGAAATAATAATGGCATTTTCCCAATCATCATCTTTAAGAAGATCTGGTTAAGCTCGCCTGCAAAAGATAGATTGCCTTCTTCCATCCTTTTAAAAGCTTTTATGAACTTTACGATGATGTCTAATATGAGGTAAGTGGAGTTTCATCAAGTGGCAATGTCAAGAATAACTAAACCCTTATAAGTGATCTTTTAACTCTTAATGTAAGATTGAAATGTTTTGGATCTCATGGAAGAACTCCTCACATACCTAACTACATTTTGGATATGTGCAATAGAGCCATGTACTGTATTCAAGCCATCTCTCACAATCAATTTTAATATGTGAGCAGTGCACATCATGTGTAAAACACCACCATCTAAGATTATAATATTTCTCTAAAAGTGTTTCCTTCAAATAACCAATTGCAACACCATTCGAACTAGCATTATTCATGGTGATTATGTATCACCACAAAATTGATTATTCTTTTATGCAACATCTAATTTTTATAGCTAAATATGCAATAAGACATAAATAATTGAGGTTTTGAATGGAACGCCATGTATCGTTGTGAATGTGATCTTAGAATTAATTTTTCCAAAGTAAGTTTTCAAACAAGTTCTTTCACAGAAATACAATTCCATACAATCTCTAGTCACTGTAAAATGTGATAACTATTTGAAGAGAGGTTGTAATTCATTGACAAATTCACGGAATCCAACATACTCAACCAAGAAAAAATGTTGTTCATCGACTATGATGAATCGAGCAAGCATTTGCTCACAATGTTATTGATTAAACAATCATGTTGATAAGACACTACTAGTATTAGAATCTCCCCCGACCCTATCAGCTATGTCTACATTATGTGGTGCAAAGAATATATGCCTTTTATCTACATTGCGAGGAAATTTTTTGCACGTTGTCAAATGCTTCCTCATTGCCAATGTACCATTAGTATCATGGTACTGTTCGTAAAATTCTAAACGCAAGTGAACGTGTCGAACAAGTAATATAATGATAAGAAAGAATATCATCCCATGGAGATCGATGATAAACAAATTAAATACTAAAATAGATTAATTCTAAAATTTATCTAACAGATCAAAATATAATTGAGAATAAATTAAAAACAAAATTGGAGACTAAATACAGTAAATCAATAAGATAAATATGTTAGAGCATCTGATTTTACCATAACCACTAGATATGAATTTCAGATTATTGTGGGTACAAGAACAATATCAAACATGTGATAATGGAATTTCTTAATCTATTTACTATCCTATCTCTAGTTATAGCAAACCTACTCAGTTTATTAATCAACTATATCTCTATGTGAATTAAAATAAACATAGGTGCATTAAAAATTATGAATATTCCCGGCTTATAATGAGTCTTTTGGATCACCTTATCACTGAAAGCTACACAAATAACGCGGTATATTTATATCCACGTTTAATTCATGGTTATATATTATAATGAGCAATTGCATATTATCACTTCTTAGTCTCAAACATGCACATCAGATCATTCAAGTGGTGGCTAGTCACTCAAAAGCATTATGCATAATAATATATAACTCACATGAATGAAATCAATTGCAAAACATAAAAATCATGAAATTCGCATCATCATGGTTAGGCTACATTGTAGCCCTAACAAAATAAAATTAGAACATAGTAGAAGAAGAAATAAAAATATAAATCAAACCCAGCATCTTGAATCAAAGAACGAGAATTATGTCACCACTTTTGTCTTCTCTTGTGTCTTCTCTTGAAAATACTTCAAAAACTCTCGAACAATGAAAAACGATTTAACAAAAACCTAGCTGCTCCCCTAAGGCATTAAACTATATATAGGATATATCCAAGATCCTTATCTCCAAGCAATTGCACATAAAATTAAGGAGTAAATTAGAGGATCTTTGATTTGATATCTATCTCCCACTGCTTTTTGATTTAAATTCCTGATTTCTTACATTCTTTTCCTTATCTTCTTCATATCTCATTATTCTACATAAATAAGGAAAATTTGAATAATCAGAAGGAAATCCAAATATTTTCTCATAGATATTGCATTATTTGTTGCCTAAAATAGGTAAAATAATTCTATTTTTATAAAGTTATCGTGTACCTAAACACAGACCCACAATATATGCACTTCACCTTATACTTTTTTCCATCCTTATCTTGGATTCTCACAAAATGATTCTAGCAATCAGATGTATATTTTTTATCATAAGGAGGAAGACAAGAACCAAGTATTTTGTTTGTGGCACTCATGATAGGAGATGGCTCTTCTTCATTTTCATCACCAAACGATTCCAATTCTGTGATCAGAGTAATCTCCTCACATCCCTCCACCTCCATTGACATATTATCTTGATACATTGACTTCACATATACACAATAATAAAATAATATAGTTAGAAATTTCAAAATAAAGATCAAACATTTACAAAGATAAACCATATTGGAAGATGTATACAAGAATAATGCTGAACCACCAAATATGGAAAGTGATCAATTTGAACTGTAATATAGGTCTTGTAGTCATGGAGGAAGATTTGCATGTTTAAATGTAATTAAGAACACAAGGAAACTTGAAAATTTATCTCAAGATTTAATTTGGCCCAGCCCGCTCATATAATCACACAGCTTGCAGGCTTACTTTCACTTCCTTTTATTACCTTCTAAGTTTCTAACAAAGTTATCTTTAATTGACAAAAATTTAGAAAAATAAAAAACACATAAGGAAGCAATGATGCTCATAGATACAACCAGAACAACCGCCGTTTAGGCAATTATATGAGTTGTACAAGAAAAGACTTAATAAAGATACCACATGTAAAATATACAAAATAATGATCAAGGATCTAATAATCCCGTGATATTACTGATATTTCTCCAATTATTCACATAGAAAAGCCAGATGAATACAAGCTTTCTCTCACAAGCTTCAATTATCCACTACAAAAAGCTCAATCCTATAGAAACAAGTTTTTGAGAAATGTACTAAATCAAATTTTGAACCATGCCAAGAGATGCATTTATTATGGGAGGAGCACAACAGAAGGGGTTATATTGCGTAGGGAAGCATTAACTATTTCTATGGATTCAAGTAAACTATAGCACTACAGCTTCCTTGTTTTGATAATTTCATTGGTCTATTTGCAAGTAATAGGAGTTATAAAAAGAAGAAATTGCTCTCAAATTGTTCTAGTGATTAATTCTAAAGATGTAAGAAAGCAAACAATCTGAGCTCGATATACCAACCGCAAAACACAAAAGAGAATTGAACCATATAGTCATTGATCCTAACTTATTAACAATCTAGCTTTTAATATGCCATGAAAGCAATTGCTTAACTTAAAACAATTTTTGAGTTGGTTGCTGTCACCAACCCAAAACAATGCGCTTCAACAGTTACCACTAGTGAGTGAGTGAGAGAGAGAGAGAGAGAGAGAGAGAGAGAGACCTGAGTGATAATGTTGCACAACTGCTGGATGATGGTCGAGTTGGTGACAGCAAAAGATTCGAAGGGCTCAAAAAGACAGAGATGAGAATCAAGAATTCGAGATGTAGCATTGCGGAGAGGAACGAGAACAATAAGATCAACGAGAACCACAGTGTTGTGGAGAAGTGGAAAGAATTGTGGCGATGATATCATAAATGGGTTCCGTCCTATTGTCAACTGAGATGAACGAGAAGGACAAAGGGGAAGAATGAAGCCAAATTGGGGATTTGCCTAAAAAAGTGGAACTGAGAACTTACTTGTCGCTTTGTAGAACTAGGAACTGGAGAATCGAACCCATCGGTTCGACTCTCCAATTCTCGATTCTACCCTAAAACCATGCTCACCCCTAGAATCCGGGACTTGAAGAGGCATGTTAATGTCTCGTAAGAGATATGATAACTAGGTAATTTTGCATATAGTTATTGCAATTGCATGATATTCTGCTTCAACAAAATAGCGTGAGACCATGCTTTGTTTCTTGGTTTCCCATGAAATGGGGCTATCACCCAATAAAATGCAATACCCAATTGTTGAATGGCGAGTCATGGTGCAACTAGCCTAGTCAAAGTCATAATAAGCCATGAGTTGAAGTTCATTTTCACCTTGGTAGAAGAGCCATTGGCCTATAGTAGCCTTTAGATACCGTAAGAGACGGTATGCTGCATCCAAATGTGGTTGGCATGGTGCATGCATTAATTGATTTAGAATGTTGACGCTATGAGCAATGTCTAGCCTAGTAATAGTCAAATAAATGAACCGGCCAATTAAGCATCGATAGAGAGACGAATCCTCCAATAGAGTACCTATATCAATGCTTAATTTTATATTCTGTTCTATAAGAGTATCAGCTAGCCGGGCTCTAGTAAAATCACAATCTTCTAGAATATCCGGGATATATTTTCACTAGCATAAATAAAGATCAAAGCGGGATCAAGCCACCTCAATACCTAGAAAATATCTTGGAGGCCCAAGGTCCCTAATATGAAACTGATTGTGTAACATTTCACTAAATTGATCAAAGAAATATCATTACCGGTAATGACTAGATCATTGACATATATTACCACAAAAACATAGTCACTACCATTGTGCAAGACAAAGAGAGAATGATCAGCCTGAGAATATGTGAAACCAAAGCCCCATAAAGTAGTAGAAAACTTGAATAACCATTGACAGGATGCATGTTTCAAACCATTTAGAGATTTGTGAAGTCGGCATACAGATTCTCCCCCTTACGCCAAAATCAAGGGGGAGGTTTCATATAGACTTCCTCATCCAAGTTGACATGTAAGGAGGCGTTGTTAATGCCTATTTGTTCAAAAGGCCATCGCTTTGCTGTGGCAATGGTCAAGAGTACACGAACTATAAGAACTATAACCAATTTGATGACGGGTGCAAAAGTATCATAATAATCTTTCCCTTCAACTTGGGTATAGCCTTTGGCGACTAGGCGGGTCTTATTTCGTTCAATACTACCATTAGAGTTTCGTTTAATTGTATGGACCCATTTGGAGCCTATGGCCTTCTTACCAATTGGAAGTGGTATGAGGGACCATTTATGATTTTGAAAAGAGATTTGATCTCAACCCACATGGTGTCTCTCCATTTCTGATGCTGCATTGCCTCAGTGAAAGTGGATGGCTCTATGGTAATAGACAAAGAAGTAAGAAATGCTAAATTGGGTTGTTTCAAATGAGTATATTGGAAAGAATTAGACATGGAGTAAGAGATACCCAAACTATTATCTTTGGTGGAACTTAGCATTTGATTAAACGAACAACAATAGTCCTGGAGGTAACAAGAAGGTTAACGTATCCTTTGAGGTCTAGTGGATTGTTCAAGCAATGGAGGTAAGGGTGTTTGTGGTGGTGTGGGAATTGGGTGTGGTTGTGAAGGGTTTGTAAGTGAAGGTTGGATTATCTCATCACATTGTGTGAAAGGTAATGGTAATACATGCGACCCTACATCGAGTAAGGAAAAATTGTTTCATGAAACACAATATCTCGACTGATAACTCTATATAAATAGAGTTATTTTACCTATTTTAGGCAATAAATAATGCAATATCTATGAGAAAATATTTCAATTTCCTTCTATTTATTCGAATTTCCCTTGTTTATGTATCATAATGAGATATGGAGTATATAAGGAAAAAAATGACAAAAATCAGGAATTCAAATCAGAAAATGTTGGAAGATGAATATCAAATCATAGATTCTCTGATTTACTCTCTCATTTTATGCAAAAAAATAAGTCATTGCTTGGGGATAGGAGTCTTGGATGTATCCAATAAATAGGAGAATATTAAGAGCTTTGAGAGATAGCTAGGTTTTCACTTTTAGATCATTTTTTATTATTCTGAGAGTTTTTCAAGCATTTTAAAGAGAAGACAAAAGTGATAATAGAATTCTTGTTCTTTAATTCAAGATATTGGATTTGATTTATATTTTCGTTTCTTCTTCTATGATGTTCTAATTTTCTTTTGTTAGAACTACTATGTAGCCTAACCATACCATGATGATATGAATTTCATGATTTTTATGTTTTGCAAGTGATTTCATTCATGTGAGTTATATATAATTACACTTAATGCTTTTAAGTGACTGACCACCATTTATATGATCCGATATGTATGTTTGAGACTAAGAAATGATAATTGCAATTGCTTCTTATAATATATAACCATGAATTAAATGTGGAAAAAGATATAGCATGTTATTTGTGTAGCTTTCAATGATAAGGTGGTCCAAAAAATTCATTATAAGTCGAGAATATTCACATATTTTAATGCACTTATGTTTATTTAAATTCATATAAAAATATGGTGGATTAATAAACTAAGTAGATTTGCTATACCTCGAGATAGGATAGTAAATAGATTTGAAAATTTTGCTATCACATATTTGATATCGTTCTTGTATGCATAATAATTTAAAATTCATATCTAGTGGCTAGGGTGAAATTGGATACTCTAACATATTTATTTGATTGATTTACTACATTTAATTTTGAAATTTTTTTCTATGTTTGTCAATTTTAATTTATTCTCAATTCTATTTTGATTTGTTGGATAAATTTTAGAATTAGTCCATTTTTAATATTTAATTGATTTTTTAATCATCAATTTATGTGGGACGATATCCTTTCTCATCATTATATTACTTGTTCAACCAGTCATCGAATTAGAATTTCACGAACATCGACTCATGTATATCTTTTTGGTAAGAAGATCAACAATGCGACACCCTTTTTGACCATTGGGATATCATTAAAAAAGAAAAAAGAAAACTTGGAGTAGCACATGCATCAAATTTATTTTGAATGGAGGTGTTGCGCCCAAAACACAAGCAACTGTAGACTTGAAGGTGAGTGAAATTCGTTGGCTAACCATGTAAAACCTCATATGGAGTTTTCCCTTTCAAGACAGCAGTGGAAAGTCTATTTCGATGTAAGCAGTAGTGAGAATGCATTCACCCCAAAACTCAATGGGAAGGTTGGATTGGAAGCATAAGGCACAAGCAATATTTAGAAGGTGCCGGTGCATGTGCTCCACCACTTTATTTGTCAAGGCATGGACACGCAACTCGATTGATAAACACCCATGAAGTCTAGAAAGGAATTGGTAAGCTAATTGAATTTTTTTTTTCCATTGTCAGAAAAGATGCAATGAATTTGTTTGCCATGGTAAAGAAATTAATGATAAGATGACTTACATTAGCTTTAGAAGATATTAAATAAAGCCACATGCTACGGAATAATCATCAATCAGTCAGAAAAAGATATACCCTAGACAAAGAGGTGGTCCAATATGGGCCCTTAACATCTAAATGAATTAAAGTATGAAATAGTAGAAATTGTACTAGAAGAAAATGGCAAATGAGATTGCTTCGCAAGTGGGCGCATACAGTGCAAGGAAAAGTATTAGAAAATGAAATGTTATTACCTAAAGTTTGCAAATGACGAAGGCAAGATAAACTCGGACGTCCTAACCACGAGTGTGAGAGGTCAAAGTGTACGTTTGGTGTGGTGGTGGATGTCAAAGAAGTGGGTTAGGGTATTGAAGGGTAGTATAAACCATTGTGCCGCTTACCCATTGCTAAAGTCTTTGTCGAGAGAAGCAACAGCAGTAAAAAGGCAAGTATCAGAGGTAAATGCAATGTTGAGAGAAGTAGCAGTAGTAAGTTTAATAATTGAAAGAAGATTAAATCGAAATTTGAGAATGAATAAAACATGATCAAGAGTTGGACTTGATAGTAGAGAAATCTGTCCAATTCGTTGAACAGAAACCATAGTTCCATCAGGAAAGGACACAGGTTAGAAGTTATATTATCATCAAATTCAGAAAACAAGGCTGCATATCAAGATATATGATCCGTCGCACCAGAGTCCAGGATCCAGGATGAAGTGGAATTTAAACAAATGGAAGTACCTATTAAATTCACCAAAGGGTGAGAAGATGGTGTAGTATCACCAACCAGAAGTAAATGAATGAATTGTTCTGTTTGTGTAGCAACAGGGGTCGGTGGCAACAATCAAAGAACCAGTTAGGCGTAAACGTCATTGACGGCCAAAATCATTGGTGGGGCGCTTGTTACTGTCATTCCACCATTCTAGATATCCATACTTTCTTAAAACACTTACTTTCAAGATGTCCATCCTTTCCACAGTGAGTACAATGTAAAATGGGTTTAGAAGAACCCATAGGCAGAAAAGCGCGAGTATCATTGAGACAAAGCACGGCCATGGCAGCAGGATCGAGAATAACAGTGCGACAATCTTGAATAGTGCGCTGTTGTTCCTCTTGTAGTAGACAGTAGGGAGAGGATCCATAAGAAGGATCTGACTCTGAATTGGGACATAATTCATTGAGACCTTAGAGAAAATTTAATAATGAATCTATTTTAAGAAACTATAGCAGGGTCAACGTTGCTCCACAATTGCAAGTCGGCAAGGCTCGGTACAACAATAGTTCATCTTGCTAAGATTTAATCATAGTGTAATAGGCAAATATCAAAGTTATGCCTTGTTGATGTGTAGAAAAAGGCCTATGGATCTCAAAAATTCGAGCATTACAAGGAGAAAAGCATTACCGAAGATTATTCCAAACATCATTTGCCAAGTCATGCCAACTAGGACTGATTGTTGGTACAGTAGGATGAATCAACCAGGACCTCACCATGCTATTGCAAAATATCCATAAGAAATAATCCGAAGAGGTTGAACTAGGATGCCGCAAGGACCCATAAACAAAGCACAATTTATTTTTTGCCTCAAGGGCCACAAGCATGGGATGATGCCATTTTGGATAATTGTCTCCATTTAAAGGAGGAGAGACTAGAGGGGTATTTGGATGGTCACTCGCACATTGATCTTGGAATAAATAGTGGAAGTTTTTTGATTGGCCATGAAAAAAAAAAAAAAAAAAAAAAACTACACCGGGTTGATGTTTGCTCTAATACCATGAGAAAGGACACAAAATAAAAGATCCTAATGTGAACCGATTCAATTTTTGATGTTCTAAATATGTATATTTATACCCTATTCACAACTATATTTCCCATATCTAAGCCTATAGATATGGTAAGTATAATTGAAATATTGCATAAAATAACTCATGGGATAAGGCATATGATCACGTTAATATTTTATATGATTTGCTAAGATTTCGTATAATCATGCTAAGAGGCATCATGCTCATCGTTTGCAATTCTTGCTCTCTACATTGTTCGATAATCAAAGTCTTAATGGGATACTGCAGCTTATGAAAGAATATTAACATATGTTGACTGCTTTGCCCTAGCTTTTGATAATAACGGGAGAATTCGTAAAATGTATTTTTCTAAGTACTTTAAATCAAATAATTTATATTGATTAATTTTCGATGCCATTTTTTTTTTTTCCGAGGTGACCTCCAACACAGCTTTTTCTTCGCTTCCAAGATGATGGTACTGATCAACAGTGACTCTTGATAAAGAAATGCTCGATATAATTTAAGAAGAGCCCAACTATTATTGAGATAATCCGCTATGTTTTTCTCCAAACGACATAAAGTAATCAAAACGCGTTGGTTGTGTAGAAACAACTTGTAGATGCACGGGCCAAAATGCAGATGGAGTCCTAACTCTAAAGGCTGGTAGTGCTCTGCTTCTCCAGAAGGTGAAAAAGGTATGTGATATCAAAGTTGTCTAAAGTTGGATGGACTCATGTAGAAGGTGAACAGGCTTAAAACAAGAGAGCCATTAAAGCTCGGATGGGCCAGTAGAAGCTGAACAAACATTTAGAACTAAAAGACTTCAATACACTTGGAAGGACTATAGTGTAGAAGGTAAACAGTTCAGCATGAAGCATGAAAATAAATGGAGGGACTGTATGCATTAGCAACTCCCGTAGGTCTGCTGAGCAGAGAGGTTTAAAGACACGTTCCCTGCTTTTACATTATCGGATAAGAAGACCTAGATCTTCTTCCAATTTGATTTGGATTCAAATTAGAGTCAACAACCACTTTCAAGGTCTATAATCCGTGGCAAGCAACCCGGAGAAAATCAGAATAGCTGTTCCTCTTTTGTGGAAGCAGTCAAAAGAGTCAGACAGCCTGCTTAAGTAGAGGCCTCTATTTCTGGAAAACTTCTTTATGCAACTTGTAGGTCTGCTAAGCAGAGAAGTTGATCCGACGATTTGTTTGAAGATTGCAAGGCCATTTACAGGAACCAAGCATGGTTGAGGACTTTGGCGATAATTAAGAACTTCTTTTCTCTATTTTCACGACTCTTGTGCTTGCCCTTGTGAAAAACTACTTGTTTTGTTATTGATATTCTCTAAGAGAGCTGCGCTTCTCATAATATGAAAAAATAGTGTTTTTATAATATCAAAGATGTTCGTTATTGTAGAGTTACATATAAAGTTTCGTGTAGAAGCAACATGTTGTAATGTCTCTAAAGGTTTGTTTGTTAACTGGCCAAGTAGTGTATGATTCTATTTTTTTATTCATCGGAATAAAAAATTTACCGATAAAAGAGAAGAAAAATACATTTGGTAACTTTTTTATTCTCGGAAATAGATTTGAAATAAAATCAAGAAATAAAATAATGTTGCTTTTTTATTCCCAAGAACAACTCTAGAATCAAGTCCATTTTCTTTTCTTCTATTTTTCCTCTTTTCTTTTCTTCTTTTCTTTTTTCCTTTTCTTGTTCCCCTTATTCCTTTGGCCAGTCGCCTACCTCGATCAAGCCAATGATTGGCCAGATAAAGGCCAACGACCTCATTGGAGTGTTGCTAGCCCCCAACGAGGTCGAGCCTTGTCAGGTGAGCCTCCACGGTAGCTGGACAAGACTCGGCCAAGCCTTGGCTAGGGGAGCTTGGCCTCGCTCTCGCCAAGCCACCGCAAGGGCAGCATTACTCAAGCTTAGTGAGGTCAACCTCACGTGGGCCTAACGAGGTGGAGCCTCATCGGTGGCTAGGCCAACTTAGCCTTGCCAAATCTAGGCAAGGCCAAGCTCGCCCAACCAAGGCTCGGTCAAGCCTTACCCAATGGCTGGGGAGGCTCGATTGACAAGGCTAAGCCTTGCCAATGACTAGCAACACTCTAACGAGGTTGCCTGCCATAGGAAGAAGGGGAAAAGAAAAAGAAAAGAAAATGTCATAAAATTATTTAAAAATAAAAAGAAATTCTAAATTATAAAAGAATTTGAGGTCTTACCAAATACATTTTTATCTCGAAAATAAAAATTTTGAATACTCAAAAATTTGTCCTTGGAGCGGAACAAAAAAAAAAAAAAATCATTCATAAGTAGAAATTATTCTCTAGAACAAAATGATTATCAGACAGACTCTAAGATTACTAGTCGATTCCAATCTTAAATGTGACTTTTAATTTGGGAGGAGTAGATAAAGGCCAATTGCACAAGTGTTTTTCATTCTCGAAAAGAGTTTTTGCTAGTCTTTTGCGAAACTCATGTTTGCTTTGGCCTTATTTATACTATTATGTAAATTTCAAGCGTAACTCATGCTTCTTTTGCAAATTCCGCACCCTCCACCCTTTCTTTTGCAAGATCCATGCTGACAATTTGACCAGCTTGACATTGTTTCTAATGACACTTACCTGATAGATAGAAGAAGAGGATAATTATGCTTTCTTAAACCCATGAGAACTGCTTCCTCTATAATTCCTGTTTAAGAAAGAATAATTATCTCTTCTACTTCTGTAATCGAAATCACGAACGTCCAAGGGTGACTCTGTAATTCCGATCTGGTCAGGGGCATTTTCGGAAAAGGAAAAAACGTTTTCATATACATATCCACAACGATAACTGATATGAAAACACAGACCCAAAAAAAAAAGACTGATATGAAGGCGCTAAGTAATCACCAAAGACAAAATTCGAGTAGCAAATAAGTAACTTCAAGAAAAGAGGTATGAAGGTTGTGTTGGAGCGAAACTGAGGCCTTCAATATTTTCCCACACAACAAATTTTCTAGAGAGATGATAATTGATAATTCCATCGAGTTGTTATCATCTGTCGGCTTCTTCCATAATACAATCTCTTGGATTATAACAACGGTACGTATCAGGTTTTCTGGTACGAGTTCACTTTTACTAGGGGGTCGCGAGTGTTCGTTGTCCCTTCGTACCCGCAGCTATTATGGCTGTGGATTTTGAGCTTCCAGTAAGGTAGATCCCTATGGAAAAGTTCCTCTAAATTAATAAATAATCAAGTTATTGAGAGATGACTGAACAAAAGATCCGCTAGTGAACCCACCCCATTGATGGTCACATGATTTGCGCTCAATCCCTCTTCCGAAAGGGAGCGAGTTCAAATCCCACAGTCTCTTGTGTGACTCACCTGCAGTCCGGGGGGAGATGGGTTGCCCTGAGTTTACGCCGCCAACTACCGGCTGTATTCCGCTTATGAAATGCCCAGAGGTATTGTTATATGTGAATTTGTTTCTGGCCATGTGCTTCATGTGATTGAAGATTTGAAGCAACCCCACCAAGACCAATTTTAGTGGTTATTGAATTTTCCGCCCCAGTAGAACGTGTACTTTCTGCTGGAGGCCAATAAGAGTCAGTCCACGTTTGCAAGCTCGGGAGCTCTGTAAGTGCCGAATGACAAGAAGACATAGGAGCTTACTAACCAGTGACCAATCCTTGATCTTCCTTTAAGGATTCACTGTGGGGTTCATTGATTGTCAACATGCAAATTCGCAAAGAGAACAACAGAACAAGGCTGGAGGTTCAGCAGGGGTTCACTTGCAAAATAGTACCAAACAAAAGAAGAGCAAATCAGAACAAAGACAAGGGGACTAATACTCTTACTAATAAAAAACAACCTGTTGAATGACAACGATGCCTATGTGGCGCTGACGATAAATACATTTTATTAAAGTGTCTACAAGGCCAAGAGTCCAGACAGCTACAACATAAGAAATCTGCACCTTACATAACATATAAATGTCATTTTCCAGTCTCCCTTCTCTTCACAGCAGCTAACTAGGGTTCATAGTCCCAACCTCCTAACAACCATTAGCATATATCATAACAGCATCTACAAGCTAGCAAATGCATATTATCAGCAAAGAGAGAGAGAGAGAGAGAGAAGGGGTGTGCTACCCATATGTAGCAGCTCAGTCCCAGTGCCACAGCATGTCTAGTCCTTAAAGTCTTCAAGCTTCTCTGCTTCAATCTTCAGAGACTTAAGGTATCTGACAGCTTCGTCAAACAAAGTGACAGTGCTCATCCGGTTGCCACCAGGAATGATTCCTCTCAGCGCCTTTACCATCTTCTTCATTTTCTGCTGTTTAGGTTCACCACTCGAACTGCTGCTACTGCCGGAGGACTTTTGGAGAAGAGAAGAGATGCTAAGTTTCCTAGTCTTTGATCCATAGCTGGAGCAAGAATCAGGGGACGAGCTCCCGTAATTGCCATTGGTCCGCGCTGTGCTCACCTCATCCTCATCATACTCTTCTTCTTCCTCCTCTTCCAAGCTCAGCAAAGCATCAATATCATCTGAGTCCTCTTTATCAGAAAATGAAACCTCCCTTTGCTCATTGAAAGCACATTCTATGTCATCTTTCTTCTCCACATAGGTCGGATAACTTTGAAAACCCGGATTTCCGAATTTGGGGGCAATTGCAGGGTGAAACATGATCCGACTCTGGTAAGCAGTCTGGTCAAATACAATGAAATTCTTTGGGCACAAAGTAGATGGTTGAAATTGAAGACCATGGACTGGTGGAAGGTGTTCCATGGCCTGTGGTGGTGGAACCGCGCAAAATGCATATGCATTCGGAATATCCATGTACTCACCACTCATTTGATTAGTCATGGAATATCTTTCCTTTCTGGTGGGCAAGTGGTGGTTGCTCTCCATCAGCGTTACAATTTCTTAATAATAATCGTCTTCAGTGAAGATGTAAATCTTTGGCTATTCGAGTTTGTAGCACTGAATTTCAAGTGGCTGAGAAGGTAGCTAAAGCGACGACAGAGAAAGAGAACTAAATACTAGATAAGGCTACTATAATGATTATCAGAACCAAATATTTTTCACGGCATTACTCCTGCATGAACTCAACCAGAGGGCCTCTCTATTCTCCCCAAAGTCCCAACTCCCAGAGCTTAACAGGGTGAGACTACGTGACAGGTTTAAGCAACTGACGAAAGTATTCAGCCTGTTGCATGACATGGAAACATGGGATTTAGGCTACAATATTTCGTCTTCAAATAAGACAATCAGGTTAAGGCAAATATGCATAGAAAATGCAGTAAGAACATGTAGCCAGTATATAGACAAATGGCGCATGATCCAATAAAAGGAAACCAGATAATCAAGCATATATCAAAGAAAAGGCAGTTAGCTTTTATTCCATATTTAACATCTAATGCACTATTGACATGATAGAGACAAGTTGGGGGATTGAAGGAAGGCATATTGGCGATGCATGGGTTGATCACACGCAACTGCAACTGATCGACATATAGGAAATGCAAAGGGGAAATTTCACTTTATCCCTGAACTTTGGGGTGGTCGGAGTTTGCACCCTAAACCATTAACTTCAAAACCTGGCATTTTACCGTGAACTTTTTAGCGTGTCATTTATCATAAAATCGACTTTAATAAATGTGGAATCCCACGAGATAGTCACTTAAAGGATTTATTTAAGTCTCCAATATAAATTGCTACAAACCACAACTTTCATGGTTGTAGAAGCGTAAAAGAAGCTGCAAAGTGCCAAAACTAAAAAGTTCATGGAGGTAAATGCAACATTTAAAGGTTTAGGGTTGTACCATAGCCAAAGTTTCAGTGACCAAAATGAAGTTCACCTAAACAGTACTGAAATGCATGCCAAGAAGATGATTGCAGGAACTGATAAATATTGGTGCACAAGTAGGCCACAAATATCATCATAACAAAGTGCTCGCGTGGATTCTAATCATTTACAACCGCGCAACTAGGCACAGTAAGTGAAGATGTCCTTGATTAACTCAAAATTGTCTTTTTGAGAATAGCATTTCAATTTGATCGCAATTTAAATTGAGATACTAATAAGCAAAGTGGTAAACGTTAGCAATGAAAAGCAACACCCACTCAGCAGTAACCAAAATGGCTACATTTGGGCAAGCACATTCAGTAGGTTCAAGGTAAACACCAGGAGAACAATCTCGTAAGAATTAAGATCTCGACCACGCAAACATCAAAATGGGAACTTCACCTGACAAACTTGCATCAATTGGTAATGGGCAATCAATCCAACACTCATTTTAATTTTGCCAACTTCCTTCACTGCTCGATATCTCTTGATGGAGACTGCAATGTACATTCTCAATTCTCCCACAAAATCCAAATGGAAAAACCGGATGAATGCGTTGCTGAATTTTGAAAAACTACCTGCAAAGAGAAAACCAGGAAGCTAAGCAGAATATATGGTCATTTCCTTGCTACTTGAGAAAGCATTTAACAAGAACAAAGTCGTTACTACTTTTCCTACTTCATAATGGCTAAAACGACCCCCTTATCACTTAAAGCACAGCAAAATTGAAGACCTTCAGCAACTAAAATTTCACAGACAGAACACCATCGAATCGCAGAACAAAGTTCCCCCTCAACAATCCCACACTCCCACTCCCCATTCAATAACTTATAAAAAAAAAACCGGAAAACAGGCTGCGGGAACTCGAGATATAAAGCACTTACCAACACAACGAAACTATAGGATGAAGAAGAAGGCAACCAAGCGAACGAAGTTCCTGAACATCCACGGCATGGTTGGTTGGCTTCTTTCAATCTGAATCCACACGGAAACACAAAATGACACGTCGCAACGGACATACAAGGCACGACAACACTTGGAGAGAGAGAGAGACAGAGAGAGGAAAAATCGAAACAGAGAGACCCCAATTGCAATCAGACACAGACCCACTAACGAACCCTTCCTCAGCATCTACCCACACAACTCAAAATCCATACTTGACGACAACCCAAGTTTCTACCCACGGCACAAACCCACGGCACAAACCCACGGCATCGCTTCCCCCGGCCGACCCTCGCGGGCGAACGCGAGGGCCGCCGGAGATCTAAGAACCGCGACGCCGGAATCACTCCGGTTCCACGCCCGATCGGGAAGGAGGGGGGGTTCCCGCAAAGCAAATCGAGAAAGGAAGAGAGGGCGAGAGACCCGACCCGACCCGAAACGACGACGACGACGATGACGAGATCGCGAGGCGAGGGAAGGAAGGAAGGAAGGAAGGGGGACGAACCTCCGCGCTTTGAATTCTTCCTCCTTCAGAGGCAAATCGAAGACCTAAATCTCGGAGATCTCGCAGGAGAAGGCCGCGCAGAAGAGAGAGAAAGAGAGAGAAATCGAGGGTTAGAGAGAGAGAGTAAAGTGATGAGATGCGTGGGAGGAAGACAGTGCACACCAGGGGATTAGTAATTTTCTTTTGTTGTTTTCTTTTTTTTTTTTTTTTAATTTTTGAGGGGGGAGGTTCGGTTCGATTCCAAGTCAAAGGCGGGGATCTGGGCCGTCGGATCGGGGGAGGGGGAGGGGCATCGGGAGTGCTTTTTTCTCCGGGTCCAGCGGGTGGTGTTCTGGCCGTCGGATCGAGCACGCGTGACTTGGGGCAGGATGCGGAGGGTGGGGAGTGGGGCCCGCTCGCTTTGACAAAAATGTCTTGCGTGCATCTTCGAAACTGACAGCGGCCCCTCGGTGCCCCGGGAAAAGTATAAAATGCCCTCCCTGCCCTTTTTCAGAAAATATGTTATTTAGAAAAATAGATATATATATATATGACAAAAACATCAAAACAAACCACATAGTGATAACTCGGGAAAGAAAATTCAGCAAGGATATCAAACGTTACTCATGTAGGAAAAAGGGACGTATCTCAAACTATTGTAGAGTTAATAAAAGATTAAATGAACTCTCCATAAATGATAATATTCTGTACCAATTAAATGATATCATGACCACACAACAAATAATAAAGAAAATGATTTTCAAATAAATGAAATAAAAACCTCTTTCCTCTAATAAGCCAATTCCCGAAATAAATATATTAACAAAAGAAGAAAATTTTCCTTTTAGCGCTGCTGATAAGATAATTGACCTAGATGCTAAGTGAGAATATTTAGATTGACTTCAATTTTTGGTAAATATTAGTTCTAAACCTAATATGTCTTATAACCTTTAAAGATATCGAAAAACCCAATCAAGACCTATAAATATTAGGGATCTTCAAAACCAAATAAAACGACAAAAATTAGAAATACAAGTACTAAAAGCTATTCAAATGGAAATGTAAAATGAAATTTCAAATATCAAAAGTCTTATCAGAAAAGGGAAAGAAAAGGAAAAACAACATGATGGCTCATGTACTTCTAACCCAAATTTCTTAACGTTACCATAGAAATGACCCCTCAAAAATGGATAATAAACACAACAATAAAAATCATACACACATACCATTGAGAAAGACATTATATCCATAAATAACTCTAGGAACACATAGAAATGCTTGTTGGTAAATTACATGTTGCAGTGACTACAAACCGCCAATTCTTCTTAAAAATTTGATAAGCATTTGAATTTCGACTCATTTATTTATGCAAATTCTATATGACTAGCCTATTTTGGTGCTTCAATTAAGAAAAATAGTGACTATTTTGTATATTCATTATGTTTAGAGCGTGGATATATGCCTAGCAATTATGGTATATTTGTAAATGTGAATTTTACTAAAAAGTGAAAGGAAACTTGCTCCTAGGTTTCTTTCACATACATATGTTGTGTTGAAACCTAAAAGGTCATTCGAAAAGGGTATATTTAGCCAGTATATTTTCCTCGCATTTTGATGTTTGGAAGTAAGCTTTTTTTGTCCCAATAAAAATTTGGAATGAATCCCACCACACTTTCATACCCCAAAAAAAAAAAAAAACCCTTAAAAACAGACGCAAATGGAAAATTTTTGGAGAACTTTTTTCAATAAAAGAGTCACTTCAATAAGAGAATCAAATAAAATGACTGGGAAATCCATTATTCATTCCTTTTCTACATATTTACGCGCAACAGTCCCTTTTTGCCCTCTCGCCTCTTAGTTGTGCATGATCTGAGTAATTAAATTAATTATGAGGATAATATATTTGCAAATTCACTGTCATGGACAATAGATTCTACTTTATGGCATGGTTGTATTATGACATCATTAAAGAGTGAAAGAAAACTATAATCTTAGACCAATTTTAATTTCATGTCAAAATCTGAATAATCATTAGGAAACACACAAGCAAAGAAGCTAATCCACTTCCACGTTCATTTATAATTCCCCAAACTAGATCATATGTCAACTAAAGTTGACTTGAAATGGAAAAGAAACCACGTCATGTCCAATCACAATGGAGTGACCGCCAGATGGCAAGACGTGATTCGCGGCGGAGTCGACTATTTCCAAGCCCTGACAAACGTTGATCTTGAAATGAACCTTTTGGCTACTTTGTTCACGAATGAAGACCCTCTTGAACCCAATCAATTGCTTTATGTGTGTGCCCAAAATCCCATGAGGAGGCTTCGAGTACACCAAGACGACGTCGCTGCCGTCCCTGTGCCCAGTGTTCGTCACTTCGACTACGAAATCGATGTCGTGCTTGCAGTCCAAGTCGTCGATGGACATGGCGGGGCATGGCGGCCTCTTGGTGTTGTGGCTGTAGCTGAGGTCGCGGCAGTAGTCGAGGTTCTCCACCTTGAGGTCGACAAATCGCTTTGCAGGCGACAACGTGTAATTGAACCGTGTGTAGCTCAAGCCGTAGCCGAAGGGGTACACGACGGAGCCATCGAAGAACTTGTAAGTGCGTCCAGGGTAGCCCAGGGAGGGGACCGGCCTCAGTGGCATCGATGTCATGGGCAACATATCCACGTAGTCCGCCTTG
Organism: Eucalyptus microcorys; assembly: GCA_014182515.1. Taxonomy (NCBI): domain Eukaryota; kingdom Viridiplantae; phylum Streptophyta; class Magnoliopsida; order Myrtales; family Myrtaceae; genus Eucalyptus; species Eucalyptus microcorys. The sequence continues at coordinate 3,543,393 of CM024565.1, read as the reverse complement.
TGCCATGTTAGAGGTAGCCTTCCACCTAGTAAATAAATCAGCATAACTCACAATACTACGGTTGCTCATTTTGAAAATCTAAGAGTTTGTTTAAATTTACAGAAAATTACCTTTCTTTTCTAGCTTTTTCCGTAAAAAATATATGAAATTATCCACTTTCAACATATCGGGATAGATTTATATGTTTTGAATTTAAGATACGTTAATATATATATGCATTGCCAGATTTTAGATTTAGTAAAAAGTACAATTCAAAATAGATAAACTTTGATATGGTAGCATTATGAACAAACAAGAAAAGATATGGTAGAACTATTTACCGGGATTATAGTTGCCGAAGACAACATCGGCGATAGCTCGGCCCCCTTCCTCTCCGGGATATCCAGCCCACAAGATGCCGCCAATATTCGGATTCTCCTTCGCAAACGAGATGTCGACGCCGCCGGCCGATAGAATCACGAGGACAACGGGGCCTTTGGCGACCTCCGCCGTTTGATTGATGAGCTGAACCTGGTACCCGGGAAGGACGAGGTCGGTCCGGTCCAAACCCTCAGCCTCCACCGACAGGTCCAGTCCCACTAAGATTACCGTCGCGTCCGCGAGCTTGGCGGCTTCCGTGGCCGGGAAAATGAAGCTCTCGTTATTGCAAGCGATGTCCGCGCACCCCGCCTCGTACGTCACCACCCCATACCTGGAGAAGCCGTCGATGGGCGCGGTGAATCGGCATGGGACACCTGAATTTCAGTTATAAAGATCACAAAGAGATCAAAACGATTGCTCCGATGATAGCAGCACATGAACTCATAAACTCGGGTCATGTACCGGCATAGTTCCCGATCATCGCCACGGTGGCGTTGGCGTGAGGGCCGACGACGGCTATGTTTCGGGCTTGGTGAGGGCTGAGAGGGAGCGTCCGGTTATTTTTCAAGAGAACAATCCCTTCCTTAGCTGCCCGAGTGGCTAGCTCGAGGTTCGCCTTGGTGCAAATATCATCCTTGCCGAGAGATTTGAACTCGGGACTTCCATCAAAAAACCCCAGCCTCATGAGCACGACGTAGAGATACTTCAACGACGTATCGATTTCTCTCTCCCTCACCTTCCCTGCCGCCACCGTGCCGGCCGTGAAATTCGTGTAGTAAACTCCACAGTCCAAGTCCAAACCTGTTATAGCATAATAAATTAAACAAATAATCAAGTGAATCGATAAATTCGGAAAAAAGAAGAAGGTTTTAGCCAAAACTATTAGTGTAGTGAACTCCACAATCCAAGTCCAAACATATTATAGTAAAAATGAAAATAAAAATGCACGTACACCATTATAATAAATTAAGCAAATTATGGAAACAAATAATCAAATAAATCGATAAATTGGGAAAAAAAAAATAAGGGGGTTTAGCCAAAACTATTTAGTGTAGTAAAACTTCACAATCCAAGTCTAAATCTATTATAGTAAAAAAATTAAAAAAAAAATGCACATACACCACCATAATAACAGATATAATTTAATGAATCGATAAATTAAAAAATAAATAAATAAGGGGTTTAGCCAAAAACTAACCTGCTTTAAGCGTTCTTGCCACGGCGTCCTCGTTTGTGTCGCCGAGGAACTCGTGGTAATCCACCATGACTTCAATAGAGTCGCAATCGGAGACTATATACCTGAATTATTTTATAAAAAAATTAGTAAATAAGTCTTCGATGAACAAAATGAAAAATTAGGAAAAGGGTCGAGACTATATACCCGTGAAGATCCCACTCCCCTCTGATCGTGTCCTTCAAGAGGTTCGGATCGGCGCACGTCGGAATTCCGTCGACCCGGTTGTACGAGCACATGACGCTGCTAACGTCGCCGTCCTTCACGCACATCTCGAACGGCCGGAGGAACGTCTCCTCCATGTCTTGCTCGCGCACCTGAAGGAAGAAGCCACGGAGCGTAAGATCTTCGGCTTTGCCACGTCAATGCGGAAGAGGGGATGGAGACTTTTCTTTCGTGCCGATGATTACCCTCGCGTCGAAATGGAAGCGATCGACCCCCAACCAGTTGTCGACGTCGTATGCGGCGTAGTGCTTGCAGCACGAGGAGACCTTGAGGGGCCTCTGGTTCGGGTCGGTGGTGCGGTGGTGGTCGGCTCCCTCGACGTCTTGCAGGCCCCGGACGTAGTTGACGGCGTACCTCCCGACCACGAAAGGGTCCTCCCCGGGGGTCTCCAGCGCTCGCCCCCACCGGGGGTCTCGTACGACGTTGATGTTCGGGCTCCAGAACGTCAGTCCGGCCCGTCCGAGGTTGTACATCGCTCTCGCTTCCGTCGAAACAGCCTGTGTTTTAACGTTACAGGCGCAGATGATGTTTTTTTTAGCCTCCAAGGCCGATGGTTGATTGAATTTTGAGTACATCTATCTAGATTCATGCGCATATGTATGGTAATTATGCCGGGGAACTTTCCGCTCACCTGACCGATGCTTTTCCAAAGAGACTCGTTGAAGGCGGCCGCCATGAGGATGACGGTGGGGAAGCTGGTCGCGCCCGGGATGACGTCGTCGAAGAAGGTCCCGGGGCCCACATTGGAGACGCCGTGGAGCGCCTCAGACCACCACTCGTACTTGGGAAGCCCTAGCCTCGGGACGCCGTAGGCGCCATTGCCGAGCTGCCGGACCTTCTCACGGAGGACCATCCGCTTCACCAGATCCTTGGCTCGCGCCTCGTAGGTCAGCGAGGCGTCGCAGAACGAGAAAGCCGACATGTTGAGGCCGAGGCTTGCGTAGCGCGAGGCGTCACAAACATAAGTGTAGTTCTTAGTACTTAAAGAAGTGGAAGACGAAGATGATGATGATGATGAATGATCAAGCTTAAATTTAGCAGGCTTTGCTATTGTTGCTGTGCAAAGAGTGAGAAAGATGAAGGTGATTGTGGTGAATTTAGGCATTTCTGAGTTCTTCTCATACAAAAGTAGCTTGGAGAGATCGAACTTTTGACCAATGGAGAGCCGAATTGGAGATGAACCTAATTAGAAGAGAAGGCGACTGTATAATTTCTTGTAAATTGAGGTATTTATATGCTTTAAAGGATGGGTACATAACATATCCATCATCATCAATCGAGATCGATTGCACAATAATGTAACAAGAAATACGGAGAATTGAGTCATATACGGTAAATATCCTACTTATCTCTTACGGAAAAGAATGTGGATCTTAATGAGTTCAATGAATTTGTCATTTGATTTTGCCGCCAAAAAGTGAATAAATGGAGATAAGATCACAAAGGTGTCACGTACTCTGCCGAGAGCTAGGTGAGTTATGATGAGAGGATCTTATTACATATATATTAGTTTACTATCACTTGAAATTGGAAAAAGCACAAATTTTCTTATATTTACCACCTAAATAGTTACATTTTGTGTTTTAAGTTTGGTTTTGGAAGATTTTATGAACTTGTGTCCTTCCGTTTATGCTATATGATGATTGAGAGATTCGCGAATCGAATTTCATAATATGATTCTAGATGCGTTTGGTGGTCGAGATAAAATTCATGATTTGATAAGATTTATCCTATCATGCATTTGTTGCATGTTTTTTTTTTCCCCATTTGTTGCATGTTTAAGATAGGATAAAATCAAATATAAATGGAATATATGCTAGATAAAATTATTCCATGGGGAATGTGAGATAAATGTGGATAATATTTTAATATCCATAATAGGAAAAAAATTTCTAAACTAACAAACTTCTTAAATTAACAAATTTAAAATTATATTTCAAAATAAATAATATTTGAATTCTAATATAAGAAATTTATAATAACAAAAAATAGAAATTTATTATTTTCATTTCAATCCTTTTGTATTTATATTATTTGAATTTGATTTTATCTTATAATATAAATTAAATATATAAATTATTATTACATATTTTAGGTATATTGATACGGTTTTCTATTCAATAAAATTTTATTAGAGAAAGATGAAAGGGTAAGAAAGAAATAAAATATAAATTAATTAAAAAGAGAGGAAAATAAAAATAAAGTAGGCAAGAATGTCGTGAGAAATTTCTATCATTTCTGTTGTAAAATTTTTGTTTCATTTATATTGATATATTGTTTATACCAAACAATATATATATGATATGATGTCAATATATTCGACTTTATCGCTTTACTCAACAAACGAGGGTACATAACATTATCCATCACCATCAATTGAGATCGATTGCACAATAATGTAACAATAAATACGGAGAATTGAGTCATATATGGCAAATATCCTACTTATCTCTTACGGAAAAGAATGTGGATCTTAATGAGTTCAATGAATTTGTCATTTGATTTTGCTGCCAAAAAAGTGAATAAATGGAGATAAGATCACAGGTGTCACGTACTCTGGCGAGAGCTAGGTGAGTTATGATGAGAGGATCTTATTACATATATATTAGTTTACTATCACTTGAAATTGGAACAAGCACAAATTTTCTTATATTTACCATCCAAATAGTTACATTTTGTGTTTTAAGTTTGGTTTTGGAAGATTTTATGAATTTGTGTCCTTCCGTTTATGCTATATGATGATTGAGAGATTCGAGAATCGATTTCATAATGTGATTCTAGGCTGCATTTGGTGGTCAAGATAAAATTCGTGATATGATAAATCTATCATGCGTTTGTTGCCTGTTTAAGATAGGATGAAGTCAAATATAAATGGAATATGGGCCGGATAAAATTACCCTATGGGGAGGTGTGATAAATGTGGATAAAATTTTTAATATTCATAATAGGGAAGTAGTTTTTTCAAATAACAAATTTCTTAAATTAACAAATTTAAAATTATATTTCAAAATAAATAATATTTGAATTCTAATATAAGAAATTTATAATAACAAAAAATAGAAATTTATTCTTTTCAATTCAATCCTTTTGTATTTATATATTTGAATTTGATTTTATCTTATAATATCAATTCAATATATGAATATATTATTACATATTTTAGGTATATTAGTACATTTTTCTATTTGATAAAATTTTATTAGAGAATGATAAAAGTGGAAGAAAGAAATAAAAAATAAATTAATTAAAAATAGAGGAAAATAAAATAAAAATCAAATAAAAATAAAGTAGGCAAGAATGTAGTAAGAAATTTCTATCATTTCTGTTGTAAAATTGTTGTTTCATTTATATTGATATGTTGTTTATACCAAAAAATAAATATGATATGATGTCAATATATTCGACTTTATTGCTTTACTCAACAAACGAAAGATGAGATATAGCAAAATCCCTTAAATTTCCTATCGTATTTTATCCAGTCTTATCTTACTTAAAAATCTAGATGACCAAGTAGCCCTAGTGTTTTGCTAGCGATAAGGTAATCTTAAGAGGTAATTTAATGAAATGCCGTTCATTTTGTTCATTGTCTACAATTTTTTGTGCATTGTTCATCGTGTCTAGACCCAAAGACCCCAATGTACCTCAATTGTCGATTTTGAGGGGAGATTGGGCTAGCATTAGCCCAACCCCTACATTTGCATTACGATCATAGTTTAGGCTTAATTTGTTTCACGAAAAATAATTGAAAGGGAGAGAGTAAAGTGATGAGATGCGTGGGAGGGAGACAGAGTGCGCACCAGGGGATTAGTAATTTTTTTTTTTTTTTTAAATTTTTGAGGGGGGTTCGATTCCAAGTCAAAGGAGGGGAATCTGGGCCGTCGGATCGGGGGGCATCGGGAGTGCTTTTTCTCCGGGTCCAGCGGGTGGTGTTCTGGCCGTCGGATCGAGCACGCGTGACTTGGGGCAGGATGCGGGGGTGGGGGTGGGGCCCGCTCGCTTTGACGAAAAATGTTTTGCGTGCGTCTTCGAAACTGACAGCGGCCCTCCCTCCCCGGGAAAAGTACAATGCCCTCCCGGACCTTTTTCAAAAAATGTATTATTTAGAAAAGAATATATATATGGAAAAAACATCAAAACAAACCACATGGTGATAACTCGGAAAGAAAATTCAACAAGGATATCAAATGTTACTCACGTGAGAAAAAGGGACATATCTCAAAATATCGTAGAGTTAATAAAAGACTAAATGAACTCTCCATAAATGATAATATTCTATATTAATTAATTGATATCATGGTCATATAACCGATTATGATACTTGTTCAGATAAATTTCTTAAAGAAAATGGTTTTTGAATAAATGAAATGAAAACCTCTTCAGAATTAGATTTCAAAAACTCTCCTCTAATAAGCCAATCCCGAAATAAATATATTAATAAAAGAATAATTTTTTTTTTAGCACTACTTATGAGATAATCGACCCGGATGCTACGCAAGAATATTTTGATTGACTTCAATCTTTGGTAAATATTAGTTCTAAACCTAATACGTCTTATAACCTTAAATATTAGGGATCTTCAAAACCAAATAAAACAACAAAAATTAGAAATATAAGTACTAAAAGCTATTCAAAGTCTTATCATAAAAGGGAAAGAAAAGGAAAAACAATGATAGCTCATGTACTTCTGATCCAAATTTCTTAATGTTACGATAGAAATGACTTCTCAAAAATGGATATTAAACACAACAATAAAAATCATACACACACACCACTAAGAAAGACATTTTATCCATAAATAACCCTAGGATCACATAGAAATGCTTTTTGGTAAATTACATTTCACAGTGACTACAAACGGCCAATTCTTCTTAAAATTTTATAAGCATTTGAATTTCCACTCGTTTATTTATGCAAATTCTATATGACTAGCCTATTTTGGTGCTTCAAATAAGAAAAATCATGACTATTTTGTATATTCATTATGTTTAGAGCGTGGATATATGCCTAGCGTTTATGGTATATTTGTAAATGTGAATTTTACTAAAAAGTGAAAGGAAACTTGCCCCTTGGTTTCTTTCACGTACATATGTTGTGTTGAAACCTAAAAGTTCATTTGAAAATGGTATAATTAGCCGGTATATTTTCCTCGCATATTGATGTTTGGAACTAAGCTTTTGTCCCAATAAAAATTCGCAATGAATCCCACCACACTTTCATACCCAAAAAAAAAAAAACCTTAAAAACAGATGTAAATGGAAATTTTTTTGAGAAATTTTTTTCCAATAAAAGAGTCACTTCAATAAGAGAATCACATAAAATGACTGGGAAATTCATTATTCATTCATTTTCTACATATTTATGCGCAACAACCCCTTTTTGCCCTCTCGCCTCTTAGTTGTGTATGATCTGAGTAATTAAATTAATTATGAGGATAATATACTTGCAAATTCGCTGTCATGGACAATAGATTCTACTTTATGGCATGGTCGTATTATGACGTCATTAAAGAGTGGAAGAAAACTATAATCTTAGACCAATTTTTAATTTCATGTCGAAATCTGAATAATCATTAGGAAATGTTTTTTTTTTTGATGACCTGGAACCCGCGCACTATACCAACACGGACAGTTCGACAGGCCTGGAGTAACGGGGGGTAAACCCTGGGGTGACGCTAGCGGAGGACCCACCACCCCGACGTCGCACTTAAGATCCCGTGCGGCCAGCGGGATGCGAACTCCTCTTCTCTGGCAAAGGATTATGGGAGCACTTATCCAACTGGGCCACCGCAGGCGGTGGTATCATTAGGAAATGTTTCATCCAATGTAAACACATTATTTGGCTGGAGACCGTTGGCTCTCTAATTTTCAACATTTTTGTTTATTTTTAGTAAAATGATCGATTTTAAAAAATATATAAAGATAATGGACCCAAATATAGAAAAAAAAAAAAAGTATAGAGGACCAGTAGAAAGATCCTAATTATTTCTAATATAATAATATATCTTAGAAATCCATCCCCATTATTTGTAACAAACACACAAGCAAAGAAGCTAATCCACTTTCACGTTCATTTATAATTCCCCAAACTAGATCATAGCGAACTAAAGTTGACTTGAAATGGAAAAGAAACCACATCATCTCCAATCACAATGGAGTGACCGCCAGATGGCAAGACGTGATCCGCGGCGGAGTCAACTATTTCCAAGCCCTTACAAACATTGATCTTGAAATCAACCTTTTGGCTACTTTGTTCACGAATGAAGACCCTCTTGAACCCAATCAATTGCTTTATGTGAGTGCCCAAAATCCCATCGGGGGGCTTCGAGTACACCAAGACGACGTCGCTCCCGTCCCTGTGCCCAGTGTTCATCACTTCGACTACGAAATCGATGTCGTGCCTGCAGTCCAAGTCGTCGATGGACATCGCGGGGCATGGCGGCCTCTTGGTGTTGTCGCTGTAGTTGAGGTCGCGGCAGTAGTCGAGGTTCTCCACCTTGAGGTCGACAAATCGCTTTGCAGGTGACAACGAGTAATTGAACTGTGTGTAGCTCAAGCCGTAGCCGAAGGGGTACACGACGGAGCCATTGAAGAACTTGTAAGTGCGTCCGGGGTAGCCCAAGGAGGGGTCAGGCCTCAGTGGCATCGATGTCATGGGCAACATATCCACGTAGTCCGCCTTGTGCCATGTTAGAGGTAGCCTTCCACCTAGTAAATAAATCAACATAACTCACAATACTATGGTTGCTCATTTTGAATATCCAGCCCACAAGATATGGTAGAACAATTTCCTATTACCGGGATTATAGTCGCCGAAGACAACATCAGCGATAGCTTGGCCCCCTTCCTCTCCCGGATATCCAGCCCACAAGATGCCGCCAATTTTCGGATTCTCCTCCGCGAACGAGATGTCGACGCCGCCGGCCGATAGAATCACGAGGACAACGGGGCCTTTGGCGACCTCCGCCGTTTGATTGATGAGCTGAGTCTGGTACCCGGGAAGGACGAGGTCGGTCCGGTCCAAACCCTCAGCCTCCACCGACAGGTCCAGTCCCACCAAGATTACCGTCGCGTCCGCGAGCTTGGCGGCTTCCGTGGCCGGGAAAATGAAGCTCTCGTTATTGCAAGCGATGTCCGCGCACCCCGCCTCGTACGTCACCACCCCATACCTGGAGAAGCCGTCGATGGGCGCGGTGAATCGGCATGGGACACCTGAATTTCAGTTATAAAGATCACAAAGAGATCAAAACGATTGCCCCGATGATAGCAGCACATGAACTCATAAACTCGGGTCATGTACCGGCATAGTTCCCGATCATCGCCGCGGTGGCGTTGGCGTGAGGGCCGACGAGGGTTATGTTTCGGGCTTGGTGAGGGCTGAGAGGGAGCGTCCCGTTATTTTTCAACAGAACGATCCCTTCCTTAGCTGCCCGAGCGGCTAGCTCGAGGTTTGCCTTGGTGCAGATATCATCTTTGCCGAGAGATTTGAACTCGGGACTTTCATCGAAGAACCCCAGCCTCATGAGCACGACGTAGAGATACTTCAACGACGTATCGATTTCTCTCTCTCTCACCTTCCCTGCCGCCACCGCGCCGGCCGTGAAATTCGTGTAGTAAACTCCACAGTCCAAGTCCAAACCTGTTATAGCAACCAAAAAAAAAAAGGGGGAAAAATGCACATTTTTCTATAATAAATTAAACAAATAATCAAGTGAATAGATAAAATGGGAAAAAAAGGGTTTTAGCCAAAACTATTAGTGTAGTGAACTCCACAATTCAAGTCTAAACATATTGGAGTAAAAATGAAAATAAAAATGCACATACACCATTATAATAAATTAAACAAATTATCGAAACAACTAATCAAATAAATAGATAAATTGGGAAAAAAATAAGGGGGTTTAGCCAAAACTATATAGTGTAGTAAAACTTCACAATCCAAGTCTAAATCTATTATAGTAAAGAAATAAAAATAAAAGTGCACATACACCACCGTAATAACAGAAATAATTAAATGAATCTATAAATTAAAAAATAAATAAATAAGGGGTTTAGCCAAAAACTAGCCTGCTTTAAGCGTTCGTGCCACGGCGTCCTCGTTTGTGTCGTTGAGGAACTCGTGGCGATCCACCATGACTTCAATAGAGTCGCAATCCGCGACTATATACCTGAATTATTTTATTAAAAAAATTAATAAATAAATCTTCAATAAACAAAATGAAAAATTAGTTTATCTTTCGCCTACTGCCTTTATGCGCGTTTTCTGGATAAAAAAAAAAAAAAATTTAGGTAAAGGGTTGACACTGTTTTCTAATTTTTCGATCTATTATATACCCGTGAAGATCCCACTCCCCTCTGATCGTGTCCTTCAAAAGGTTCGGATCGGCGCACGTCGGAATTCCGTTGACCCGGTTGTACGAGCACATGACGCTGCTAACGTCGCCGTCCTTCACGCACATCTCGAACGGCCGGAGGAACGTCTCCTCCATGTCTTGCTCGCGTACCTGAAGGAAGAAGCCACGAAGCGTAAGATCTTCGGCTTTGCCATGTCAATGCGGAAGAGGGAATGGAGGTTTTTCTTTCGTGCCGATGATTACCCTCGCGTCAAAATGGTAGCGATCGACCCCGACCAGTTGTCGACGTCGTACGCGGCGTAGTGCTTGCAGCACGAGGAGACCTTGAGGGGCCTCTGGTTCGGGTCGGCGGTGCGGTGGTGGTCGGCTCCCTCGACGTCTTGCAGGCCCCGGACGTAGTTGACGGTGTACCTCCCGACCACGAAAGGGTCCTCCCCGGGGGTCTCCAGCGCTCGCCCCCACCGGGGGTCTCGTACGACGTTGATGTTCGGGCTCCAGAACGTCAGTCCGGCCCGTCCGAGGTTGTACATCGCTCTCCCTTCCGTCGAAACAGCCTGTGTTTTAACGTTACAGGCGCAATGGATGTTTTTTTTAGCCTCTAATGTCGATGGTTGATTGAATTTTGAGTACGTCTATCTTGACTCATGCGCATATGTATGGTAATTATGCGGGGGGAACTTTCCGCTCACCTGGCCGATGCTTTTCCAAAGAGACTCGTTGAAGGCGGCGGCCGTGAGGATGACGGTGGGGAAGCTCGTTGCGCCGGGGACGACGTCATCGAAGAAGGTCCCGGGGCCCACGTTGGAGATGCCGTGGAGCGCCTCGGACCACCACTCGTACTTGGGAAGCCCTAGCCTCGGGATGCCGTAGGCGCCATTGCCGAGCTGCCGGACCTTCTCATCGAGGACCATCCGCTTCACCAGATCCTTGGCTCGCTCCTCGTAGGTCAGCGAGGCGTCGCAGAACAAGAAAGCCGACATGTTGAGGCCGAGGCTGGCGTAGCGCGAGGCGTCACAAACACAAGTGTAGTTCTTAGTACTTGAAGAAGAGGAAGAGGAAGACGATAATGATGATGAATGATCAAGCTTAAATTTAGCAGGCTTTGCTATTGTTGCTGTGCAAAGAGTGAGAAAGATGAAGGTGATTGTGGTGAATTGAGGCATTTCTGAGTTCTTCTCGTACAAAAGTAGCTTGGAGAGATCGAACTTTTGACCAATGGAGAGCCGAATTGGAGATGAACCTAATTAAAAGAGAAGGCAACTGAATAATTTCTTGTAAAATGAGGTATTTATATGCTTTAAAGGATGGGTACATAACAGTATCCATCACCATCAATCGACATCAATTGCACAATAATTTAACTAGAATTACAGAGAATTGAGTCATATATGTTAAATATCCTAATTAACTCTAACGGGAAAAACAGTATCCATCACCATCAATCGACATCAATTGCACAATAATTTAACTAGAATTACAGAGAATTGAGTCATATATGTTAAATATCCTAATTAACTCTAACAGGAAAGAATGGGGATCTTAGTGAAGTCAACGAATTTGTCATTTGATTTTTTTTTTTTGTAACCTAGAACTCCGCCTTGACCCGCCGCACCCGATGGCGCCGTTGGGCCCGACTCCTATATCTCGAGGGAGACTAGCACATGACTCCAACACCATAACCCCCCACTTACAATGTTTTAGCATTTGTGAGTTTCAAACCCTCGACCTCACCGATGAAGGAGAGACTCTAATCCAGCACAGCTGCCCACGGTTAGGTTTTGTCATTTGATTTTGCGGTCAAAAAAGTGAATAAATGGAGATAAGATCACATTGTCACGTACTCTGTTGAGAGCTATGTGAGTTATGATGAGAGGATCTTATTACATATATATTGGGAAAAATGCCAAAAAAGTCCTAAACCTTTTACCTCTGTGCCGATTTAGTCCTGAACCTTTTTTTGGTGCCGATTCAGTCTTAAATCTTTTTACGTTGTGTCAATTTAGTTCTTTTTGGTTAATTTTGGCCAGATTTTGCTTATTGGACGCCGGCCGACGATGTGTGGCGATCGACGCCGACGTGGACAACTTTTAATAATATTTTAATATTTTAGATTTTTATTTATTTTTGTCTTTTTCCTCCAGCCGGTCACCGAGGTTCGGCGACCGGCCAAAGGCGACGGTCGGCGAGGGCGAGGCCAACCTCGTCGGCCACCTTGCCAAATCCAGCGAGGCCGGTGAGGGCGAGCCTCGCCCATGGCCGGATCTCGCGAGGTTCGGCCATGGGCGAGCTTGCCCCCGCCGGATTTGGTGAGGTCGAGCCTTGCCGGCCATGGGCGAGGCTCGCCCTCGCCGGATCTGGCGAGGTCGAGCCTCACCGGCCATGGGGAGGCTCGCCTCGCTAGATTCGGCGAGGGGAGCCTCGCCCATGGTCGGATCTCGGCGAGGTCGAGCCTTGCCGACCATGGGGAGGCTTGCCCTCGCCGGATTCAATAAGGCTCAACCCTTGCCCGCGAGGTGGCCGGTGAGGTCGGCCTCGCCCTCGTCGGCCGTCACCTTTGGCCGCCGCCGAGGTTCGGCGACCCGGCCTTTGGCGGGGAGAAAAAAGACAAAAATAAAAAAAGAAAAACAAAAAGAATAGATATTAAAATATTATTAAAAGTTGTCCATGTCGGCGCCAATCGCCCATGTCAACCGGCCGCGTCCAAATCAACAAAATCTGGCCAAAATTGACCTAAGGAAGGGACTAAATTGACACAACGTAAAAAGGTTTAGGACTGAATCGGCTCCAAAAAAAGGTTTATGACTAAATCGGCACAAAAACAAAATGTTTAGGACTTTTTTGGCATTTTTCCCCATATATATTAGTTTACTATCACTTGAAATTGGAACAAGCACAAATTTTCTTATATTTACCACCCAAATAGTTACATTTTGTGTTTTAAGTTTGGTTTTGGAAGATTTTATGAATTTGTGTCCTTCTGTTTATGCTATATGATGATTGAGAGATTTGAGAATCGATTTCATAATGTGATTCTAGGCTGCGTTTGGTGGTCGAGATAAAATTCATGATAGGATAAATCCTATCATGCGTTTATTGCCGTTTAAGATATGATAAAGTCAAATATAAATGGAATATGGATTGGATAAAATTATCCCATGAGGAAGGTGTGATAAATGTGGATAAAATTTTTAATATCCATAATAGGAAAGTAATTTTTCTCAATAACAAATTTCTTAAATTAACAAATTTAAAATTATATTTCAAAATAAATAATATTTGAATTCTAATATAAGAAATTATAATAACAAAAAATAGAAATTTATTTTTTCAATTCAATCCTTTTGTATTTATATATTTGAATTTTATTTTATCTTATAATATAAATTCAATATATAAATATATTATTACATATTTTAGGTATATTAAATACATTTTTCTATTTGATAAAATTTTATTAGAGAATGATAAAAGTGGAAGAAAGAAATAAAAAATTAATTAATTAAAAATAGAGGGAAAAAAAAAGCAAATAAAAATAAAGTATGCAAGGATGTTGTGAGAAATTTCTATAATTTCTATTGTCAAATTTTTGTTTCATTTATATTGATATGCTGTTTATACCAAACAATATATATGATATAATGTTAATATATTTGACTTTATTGCTTTACTCACTAAATGAGGGATGAGATATAGCAAAATCCCATAGATTTCCTATCGTATCTTATCCAATCCTATCTTAGAAGTTAGAAATTTAGATGACAAAACGTAGCCCTTGTGTTTTGTTAGCGATAAGGTAATCTTAGGAGGTAATTTAATCAAAGGTCGTTCATTTTGTTCATTGTTTGCAATTTTTTGCGCATTGTTCATTTTGTCTAGACCCAAAGACCCCAATGTACCTCAATTGTCGATTTTGAGGGGAGATTGGGCGAGCATTAGCCCAACCCCAACATTTGCATTATGACCGCAACTTAGGCTTAATTTGTTTTACGAAAAATAATTAAAAAATATTTTCCTTAAAAACGATTGGTTGTATCATTTTACGAAAATGAATGAACAAAATATATTTTCATTATCCAGAAAAATATTTAGACGTAATTATTTTTAATCGACTAATTATTTTAAGCGATATAAGTAATCATTTTTTTAAAAATTCAAATTGTTTATTATCGGAGAAATTAGGAGTGGGTTTGGTAATGTTTCTATTCAAAAATTGTTCTAGGGAATAGAAATAGATTTTTCTATTCCCTGCTCCCTAGAACAATTTTTGAACTGAAGAAGATGTTTAGTAAACTTGTTCCTAGAATAGAAAAAGAATAGGAATACGTTTGGTAAACTTGTTTTTTTTTTTTTTTTTTTGTTTTTTTAATTTTTTAATTTTTAATTTTTCCTTTTCTCTTCCTTTTGGCTGGTCGCCGGCTTCAGCCATGGTCGGCGACCGGCCGATGAGGGCCGGCGGCCTCGTCTAGCCAAGGCAAGGCCGAGGCTCGCTGGTCGGCACGAGGTCGGCCTCGCCTTGGCTCGGCGAGCTCGAGCTCACCCAGATCCAGCGAGGTCGAGCCTTCCCAGGGGTCGGCAATGCTCGGCCTCGCCGGGGGCTAGCGACCCTCCAGCGAGGTCGCCGGCCCTTGACGGCCGGTCGCCGGACATGGCCGAGGCCGGCAACCGACCAAAGTAAAAAGAAGAAGAAAAGAAGAAGAAAAGAAAGAAAAGAAAAGAATAGAAAATAGAAATATTGTTTCTTGGAAGTGTTCCAAAACAAGAAACAAGTTTTTCTTATTTCTTATTTCTGTTCCAATTTTGTTCCCCGGAATGAAACAAGTCCCACGAACAAAAATGCAAACAAACGCGTTTCCGTTCTTTTTTTGTTCCAACAGAATTGTGTTCATAATCATAAATAAAGAACCCAAACAAATAGAGCCTAGTAGAACTTAGTTTTCTTTCAGTGGCACGTTTTCCATGACTCCTCTCTTTTCAGAATTTCGATATTCTTTCGTGCCTTTCTAGGTTGCTGCGTTTTCGGTTTGTCGTTTGGAAAGATTTGTATGTTACGTCTTATTTTAAGAAGTTCAAGGAATAATATGCGAAAGAGTGAACTATGGAATTTTTGTATTATTCGATTTATTGATAAATAAAAAGGAAAAAAGCCATCAAAAACCCCAAACTTTGCCCAAAGTGACAAATTTACTCCAAAATTTTTTTTGTGACATGAAAAACCCCTCAACTTTGCAAACTGTGACACATTTACCCAATTAAGGGCATTTTCGTCTTATTTTTTTCTGTTTTTTTAATTTTTCTTTTATTTTTAATTTTTTTCTTCTCTCTTCCCTCCACCAGCCATGGTGGAGTCGGCGGAGGGAAGCCGGCGAGGGCCACCCTCGTCGGACGCTAGCGGAGGGAAGAAAAAACAAAGAAAAAAAATAAAAATAAAAATAAAAAAATGAAAAACATAAAGTAAAAAGTTTTCAAAAGTAAAAAGACCAAAATGCCCCTATGATTTGGGGTAAATGTGTCACACAAATGAAAGTTCAGGGTATTTTGTGTCACAAATAAAAGTTTGGGGTAAATGTGTCACGGTTAGCAAACTTCAGGGTTTTTCATATCACAAAAAAAAGTTTGGGGTAAATTTGTCACTTTGGGCAAAGTTTGGGGTTTTTGGTGGCCTTTTCCCTAAATAAAACATGAGGCAATTTATAGGTCTTATTGGATTACTTTTTAAAGTGATAGGATGAACATAATATTAAATATAATCAATCAGGGGTATACATAATCAATGAAGACATATATGCATAATCCTAAAAGATACGAAGAATCAAGTAAATAACCTAATATAGCTAATAGAGAAAAACTTAACCAATATCTAGTACACTAAGATAAGCAAGTGAAATACAGATGGGCATGGAGCATGAGACCTGACTAGATCGGTTCCACAATGGATAAGCTCTAGACTTAGAACTTGTAACTTCCCTTGTTAGGGTTGGTACTCAATTTTTGGAAGCAAGACCTAGTTGATAAAGATAACAAGGTAGGTTGCAATATTAATTATAGAAAAATTCACTCAGTGAGCAAAAAAATCATTAGATAACTAGACTGTTAATTATAGTTGCAATTTTTGTTGTAATTTCAATAACTTTAAAAACATGTTTTTGCCTTGATGATTAACATCATCAATTTACTAGAGATACTTCTTAAGTCTCGTTGACAATTTACACAACTCTAACTAAAAGTCGAAAAAATAATTTGGAAGAAAAACAAACTTAACATAATAATTTTTATAACTTTTTAAACCAATTTGCAAGTCCTTTTTACAAAAATCTATCTATAATTTGAAATTAATTTGGAAGAAAAATAATAAATCAATCTTAGCAAAACAATGTACAGTTACTTGTTAATTAATTAATCGCTTGTTTTTCCTAAGCAACGTAAGTATGAAATAACATTTGCTAAAAGTAAATTATAACCCTATAGAAATAGACTTAGTATTAAGACTCCGTTTGTTTCAAGAAAAATGAATGATTTGAAAAATAATTTCATAACAATAGTTGCTTGTATCGCTTGAAATGTTTAGTCATAAATCTTTCAATTTTGCCAATTAAGTCTTAAATTTTTGATAATTTGCCAATTGAGTCAATTGGTCCAATTTTAATTGAAGATCGCTCATGTGATTTCTAAGTGATGCTAATATGGATATTTTTTTTTTATAATTTTAAAAATTGATTTTTCTTCTTTTTTTTCCCCTACCAAGTCTAATGAGGTTCGCGGTTGACTATTGTTGACCACAAGCAAGAGCTAGCCGACCCTTGTTGACCACAGCCAACGATTGGTAACCCTCACCTAGCCGTCGCTCATGGTAGACAAGGGCTCATAAGGTCTAGGCGAGGGCCGTGACTCTTGCTTACGACTGGTGAGGGCTTCATGGCTCTCGCCCAGTGGTTGGCAAGGGTTGGCCGATAGGGTTGGCCGGCCTTGGAAGAAAAAAAATGAAAAGAAAGAAAAGAAAAAAGAAAAGGTAATAAAAAATAATTATACGAGTTATCTACGTTAATATTGATCATGCCAAGTAGGATGACTGGTGTCTACGCCAATGACTTTCGGCTAAAATTGGCCGGATTGACTTAATTGGTAAATTGTCAAAAAATTTATGACTCAATTAACAAAATTAAAATGTTTATGATCAAATTGACAAAAATGCAATAACTTTAAACTTTTTGAACAGTTTTCTCCCCAAAACTAACAGACCCAATGTACAACAACTATTAGTTGAATCTTTTTTTTGGTTCCTCCACTTTTGAAAGAAAAATAACTAAAAGTTGAAAAAAAATTGGAAGGAAAAAGAAGAAGAAAACTTAACATAATGATTTGTATAACTCTTTAAACAAATTTTTACTTTTACAAAAATCTATCTATAACTTTGAAATTATTCTGGAAGAAAATAATAAAGCAATCCGAGCAAAATGTTGTAGAGTTACTTGATAATTAATTAATCACTTGCCTTTTTCCAAGCAACTTAAGTATGAAATAGCACATGCTAAAAGTAAATTATAAGTCTATTGAAATAGACTAAATATATAGTTATATCTAAAATGAAATATAATTATATTTATAGTAAATATAGAGAAAGCCTATTAATTTATTTTATTGCAAATATGATACAGAACTTTGGCTTATTGTGCAGTGTTGTCCATAAACTTTTAATCTTTTTAATGTGGTTCTTGAATATTAGCTCAATGTGCACTATCATCCTTAAATTTTTAATTTATTCAATATGGTTCTTGAACTATTGATATGTGTTCAATTTAACCATGGATTATGGGAAAATGTTCAAAATTGTCTATGAACTTAAATTAATGGAAAGATCACATTTGATATTTTCATATAGTTCATGGGATAGATTGAGCATTTATCAAAATTTTAGGTACTGCATTGAATAAATTAAAAATTTAAAAATGACATTACACATTCGACTAAAGTTCACGAACCATATCAAACAAATAAAATGTATAGGGACAATATTACACATTGAAACAAAATTCAAAAAATATTTATTCTATTATCCTTATTTTATTTGGGGCTATGCAACCGGACCAATTTTATCTGGGAGCTGAATCAAACAGCCTTTTGGAATCGGTGGGAATAGGTTCGGTTCTTAATTCCAATTGAAGAACTACATGGGAACTGGACCAATTTTGGAACTGGTTTAATATAGCCTAAAAACATTAATTTTTCTCTTGGCATCTTTTTCTCTATCTCTCTCTTTATCTACCTCACTCAGACACTTCTCTCTCACTCACTTGCGGTTCGCCATTACCCTGAATATATGTGGTGAAATTTTCTATTAATTATTTTAGGTTTTTAATTATAATTTAATTTAAACTATCATTAAGTGTTTAATTACGTTGTCCGTTTTATCTACAGGCAGTGAGAATTCAGAGTAATATGTTTATGGATGCATGAAAAATTAAATTTTATAATTTATACTTTACGTTATGCATTTTGAACTTTTTATTATATATAATTATATGCGATTTTTGTCCATCTTATGAATTATTACTTTTGATCGATAATAATATTTCTGTCATTCATATTTTATTTGGAATCATTTAGTTGCTTATACCATTTTACTGCAAAAAAAATTAAAAATTAAAAAGGAGCAAAAAAAAAAAAAAAATGTTGCCAGGTAAACTTTGAAATCGGACCGAAAAGAAAAATGTCTTAGAACCCATCCACCTTAGAGCAATCACCCCGGATTGTGTTCTCTCTTTCATCTCAAGAACTCAAACGCACGCCTTCACTTCCAGCTCCAGAGGGAGAGGCTCGCTCCCCCGGCTCGCCGCCGCCTTGGCTCTCTGTTTGTCTTTTGGGTGCGCAAAGTGAGCTGATTTTCTCTCCGGACGATTATGGGTATGCTGCTGAGTTGGTGAGTGGTGTCCAAACAGGCATACGTTTGGAAAACATTGATTGAAAAACGTTGCAGTTGCAAAGCAAGGCCACCTCTGTTCTATCTTTACTTTGCTTGAAAGTTGAAACTCGCACTGACATGTGAACTTGAGGGATTCCAGACTCACGGTTTGCAATTTTTGGACTTTGATTGTAAGATTGGGGGAGCTTGCCAAGCTTTAGATCGATTGGTGTTAAGTTGTAGCTAGCTGTGTCCCTTGGCTGTGTACTCTGTGTGGGCATCGAACGTATGATTGTGGTTCCTTTGTTGATTGATGTGTTGATTTTTGACTTCATCATATTGATTGGAGTTGGTCTACTTTTATCTTTTTGGTTGATATCTCCATCTCTTAATTTGTAGGTTTTTAACGGGTCGATGTCGATAGCACTAAAAATTGCCTGTTTACATGCAGAACCAATGCTTAGAGGACCTTTAGTAACCGTAATAGTACTGCAGCCGTTCTTTAGGTTGTTTCAGCACCCGTCATTGCTGTAACAGCGGTTAAAAGCACCTGCAGGTGCTGCTCAGGTGCTGAAACAGCATAAAAAGCCTAATGCTGTTCCTGTGCTGTCTCAACCTGAACAACACCCCTTAGTGCTATTCTTGGGCTGGAACAGCCCGAACCGCAACCTCTAGTGCTGTTTTAAGTCTGAAATTAGCTAAACAGCATTTTCTTGACCTCTCAAGTTGACCCATTACGTGATTTGTGAAGCAAACCTTTTTTAAAGTATAACCTTCTATTGTTTGGGCAGACTTCTGGATAATGCAAAGGTGAAAAAGAAAAGGAGATGGAGGTGTTGAGATAAGTGCAACAACAAATGGTAGGATGGGGAATCATTCATCTAGGTCATCAAACTTTCTAGGGTTAAAAAGCCATTTTTTTTTTCACTGTTTATTAAATTATCGCCAGGAGATTCAGAAAACGGAAGTGCTTATAGTGTAACGAGTGACTTCATTCATCCGAGTCCATTTGGGAATCGGGTAGAGTGGGAGATCATGTCTATTTTAGAAGAAGGAGAAAGACAAAGAAATGAATGTGCATTTGCAAGGATCAAGAAAGAATGTCACACAGAAGAGATTTAACGCTGCTTTGAAACTGACTTTGAACATGTTCATTGTTTTTACAATATGGTGCATGTTTTACTTATTGTGTCCTTGAAGTGGGTAATGTGATGAGTTTACTAGTATCTGTTGTGGGTTCGTAAAGAAAAATATGTTTTATATGCAATATATATGATTCATACTAAAGGTATTCAAGTGGGGGCCTTGCTGTGTTACAGGACTTTGCAAAGTATAATTGGTTGCAGGTGGCCACTTGTATAATACAGTCACTCATGGTGAGTTGGATATAGCAGATGACCTTCCAGAGAGATAAGCCAGCAACATAGTCTCATCAATGGTAGTGGGTAGTCTAAAGCTATGGACCAATCTGGTCGTAGAAGGATTCCAAAAGTCACTCTCTGTAGCCAAGTTCCTTTGCCTCCTCCACGCCACCAATGCCTACATCTGCACTCCCATCACGGTAAAAATTGAATTATCATCATATACCTTCCCGCAATAAATGCAATCCCTTTTTCATTTTTATTTTTGTACCAGAAACACAAAATTGGAAATTTTTAAAGGAAATTCTTTAGTTAATGGGTGTTGATGATTCAATGTGTCGCAGCCCTATGGCCCAAGCATGCTTCCGACCCTAAACTTGACTGGTGACTTGGTCCTTGTGGAGCGGGTCTCGACCTGGCTTGGCAACGTGGGTCGAGGTGACATGGTGCTCTTGCGCTCTACAGAGGATCCAAGGAAGGTTGTGATCAAGCGCATCGTGGGTGTGGAAGGCGATACTGTTACTTACCTTGCAGATCCCAAGAACAGTGATGCATCAAAAACTTGTGTGGTACTTGTGACCAGCCTTCTTGATGTTGTTTGTTTTGAGTTCTCTGCTTTGGATTGGATTCTGGCGATTCATTGGTGATGTTTGCTCAGTTCTGAATGTTATGTGCTGGTTGATGATGCTGCTTGATGAATTTTGTTTGTCGTGAACCATTATTTCTTTTGTTGTTTTAATGAGAGGTTGCAAGGTATTATGGAACAAGTTGACATTATTCGCAGTTGCTCTCCTATTTCACTTCCTTTTGGAAAAGTGTGTCGAGTTTTCCTTTATTATGTTGATTTTCTGGTAGATGCTGTTAAAATTGATGTCTTTGGTTTCCTTGTCAGAATTATGAAGATTATGTCTGGTTCATTTTTTTTTTACAATGCTCCCTGTATATCTCAAAAAGTTCGTTGTTACTACTCCACTTTGTCTGCATTTTTGCCTGTGTATTTTGTTATAAGAAGTGAAATGTCATCTGAAGTCCCCATGTCTGTGTAGGTTCCTCGGGGAAACGTATGGATACAAGGAGATAACATATATAATTCTAGAGATTCACGAACTTTTGGGGCTGTGCCCTATGGTCTTGTGGAAGGCAAATTATTCTGGAGGGTGAGTATGCTTATCTGTTGGTTCGTTTCGTCATATTCCTTTCCCTTTTCCCCATTCTGTTTAACTACTATGTTAAGGCCTTGAAGCTAGTCCTGTATTGATGCCTCTTGAACTATTTCTATTATAGCTTGCAAATATTTTTGGAGAGTAAATCTTGAGATTTCTTTTTAGAGTGATATTTGGTTAGTTGATTATGAGCAGAGAACATCTGTGAACTTGCGTTTGCTCTGTATGAGAAAATTCGTGCAGTTGTTCCCTGCTTGAACAAAACTATGATAATTGATTACTTAGGAAAAAAAAAAAGGTGCTTTATGATGGTATTCCATTGTCATTGATCTGTCGGGCCAGCCTCAAATTCCTTTAGAACCAAAATCAATGTATCCTGCTAGATGAGTAGCTGCACCTGCAAGCAGATTTTGTGCACTAGACTTTGAGATTGACATGTCATCCATTAGGGGACAAGGGACAAACTATAGAATTCCTTTGGTACAACATAAGTTATGGGATCAGTTTACAAGTTCAGTTAGAGCAGTGTTAGTGTAGCAAATCCCTGGGATCGTATGCCTGGCAAAGAATCAAACTAGAGTGTGTTTTTGCTTCCTTCCCCAACAATTTTGCATTTTCTTGAATACACTTGCAAGTTCACCGCCCCTGACATGTTTCCTCATATATGACACATAATGATAGTTAGCTCTTAGAAGTATGGAAAAGATAATGTTGTACCTTCTGAATTGACGTTGATATTATAAGCCATGACGTCAAGGGAGCCAGAGGACATTTGAACTTGGACTGGGTCTGTACATGAGGATGTACACTTATGTGGAAGCAGGGTGTTGTTTTAATCATTAGCTTGCTGTGTTCCCCAGATTCCTTGTGGACCATGTAGTGAAAAGAAGGAATTCAGTTTTCTCCGATTTTTATAAGCAAACAAAGGTTTTCTGGAATGCTTATTCTCTTAAAGATATCTACAGTTTTTGCTTCCTTGCATGAATATGTCATTTGGGTCCAGAGGCCTCCCCGTCTCATTGCTTTTCTTATGCGCAATTAAAACATGTGAGGAAAATGCATAGATCTCTACTTGATCCTGCCTTATGCACTACTCATTTGAAATGTTTCTATCAGCAGATATGGCCACTCAAAAGCTTTGGCTCTCTACATGGAAAAGCCAAAGAAGATTCATAGGTCTTTTGAGGTACATTTTCTTTTGTTTCAATCTATGCAGGAGCTGCTTTTTTGGATTAATTGATATAGCTTGTTCTATTATCATCAATGTCTGGTGCCATCACTACTTTTGTGTTAAATCAAGATTGCAATTCTCATAGTATTATTACAGTGCATATCCGATGATGACAAGATACGCTTGCTTCAAAACTGTTGACGTTTTTTATTTATTTTATATGATAGATAAGATTATATTAAGAAAGTACCAAGGGGGTACCTCCCTAAAAGGCTTCAAGTAGAAGCCACCATACACAAAATTATGCAGAAAAGACTGTTTCTAACATTTTCAACAAAATTAAATGTATGAATTTGAACTTTTTTGCTGAACCTAAGCGAAGAGCTTACAACTAATTATCCCTAAAAAAAAACCCAAGATGGAGGGTTAAACTCCTGGAATTGCCTTTTTTTTCCTAATCCTCTCTCTCCAAATGAGCCAAAAAAAACTAGGAGAGGAATCATCTTAATAATTTGTTCGTTTCCGGCACACGAGCTGTCAGTTTCTTCATATAAAACTTGCAGAGCTAAGAAGCATATCTTGAAAAGCAAGCTGTGATGATTTTTTTTTTTTTTTTTTGCGGCTCATTATCTTGTAGGTGCATTTACTCTAACTCATATTGAAGGACAAATTCTCAATACTTTACGCAAATGCCACTATGCTATCTATCGCCACACTGGGTTGTATTAGCTTTAGCGAAATCCTCATTCTTTAATGTTTCCCTTTCAGGTAATTCAATAAGATTCAGTATGACGAAATTCTTGTGCACATCTAAAGTCTGGTACATTTTGGTTGATGTTGTGATGCGTGTTCTTGGAAGGAAGTTCTATTGCTGAGAAGATTTTCGCCAATATAGATGATACCTAGTGCACGTCCGATCCTAAGTGAGCACGTATTCTCTCCCATAGATGCATGGGTATGTGTTGATTATACCCTGAGTATTGTTTGCATTGTAAAAGAGTAATTGCAGCTCTTTTAGCTACCTTGTAATCAATAAAATTTCTGGCATCAGAGAATGGAATTGTTCATTTCTTTCCTTTTGTCCCAAACCAGCAGTATTTGGTTACTACCAAATTTTTGGATTGTACCTAAAGTGTTTTAAAAGCCAGAAATTACGAGGGAATGAAAGAGCTATTGCACTTCGGCTAAAATTATTTTTAACACAAGCAAAAGAGAGCAATTGGGAATGGAGTTATTTGGACCACATGAATACATGTATGTTGCTTATATCATTTTACACTTGAACGAATTAGGTAAACAATTGATGCAATTTTTCCTTATCAACTGTTTGTTTTCTAGAGTTTCTTGAGGATCTAATAAGATTAGAAATGTCTTGAAGAGTCCATATATTTATTCTTTATTAAAAATGTCTATACACACACAAACACACACACACACATATATATGGATCTTTTAGGATTCTCAAGAAAGTCTTAAGCTGATGATTCTTCATCTCCTTCTCAAGTTCCATGAATAGTGAAGAATATCTAGATAGACATTTAGGGCGTATTTGGTAACGCTTCCGGAACAGGTGTTTGTTTTTTTGTTCCCGGCAGTAGAAATAGAACAAAAACGTGTTTGGTAAGTTTTTTGTTCCAACAAAAACAAGAAACGAAAAAAAAAGTTGCTTCTTGTCCCTAGAAACAATTCAAGAAACAAGAATCAAGAATCAAGTTTTTTTTTTCCTTTTTCTTTTCTCCCCCCTTTTTTTTTTCTCTCTCTTCCTCTTTTCTTCCCCTAGCCGGTTGTCAGCCTTGATACCGGTCGGCGACCGACCAGACGAGGCTTGGCAACCTTACTGGAGCCTCGCTGGGGGTCGGTGAGGTCGCCCCGAGCTTGTCGGCCATTGGCAAGGCCCCCTTGAGCCTCGCCGTGGTTGAATGAGGCTCCTCTGGCCTCGCCATGGTTGGGCGAGGCGCCTCGCCTAGATCCGGCGGGCGAAGCCTCACCCAAAGAACCGCGAGGTCGAGGCCGCCCAGCCATGGCAAGGCTCGACCTCATCGATGATTGGGCGAGGTCGCCTTACCCAGCTAGGGCGAGCTTGAGCCTTGCCCAATCACAGTGAGGCTCAGGGTGACCTCGCCGATGGTTGGCAAGCCTCCCCTGAGGCCGACCTTGTCGGCCTTTGGCTAGCGACTAGTTGGAGAAAGGAGAAGAAAAAGAAAAAAAGAAAAGAAAAATGTAATAAACCACTTCAAGGGTAGCGACCTCTTCAAGGGTTCTGCGACCTCGCAGAATAGCCTCGAGTCACCACCAAGAGACCGCAACCTCAAGGACAAAGTGCTAGAAGATGGGCGCCAAAGGAGTGGATCTCGATACCAATTTGATGCGTTACAATAGGTGGGAGAACTCATTTCGAAAAGCTAGCTGTTGAGGAGGGGGAACCCAACCCATTATAAACCTTAGCTTAGTTGCCCAATGTGGGACTTGTACTGCATCATGAAATCATACAAGCAAAAAACCCCAAATCTAGTAGATTCACCTAACTATAGGGAGCTAGATGTAGGCTCACCTCACTATATAGTAAGTTCTCAAGAAGATGAATAAAAAAATAGAAATAAAGGAAGGAAAATAATGTGGGCCGAGCCGGATATGGGTCAGGTCGGGTTTGGTTTATAAGAATTATACTAGATAGAAATGGATTGATGTAGGTTAAATGGTCAATATGGGTTTGATCATTTTCAATATGACTTGACCCACCCATTTGACGAGAAGTGCCGGATACCTAGAGTGCTAAAACTGAGCACGGATGGACATTTAAGTGTCAAAAGTTAGGAAAGTGACATTTAAGTACTAAAATTAGAGCAAAATGGATCACTTAAGTGCAAACGATAAAAAATCTGGCCAAAATGCGGACGTGACGATTTTCCGGTGAGGTAAGTGCAAAACAATGTTGTTTTGCATGCTTGACGTGGCTAGACAAATGCAAAAACGATATCGTTTTGTTGCCGACGTGATAAATAATTAATATAAAAATTAATTAAATTAAATTTAAAACCAAGTTTATTTAAAACATTTAAAAATTTAAAGAAAAAGGGAAGGGAGAAAGAAGGCGGTTGAGGTCCGAGCCCTCGCCGCCGCTGCCTCCCTAGTAGCCCTTGGCTCGGCCTAGCAAGGGCTGCCAACCCTCACTAGATCGGGGAGGGCCACGACCCTCGCCCCAAATCTGGCGAGGGCTCACGGGCCTCGTTGCCGGTCGGCCGAGGTTGCCGACCCCGGCTAGGGCCTAGCGACCTCAACCGACCCTCCTTCCACCGTCATCGGTCCTTCCCGGCGACGTCGGGAAGCGGCGGCAGCCTCCCTCCTTTTAAAAATATAAAAATGATTTATTTATTAATTTTATTATAATTAATTTAATTAATTTTTATATTAAAATTCAAATCTGTGCCAAAACGATATCGCTTTTGCGTTTTTTTGCTGAGTTAGCTCTCCGACAAGTCACGTAGGCAAGAAAATTATTAAAAAATTGTTACATGGAATTTCCGGTGGAGTTCGTTGAAGGTGGCACTTAAGTGTCATTTTCCTAATTTTTGACACTTAAGCGTTTCTTCGTACCAAGTTTTGACACTTGGAGTGTACTTCTTTCGCTTGACGAGTCTAGTTGCCATCTCTTAGCCCTCAATGTAAACACCTTGAAACCAATGATTTGAAGAAAAGAGAAGGCAATGGAAGAGCTTCCGCAAAAACTCTTCTGACTAACGTCTCAATCTTTTGGCATTTCCTTACCTGTCACCCGGCATTTGAGTCCCTTTAGATTTTGCCCACTTCTCCTCTCACTTGCTCAAGCTTATCGGTATAGCCCGCGCGTCCAACATAGTTCCTCTCTTATCAAAGGAATCGCATGCAAACCCTCGTGACAAGGTCCTTAACAATGTTCACATTAGACAAATGTTCCTTGATCTGGTCCTCTCGAGAGTCCATACTCCAAAGCTACAAGGGTGCCCAACTACTTAGACCCTTCAAGATCCTTCTCTCTTGTCAATGCTCGACTCATCTACCGAATACTTAGCACAAGCTTTGGTTCTGGTCGATTTGAACAAAAAAACTGTTTTGAGTCTTGACAAACCATGATCCTACTTGAAAATTGGTTCAATTAGGCTGGATATTGAATTGAATCGAATTGATTTTGAACCTCATTAAAGAAAAAGTTCTGACTCACCATGATTCTAACCATGGTCCCCCGTGTGGGAAAAAAGCACCATTGGACGAGTAATAGTTCTTATGTTTAAAAGACGTAACTTTCATGTTTCAAGGATGGTATGTAACGACCTAAACCAAAGATACATCAATAATAAAACACGAGAGTAGTTTAATACTTCTAGCCGAAGTTCATGGCCAAAAAGATATTGTGATATATAAATATCAACTATTATTTTTCCTCAGCAACCTATGACCTCAAGTGCTATCACAAATAACTCGCGAAACTTGTATAAGACATTGTCCCTATAACTAAATCTACATATGTATAAACTTGTACATGTGTATAGTTTTATATATAACATAGACAACGAAACAACAATGGAACAATTACTCCATAAGAACATCTCAATCCACAATTTCCAACAATAGGTCCTCCAAACTCCCTGCTTAATGATCCCTTCATCCACCAAAATGACCAAACTCCAAAGTGTGAGCAAGCACTACCTCAGTAAATCAATTTTAAAGATACAACGTAGGAGGATCTTCTCCTACCATATTACATCAATGAAATTTTAAGTCCATTCAAATACAATCAATCAATTAAATAGGCACAACTCGCTTAGCTTCAGTTATAAACTCATAGATCACTAAGTAGAGCCACTTCATTTCGATTCACATGATATAAGCACCAAAGAGTCTCATGTGAATGACAAAACAATCAAACAAACACGTAACAATGCAACATATATCACTTAGTAGCCCATCGAATTGAATCACCACAAATGAGGTTTAACAGTTTACTTGCCAACTCGCGAGACACTCATCTCATAAAGGGGCATCACCCTAAATGTGGTCGATACAATTGTCCTATATGTAATCCTCGGGAAGTCGTGATCCAGTATCATTTTTCTATTTATAGGCCTGGGGATCTCGCGGTTGGGTATGCCCGACTCGCACCTTGTGGGATCTCCCGGTCACTTACAATGAATATGGCATCACTCACAGACGTCTACGTCAAAGGAAAAGTCATATGATGAAAGTCGTATAATTCAACAGGTTTTATTCCAATATCGCACGAATCCAGAGCTTTCGATACCTTATTTGCCATTCGATGTCAATTTTTGGACATTGAAGCTCCATATGACAAATGGTCTGTCTATACAACAATCAAAACATTGATCGCAGGCATTCGGTTCTGGTATAAGCCGGAATCGAATTTGTTAATCGGTTCTACTTTTTTCGGCTCATGCCTCCTCAACCACCTCAAGATCCAAAGCTCCGAGCTGGCCCGTCTCGCGCTGTCCTCGTCCCTCGTGAGCAACGTCCTTGGGATACTGCTCGTGCTCCTCACATCGCTCATGAAGATGAAAAAGGAGGACGCTATCAAGAACGTCGCCATGACCGCAGGCTTCCTCTTGGTGATCATCTTTGTCGTGCGGCCTGCAATTCTCTGGATGATCCAGAAGACCCCCAAGGTCAGGCCCATGAGGGAGAGCTACCTCCGTACGATCCTGGCCGCGCTTCTGCTGTCCTCGCTCGCATCCAAGTAATTTGGTGATCCCCCGCTGGGGTCTGCGATGGTGAACAAGCTGGACTGCTTCTTAGTTGGCCTCCTCCTGCCGATCTTCGTGATGGTCACTGCCGTGAAGGTGGACCTGACGGTAATGGTGGCCTCCATCCACGAGCTGAAGCTCGATCTGATCCTAATCTCCATCGTGTTCGTCCCCAAGTTTGCAGCATGCCTCCTGCCCCCGCTGCTCCGTCAGATGCCCATCAAAGACTCGGTGGCCCTCGCCCTGATCCTGTGTTGCAAAGGGTGGTCGAGCTAGGCCTATATCGGTACTTCAACGAGATGGATGCCTTCAGTGAGCGCTGGATGGGGCTCGCCCTGATGGCCATGCTCGCTTTGGCAAGCCTGGTGAAGCTTCTATTCAACAACACTATGAAGTATTTGGGCTACCAAAAGCGCAATGTCGTCCATCTGAAGCCCGACTCAGAGCTCCCGGTCCTGGCCTGCATCCACCGGGGAGATCAGATCGACCCTGTGATAGACCTCATCAAGGCCTTTTACCCGGCCCCAGAGGGCCCCGTGGGGGTCTACGTGCTCCACCTGATCAAACTGGTGGGACGGGCCATGCCTGTCTTTGTCTCCCACCAGCTCCAAAATAAGGTGGCCGATGGCACATCCTACTCAGACCACGTCATCCTTGCCTTCGCCCACTACTCACGTAGCAACCCTGGGGTGGTCCGGGCCAGCATCTTCACCGCCGTGTCGCCTCCAAAGCTCAGGTATGAGGACATTTGCCAAACCGCCCTGGACAACCACATGGTCCTCATCCTCCTCCCCTTCCAAAAGAGGTGGTCGTCCATCGATGGCTCCATCGTGTCCGAGGACAGCCACATCTGCAGCCTCAACTGCAGCGTCCTCCAGTGGGCGCCTTGCTCCGTGGGCATACTAATTGATCACGGGTTACGTCCAAATGCTGCTGCTGGCACTGCCTCTGATGAGCCGTTCCGAGTGGTGGTGCTCTTCCTAGGCGGGAATGACGACCAGGAGGCCCTAGCCCTCGGCAGGCGGATGGCCAGGGACCCCCAGCTCTGTCTGATGATAGTGCACCTGGGTGTCGACAAGGAGGAGGGATGCGTCATCAGCTGGGACAAGATGATCAACAGGGATGCGCTGAAGGTCTTCCAGCAAGGCTTTTCGGGGAAGAACGTTGAGTTTGGAAGGAGATTATGGAGGACGGCCTGAAGATGGCCAGGCTGGTCCGGTCCATGGCGCACCAGTTTGATCTGATCATCGTCGAGCGGCTACACGGGATTGAATCCACCCAGACCACAGGGTTCCTGGCATGGACTGAGCTCCCAGAGCTCGGGGTTTTAGGGGACCTACTGGCCTCCACCGATCGCGACGTCCATTCTTCTGTTCTGGTAGTGCAGCGACAGCAAAGGCTCTAGCGATATGCAAAGTTACAGCTCGTCAGCATTGTAACTCTGGTCATCCTTTTTTTCTGCCCTTTCGGTTCTCTACATATACTAGCAAATCAGGGGTTTTTAGCTCGTTGAACACTTTATTCTCAACAAATATAACAGCAAATCTACTGTTTTTTTTTTTTTTTGGGTGCAAATGTGGGATTTACAGTTCGAATTAAATGACTAAGCCGCCTACTTTCCATGTTCGTTGGAAATGTCGATCTCCATTTTATTTATTTTTATTTTTTATTTTTGGTGACCGAGGAACCGCCAGAGACTCCTTTCGGGGTCACACAACCCTCTGGTGCTTGGTAGTACCGTCGAGCCTCGCCGCAAGCCGCTATTTATACATAAAACCTTGGGTTAGACTAGCCTAACATCCCACCACCAGGGCCTCTCGCGATTGGAACGCGGGGATTCGAACTCTCGACCGCAGCGTTGCAGAGAGACGAACACTAACGCGGTTGCCCACGTGTGGGTAATGTCAATCTCTATTGAGTGTTGGAAATTCCTAACTTTAGCACATTATGAAATAAGGGCAGTCCGAATTTGTTGTCATACAAGATCAGATCGATAATTGTGATCTCACTCGAGTTAATCACCTTTTAGGAAAATCATATCGGTCAATCCTCATATTAACGACTATCTTGCACATTTGGTTATCTATTCATCGATGTATATGTTACCCATTGGATGAATCCCCTCCATTATTTCCATCGGCGCTTTATATTTCGTTATACTAATTTTTCATAGATGTGTATATCATATGGTTCTAAGATTATTTTATACCTCAATTACAATGAAACACCCATCTTGTGTTGAATTAGAAAAAAAGAAAGACACAATTTTTTAAATTTTCATTAAAATTATATAAATAAGTATATTTATTATATTTAATATCTCATTGGATATGTTGGTTTTATGGAAAATGAATAGTTTAGAAAATATTTTTCTTCAAATAATCTCTCATGTCAGTTATAGAAATAAATTAATGAAAAATATTTTTATCATTCACTAAAATATTTGGACATAATTTTTTTGAAATTATTTATTTTTTACGAAACAAAGGGAACCTCTGTCTCCATGGGCATGCTATTTGCAGAGAATTGAGAAGCTAAGGCTTTCGTGCGAAGGCTTTCGAGCATCTGAAGTACCGCCGATTTTAGTTGAACATACAATGGTCAATGTTACCGATATTGACAATTTTAGATATGTTTTCCAGCTCATTCATATTGTTTCGTGGTTTGCTCTGCTACATATGACATAGCAAGAACCACAACGTCAGATTTTCCCTAATGCTGGATAGATATACTTGTGTGTGTATATATATATACTCATACATACATACATACATACATACATACATACATACATACATATATATATATATATATATATATATATTTTTAAGAATAAGTGTACTGAAAGTTCTAAAATTTGTTATGAAAATATAATTAAATCCTAAAACTTCTTAAACTTATTGAACTAGTGCAATATTGAGTCATTTCGTTAATCCCGTCCAATTTGGCTAACGAAATTCTCTCTCTCTCTCTCTCTCTCTCTAGACAAAGTGACGTCGCTAAATCAACATTGTTTGGTCTAAATTTGATTTTTAATACATATTTTATTTAAATTAAATTAGCTATTATAAAAACATTAAAAAAGGAGGAGGAAGAGACAGATAAGGGTGTCCAACCCTTGCCCTGCCGTCGAGAAGGGCCGACAATGGTGGGGGAATGGTTGGCAGTGTCGGGCCCTGGGCGACAGCAAGGGTTGCAAACTAGCCCTGCTGCTTCTTTCAAATCCCTTTTTTTTTTTCAAAAAGTTGTCTTATATTTTAACATAACTTAAATAAAATTAATATTAAAAGATCTTATTTAGACCAAAACCATGTCATTTAGCCATGTCAGTGCTACGTGGAAAAGAGAAAATAACAAAAAATTCACAATATTATTTTCTATTAGCCAAGTAGAACGGAATTAATAAGACTCGATTACACCAATTTGATAAGTTTTAAAATTTAATTTCACTTTTTGAAAGTTTTAGAATTTAATTGCACTTTCGTAATAAATTTTAGAACTTATCCCCATCCTTTTATGTACCACGTAACGTAATACATATCAGTCTCAACTTTACTAAAGTTTATATGTACAAGTTGTTGAGAAGATCCTTTAAATATTGTAAAGAAGACAAAATATTCTGTGTGAATGAATAAACGGACGAAATATTCTTTACATATACAAAGTTCATACATAGATGATGTTAACAACGGGAGATCTGTGCTAGTGGAGAGTTTCTTACTGTGCAAATGGAGAACATGATACCGAGGGGAAAGTGTTAAAATTAAAAGGGTCTTTGGATTTATGGCGAACAGGGGAACATGTGATCGTTGAGATACTAGATGAACCAAACGGGAGAAAAAAATCAATCAATATTCGGTACATCAATATGGTAAAAAAGAATCAAGTGTAGAAGGTGAACAAATTGGGATCGCGTGAAATCGCCAAATCTGGGTGGACCGCATCGTGGAGGAAGTTTACCGAATAGATAGAGTGAAAGATACTTCATGTACCTCAAAACAAATGCCCAATTTCAAATATATATGAAGAAAAATTCATATTGAAATTGGTGCTTTCGAGGCATTTTGGAATCCATAGAGAGATGCAGGGAATTCATCTTTCAAGATTTAAAAACAATTTGTGTGAAATTTGAAAAGATCTCTTTCCCACTCTTCCATATACAGTAAAGTACTTTTGTTCATAGTCGAGACGCTTTCTACATTTTTATATTATGCATGATACGTTATATGATAGATTTAGATATTAATATCTAAGTTGACAT
This sequence comes from Eucalyptus microcorys, assembly GCA_014182515.1. Lineage (NCBI taxonomy): Eukaryota > Viridiplantae > Streptophyta > Magnoliopsida > Myrtales > Myrtaceae > Eucalyptus > Eucalyptus microcorys. The sequence goes on along the minus strand of CM024565.1, from coordinate 3,510,640 downwards.
TTCAAAGATCTATTTTCATTAAATTACTTCTCCAAAAAGAAAAGAGTCTTTTTACGAAGGAACATTCGCATGAGATGCACTAAAAAGACGAACATTATATTTTGCATTACTCATTTGATTAAATGCACTTATTATGCAAAAGTAACTTTAGCAATATACTTGGTATTCACACCTATGCTTCATACGAGTTTACTTATGTAAGTTTGGAAATAAGTATATTAGAAGTCCTAAAACTTATTATGAAAATATATCGAGTTCTAAAATTTTCAAAAAGTACAATCAAGTTATTTTATTAATTCGATTCAACTTACTTCACGAAAAATACTAATGTGATTTTTTTTCTCTCCCATGTGACATTGACGTGTAATATTAAGGATAATACCAAATGACGTTGTTTTGATTTTAATTTGATTTTCAAAAAGTGCAATCAAGTTATTTTATTAATTCTATCCAACTTGATTAACGAAAGACGCCGATGTGATTTTTCTCTCTCTCCCCACATGACACGACATGGCTAAAATATTAAGGATAATGTCAAAATGACGTTGTTTTGTTTCACATTTGATTTTTAATCTAAAACGTTAATTAAATTAGACAAAAAAAATAAATTAAAAAAAGTGGAAGGCAAAAGAGGACGAGGGTGTAATCATTGCCTCCACCATTATTGAATGTTTTGAAATTTGTTACAAAAATACAATTAAATTCTAAAATTTTTAAAAGTATAATCAAATCCAAAATCTTATCAAAATGATATAATCAAAATTTTCCATTAACTTCATCCAACTTAGCTAATGGAAAATACCGATATGACGTTTTTCTCCTTCCTACATGGTGTTAAGGTTTTATAAAGCACTAAAATGATGTCGTTTTGATTGAAATCCTAATTTTTACACCAAGTTTTAATTAAATTAGGTTAAAAAATTTAAAAGTAAAAAAAAGGGGGGCTAAAAGTAAAAATAAAATAAAATAATAACCTAGGCCTTTCACCCATGATTGCTTGTGCTTCAATGAGGGCCAGCAACCCTTGCCAGATTCAAGAGAGAGCCGCGATTGTCTCCTAGATTATGGTAAGGGCTATTGACCCTTGCCTTGAACCTGGCTAGGGTCAAGCCCATTTCAAAATGCCAATGACCCTGCCAACAAGTTGATGGCCCATCGGTGATGGGGCAGCGGTGAGCTAACCTTCCAATCTCTACTTTCTTTCTTTTTTAATTTTTTTTAGCTTCCTTATATTTTAATTTAATTTAAAAATATTTAGATTAATGCCACATAATAGAGAAAATATCTAAAAAGGCACATCAACACTTTTCCATTGATAAAATTAGATAGAGTTAACAGAAGGGCTTCATTGTACCAATTTGACAATTAATACTTGATTATACTTCTTGCAAGTTTTAGGAGTTCATTTTTGTAACAAGTTGTCGTATTTCTAGTATACTTATTTCTAAATTTAATTATTTCTAAATTTTATTTAAAATTTATTTAAATAAAAAATTAAATTTGAACCAAAATGACATCATTTTCATTTGGTCCTTTATGTTTTAGTCATGTAGGAGAGAGAAAATTATAAAAAAATAGCCACGTCAGCGATTTTTGTCTGCCAAGTTGATCGAAATTAATGGAAGTACTTAATCACACCAATCTAACAATTTCTAATACTTGATTACACTTTTTAAAAATTTTAAGATTTAATTACACTTTCTTAAAAAGATTTAGATATTTTTATAAATGCGACTTGGATGAAATTAATAATAATGCGTATTACTATAAAACCGATTTAGCTGTGTCTATGGGACTCGCATTCCTAAAATTCCCAAAGCCCAAAGCATCATAAGAACTGCTTTGATGTTTAGCTTCTCTAATGCTGTCATTTAGTTAATGGAGTCTCAAAAATATTTACCAAACATTTTATGTTTTCCCCAAAAGTCCCTTAGATAAGTTGAACCAAACGGGATTTGTGTGTTAAAATATTTTTTTTCACTATGTAAGTTTTGTAAATAGTCAAATTCACTCCCATAAATAATTAGATGTTTATATTTAGATTGAAGAAAAGTCTCCTTGGTGGCTTTTGGGACGACCTGCCAAATCTTTCCGTTCGCCCATTCGCCGGACTTCAGCGGAAGCAAAAGTTCAATCTTGATTCTCCCGAACCGGTCAGAGGTGGTCGTCCCGGTGCAGGAAATCAAGGTCGCTCCTCGTCCTCGCTGTTTGTTTCTCGGGTTCGTGAGATGCAATCTGGCAGCTCCCGCCTCGCGGCAATTGACGTTCGTGCGGTGCGGTTGGATCCCGTTCTCTCCCGATCTCTTTCGTTGCCCATGATTCTCCCTCTTTCCGTCTGCATGTGGATCGAAATTCGACGGGGTTGATGGGTTTTCGGTGAATTCTGATGTTCTGAACTTGGTTTCATTTGAATCTGAGAGAGACCCTGTTTTTTTTTTTGGCTCTTTTTTCTCGTTGAGTAGATTGTGGCAAAAAAAGAAATGGGTTGGATCAGGGATATGAGGAGAGAGATGAGGGGGGCGTGAATGGATTTGCGTACGCTTTTGAATGTTTCTGGACGTGGGTTTGCGTGAAATTTCCAACTTGTCTGTTATATTGCATAAACGAGTCGTTTGAATTGTTCGTCTTTGAACTTTCAAATATGGCTGCTTGACTCTATGTTAATGTTCTCCTTTTTAAGTGGTTTGGTCTGAATTGCTTTGATGGGAAGTTTTAGACGGATGTGGGCGATTGATTGCATTGTGGAACGCAGGAGTTCGCGCGGGAGTTGTGATCTCTTCTCCGATTACATTTGATTCGGTGCAGATGGAATTCTTACTTTCCAATTTGGTGAATCCTGCTTTGGATTGGGTTTTGAAGGTTTTGGATGCTCCCTCTGTTCGGGCTGTGATTTTCGGAACGTCTATAGGCGGTACTAATGGGATATGCTCGTCATTTCTGTATCTGATGACCCTTTTCTTTATTTGAGTTTATCCCAGCTGATTAATCCTCTTCGTTTGGAAAGGTCATATATTTGTGGATGTTCTGCTGGTGCTGGTGATCATCTACCTGCTTTCTCAGAAGAGTTATAAGCCCCCGAAGAGGCCTTTGACAGAGAACGTTAGTCTTACACTTTTGTCAAGTAGTCTTAACGATTTAAATGGTTCGCCCATATGTGTTTGCACTTTATGCTGATCTGAGTGCGTACTCAATTGCTTCCTCTTGGTTTGATTTGATTATCAGTTATTGATGTTTGCTTCTCATGTAAATCATGCTGCACTCATCTCTGACCTATTGATGTGAAAATAAAATGCATGATATGATAAAAGCTGGCGGTGGAGCTTGATTCATGCTCTTCTGCTTGTATAAGGGGCAGCCAATCTCTGCTTAGGTTCGGACTGCAATTTCATTTACCAATCACAAAGCATAGAAGAAGAAAAGCGACTCTGAATGAAGGAGAAGCTAATGGTAGCTTCAGGGATGATTTCGTTGAGAGGCTGGGTTTTATTACTTAGGGTGATACTAGAAGTAGTGCTGTTTTCTATTGGAACTTCCCTCATTCTTTTTAAGGAGCATATAATTCAAATCGTTGGTGTAATTATTTGCCAAAATAGCCCCCCCTATCAGATGGCATTTACTGTAGATCCTTTATCTGCTGAATTTTGTTATTGTTTGCTTTACTTTGCTTTAGTCTGATGAACCATTTCTGTATGCCTTATGTTAATAACTGAAAATTTGGTTAGAGTCCATAAGGAGGGAGACTTATGCTTCAAATTAGATGTCAACCTTGCTGCGATTGGCATTGACAGTCCTTTTCTAAGTGCATCAATAGACTGCCTCCGTTAAGTTTAGATGGTGCTTGAATGGTCCTTGCATTCTGAGATGTGTGCATGGTGTCTGCAGGAAATAGATGAGCTATGTGCTGAATGGGTTCCAGAACCCCTCATTCCTCCACCGGAAGAGATAGCATACGAAACCCCTGTTTTAGAGAGGTAAAAACAGCCCTCAGTGCTATTCGATTTTTGTAAGCTATGCTTTTATTCTTGCATACCTTTTCTTCATTTTTTATTCAAATCATTTCTCTGGGTTAAAATTATATTACCAGGAAGTGTTTTCGGGATCTCTGCAACAAATGGGTATATATTTTCTAGTTAACTAGAAAAAGAGCACACTATTTACGTGCAAAGAAAAATATTGATGTCAATTTTTATTTAGTATAGAATAATATACTATACAAAGACTTGATGCATTTGGGCATATGAATTCGAATTATCTTAAAACAAGGAGGAGGTGGGATTTATGGAATATTTAACAATCATCTTGAATTCAAATTCAAAAAGTGAGAGACTGATGGACTTTTCACTTAAATTTTTTATAAAATTTTTAGGTTTAAGTTGCATTTGGTGTCTTTCTTTTTCAATAGTAGAGAGGTTTCTTCTTCTTGGTTCTCACTTTGGTGGAATCATTGTGCTCTATTTAAATCTCCTTTATTCACCTACCCAACTGAATCAAAATGTACCATTGTGAATTTTCATTTTTTCATTGAGATTCCTCTGCTCACCAATTGGCATCATGCAGTGCTGCAGGACCACATGCTATTGTCAATGGCAAGGAAGTTGTCAATTTTGCTTCTGCAAATTATCTTGGATTGATTGGACATGAGAAGTTACTTGTGAGAAAGAGAATTCCTGTAGATATATAATCAAGGTCATGGCTTTTCCTGGATGCGGAACTTAATGCTTTGTCTTTTTGCAGGAGTCATGTACATCAGCCTTGGAAAAATATGGGGTTGGTTCTTGTGGTCCTCGTGGGTTCTACGGGACTATTGGTAAGCAACTGAAAGTAATCAGAGAAGCTGACTTTAAGCAATAACATAAATCTAAAACTTCTTATTTAAATTAGCGCTTCTTTCTTGATTTAATAAGCTTTTTGTAGAGCTTTTATTCTCTTCCCTCCATCTCAGATGTCCACCTCGATTGTGAGGCCAGAATAGCCAAGTTTCTGGGGACTCCTGATTCAATCCTTTATTCTTATGGCCTTTCTACCATGTTCAGTGCAATTCCAGCATTTTGTAAGAAGGGGGACATTGTAGTTGTGTAAGTATCTCTCTAATCGCCTCCATAGATTCTTTTTTGCATGGTTTGTGGCATTGAAAGGGATCTGTCCACATAGAACTTACCACATACATGAGGATCTTGGTTATTTGGCCTTCCTTATTTGTAAGAAGTTTACTGCAATTGGTCTCTTCGCCGTCACTTTTCATCTTATTTTTCACTTGTTTTTTGTGGAGCATCACCTTATACCAATACGTCACATTCTTATTGAGGGTTTTTTGAGTTTCGGCATGGTTAGATCAAGATTTTAGTATCGATTTAGATTTTTTAAAGAGCAAGTAGTCTATTTACTCCCGATGGATTGCTTTTGTTAAAATTAGCTTGCTCACAACATTGATTAGTTTCACCTTTCCAGGGACGAGGGAGTCCATTGGGGTATACAGAATGGCTTGCAGCTCTCTAAAGGCACTATTGCATATTTCAAGCACAATGATATGAATTCTCTTCAAAATACGCTGGAAAAAATTACAGCTCAGAATAAACGTGCTAAGAAGTTGCGTCGATACATTGTGGTTGAAGCTATATACCAGGTGTGGTTTTCTAGCTTCTCTTCTCAACTTTGGAGTTTGGCTTGCAATCCTCTTGACTTTCTTGAATAATTTAATGAGAATTTGGAGAGCTTCCTGCCATTAAAGAAGATGTATTATATCACATACTACAATTCCTAGCAACCTGACATGTTTGGTGTATGCATTTGTACCTTTATTGGTTGATTTCAGCATAAATTAACTCCCTGCCATGAGATAGGAATTTGACTCCCTGCCATGAGAGGGGACAAGAGTTGAGAGCGACATAGACAAAATTAAGTGGCACTTTGTCCTGCATTCTTTTGCCTGAGATGATTTTAATAATTTTTTTGATGTAACATGCACATTCATTTTTCACGTCTCTGCACTGCACTATGCATTTGCGTTTGACCATAATCTCCTGGCTTTGTTCTTCATTTCTGGAAGGTAAAACAATGGAAGAAAATTGCAAGTCTTGAAGAGACAAGGTTAATTCTCACGTTTTAATGGAAATATAATGTGAGCTGCAGGGAAAGAATTATCACCTCTCATACTAATTTCAAGCATGTAAAAGAAAACTGTTTTTTTTTGTTTTTTCAAATAATTTTCTTTAAAGTTCTTGTAGCTAAAATGCTTTTTTTTTTTTTTTTTGGGTCAAAAAAATACTTCTTTGTTTAGTTGTGTTCTTATTTGACTCGATTTTGACAGTTGCATAGCACATGCTAGTTTGCCTTAAAACCATTTCTCCTGTACTTATCGAGTATTGGGATCAGAACCTCATTCTTTCTATCACACATTTCACAAAGGGATTAGTCTGTATGGTAGATTGGATTCTCCCTTTGATTCTGAAATCAACTTTGCAAGAATGAAAACTCTCTTCACATTTGTCCGTGGAAATGCAACGGATATCTATATCCTTCCTTCGTAGGTCATGAATAGGCTGGAGCAACATGCAAATGTTACAACATTTTGTTTGGCTTCTTCTTGCTAATGTAGTATTTGTTACAACAGAGTTTTGTTTGCAGTGTGATTGGCTAAGAAGCTGCCTCTTTGTCCTGGTTAATGTTGTGTGGAATATTCTCTATACTGATTTCCATTCCAATTTTTTCTGGTCTATGTAAGTTTTTGAAGTTATGTGCATTCTTTTGTTTTTAGAATTCTGGTCAAATAGCTCCATTAGATGAGATAGTAAGACTGAAGCAGAAATATCTTTTCCGCGTGTTATTGGATGAGAGCAACTCTTTTGGTGTGCTTGGACGTTCTGGAAGAGGTCTCACAGAGTACTGTGGTGTCCCAGTAAGTTTGAAGGATTATTTTGATCTTGATTGGATTGGTATAGTATTTGTATTCACAGTTTCTTTCTGCAGGTTGAGAAGATAGATATCATAACTGCCGCTATGGGCCATGCTTTAGCAACGGAGGGTGGATTCTGCACCGGAAGTGCTAGAGTCATTGATCACCAAGTATGCAACGTGTTGACCATGAGTGAAGACTTTTTCTTGATGGATTTTGAAACCATATCATAGATTTAGAATTTTTTCTTTTAAGTAATTGACAAAGAAGGCAAAAGGAGAATCTGCTAGTAGTCAAGCTTGTTTGAATGGTTGGAATGCTAAATTTCTTTTGACTCTCACAATATTAATGCCTTGGTTCTTGCACATTTTCTTTGGCAGCGATTGAGCAGCTCAGGATATGTATTCTCTGCTTCTTTGCCTCCATATCTCGCAAGTGCTGCAATTACTGCTATAGATGTCCTGGAGGAAAACCCTGGCCTTTTGACAAAACTGAAGGCTAATGTTGCTCTGCTGTTCAAAGGTTGGTTTGGACATTGCTCTTGCTATTTATGAGATGCATTGTTTGTCGAGAATGCAGGAAATACTTGGTGTCTTTTGTCATCCATCCGGCCATGAGAGAGCCCAATAAGCTAGTTAGCCAAGAGCACTGACACTCTTGGGAGCCTTCGTGTCGCATCAGACATTTCGACATGTGTCTGACACACTCTGACATGCTCTAACACATGGTCAATAGGTGTCGGAAAATCTGACATGTGGTCAACTCTTCCGATGCATGAGTCCGAAATCCCAACATGCACCGGGTCAATTTTAAAATCTTTCAATAAACGAGTCAAAATGTAAACTTGTAAAAAAAAAAAAAATAATGAAAATAATAAAGGGAGAAAGAAGTAATAAAATGTCAAATTGTAGCAATGAATGATATTAACAAATGATGGATTAGTGTTTTTAGTTTAAATTCATTCTAGGCTCTTTTTATTATTATTTATTTATTTGTGAATTTGAATCAAATTAATTTGATTGAAATAATCATAAATATGATAATTATCATTTATATATAAAAATATACATTTAATATACATATTCCAACGTATCGAAATTCTCTATTTTTTGAGAAATGACCTATCAGCGTGATGTGTCGTGTCGCGTCACGTTGCATCACATCGTGTATGATGTATCGCGTGTTGGTGCTACTTAGCTAGTTAGTAAGCAGGACTTTTGAAATGAGTAGTCTTTCTGATTTATAATATTTTGTTCCTCTCATAAGATAAGTTATATCTGATCAAGAAAATTCAGCTCAATTTATTTGTTACTCCTCTTTTCCTGAATCTTTTTTATGATTCAGTGAGTTTGGATTAGCCTTATCAACACTAAAGATTGCATCTGCAGAAGCAGCATAGGATTTCTCTTACCGGTGATGATTTTTTTGTGGCTTTGAGTCATGCTCTAGGTTTATTTCTGTGGAAAGCCAATTGCGTCAATGGCTTCTCAGTAACTTCTGCCTGCGTGTCCTTAAGGAGTCTAGGATTCCTGACATTCTCAGATTTTTTTTTCCTCATCAACATGTCTACATTGCCAACTATGCAGAAGAAAGTATTTTTTCACTGCAGTCAGTTCTGAGTATAATTTCCTATTGCAGAACTATCCAGCATACCGGGACTCTTAATAGCAAGCAGTCCAGAATCACCCGTTGTTTATCTTAGATTAGAAAGGTCGGATGACCAACAACTCCTTGAAGATATTGCTGCTCATGTAAGTAATCTATTGCTTTATTTAGATTAAGCCCAGTGAGTCACTTCTGTACCAATATGTTTTTTAGCAAATGGTCTTGTATTGGCAGGTGTTGAACGAAGATTCTTTGCTTGTGGTGGTGTCGAAAAGATCAACACTTGACAAGTGTCGTCTGCCAGTCGGGATAAAATTGTTCGTTTCAGCTGCCCATACAGAGTCCGATCTGATGAAAGCTGCTGATTCATTGAAGAGGGCTGCATCACTGGTTCTTAAGGATTGTTAATTTAATAGTCGACGAAGATCTCTTGGATATTTGTTTGATCTCAGGTCTAGTTTTCAGTTTTGATGTCGTATTTAAACTAGGAATTGACTAAGAGTTGGATGGATAGTACCGGTGTTGGTTGTTAGATTATATGAAGAATTCCTTCTGCGCCTTTTCTTTTGGAAGTTTTCCCTCTTTTTGTATCATTAGCCCTCAACTCTTGCATCACTGATTCTCTTGCTATGGCACATTTTTCCTAATTTAGACACTTTGTGGGATGTCATAGTACCAACGGTTTTATTTTCTCAATGCAAGTGCTGCCAAATGACATTTAGGTTTACACTCGCTACTCAGGTTTTCTTCCTCTGGATAAGAAAAGCGACAGATAGTGAGTCTCAAACTAAGAGATTATGCTTTACTTGGACAGGTTCAGGTCTTGACTTCTGTTCTAGGAACCTCTGGCTTTAGCTGATATGCTCAATTATCTATCTGCTAAACTGCTACTTTGTGAACTGATGTATGCCCTGGATATCTACATGCCACTAGGAAGGTGAACCGATATGCCTCAATGTCTTTTGAAGCCAAAGAAATTGATCATTGTGCTTCATCAACATCAGAAGTTTCATCGTTACTTAAACTATACATAATTGGTCCAATCCAGCAGACTCCTCATCTATGCGGTTCAGTCAGTTTTCCAACTGAATCTCCCTTTGCTCATCGGCTAACATTTTGGTGAACATGTAGTGTCTTGAGCATGTGGATGGTCTTAGATCACACGTAGTTTCTCTGTTCCTGAAGCTGCAAATCCCCAGTTGCCGACCTTTTGGCTTTGGTGAATTCGTCTTGTTCTTGTCCAGGATAATACTACAGTAAATTTCTCGTGGGTGTCTATACGATTCGACTTGCAGTACGTGAGTGTGATTATTCATGTGTTTCCATGTTGTCCTTTCCCAGAGACAAGCTAGCCTATGATTTATCTGCAGAAAAGCATTTAATTCTTGAAGTGTCTTTATCTTTTCGCACCATGTAGGTGGCCGAGGCGACGGCTTGTGTTGGAGAGCCAACTTATACTCAGTGTGGATGTACTTCCTTTATATGATACAAAATCACCCCTGCATATGTGTGCTTGACAACGGGTATGATGGATATAAAAATATAGAGTATGAAAAATGGCAAAACAATAGCAAGTTATTCTTCATGTAATGTTTTGTTCGGAGAAATATTCTAACCAATCCTAAATCTATCGAATGGATGTCGATTTAACCCAAAATTCTTTAATTTGGTTATTTTAGTCCTTAACTTTGTATGAAATTCTAATAGTCATTTCGATATATTTTTGTTGGCAATTGCCAACAAGGTGGTGTGCCACACAGGATGATCGACAATGATTAGATTACCATGTTAATGATTTCTAGCAAAAATTAATTGAAATGATTAATTGAAATTTCGCGAAAAGTTTTAGAACTAAATTGGTAAAATTGTAAAATTTATGAATGAAATGACATTCGTATAATAAGTAAAAGGCCGTCTGGGTAATTTTTTTGTTTGGCTTTCATTTTCTATGAGCTTATAAATCCCGGTTTGCCATGTTTGTTCCAAAACCATACTAAAAAAACTTTAGTAGAATTAAAATTTTCTCTATCAACGCGATGACCTTTAATACAAACCCAATATTTTTAATATGAGAGATAATATAACTAAAAACCCAAAATTATTATGCAAAGGGATATAAAAATGAATGGACCAATACAACATGTCCTAGCAATGATCTTAAATCTAGTCGTTAAACCATAGCCATCTAAGAAGAACTGACACTTTTCGGGACCCTTCGTGTCGTGTCCGACACTCCGACACGTGTTCGACACGCTCCGACACATGGTCAACGTGTGTCGGAAAATCCGACACGCGGTCAACTATCTTGGACACGCTCCGACACACAAGTTGGAAATTCTAACACGTGACTCCGATATGCACGAGGTTATTTTTGTTAGGGAATCCCTTATGATGTTTTGAAGATGACAAAATAAATCAAATGCTATTAATGTGTTTAATGGTTGAGTAAAAGACTATGCAGATAATAGAACGAATAAAGGATATTGTCAAAATCTATACTTGACAGAACCAGAAGATAGACTCTATGCTGAAGTTGAACTTATTCAGACTGTGTCCAGACCTTAAGGCTAAATCTATTCAGAAGCAGAATATGTTCAGACTTACGTCAAGATCGTAAAGTCTACTTCAGTCTGAAGACTCTCAAACTTTACATCCAAAACGAGACACAAGTCCAGAACGTAACAAGGTCCATAACGAGACACAAGTTTAGAACGTAGCAGATTCAGAACGAAGCTGTTCAGAACGAAACAACTTGACCGAACGTAACACAAGCCCAAAATATATAACGATTAGTGATCTGGTTTGGATTTTACATTAAGATAGATTTGATTGACTCAATCTAATTGATTGACAATTGGATCTTGAAGACAAGAACTTACTATATGGAGAAGCTCTACTTATGGAAATCGAGATTATGTTTGTATGGACGATCATAATCAATTTGGGATTCTACTTCTATCATTCAACGGCTACCAAATCTTCTAGATACAGATTTGTTCAATGGGTAGATTGGAAGACAATTCTCTAGATACCGTCCAATGGCTAGTTTGGAAGTGGAGGAGTATTTAAGGAGATCAATGATCGATGAGCAAGAAATAGACGGAGCGTAGAATTTATAATTCTAAAATCTAAGCGACCTTTGTTCATATACTTGTCTTTGGTGAGCTTAAACATTTGTAATCGTGAGAGAAATACCAAAAGAGTGACTTAGTGAGATAGTGTAATTTACCACTAAGTGTTTACACTCAAAGTTGTATCCATATAGAAGGCTATTAGCGTGAGAGAGTGGACATAAACTTGATCTAAGCCGAACCACTATAAATTTTGTGTTCTTATTCTCTTCCCTGAACTCCTTTATTTTGTTTGTAGTTTTATTTAACTACTAAACTCTGAACTCGAATGGACCTAGACTTAACAAGGAAGGACCAAGTCAGTTTTATGCACAGTGGGCAAACAACTCCAGTTCAAGCCCTTCAGGGACAGCCTTTTAGCAGAAAACTACTCCGTCATTTAGTTCAGAGCCTAGAGACACCCAAATAGAACCAGTATGGTAACATTTCTAACTATCCGAGCTGCATTTCTCAGAGGATTCTACCAGGTTGGAGAAGAATAAGGAGTTTAGAAAGCCATAGCAAGTTTTCACAAAATACTCACTTTATTCAAGGGACTCTGCTCAACACATTACATCATTCTCGCCTTTTATAGGCAATAAGAGGTCACATATAAACAAGGACCAAGCTCACGGGTCCTGAAACAAACAGAGGCTTCCAAAAATCTCGATAGGGAATTATTTGCACGGTATGAACAGTAACAGTGAACAGTGATTTTCCTAGCCTACTGCTACAATAAAAGTGAACAGTAACTTACTACAGTGAAATTGTACAGACATTCAGCGGTCTCGTCCGTCACGAGCATTGTAGTCATAATCCGAGTCATCTGAGCTATGCACTGTTGCTAAGAGATGTTCATCATATTTTTGTTCAAGTGCTTCAAGGTCTTCTGGTGAGAGGATCTGGTTCAGCTAGTATGATGTGGATGCAGATGCTTCCTCTTGTGCCCAATCTGTATTGTCGTTGTCTATAGTGTCGACAGGAATGCTTAGCTTATGCCAATTGGATGGCTGTGCATAGAAGGAGGTGTCCATGCTTTGGGATAAGGACAGAGGTCCTTGGTCATAGGGGTCCTAGGAAAGAGGGCCTCCCCATTTAGCATAGGGGTCTTGAAAGGACTGTGCAATGTCATTTGTGTCTGCCATTTTATGCTTGTATGATGATGCGGTTTGTCTGAATTCCTTGAGTGCTTCCTTGGCTTCTGATGCTAGATCATATAATCCCATGCAGTGGGTACATTATAATTCTATGCATCTTCAAGAATGTTTTATTTTCTTGGCACAAGATTCTCTAGAGTTTTCGGTATTGGTGTTCACAGCAACCAACAGGTCCTGGATAGGACTTGTGAACTCGAGCTTCTGTACTGAGTGGAACATGTTTATAGGATGGCGTGCCTATACTCCGGGGGCATTGATAATGTTGCTATTGTTTGTAAGAAAAGCCCATGGTCGTCGAAAGAACAAAATAGTATGGACCTCAGGATTTGGTTGTGTGGTTCTCAGTTCTTTCTGTAGGAGCCATTTTCAGTGAGTTGGAAGATAAAACCAATTAAGAAAATCTAAGAGGTTTCTGTCACTCTCATTCTCAATTTTTCCTTTGCCGAGTCCAAATATCTTGGTGAGGTTGGCAATTAATCTTCTGGTTGGGATTTCAATAGCTATTAAGTACTTATTGGTTAAGTATCATAATAACCATCGAAGTTGATTAGGGAAATCATCTTCCTTCCAGATTAGAGGATGTATGAACGGATAATCTGCATTTAAACCAAAAGGATAAAGAATCGAACCTCTATTGAATCTGAACAGATTTGTGTGGCATTGCTACATGAGTTTATCTAGATTTTCAGTAAGACTGTCTTTCTGGATTTGATCAATGATCTCTTAGGGATATCGCCAGCTTGGCCAGTCTTTTATCTTCTTAAGCTTATACTTTTCATTGTGATGAAAAGTATGAAAAATATGCCTCATGATATACATGTTAATTTCTGCTGGTGCTTTTGGCCTTGACAAGAAGTCAGCAAGCACATTCTTCTTTTCAACAATATGTTTGGTCTTAAAAGAGTATTTTGAAAACCATTCAGCCTATCAAAGCAGCTGGGAATTGGGAACATGCTTCTGTTTAAATTTGGTCATTCGAGGAAAAGATGCCATATCCAATTCTACCAGGAAGTGATGACTAATGAGATGGAATTCGAACTTTTTTATCCCATTTTTTATCGCCAAAATTTATTTAAAAGTGGAATGATAATGCATTTCAGTTTGGGAAAATTTTCCACTTTTGTAGGCACACAGATGCCTCTTACCATCAATTTCTTCAAATAAGATGGTGGCCCAGTATTCATCACTGGCGTCAGTTTGGAGAATTCTCTTTCCTGTTGATGGGATTTGCAACGGAGGAAGAGCCTGCATAATCTCCTTAAGTTCAGCGATTGCTTTCGTCTGAGATTTTCCCCAAGGTGGGGAATTTTTTTTCAGCATTGTCTGCAGTGGGATTAGCAGCTTTGCAATATTTGGAACAAAATCTCTGAGATAATTAATTATCCTGAGAAATTGCTGAACTTGCTTTGTTGTGAAATTTTCTTCAGGAAATTTCAGCAATTCTTGAGCAATATGTGGCATTAGATAGAATGTACCTTTGTTAAGATGCATACCAATAAATTCAATTTCGGTCTGGGCGATGTTCATCTTTCTTTAAGAAAGCATGATGCTATGCCTTTTCGCAATTTCTGCGAACTGCTCAAGAAGTTGGCAATGTGACTGCTCATCAGGATTGTAGAGCAAGATGTCATCAATGTAAATTGCTGCGCTTGACAGGATTGGTTGAAAGATTCGGTACATTGCCTTTTGAAAAATGGATGGTGCAACCTTTAGGCCAAAAGGAAGAACTTTCCATTGGAAATGTTGGTTTGGAATACAAAACCCTGTCTTAGGTCTGTCTTCAGGATGAATGCCCAATTGCCAAAAATCAGCTTTAAGATCAAATTTGGAGTAGATTTGGGCCTTGGATAATCCAGCAAAAATGGAGTTTCTGGAAGGTAAAGTGAATTTATTATCTTGGAGGAAAAGATTAAGCGGTTGGTAATTAATTACCAGCCTCATTTTTCCTCGCCCGCTCTGCATGCTTGTTGACATAGAAAGCTTCACAAACCCATTGAGAATTGGAAGTCTCAATAAGGCCTTGCTGCAACAGCTTCGAGCATTCCCTTTGAGGTAAAATCAGGTGTTCTGGATTTATTCCCATATGACTCGCCTTGGTTGGATTGATATCTTCATTCTTCTTGAAAGGAAGGCGAACGAAGAACTCTGGATTCTTCCATAAAGGATGGGAACATTTCTGGGCAAATTCAAAATGAGATTCCGAACATGATTCCAACAACTTTTGTATAATCGGATCTAACAGACTCATTTGGATGGAAAAAAGCCTCTAAATATTGACAAATTTAGAAAACTGATTTTTAAACTTGAGACCTTTTCCAAGAATGATGCGAAATTGAGAAATTTGAGTCATAATGTCCTAACCAATGATCAAATCTTTGTTGGGGAGACTGGATCCGAAGATTTTTGTGGTTATGGAACACTGTGGAAAAAATTGGACAACTATCGGAGTGGTTCTCACATTTGTAGAAACAGTATCTCCCGAAGCGGAGTTGAAATACCGGACACGGGAAGTCCAATATTCTTCAGGAAAAACTTTAGTGTCTAAGTTTGAAGAAGCTGCTCCAGTGTCTATAAGGGTAATGACAGTGATTGGCTTGGCAAACTTTGAAGTAAATATTTTCACTGGAAAATGAGGACAATGAGTTTGGCTTGAAAATATGTCAGTGCTTTCTTCTAAAGAGGTAATAGATATGTGAAAAATATCTTCAGGATCTGAATCTGAATCAGTATTACTGGGAGTTTGGTAACAAGGGATGACACAAAGAGTTTGTTCACATGGTTCTTCATCCGCAAAAAATAGAGATTCGATATCATCATTTTCAAGAGAAATACCAGTTTCATTATCTATATGATGTATTAAATGATTCTGACCTTTTTTTGCTTGGGGATAGTTTTTGGCAAAATGTCCTTTTTGGTTGTAGATGAAGCATCGATTTGACTTTTTATGACCTGAGCGATCTTTCCTTTTGCGTAGGTATCACCATTTTTTCTTTCTTCGAAAGTGCTTAGAGCCATGCCTGGATTTGTTTATCCAGAGCTTTTTGAAGTGTTTATTTTTTCTGGAGGATTTTCCATAAGAACCATCACAATCTTTCTTGGAGCATTTGATCTTTAGGTTCTGGTAAGAACAGGCTCTATCAAGTTCTCTGTTGTTATTGACATAAGTCTGGATCATTTGACGCTTTATACACAATTTTTCTAAGTACAAATGGATTTCTTGTTGGAGTTCTCCTAATGGAACATCCCGGATCCTTCTTTGCCTAGAGAGAAAGGTTCTCTCTACTGTTTGGGATAATTCTTTGGAAATGGAGGTCAAGAAGACATGCTTTAAATTTGCATCAGCTCCAATTTGATAAAAGAGTTTAAGCATTTCACGATAATGCTTATCAAGATGTTTTTTTTTTTTTTTTTCTAAAGAGAGCAGCATTTTCTTTCAAAAATTCTTTTCTTTTGAGCTCTATGAGGTCAATAGGTTTTCCCACAAAGAAGTGATAGAGAAGAGTAATGGCATACTGAAAATTTGGAGAAAGAAAAAAGTGAAGCTGGTCTTGTTCTGACATAGATTGCCACCAAAGTTTGAGGCTACCTGTGAATCTTGTGACAAAGTTGAAAAGAATATCATACTTGTCCTGGTTGGTAATGGCTTGAGTATTTAGTCAAATATGAAATTCTTCAAGTCTTTCTGGCCATTTGTGATAAAGAATATCATCAATATTGAAAAACTGTTTTGATGAAATGGCCACATTCTAAGAGGGATTGTTTGGCTGGACGACCTCTGAATCAGCAGGGTTTGATTCCATATCATGGTCTGGAGGGTCGGCCATGAACATTGATGAAGTTACTGGTGCTATAGGAAATGAATCAATAGTAAGGATTGAAAAGGATGATGAAGACGAAAAAGATACCGATTCTGATTCAGTATCAAAGATGTTTTGGAAAGGCTGATTCTGTTGGAAATAGAATTTGTTCTGTCGGAATGACAGGATCAATTTGTTGTGGAGGTTGTAGAGTAACAGGATTAGGCTGTGATTCCTGATTATCCAAATCTCTGAGAAAAGATTCCAATGGATTTGACAACATTAGTTGATCTGGCCTTTCTCTTATGACAAGTGGGGATTCTTCGGACTTCTTCTCTTTTTCCTTTTCTTTCCTTATTCAATCCAGTTCTTTAAGTCGATTTCGCATTTCAGCCACATTTGTCTTATCTTGTCGAACAGGAATATCTGTGATAGCAGCAAAGATAGATGTCTAGGGTGGTGGAGGAGGGAGAGGTTCTGCTCGCAAAGTGGTTGGAAATGGATTGAGTCTTCCTTTTTCAAGGATCTGGATTTGCCTTTTGAGCTTCTCTATTTCAGCCTTAGGACTCTTAAGATAATGATACCCCAAATGTTGTCTAGATTCTAAAGCATGAAGCCTTTTCTGGAAATCGGAAAGCATCTTCTTAGTGGTTTCATCATATCTTCGCAAATCTTGTTGCACATTCCCAATCTTGGAATCAATTGCTTTGAATGAATTGTTGTGTGTAAGGAGAGTCTCCGATTGCCAATTTAGGACGGCTTCAGCAACATGAGTTTTTTTTCTATCTTCCATGCTCATCCACATCAATGGGGGCAGGTATTTTAGGGACATGCCTATATCTGCCTTGTGGATCAATAAACTCTTCTGGGGCAGGAAACGAGAGTTTGGAATTTTCCCGAACAAGAGGAGGAAAGTCTGTTTCGTGAAACATGGCGATGGAAGAGCTGGGTGGTATTTCTGTTGGTACCTCAAGTGGGTAGGAATGTTTCTTCGCCCACTTTACAATTGGCTTATAAAACGGAGAAATAGCTGGCTTTTTCTAAGGAGGAGATGGAGGCGATGACGATGGTGGATCTGGTGATATAGAGGGAGGAACATTGAACTCTGGTGGTGGAGTTGGTGCATAGGAAACCATAAACTGAAATTTATCACACTCACCAAGAGTATTAATGGAGGGATCTCCGTTTTGGTACCTTTGATACACAGGGTCCTTTGGCCTTTTATGCTTCTTTCGAGGTAAAGGTTTCGCAAATGGGTCTACCTCATCAGGAGAATTTATGCAATAAGAACATTGACAAAAAGGATCCCAAAAACAGTGACCATACTGGTCTTTGTAGTAATGGACTGGATAGCCATCACTTTTGAAGTATTTGACAAGCTTTTTTGGATCTGGCTCGGAAATTGATTCAGGAACACATGGTTCAATCATAAAGAGGGTTTGGAAGATAGAAGGACTTTCTTCCTTTTCTTTGCCAAATTTGATGGAAACAGTTCCATCTTTCTTTCTGACAAATTCAGAGTCTGAAGACTGGAAATGTTTGTTGCTCTGGTGCAACTTTTCATAATTGGTAACCCAAGTTTCTGGAAGGAACGTGACTAGCTTTTCCTTCGGGATCTGTCTTGGAACATGAATGCAGGATGCTTGGTCATTCTGCATGGAAATGAACAAAGCATCTTCATTTCCATTGTGAAAATTCAGGTCGAGAGCATGGTTCTGTACTCGATAAACCATTTGGTAGTGCAATATTGCTGCTACAGAATCAGCAGTTTGGGGAGCTCTAGTGAGCTGAACTTGGACTTTTAGAAAAGAGAGCAACTGGGGGTCTGAAAGAGCAATATTGAAGTTTGGATACAAAGTCACAAAGACTGTTCCAACATTCAAAGTGGTTTGAACAGTACCAATGCAAGTATGTTGGTATTCTAGGAATCTGGTATCCAATAAAGCAATTCTTGCCACAACTGGCAAGCCTTTACAACCATGAAAAGTAAGAGCAAGACGAACATCTCCATAATGCACATGAGAATATCATTGCTGGATCCATTGTTTGGGAAATTCTGGAGGGATTTGAAGAGTAACAAAGTACTCTTTTTCAGTGGCAAGAATAGGATGTTGATCGAATTTGGAGGATTAGACGTACTCCTTTACTTCCTTCGAAGTCTGGCAAATGAGTTGGCGAATGGATTGGATAGGGGAAAATGACGAAGCGGGTTTAGCAAAAGCAGAATAGGGGTTCATCAGGGGAAGTTGGGTTTAAGAGATCTTAGTTTCATCACTAAGAGAGACTTCATAGAGATAGTCTATCTTAGAAGCATTTGAAACACAAAAATTTGAAGGGGTTGAAGAAGATGGTGTTGCAACGAGAGAAACAGGTGCTTCAAGTATTTCTAGTTGATCTGTCATGATGTGAAGAGATCTTCTTAGCATTGGATTCACCTACTAAGTGCATGGAACATGTATCATTACAAATGAAACCATGGCTCTGATACCATCGAATGGACCTAGACTTAACCAGGGAGGACCAAGTCAATTTTCTGTAGGTACATTAGTTGATCTGGCCTTTCTCTTATGACAAGTGGGGATTCTTCGGACTTCTTCTCTTTCCCTTTTCTTTCCTTATTTGTTCTTCAAACTCAGTTTCCAAAGAAAAATATTTCTACTGTTCTTTTGCGAAAATTTTTCTTCACACTTATTCACCCCTTTCTAGGTGTTCATACTAGCACTTTCAATTGGTATCAGAGCCAAGTGCTCGTTTTATTAAAGTGTTTTTACTTTTGAGCTAAATATCTTCTATGACTAGTATCTTGGCACTAGGACTTATGGAAGGGCAAAGCAACACCATGCCACCCTATTTTGATGGAAATGAATACAACGTTTAAAAAAACAAAATGAATGCATTCCTAAGATCTAGAAATCCCTTGCAATGGGATGTTGTGGAAAAATGAATCAATCCCACTGCTACGTCTACATCAAATAAGAATGGTAAAGACAAAGAAACCAAACCCCCCGCTCCTATGTCTCAGACGGAGATGTCCAAAAGGGAAGCTCTTGATGCAAAAGCCATTTATTCTTTATATTGTGCCTTGTCTCCTGCTGAATATAATAGAATCTCTTCATGTGAAACATCAAAATGAGTTTAGGATAGACTTCATGTCACTTATGAAGGGACTGATCGTGTAAAAGAGACAAAAGTAAACTTCTTTCTTGGCCAATATGAATCATTCAAGATGAAGACAGGAGAGTCGATTGGAGATATGTTCAATCGTTTTACTGAAATTGTAAATGGTTTGGCGTATCAAGGTCATCCAATTTCTTCCCCAATGAAGGTCAACAAACTTTTGCGAGATTTCTCAAAAGATTGGAATCATGTTAAGACCTCAATCCGAGAGACTCATAGAATTATGCCACTCTCCGTTGATGAATTGATTGGCACTCTTCAATCCTACGAAGTGGAACAAATCATTGATGAAGATCTCGAAGGTAAGAAGTCTATCGCTTTAAAATAGACAAAGACCTCCTAGACTTGCGTACAAGAAGTATTTTGAAAGGATTTTTACAAAACCTGTTGGTCGAAATGCCCTCAAGTGTTCAAATTGTGGAGACTCGAAACACTTTGAAAAAGAATGTCCTAAAGTCTGGAGACCTGTTAAGAAAGATTGGGTAAAAGCAAGATACTCTACTAACTTTCAAAGACCCAAGAAAATATGGGTACCAAAGAAAATGTGAGTTATTTTTGCAGGAAATAAAGGAAGAGAAGAAAGAGAATTTGATAAGGAATGTATATTTTTATTCTCAATTGGTTTGAGTACATAATTTAAAAATTCTCATTATACTTATATTCTCTTTGTGTCTTGATTGATTTAGATTTTATTATGACCGTATTCTATGATTTATTGAAGAAAGAATCGTGTGATTATTTTCAATATCTTGCTTAGAGACAATTGAATTTATTTGGTTTGATTTTATGCTCTAAGATTTTATTATATTTTGCATAGTAGAAATCTGTTTTATATGATATTAATTTATTATGCAAAATATTCCTTCTTAAATATTCAAGGATTTTATTCCCTCTGATTTGATCATGCTATGACCAAGTGAGAATTTCTTTTTCAAGATATTATTGTGCATAATATTCTTTCCTTAAATACTTTTTTATGATGAGTTTAGAAAGAATATTTGATTATCCTTGAAGATTTTCTATTTTGCTCTAACGAAATGGAATGATCTGAATTGATGGATACCAAAAAGGAAATGAGTGCATTGCAGGAAATTCTATAAGGGAAGAATGATTGTGAGTTTACGTAGGTGCAATAAAAAAGGTATTACGTGATATTTTTGCAAGGATTGTTATCCATTATACAAGAATTTGCAAGTGACAAAAGAATTTTCCATATGGATTTTGGAAAGTTCGATCTGAAAATTATGGAGATTCTATACTATTTTCTGAAGGCTCAAAGATTCTCTTCCTTGTGCAAAGCTTTTGCAAATTATTAAGGAAATCCCTTATGTGACGTACGAAAGGGAGAGAAAGTGAATCCAAAAGAAATGGAAAGAATCGTTATCACCTCAAAAGGCAACTAATTGAGGGGGAGCATTGATCAATTATGGAATTTTTTTTTTGAATCGATCGTGATCTTGATTATTATGGAAGGAAGGAAAAGGTAAATGAGACAGAACTTGTTAAGATCTACGAAATTCAGTTAGTGCATCTTTTATTACTTTTTGTCATTAACAAATCTCTTATTGATATGATCATTTTATCATGACAAAATGGGTCAAGTGAATTTTATAATACATCCGTGATTTTTATTGGATATTTGCTGATATATATGATCGAAGTGAGCTATATTGCATATCTTTAATATTCGACTTACTTAGTAAATGCT
Source organism: Eucalyptus microcorys (assembly GCA_014182515.1). NCBI lineage: Eukaryota > Viridiplantae > Streptophyta > Magnoliopsida > Myrtales > Myrtaceae > Eucalyptus > Eucalyptus microcorys. Next base: position 3,489,194 of record CM024565.1, on the reverse strand, counting down.
GATTTTTTTTTTATTTTTAAAAATTGTGTTTCATGCAAGATATTTGTTATCATTTTATATTCTCTACGTGATACTTTTTATCGCTTTTTGATTATGACAAAAAGGGGGAGAGAATATAAATATGCATATGTGTTGATTAGTTGATATTATTTATTGCATAATATTGAGCTACGATTATTTTTCTATATATTGTTATACTCGATCTATTTGCTATCTTCTGCTATCTTCTAATTTGAATTAAATTATTTGAATATTCATATTTAAAGATTATTTATGTGCTTAAGATTGCCTTGATTTATTAATATCTTTAAAAGCATGATTACACATATGCATATTCAGAGATTGTTTTGTCATTATAAAAAATGGGGAGATTGTTAGGGAAATCCCTTATGATGTTTTGAAGATGACAAAATAAATTAAAGGATACTAACGTGTTTAATGGTTGAGTAACAGATTATGCGGATGATAGAACTAATAAATGATATTGTCAAAGTCTATACTTGACAAAACCAGAAGATAGACTCTATGCTAAAATTGAACTTATTCAGACTGTGTCCAGACCTTAAGACTAAATTTGTTCAAAAGAAGAATATGTTCAAACTTTACATCCATAACGTGTCACAAGACCAGAACGTAACAAGGTCCAGAACGAGACACAAGTCCAGAACATAACAAGGTCCAGAACGAGACACAAGTTCAGAATGTAGCAGATTCAGAACGAAGCTGTTCAGAATGAAACAACTTGACAGAATGTAACATAAGCCCAAAACATATAACGGCTAGTGATATGGTTTGGATTCCACATCAATATAGATTTGATTGACTGAATTTAATTGATTGACAATTAGATTTTGAAGACAAAAAATTTTTATACGGAGAAGCTCTACTTATGGAAACTAAGATTCTGTTTGTGTGGGCGATCATAATTAATTTGAGATTCTACTTCTATCACTCAACGGCTACCAAATCTTCTAGATACAGATCTGTGTAATTGGTAGATTGGAAGACGATCCTCTAGATACTGTCCAACGGCTAGTTTGGAAGCGGAGGAGTATTTAAGGAGATCAATGACCGATGAGCAAGTAAGAGACGGAGAGTAGAATTTATAATTCTAAAGTCTGAGCGACCTTTGTTCATACACTTATCATTGGTGAGCTTAAACGTTTGTGATCGTGAGAGAAATATCAAAAGAGTGACTTAGTGAGATAGTATGATCTACCACTAAGTTTTTGCACTCAAAGTTATAATCTCTTGTTGATTGCATAGTGGAATCCAGCTAGAAAGCTGTTAGCGTGGGAGAGTGGACGTAGGCTTGATCTAAGCTGAACCACTATAAATTCTGTGTTCTTATTCTCTTCCCTGAACTCCTTTATTTTGTTTGTAGTTCTATTTAACTGCTAAAGTCTGAACTCACTCAAAATCTATTATTCTTCAGATTCAGTTTCAAAAGTTTGTTGTTCTTCAAACTCAATTTCAAAAGAAAAATATTTTACTGTTCTTTTGCGAAAATTTTTCTTCACACCTATTCACCCTCCTCTAGGTGTTCATACTAGCACTTTTTATTTTACAAATTTCTAATACTTCTGGGGTCTAAATATAAATATATGAAAAAAATAATAAAAATAATAAAAGCTAAAACAAATTTCCAATACTTCTGGACTCTTCTCGCCTGCACGCACGTGAGGCACCTCTCGTTCTCTTCTTTCGCCGTGAGTCTCTCGCCGGTGTTGCTTCGCCAGCCGCGCGGCGCACCCCACCAATTGCCATAGCCCCTCGCACCTTAGCCCCACCCGTCGCCACAACCGCCTCCGACCCCGCCTTCGTCTCTTGCAAGCATCGAGTCGTCGCCTCGACTGAGCGACTAGCGTCTCTGCCTCTCACAGGCGTTGCCACGTTGCTTCTCTTCGTCTCGCGATTTCATCTGTTTGCTCATCTCAAGTTAGCAAGTTGTGTTATTCCGTTTTCTTTTTCGATTTAGCATCTTGGATTTCTTTATAATGCGATTTGGGATTTTTTTGCAAACCCTAGAGTTAGTTCGGGGAAAGGGTGATTTGGGTCGTTTAATTGATGGATGATGATGAGGGTGAGATGATGTACATGAGGGCCAAGTTCGAGAGGATCGTGGGGTCAAGAGACTGCGAGGCCTTCTACATGATGAATCCAGATTGCAATGGAGCCCCCGAGCTCAGTGTCTATTTGCTCAGGGTTTGAAGAGCAAGATGAATGCCATGGATACTGTTCTCTCTGTCTCTCTGAGCTTAGTCCTCGAAGAGACTTTTTTGTTTTGGGCCTTTTGGGTTCTGGTGCAAGAAGGATGCTAATGGTCATCTTGTTTAGCTGATCTTCAAATCGAGGCCTAGTTTAGTTCCTGTCTTTCCTCTGTTTTTTAATCTCTGTTTGTTATGTTCTTTGCTTTCTTGGGAGGTAGGGAAATGGTATACGAGGGGGGGGGGTATAATGTGGTTTTTCTCTTTGGGGTTGGTGGGCAGTGGGTATTAGATGATCAGGTGAAGTTGTATATGTGTAGTTTCTAATGAGTAATCATTAATGAGGAGGAGGGTTTATGCAATCAATGATTGCTGTTCGCATTATTCATTCACGTCATTCATCTCGCTTTGCTTGAATTAACTCTTGGGTAGAATCTTGTCTCGACTTTACATGAATTTTCCTGTTTGCTCTTTTCTTCAACACTGACCCTGAATTTTCATGCCCTATTTGATCCTCATCTTCATTGTTGAGGAGAAAGAAGATCATGTCTAAAGCTTCTGCATATTGTCATCTAGTCAAATTTGTACCGACTGTTTTATGTGGATTGATGAACCATTTCGTTTGTTAAGATTAGTGACTTGAGTTGCTCGATGTCTGGGAGCTGAAGTTCGAGAGATGGATTACTTGTTTTTTCCTCTAAGTTTTATGGATTATTAGAATGAAATGTAGTTGAATTTGTCAAATTAAAACAATGAATGATAATAATAAATGTAGGATTAATGTTTTTAGTATAGATTAATTCTAGGCTATTATTATTATTATTATTATTATTATTATTATTATTATTATTATTATTATTATTATTATTATTATTATTATTGAGTTATTTATGCATTTATATATACAAATATTTATTTAATATATAATGTGTCAGATTCTCTACTTTTTGAGAAATGACGTGTCGGCGTGTCACGTGTCGCATGTCGGTGCTACATAGGTAGTCATATGTAGGTTGGGGGATGGACACAATCAATAAGATACATCTTTCATCAATTAAGAGTCTGTTCGTTTCGCAAAAATATTAGGTTTCTAAAAATATTTTCGAAGAAGCCATTTTCCAAGAAAATGACTATATTGTCTGACGTTAAGTTGAAACTTGAAAATAGAGTGGAAAATATTTTCAACTGTTCGTTATTAAATTTGATTTTTGGAAAATAAATTACCAAAAAAATAAATTTTAATTTTTTAAATTGACTAAAAATATTTAATTTTAAATTTTATTTAGTTTTTAAAAATTGAAATTGAAATTATTTTTATTTTAAAAATCGAATTTTTATTATTTTTTAAAAAAACTCCAAACTGGTAGATATATGACAAATTTATCATAAACTAAATTTTTACTATAAAAATATAAACTAGTACACATGTGACAAACGTACCACAAATGACCATAAAAAATATAAACTTGTACACTTGTGACAAATTTATTTCAAATTAATTTGTTCAACTGCCAAAAATCCCAAAATAATACATTTATGACAAGTATACCATATGTAAAATTCGATTAATACTATAAAAACTACAAAAATTATACAATTATGACATAAGAAGAGTAAAATCATAAACTAATATATTAAGTCAACTATCACGTGTCATCAAACTTGGCAATTTGATAGTAAAATTTAACGGAAACTAATAGATAGTAAATTTGTCATAAATGTATCAATTTGTGGTAAATTTATCAAAGATATACTAGTTTTGGATTTTTGATGGTCAAAAAATTAATTTGGAGTAAATTTGTCACATGTGTACTGGTTTGGGGTTTATTAAAAGTATTAACGCTTTTTAATTTTTCCTTTTTTTTTTCTTTTCCTTCTTCCTTCCTCCTCCTTCCTCCTCTTTCCTCCATCGCTACGTGCCTCAACGATGACTGGCTACCCAATGACCGACCAAGATGCAGATTGCCAGATCCGGCGATCTCGAGGCTCGATCAATCCAAGCAAGTTGCGAGCCACGAGCTTGCCGGCCTCGGTGGAGCTCGGGCTCGCCTGGATTGGGCGAGTCGCGAGCTCGCCGACTGATCTAGGCAAGCCTGAGCTTTGCTGAGGCTAGTGAGCTCGTGACTCACTAGATTTGACGATCTCGAGCCTTGCCCTTGTAGGATTTGGCCTTGGGCGAGGCTGGAGTTGGCCTCTAGCCGGTTGCTGATGACACGTCAAGGAAAAAGAAAAAGAAAAGGGAATAAAACATAAAAATAAAATGAAAATGGGTTTGGTGAAAGAATGTGAAGTAAAAGAAGTTATGGAAAATGTTTTCCATTTTCCCCACTTTTGAAGGTGTTTTTTTCAATAACAGAAAATGTTGTCCTTAACTAATTTATTTTTCATGAGATGAATGCCGAAAAATTCAAAAAATATTTTTCCGGAAGTTATTTTCCGTGAAACGAGTGGAGCCTAAGAGGCATAATTTCATCCTAGCCATTACTGATTATGTCACAAAATAGGTTGAAATAGTTTCTTATAAAAGTATCACTCTATACAATAAAAGATTTGCTAAAAGAGAATATAATCGTTTTGTATTCTTGAAATAATAACTACTGATCAAGGAAACTGTTTTCACTGGAAAAGAAAAGTTGGATTTTAAGAAGGCAAGAGGTGTTAAGATGATACGTTCAGCATTTTATTACGCTCAATCATTTCAAGTTGAGACTTCTAATAAGGTTATAGTTAATCTTATTAAGAAACACCTAGAAGATCTCTAATAAGGCTATAGGACTTTAAAAAGATATAGTACAAGTTCGTACCTGTTGACATCCGGTCGGGAAGTTGTCATCCCTTCATATATTATTGTTCGATCTCTAAGAATTAAGTTGCAAACTGATATGGTAAAAGAGGATCATAAACCGTCGATGTATATAAATTTAGATGAATTGGATGAAACTCGAGCATCAACACTAGTAAAGATTCTTACTCAAAAGAAATCAATAAATTACATTTTTGACATCAAAAGAAAGCTTCATTTTTAAATTGAACGCATTTACAAATTGTTCATCACTAGCAGGCGTTGGTCTAAGATGTTGTCTTTCAATACATTGATTTTAGATCAAAACCTGTCTATCAGTCACTACATTCTGCCGATCACACTCCTTTAGAGTTGTGCTAAAATTCGACAAAATGGTTTTCTAAGGCTTTCCTCTCGTTTTTTAAGTCCATGCAGATTTCAATTTGACACGAAACCTTAGCCAACTGTTCCTCAAGCTTTCTCTTTTCTATTGCCAGATCTGTCTCTTCGTCGACAACGAGCTGATATAAATTTTGACGCTCTTTCACAGTAGAGCTGGGACAGATATATAGTGTTATGGTTCTGTTTGAAAGCTTGAGTGCCATTGGGAAAAAGAGTCACGAACTCGTCACTTTTATGCTGAAACCCAGGGACCCCTGTGAGGCAAATCTGGCCGGAGCTTAATTCGGCAAGTAAACCTTTTGCCTTGGTTTCAACTGCTGGGTTAGAGATGATTGCCGTACGTCCTTCCCCTGTAAGATGATAGAACTCTTCCCATTTAACCTTTAGAATGTTAATGGAAACTTTGTTAATCAGTGTCGCTGAACTAGAGTCTGTTGAGACGAGGTCATCGCATCTGGGGTCCCCCATGCTCAAGGTATCATCAAGAATTCAGCAATCGGTTTCTCAGCTGCCGTCAATAGTTCTGTAGCTGGTTCCATGGCCATGGTCGAGTGTTGTACCATTGGTTGTTTAATCGGTGGGATTGCCAATTGTTGCATGCTCAATGGACTGGCCGTGACTTTCTGTGCAGGCATTGATCCTGTTGAAGATGATGATACGGCTAACACCACGATGTTTGCACTATGTGGACTTGTTGTGGGTGTATCTGCAGTAACAGGAAGGTCAGCTGCACTGACGACTGAATCACCTGAAGTACTGGTGTCGTTTTGCTTTTCTGGTTCAGCTGCTGTCTGAACTTCTGTGACCTGAACCTTACCCAAAAAAACTTCTGTGACCTGAACCTCCACAAATGGATCGACGGCAGTGAGTCGTTGCTTCTTGGTCAGGCGAAGAAGTTTGCTCGTCGTCCATGTCAGCAACAACGTTGTCAATTGAAGTGTCTGCAGTTTTCCTACGCTTGACCAAAGAAGTATTCGATACCCCTGAGAATGTATCCTCGGCACAAGAAATCCATCGACTATCAAAGTGAGGTGTGGTTTTAGGGTTTAGGAGTACATGGGATGTACTTAAACCGATTATGGACTTCTCGAGAAATTTTAGAACAACATTTGAAAAATTGATTATCCTTATGATCAGTCTGCCGGAGAAATAGGAATTCCATCGACTAAATAGTCGGCAAAGTAATCCCGTGAGCGAGTCCAAATTGTCTAGCACAGAACAAGGGAGAGTAAAGGCGTATTTGGTTCCCGGAAACAGTCTCTTTTTAGAAACACTTGTTTTCTATTTCTGTTCTCGGGAACAATTTCTAAGTATTTTAATACGTTTGGTAACCATATACAATTTTTGTTACCGGAACAAAAATACGTTGGATACAACCCTAAATATTTTTGTGACTTAGAATTTTTTTTTAATTTATTAACAATTTTATTACGTTTTTCCTTTTTCTTCTCATTTCTCTAATTGGTCGCCGGCCTTGGCCATGGCTGGCCGGCAACTAGCCAAATGAGGGCCGGCAAGGTAGTCGGCCTCGGGGAGCCTCACTAGCCATCGGCAAGGTCCCCGAGCCTTGCCTTGGCTGCTTGAGGCTTTGCCTCACCAAGATTTGGCAAGGCCAAGCCTCGCCCGACCATCGCGCCGCGACGCCGACCTCGCGTTGGCTAGGCGAGGCTTGGCCTCGCTAGATCTGGGCTAGGCCAAGCCTTGCCTAGCCACGACGAGGTTCATGGGGGGCCTCACCGAGGGCCGGCGAGCTTAGGACGACCTTGCCAAGGGTTGGTGAGGCTCCGGCGAGGTAGCGGGGCCTTGTCGAGCCGGTCCCTTGCCATCACCGAGGCCGGCAATTGGCTAAGGGAAGAAGAAAGGAAGAGAAAAAAAAAAAAACTTGTTGCTTGAGTTGTTCTCGAGAACAAGAAACGAAATTTTATTTTTGTTTCTTGTTTCTGTTCCAAATCTATTCCCAGGAACAAAAAAAGTACCAAAAGCATTTCTGTTCTATTTCTGTTCCGACAAACAAAAGAACATTAACAAGTGTTATCTGAAACGTTACCCAACAACACAAAAATTTCGAACCCGGGGTAGAATTTACCTTTGGGAGAAATATGGCAGGGAGAACAGAAGCTAGAACCTTCCATTAGAGTTTCTTTACTTGGTAATGTTGTGATAAGACAAGAGGAAGAAAAGATGTTGAATTGGCCGCTTTTTAGACATTTATCCCGAAATCTTAACACATGATTTTCACAGCTCAAATGCTAACATCGTGGGGATGTAGCTCATGCATTATTCTCCACCAGCTGCACAAGAATTTGGCAAACGTGATGCCCGACAACTCTCCATGAATGATGCATCAACAAGGCCAAAGTAGTAAAACCAAGAAATTTGTCCAAAAAGTAATAAATCTATTGTACTTTTAGTAGTTCAGTCATAAATTTCTCAATTTTATTAATTGGGTCATAGATCTTTTTACATTTTGTCAATTGATTCAATTCAACCAATTTTGGCTGGAGATTGTTGATGTGAACGCCGACCATCCTAGGTGGCATAGCCACATTGACATGGACAATTTTTTTTTTTTTTTTTGAATTATATAGATTTTTTAATTTCTTTCTTTTTTTTGTTCTTTTCTTTTCTTTTTCCCTTTTTTCCTTCATCAGCCATTGTTAAGCCTTGTCAATAGTCGGCGGAGGTCACTAGCCTCAGGTGAGGGATGCTTGGGCTTGGGCAGGTGAGGGCTACCCTCGGCTGATTAGGTAAGAGCGGCCCTTGGCAATCCAGGACTTGGTGTTCCTCACTTAAGGCCAACGAGGGTGGCCCTCACCAACCTAGGCTCAAGCATTCCTCACCCGAGGCCAGTGAAGGCAGCCCTTGCTAGAGGTTGGCAACCTCTACCAACTAATTGATGAGGCTTGATGGTGGCCGACGGAGTAAAAAAGGGAGAGAGAGGGAGGAAAAAGAATATTAAGGAAAAAAAGAAGAAGAGAAAATAAAAAAAAAGAAGAAAATAAAAAATGAATCCAAAATATAAAAATACTATAAAAATTTTTCACGTCAACGACGGTCGTATCATGTAAGATGACCAACATTCATCTTAGCGATTTTTGGCCAAAATTGACTATATAGACTTAATTAGTAAAATGTAAAAATGTTTATGACTCAATTGGAAATACTAAAAAGTTTAGAACTAAATTAGTAAAAATGTTTTAGGACTTTTTTGGACAATTTTCCCAGCAAGACCATAAAAATATAGATAGATATAAACATAGAGTCCAACTTGGTCAAATACATGATTGATAAGTCAGTCACCCAATCCAAACCCGATCCGACTTTCCTTTTTTGATTTATATTGCCGACTTTAACTTGGATATGCATCCACCCGAAATAGTAACTAGCCCAATTCCTCTTTGTAAAATTTCCAAATCGGGGTGTCCATCGGATAAAGGCCATACATTCCCAAAAAAGAAATCTCCTATGAGAATTTGGACTTCCACGGTAATTGTGCTTTTCATGTCAACCATTAAGACCTATCGTTACAACAGCCACTTATGCGGTAGTCTTGAACTAAATTCGATTAAGGACCCGACTTAAAATGATGTGAATGCAAGAGTAAGGACGGCCACGATTATCTTGCTCCAAAACCTTAATATTAGGAAAACAAAATCATACATAAATTAATGCAAATCAATCTTAGAAACAAATTAATATTTTAACCAAAATTATTGTTCTATGGAAGGCACAGCATACATAGCAAGTTTCTAAACCCAGATCTCCGAATGGTTTACATTGTGGGCTAATGTTCTGCGAGAAGCAACAACGAGGAAATCGCCTCCATGTCGTCGATACGATCTCTCAGTTTCCGGCGAAGGTCTTCAAACGATCTCTTTAACTCTCCGAGTTCTGGCAACCCAAGTTGATCAACAGGAGGTTGGCCTTTGGCAGCTCGTTTTGCTTTCACCATCTTCTCCAGCATCTCTCCTCGCTTCTCCTCTGCGTTCAACCGCTTAAGTAGATCGAGGAGTTTTTGGTTTAGATTATCATCGGTCATGTTTTCATCACGAGATTCGGCGCCTTTGCTTGTACCCTCATCCGGAGTCCTTTCCTGATTTCTAAATCGATGAACAATAGATTCGACGTTCGGATGCCCGAACGAAAAGGGTTTGCCTCCAGGGGAAAACACGATGATCGCGATCTGGACGGCACAGAGGATGGCAAGCTCGTTCGCCTTCTTGAAAAGCCCGGTTCTTCGCTTCGAGAAAGTCACTTGCCTCGTGCAACTATCTGTCACCATCTCGATCTCAATCTTGCGTCGACCCATGATTAATTCCTTCAGGGCGAAGTTTCTATAATCTCTTACTTTGATCAATACCAGAATACAATATGAAGAACTTGAGGATCCATTTTGACACGTATATATAACCATTATTTCAAAACATTCGAGATTTCTAATTCAGATTTTGGAACCTTACTACCATATGTAAATTAGGATTTACTAACAAGGCAAGTTCTTTAATTCTCCTTCCTTTATGTGATTAAAATGTTAAATTATATTTTGAGTTTAAACTGGACCCGAATTGGATGAGGTGGATCAGATTTTTTGATTGAATCCTTCTAGAAGAGTTCAAACAAGATAATGGTTGTTAATTTGTTTTACCTATTTTTGTTTGGAACTGATGGGTTTTTATGTTTGATGGGCTTATTTAAGCCTGTCCACCCATGTTGGGCCAAAATCCGGCCCGTAAGTGAAGGGCCAATAGAAAAGTGCAGCTAATGTAGATAAAAGAAAAATGGGGATTATTTTAACAATTACGCTATCTAAGCAGTTGCATAATCTGAACAAAAGAAAATACATTCTCTCTATTTTTCTACGCTCTCCAAGTTTTCCCCTAGAAACAGTATGCTCCTATGCTCCTCTTGACGAACGGAATCAGGGCTTCGAAGAATTCCTCATAAAACTGCAACGACGATGTTTAATCTGTGAAAACTAAGGTATGTCTGACTATGTGATATACTTTGTGATTGGTGTAACATGTTTTATGGGCACGTTTTCCACGTTTGTTTTTCGGTGTTCAATTGAGTATCGGAATGTTTTTGGGAATCTGTTTCCCAACATTGGTATCAGAGTAATGTTGTTCATGTTTCCTAATTATTATTGATGTTTATAAGTTGTTTTTAGTTGAAATTTGGTGAAATGCTGCCGTCAGTCACTCGGGGACGGAAATCCCGACACAGTGTACTGTTTGCCCCCCATTTATGATTTTCTGTAAATCAAAACTCATTTATGATAGCACAGGGTCGTAATTCTCGTCGAGATGAGAAAAACAACAGGTAACCCGCCGTCGGGGGCCACCAAACGCGCCGCCACACGTGGCCAGAAGATACGGCTGCGCACGTGCCTACATGTTTTTACCAATTTACCCCTATTTTCTCAAGAATATTACGTTTTTGCCATTGATGGTTGTTTTTACAATTATGCTCTTATTGTTCGATGTTATTACTATTTTGCCCCTAGCTCACCTGTTGACTCGACCCGGTCATCCGTTGACCATTGACTGGAGTTGACCACCGTTGACCGGCGTTGACCACCATTGATCGGCATTGACCGGTACCAAAAAAAAAAAGAAAAAAAAAAAGGGAAAATTATGTTTTTCCAATTTTGTTCATTGTGGATTATAAGTAATCCCTTTTGTTCTGCATTTGTTGCAGGAATTATGATACGATATGCACACATGCCTACATTTCCGAGAACGGACGAAGAAAATGCGAGACTTAAAGGACTAAAAACATAATTAGCCAATTATTGGTGGAATGACGGTGATGTAGTATCACACGTGGTTAGAGTCAAACAGATGATACAAGAAATCATCTGGAATGGTTATCCTATGCCGGATTTTGAGAATGTGCCGGCCTTAATGAACACTCTTCCACCTGAATGGCAAGTAGTGTTAGATCGCCTATGGGAGGTCAATGTGGTCCCGGATTATAGGAGGCTTGCAATAACTTTTGTAAGAGAGTACTATAGAATCGAGTTAACCAAGACTTCAACCCTTGGGTTGAGTGTCACATGGTGCAGAATGAATGCTCCTTGGAGGTGGCACGAGAGCTCTCCAAAGGTCTTTTTGTGGTTGACCAATTTGCCTTCAAAATTCTCAAAGAATTTTACTAAGAGATTAAAAGAGACTTTCCCAGTTTATGAGATAAATGAGAATATTTGGGTTTAATTATTTATTTTTTCTTAGATTAGTTCGAGATGTTTTAGGTGTAAATATCTCTTTCTATGTTGATATATTTCCTCTGAATATATTACTTAGTGTAAATGACATATTTAATTATTGAAAGTTCAATGTTATCTATCATTGTAAATTAGTATGTTAATTTACAATTTTTTGTGGAAAGTCCAAGAAAATTTTTGTGACTTTGCTGAACTTATATTTTGCATAAAAGATTACATTAATAATAATTTCAAGTTAAGATTTTTGAATGATGATTGGAAACATAGTGACCTTTTGATTCTGAAATCTTACTTGAAATTATTCATTAATATGATGAGTTTGTGTAAAATGGATGCATAAATGATATGCATTAATAATTCGTGCATATGTGTATGATATGTTCAGATTGATGGCTTTAGCCATTAAGAGCATAGTTGCTGAATTGAACAAATGTGAGAAGCTTAATGGCAATAATTATGAAATATGGCATATGAAAATTCAATATGTGCTAGAAGAACAAGAGGCATTAGAAGCTCTTAACCTGACTATGGAAGAACCTGAAGATGGGAACACTGCACAACATAAAAGAGATAAGGATGCATATGCTGCATGGAAGAGAAAGAACTCCCTTGCTCGCATTATGTTGCTGAGTAGCATAGAGAATGATGTCATGCAAGAGTTCAGGCATTTTGAGAATGTCAAGGAAATGTGGGAAGGGTTGGCAGCAAGATTTGGTCATACATCGGTGACCAAATTGAGGCAGCTCACTATAATGTTTGACTCTTACAAGAAGTCTCATGGTCAGACCATGAAACAACTCCTGAGAAAGATGTCAAACATGATTAATGAGCTGAAGAATGTTGGCCATGTCCTAACTGATGAGCAGCAAGTGTAAGTAGTGATCCGTTCCTTGCCTCGGAGTTGGAAGCATAAGAAGGTGCACCTGACCCACAACAAGAACATTAAAACCTCTGAGGATACAATGTGCCATCTTGAGCTAGAAGAGGACCGCCTCCTGGCGGCTAAGCCGGAAATTGACATTTATTATGCTGGTTTTAGCTCATATGGAGTTTTGAGCTCCAAGCGCAAACGTCCTAATTGGTTCAAAATGTGGAAAGGTAAGGGAGCAAGTTCTTCAGGGAAGAAACCAAAAGTTGACCAATATAAAATAGGAAAGCATCCTCGAATGAAGAAGCTATCAAGGGTGAAGTGTTATAATTGTGACAAGAAGGGTCACTATACTTGCGACTGTTGCGAGCCAAAGAAGGTAAACACCCCTTGTACTTTTGAGAACTTTGCTTATGTGTCAAGTTATGTATTCTTAACTGAATCTAATCCTTTATGGACTGTAGATTTGGGAGCAACAAACCATGTAGCGAAGGATAGAGAATCCTTCGTGGAATTTTGATGAGTATCGATTGGAACTAAATGGATTTATGTAGGAAATAACTCCAGAGCCAAAGTGAAAGAGATTGACACCTACCAATTAAACATGCGTGATGGACGCACCTTGTTCCTACATGATGTATTATATGCTCCAGAGATTTGTCAGAATTTAGTGTCTGTTTTAGTGTTGGTAAAACTTGATTTTAGTTTGAATTTCCATAATAATGATGTGGATTTATATTTGAATACAAACTACTATGGTTGTGGTTATTTTCTGGATGGTTTTATTGTATTGAATGTTGACTATGGGAATGTCAATGTTTGTTATTCCCTCTTCACGTCTTCTAATTCATATGATAATGATATGAATGTGTGGCATGCTAGACTTGGTCATATTGGCCAACAACATATGAATAATCTAGCCAAAGAAGGCTTGTTGGGCAAAATTGAAAAAATCAACATTGCCTAATAGGGAAAACAACAAGAAGCCCATTTGGAAAAAGGTAAAAGAGCTTAATTTCCTTTGCAATTAATTCATTCTGACATCTGTGGTCCAATGAATATGAGGGGAAGGCACGAGGCTGTTTATTTTATCACATTTATAAATGATTATACTCGTAGACATGTCTATTTAATTTATCATAAATCTGAAGTATTGAGTTGTTTCAAAGAGTTTTTGAGCTTGGTAGAAAATCAATTAGATAAGAAAATAAAAGTATTGAGATCCAATCAAGGTTGAGAATATTTATCTAATGAGTTCAGAAATTTATGTGATGAAAAAGGAATAAAAAGACAGTTGTATATTCCATATACTCCTCAACAAAATGGTATTGCGGAAAGAAAAAACAGAATCCTACTGGAAATTGTTACGTTCATGATGTCGTATGCTAACTTACTTATCACCTTTTGGGGTGATACTTTATTAACTGCTGCCTATATAGTTAACTGTGTGCCTTTCAAATTTGTTACTTCTACTCCATATAAGTTATGAATAGGTAGAAAACCAAACTTAAATTTTCTTAAACCGTGGGATTGTGCTGCATATACTCATAAACCCTCTTACAAATTTAGGAAATTAGGTCTAGAGGTAAGAAGAGTATTTTCATAAGATACTCAGAACACTCGAAATGGTATGTGTTTATAGGTGAGTAGGAAAGTGGGAGTATAATTGAATTTGAATTATGGGATATCACACTCTTAGAGAATGAATTTCCTAAGAATGATTAAATATATGAGAATTACTCTCTCTTTGAAACCCTGGATCAATATAATGAACTTAGTAGAGTTCGTCCAAGTGGGAATAACATGAGAAGTGATGAATTTAATTCAACTCATTCTCAATTACAACCACCTGATAAGATGATATCGTCATTATCTAATCCGAGTGAGAGCATAATGGGGAATGATGTGCAAAGTGTACAATCTCCCGTACGGCGAATAAGTCACAAAATTATTCCTCGTCGATGTTTTGACATTGAAAGGGAAACTTTTATGGTTGCTCCGCAAGATGAAGATGGGCTAAAAATGTTAATGATGCTCTAAATTGCTCCAATAAAAAAAAAATGAATGCATACAATAGAAGATGGAATTGAGTCAATGAAATCAAATCATGTTTGGGAACTGGTTGATCTTCCAAAATGACGCAAAACCATTAGGAACAAGTGGGTTCTCAAAATAAAGAGTAAAACTGATGGCTCAATAGAAAGACATAAACTCGCCTTGTGGCAAAAGAGTATAATCAACATGAATGAATTGATTATGAGGAAACATTTTCTCCTATAGTAAGATTTACTTCGATTCGTATAATTATGGCAATAATAACTAGTATGGATCTTTAGTTATATCAAATGAATATAAAAACCGCTTTTCTTAATGGAAAATTAGAGGAAGAAATATATATGGAACAATCTGTTGGTTTCATTATGAAAAGCTAAGAGAAAAAGGTACGTCGACTTTTGAAATCGATATATGGCCTTAAGCAGTCGTCAAGACAATAGTATATACGTTTTCATAATACCATAATGGCATATGATTTTACAATGATTGAAGATGATCATTGTGTATATATCAAAATATCCAAAAATTAATTTGTGATCATATCATTATATGTTGATGATATATTCATTGCTGGAAGTAATATGGAGTTTGTTAATACTGTCAAAAATTAGTTATCTTCCAACTTTGAGATGAAAGATATGGGTGGGGTTGCATATATTTTTAGATTTAAGATTTCAAGAGATCGTTCAAAGATATCATTATCTCTTTCGCAAGAAATATACATAAATAAGGTTCTTGAATGATTTCGTATGCAAGATTATAAACTTATAAATACTCCTATTGCAAAAGGTGAAGGATTGAGCCATAGAATGTGTACAAATACTTCACAAGAGAAGGAACAAATGCAACATGTTCCTTATGCTAGTGCTGTTGGAAGCTTAATGTACGCTATGATGTGTACAAGACCTAACATATGTTTTGCAGTTGGAATGGTGAGTAGATACCAATCCAATGTAGGTCAAGCAAATTGGAAAGCCGTCAAAAGAATACTAAGGTATCTAAAAAAACTGCTGATTATACGCTGAGCTACCAAGGAAAAGATCTGCAACTTGAAAGCTATTCAGATGCTGATTGGGGAGTATATTTAGATGAAAGGAAATCTACCTCTGGATGTGTTTTTCTTACTGAATAATGGTACTATATCTTGGAGCAATAAGAAACAAACGCGTATAGCCTTGTCCATGATGGAAGCTGAGTTCGTGGCATTGTCAGCAGTAATACAATAATGTGTTTGGTTTAAGAGATTTTTGGATCATTTAGATGTTATTGAGAATGCTGCAAACTCATTGTTGGTTAAATGTAATAGCCAAGTAGCGATAACGTGCACCAAAGATCCAAAATATCATGGCAAGACCAAGCATATAGATACCAAGTATAATTTTGTTAAAGATATGGTTGCATGAAAAGATGTGAACTTACAATACATATCTACTTATAGAATAGTAGCAGATCCTATGACGAAGCCAATACCTAGAGATGTGTTATGTGGCCATGTGAAATCTCTAGGATTACGTAGAGGCTGATATACTGAATATTGTAATTTCCCTTAAGTGTTCACATTTAATGAATTTGTGTTTTCATTATTAATGCCTATGAGTCTTTGTTTGACGTCTATGCATCTTAATGCTTAGTGCATTATATAAAATTGAGAAAGTATGTCGGACAGATAAAAGATTAGCCCACTCACATAGATAATCGCCTTTATTTACTATGTGATAAATCGCCTCTATCTAGGTGATAATTGAGAGTTTAAGCTTAAAATATATATGTCATCTTAACTAAATATATTTACTATGTCCGAAAGTAAAATAACCCATATATTTTATTTTATCTGTCTATGATGCCAGATGTGAGTTCTGAGGAATTCCGTGAAAGAGTAGATGCGTGAACTCAAGTTAGACATTAGGTATGTTTGAACTATCATCTGTACAGTATTGAAGGTGTAGACATACGCTCCATGGGAAATGAGTTAATATCGTAATACGTATTTCATACTACGTATGCATGAGACGACCAATTAGAGTGGCAAAAGTTTTGATCTCAATTTTTATGTCATGTGAGACTCTTAAGGAAAAGAGTTCCTCAATTAAGTGCTCTTATGATTCTTATTTATTCTCAAGATTTATATTCGGTGTTTGTTATCTTAGATTGTTGCCAATGATCATGAATTGATTCGATTTAATGGGACATTTCTAGAAAAGTAAGTTGAATTGAAATTGAGAGTTTTAAGGAATGAGGAAGATCGAATTTGGAGAATCACATTCTAGTTTTGTATTCATTGGTCGACCAATTATGATTGTTTTTGGGATAATCATAATTGTGAATACAATATATCATCATTTAAAAAGAGATCAAGAGAGATGTAAATGTGATCGATCGATTTACGATACTACATACTAAATCTACTCAAAAATGTGATGTCCATTATGAGCTGCTATATATTCCTAACAAATGTATGGTAACGAGCTCTTAAAGTATACTGGTTGCACAGATTATTCATCGGTATGAATGTTGCAGAGAGGAAAAAAGAGTTCCGTTCGGCCTACCATGTGCGATGGGAGATGATAGGTTTTTATGTTTGATGGGCTTATTTAACTAAGCCCGTCCGCCCATGTTGGGCCAAAACCTGACCCGTAAGTGAAGGGCCCATAAAAGAGTGCAGTTACTGTAGATAAAAGAAAAATGGGAATTATTTGAACAGTTACGTTATTTGAGCAGTTGCGTAATCTGAACAGAAGAAAATACGTTCTCTCTATTTTTCTACGCTCTCCAAGTTTTCTTCTTAGAAACAGTACGCTCCTCTTGACGAACGGAATCAGGGCTTCGAAGAATTCCTCATAAAACTGCGACGACGGTGTTTAATCTGTGAAAACTAAGGTATGTCCGACTATGTGATATACTTTGTGATCGGTGTAACATGTTTTTTTGGGCACGTTTTCCACGTTTGTTTTTCGGTGTTCGATTGAGTATCGGAATATTTTTGGGAATCTGTTTCCCAACAGGAACAATGGCAACTAAGGGTCCGTTTAATAACGTTTCTATTCCATGAAGCAATTTCCTTTCGAAATAATCTTTTTATTTCTATTTCCCGAAACAATTTCTTAATAAAATAATGTGTTTGGTTATTATACAAAATTTCTATTATCAAAATGGAAAAAGAATAGAAATGCGTTTAGTACGATTCACAAATTTTTTTTGTAATGTAGAATTTCTTTTAATTTTTTTCTTATTGTTTCTTACCGTCGTCGACTGCCGTTGCCACCGACCGCTATCCACCAGCCGCCGCTGATGACACTGTTGTTGCGTTGGCTACGTTAGCTACAACAGTTGGTGGTTACAGCTGTGGGCAGCGTCATCGTGGTCATTAGTGGGTGGGGTCGGCGGCGGGTGGCGACAGTTGACGACAGCCAAAGGTTAGCGGTTGACGGTGCCGGTGGTCATCGCGATCGACCGGTAGCGGGGCGGCGCCGATCTGTGGCAACAGCAGTTGGTTTGCTAGCTGGTGGGTGGCAAGTGTCGCCGAGTCATTAGTTGCAAGCGACGACAACAGCGGTTGGCGGCAGCAACAAAGATGGGTGGCAGCCAACAAACAAAAGAAAAGAAAAAAAGAAAAGAGAAAATAACTTATTTCTAGAAATTGTTCCTAGGAACAAGAAACTTTTTTTTTTTCTACTTCTGGTTGCTGTTCCAAATCTATTCCCTAGCTACTAATCTATTCCTGATAATAGAAAAATTAATTAACGTTACAAAACAAATTTTTGTTCTTTTTTTTGTTCCGGGGAACAAAATAATAAAATTGGGATAAATAAAAACGTTACCAAACATAACCTTAGTAAATATCCAAGAAGACCAAGAGTGGAGACAAAGGATGTACTCCTTTTGATTGTACAAAAGAAGGGGGTCCACATTTCTTATAATATATATACTTTAAGGTAAATACCATGAAAAACCTTGTGATAGCTTTAATTAAAACTAATTTTTTTACCACCAAAAACCCCAAATTAGTATGTTTGTAACAAATTTACTTTCCATTAGTTTCCTTAATTTTTAACGTCAAATTATTGAGTTGAATGACACGTGATAATTGATGGGTATACCAATTTTAGGTTTTATCCTCTCGTTTGTTGTAAGTGTACTGATTTGTGATTTTTCGTAGTATTAATCAAATTTAATGGAAACTAACATATACAAATGTACTAGTTTTTTTTTTTTTGGGGGTTGTGGTTAAAAATTAGTTTGAGTAAATTTGTCATATGTGTACTAATTTAGGATTTTTGATAGTAAAAAATTAGTTTTGGATAAATTCGTCACAAATGCATCCGTTTGGGGTTTTTCATGGTATTGACTTTATACTTGATGGGTGGGAAGAAAAGAAGAAATGAAGAGAGAGAGAGAGAGAGAGAGAGAGAGAGAGAGAGAGAGAGAGAGAGAGAGAGAGAGAGATTTACTTTTATTATTTTAGCTTGCAGGTTGCCACATAATGAACTCGTTGGAGCCATTGTACAAAGGAACAAAAAAAAAAAAAAAAAAGAACATGCAAGAGTTCTTGTTTCGGCATACATAAAGAGATGATTTGTGTTTCTCAAATGTATAAACAATTATGACTCTCATTTTTTTTTTATTATAGTGAATTATTTGCTATTAAATCTTTCCGTGGAGTAAGTACCGATACTCGAATCAAATCACGTAAATCTTTAGTGTCCTTTATTGTTTTTCGTTTGTTTCTCTAGTGATTCTGCATTGATTTAATTGCAAGATTTAGCATTTCCATGTTAATTTTACAACAATTGATAATAGAGTTTGTGATCAGATTTTCTATATTTTGATTTGGGGCTTTTGCTTGTCTAATTATTATCTAGAAATTATGCTATTGCAATTTTGTTTGAAGTGAAAGTAGAAATTGAGAAGTCTTATAGAATGAATAAATTTGGGTTATGGAGCATCAACATGGAGCCACTATTAACAACTCAATATTGGTTGAAGCACCGTAGGATAGGGCTAAGTTGCCTAGGCAATGAAAGATGCAGAAAAGGACGTGCTAATGATGAAGGCAAGGAATATAATCATGTTAAACCTATTGCATGGGGTGTTAATAAAGGTGGTTGAGGAGAAAGATTGTGGGCAAAAACTTCAAGCCCTCTATGTAATGAAGGGTTTGAACAATTTATATGTTGAAGAGAATGTTTCGGTTTAGATACACTAGAGTTCTGTTTATCAAATCCCACCTAAATGAGTTTATTCATGATGGATTTAAATAATGTGGGTGAAATCCTAGAAAATGAAGAATGGGGTATGATGTTGTTAGCTTCTTTACCATAATCATTGGAGTACTTTACTAATTCACTGCTATACAATTACCTCGGAAGAAGTAAAGTTTGCTTTGTTCAATGGGGTATGTGTCTTAAGGAAGGGCACATTAAGAGATATTGTTTGAAGCTGAGAAAGAGTGGTGATAGGCATAATGGTACAAGTAGTGTGGCGAAAGTTACCAAGGAGAGGACCAATGATGCAGAGGCCGTCTAGTGTGTGACTATTGGCTCATCAGAAGACAAATGGTTGCAAGAGTTAGGGTGTTCTCATCACATAATGCCTCATAAGAATTTGTTTACTACTTATCATACTACATATGGTGGAAGAGTTCTGATGAAAGAATAACACAGCTCGTAAGGTCGCTGGGATATAGACAATTTGGGTTTGAATGCACTATGGAGTGGTGCACACATTGATAAGCGCGAGACATATATTGGAGTTTAAGAAGAACCTTATTTCTCTAGGGACACTTGATGACATTGGGTGTAAGTATGCCACTGAAGCTAGAGAGCCAAAGATCTCTTGAGATGTCATGATAGTGATAAAAGAAAAAAAAAGTGAATACTCTTTATCATCTATTAAGAGAGACCTTGACATGATCTGTTGCAGCTTCATCATGTAAGTAAAACTCTAACTTGACTTAATTATGACATATGCAATTAGGTCACATGAGTGAGGCATGTATGATAATGCCGAGTAAGAGCGGGAAAACAAGGAAGCTAAAGTTATATAAGGACTCATCTTTGGGAAGCAGTGTTGGATTAAGTTTATTATAACTATTGATTAGACCAAGTAACGGGTTGGGTACATTTATTTAGACATTTGGTGTCCATCTTCGATTCCTTCGAAAGGAGGTGTCTAATACATGATAACATTTATTAACGACTATTTGATGGAATGTATGAATATACTTTCTGAAGCATAAATTTGATGTGTTCAATCAGGTCAAGAAACTTAAGGCATTTATGGAGAAGTAGTCGAGATCAACAAATCAAGTGCTTGAGGATCAATAATGACTTAAAATTTTGTGGTAAATATTTTACTAAGTTTTCTAATATCAGTGTAATTAGAGCTTTTACTTTGGGCTTGAACACATGATGATTTGTTCAACAAGTTTTACATTCAATCAAGCTGTTTATCTATAAACATTGTGGGGTTGGATGTTATGTAGGTGTCGGAAACAAAGTTTATCAGGGATTGTAATTCTAATTTTTCAATTATAGTAGATTATTTGTTGTTAGCTCTCCCTGTGGACTTAGAGTAGGTAACCTCGGATTGCATCACAAAAATCTTTAGTGTCCCTTTTATCTTTCATCATTTATTTCTTTGATGATTTCACATTGATTTAATTGTTAGATTTGCTAGCGTTTCGATATTAATTTTATGATACAAAACATGATGAACCTCTAATGGTTCTTTACTGTCATATTTACTATCTTACAAATAAGCAAAACTTATGTTATTCCTATCCAGAGTCTCTCTCTCCACTCCAAGTTTCTACACTCTTGGCTGCGTCACCATATCATGCCGGTGTTCCATAACTTGAAAATTAATTTATTCGTGAAGATTGATACATTCATATTTGGATGAAATAGAATTGAAAATGATGAAAGAAAAATATAGCTTAAATAGATGTAGCGATTTAGTTGAATTAATACTATATTTAAGCTGTAATTGCAATATGTAGTGCTATTTTTGAAATTCGAATTTTGCTTAAATCTTGATTTGGAAAGACACCGTGAATAGAAAAATGCGAATGATGAATCTAGAAATTATTAAGAGTTTGCTTTTAGCTTCAATAATATCCAATTTTGCTCTACTCTTTTCTTCCCTTCCCACTTAGCAAAAGAGGAAAAAAATCAACTTTTGGAAAGGGATTTATCGCCATATGTTCCTTCCCAAATTGCCTCATCCAAAAAGAGAGAATGAGAAGAAACATAGGTTGTATTTGATGGTCCGGATTTGAGTCCCTATCTTGTTTGGTGTTTGGTTATGTTCTTTGGACTGTGTAAACTATGATACATCTAGATAAAATGCTGGATAAGAAATTCACATAGAGGGTGATATACGCCTGGATTTGATATAAAATCTTACAAATTAACTTAACAATTGTTATACACTGGGGGAACCCCACCTCAAGCCAAACTTATTGTCCTTGGCGTTTCTCACCAGCACCACCCAACTACCACTTCAGCGACTGTCCATCATACGGGCCCCTCACTTCGGCATCCACGAGTATCTGCACTGGTGGCCTTGCTCACAGCCCACTTGGAAGGCTAGGATTCGCCGACTCATCCATGGCTCCCTCTCTGTCTTAGTTGATTTTTAGCTTTTCCACCCTCACCAAATCATCTCTTGATTTTTCTCTTTACTTCACCTTTGATTACTCATTCTCGGCCTCCATTGTTCCACGATCTCTCACTTGGTTGACTCTAAATAGGTGTTCATCAAACATTTGATGAATCGCAAGAGAGAGTTCCTCCTCACATTTAGTTTAGAATTTTGCTTAATGGAAGTCTATTGAAAGTCATCGAGCTCCCGAGGTCGATTTTCCAGAGCTTGTAGACGACAGTGGTTGAGAGGATTTGAGTCTCACGTACACAAGGAGCCCATTAGAGATGGGATTTTCAAGAAAAAAAAAAGATTGTAAAAGATTTTCAATCCTATCTTAAGTTCCAGATTTTCAAAAATTTCAAATACTATTTTAAATTGCATCAAACATTTGATTAGATATTTCTCTAATCTAGATGATATCTGGAGGATTTCAAATTCCCCTTATCTTATCCTTTCCCAATCCAAATCTAGATAGGGTTTGCATATCCTTGAGGGAAAACCAGTTTTTTGCTTGTTTGGGAAGATGCAAATTGTAGTTTCAAATAACTTAGGAGGGCATTGATATAAGAGCAAACCATGGGGGATTTGTTTGTACTTATCCAAAAATACTATCTATATCTTGCTCATTCTTACATTTATAGATGTAGCTTGCAAAACTATACAATCAATTTTGATTAAAAAAAAATTATATGTGGAGTATAATAATATTGTACTTATATCATATAGAGCTTCATGGTCAACAAAATCCATAATAAACGGCATGTGAAAAACACAAACTTCCTTTTTCTTTTCTGTCATATTCTAACTCTTAACTCACTTTTAGACTTTTACCCTACTTCTTTACAAAATGTAGGAGTCGAATCCTAAATCGAAAACTAAATGTCTCCATCCCCCCCGAAAAGGGGAAAATTAAACTTTCCACCTCTCCTACTAGGGCAACCCCTAGTGGTTGGAATAGTCCCCTCCTCAGCTCATCTGTTAGGTGGGTAGAAAATAAAATATATTTATGTTATTATTTATAGTAAAGCAATCAACCAAGTAATTACGTTTTTCTCTATTTAAAGACTTCCTTTTCATGTAATTGTTATCAGAGAAAATTGCACCATAAGTCCTAAACATTTCGTATAATGCAATTGAAACATAAACCTTTCAATTTGTTTAATTAAATATTAAATTTTTATCAAAAAGTGTAATTGAGTCTTAAACATTTCATTAAGTTCAAATAAATCCCCACCGAACAGTATAATAAAATCCTAAAATTGCATTGAAAGTGTAATTTAAGGATGTCAAATAAACTATTTTTTGTGATAGAGAGGGGTGAATAGGTATAAAAAAAAAAACTTGATAGTTTTTTGTGGAATAAGTAGAATCAAGCTGATATATGCAAGATTGAGCTATTGATATCAAGTGTGGTGCTTCTATCAAATAGTTAAAATAATAAGCAATTTGACTAAACAACCAAAGGAACAATAACAAATAAACACCCCTACCATCTTTGTTGTAATTTCCATGAATGTGGAATTCCATAATGTACACACGCCTTGTCGATATGTTGCTTCAACAAGTTGCAATACCTTCTTTTGGTCAAAGGAACGATCAATTGCACCAACTTAGAAAACTGAAGTTGATTGATACGAAGGAAATTAGAGGACACTAAAATTTAGATGGAATGGACGCTTCTCTAGTTGAGGGAAAAATTGTCCAAAAAAGTTCCAATCTATTGTAAAGCGGTTAATTCCTAAATTTTTTTAATTATGTTAATTTAGTCCTAAATTTTTTGATTAAATTTTTTAATTATGTTAATTTAGTCCTAAATTTTTTTACGACTTGCCAAATTAGTCTTTTTGGTTAATTTTAACCAAAAATCATTATCGTAACGGTCTAGTCAGCACCGTCATTACTACATTGCATGGCTAGCATTGATTTGGACAATTTTTGTAATTTATTTATTTATTTATTTGTAAGTCTAGGCTAATGAGGGTCTTGTTGGCCTAGAGTTGCAAAAGAGAGAAAAGAAAAAAAAGAAAGAAAGAAAAGAAAAGAATAAAGAAAAGGATTAAAGAAGAGGATAAAAAGAAAAGAAAAGGAAAGGAAAAAAATTAATAATAAAATTTCAGAAATTTTAGAAAATTACGCAAAATATTTATGTCAGTATCAATCATGCAATGTAAGATAACCGACATTGACTAGACTACCATGTCAGTGATTTCTGATTTAAATTGATAAATCGTGAAAGTGTTTAAGACTACACTAAAGAATCGTCAACATATTTAAGATTAAATTGACAAAATTAAAAGGTTTATGACTAAATTAACAAGTGATAAAAATGTTTAGGACTAAATTGACACAATTAAAAGATTTTGAACTAAATTGGTTATTGTACAATATATTTATAATTTTTTGGACAATTATGTTTTTAGTGGAGGATGGGGGGGCACGAAAAACTAGAAGTGGGGAGAAGCAATTTACCATTAGGCGACAAACTTGAGCTGGAATTAGAAGTGAGCGGTTCTAAGTTTCAACAGGTTTCGTATAGTTTTCACCTGAGATTTAGAACCTACCCGTTGGAACAAATTCCTTACTTTTTTGAACTTGAAACCTACAATGTCTTAAGTTTTAGGGTCTACCTAGATTTCACTTATATTATTAATTGAATGATTGCAGTAAATCAAAATTTTTAATGACTACTACTTGCTATTACAATTCCCTGATTATAACAGCATGTGGAAAATTTAAATATTAATAAAATAAA
Source organism: Eucalyptus microcorys (assembly GCA_014182515.1). Classification (NCBI taxonomy): domain Eukaryota; kingdom Viridiplantae; phylum Streptophyta; class Magnoliopsida; order Myrtales; family Myrtaceae; genus Eucalyptus; species Eucalyptus microcorys. Next base: position 3,464,261 of record CM024565.1, on the reverse strand, counting down.
AGTCTCAGTCATAAAATAGAAGTTCATACTAGTGCTTTAGATTATACATTCATTGTCTAATAGCATGGAATATCGCAAGATCATTTGAAGACATGAACCAAGAAAAATATTAAAATCTGTTCAAATTCTAGGTTACAGGTTATAGGTTCTAAGTTCCTTCAACTAAGAATTTGGGACCTACAAGTCGAAACAAGTTCCTCGATTTTTCAATTGGTTAGCATGAACCTTAGCTTTCATTGGGTAAAATTAGAACATTTTGAATAGAATCCATTAATCTAGCCACCAGTAAAAGCTAGCCAACAAATATTTGGCTGACTAATGAGTTGAACCTTTTATTCGAGACTAAATTGGTCATTTCAAGTTATTATTTGAGATAAGATCTACTTTGAATTTTGATTTTGGGAAACTTTCTACTTCGTACTCTTATTTGAGATTTTTCTAAATAAAGATATATATACACCGGCAATCCAGCTTAGTCACGCCCAAAATTGATAAGTCGGTCACCAAATCCAAATCTTCCACCCCGAGTTTTCCCCTTCCCCAAGATATCGCCGCTTTCCGTTTTTGATTTATATTGCCAACTCCAACATGGATATGCATTCACCAACATTCCTCCTTTTTTTTTTTTTTTTAATTTTAAATTCGGATGTCCAGTAGTTACTGCGTTGAACTATTTTGCTATTTGTTGCAGATTATGTATTTAAAAATATTGAGACTTCACTTTATTGGTTCAGTATTCCCGATAATTGTGCTTTTCTTCTTGTCAACGATTAAGACTATCATAACAACAACTACTAATGGAAGAATTAGTCTTTAAATAAAGCTCAGTTGAAGATCTGACTTAGGATGATGCGTATGCTGCAAAGTCCAGAAAGATTTATTCATTTATAAGCTTTTGCAGTTCTCCTCGCGTAGTGAGATCAGGCTTGAGTAAGGACGTCCATGATTATCTTGCTCCAAAACCTTAATATTAGGAAAACAACGTCATAGATAAATTAATGGAAAGCAATCTTAAGAAAAAATTGATACTGGTAACCAAATTCATTGTTATTGGGAAGGCACGGATGCAACAGCAAGTTTCTAAACCCAGTTCTCTGATTGGTTTTCCTTCTTCGGCTGCTGTTCTGAGAGAAGTAATATTGCAGAAAGCACCTCCTTCTCGTTGATACAATCTTTCAGTTTCTCACGAAGGTCTTCCAACGACCTCTTTAACTGTCCGAGTTCAGGCAATCCAAGTTGATCAATTGGAGGTTGGCCTTTGGCAGCTCGTTTTGCTTTCAGCGCCTTCTCAAGCATCTCTCCTCGCTTCTCCTCTGCGTTCAATCGCTTGAGTAGATCGAGGATTTGCTGGTTTAGATTATCATCGGTCTTGCTTTCATCACGAGATTCGGCGTCTTTGCTTGTACCCTCATCCGGAGCCTTTTCCTGATTTAGAAATCGGTGAACAATGGATTCCACGTTCGGATGCCCGAACGAAAAGGGCTTGCCTCCTGGGGAAAACACGATGATTGCAATCTGGACAGCGCATAGGATTGCAAGCTCGTTCGCCTTCTTGAAAAGCCCGGTTCTTCGCTTCGAGAAAGTCACTTGCCTTGTGCAACTGTCTGTCACCAACTCGATTTCGATCTTGCGCCGACCCATGATTAACTCCTTAAGCGCAAATTTCCTATAGTCTCTTAAGATGATCAATTGCAGAATACAATTTGAAGAACTCGAGACACACATATATATACTCATATAACCATCCTTTTTTGAGACATCCGAGATTCCTAATACGGTTTTTGAAACCTTATTTCTGTAATCAGATTAGGGTTCATTAGCAAGGCAAGTTATTTAATTGTCCTTCTCTTGTGTGACTAAGACATGATGAACCTCCTATGTTTCCTTATTGTCATACTTATTGTCTTACAAACAAGCAAAACTTAAGTTATTCCTTTCCAAATTCTCTAAATGTGATCAATTGCAGAATACAATTTGAGGAACTTGAGATGTGTTTATATGGAACTTGAGACGTGTGTATGTATATAGCCACCATTTCGAGACAATCAAGATTCCTAACGCGGAACTCTAGCCACCTTCGAGACAATCGAGATTCCTAATGCGGGTTTCGGAACCTGATTACCATATTCGGATCAGGGTTTACTAGCAAGGCAAGTTCTTTAATTTTCCTCCTTTGTTGTGAAAAAGACATGATGAACCTCCAATGGTTCCTTAGGGGGTGCATGATAAACCAGAATTTCTGTTCCAGAAACAATTTTTCTATTCCAGATTTGTTTATGGAATAGAAATCCGTTTGATAAATCTATTCCGTTTTTCTATTTCTGAAATAGATTTATGTTCCGAAATAGATTTGGAACAAAATCGAAGTAGAAATTTTCTACTTCTCTTTTCGAACAGAAATCGAAATAATTTCTCCATGAAATTTTCTACCGAGATGAATATGCTTAAAAAAAGTATTACTAATAAGATGGCAATGGATCATAATATGCCGGATATTCCATGAAATCGTGTTTTTAACTTTTGCAATGTATTTATATTATTTTGTATTTGAGGATTTCCAATCTTTGCTTTTGTAATGTGATATTGTATTTGATGATTCTTATTTCAATTCTTGTAATGTGATGTCCTACTTGAGGATTTCCCTTATTTGTAATGGTCCTTTACACTTCGTAGAATTCATTTTTATTTGTAATGTTCTATTACACTTGGTAAAATTCGCTGATTTTGTAAAATTTGCCGCAAATTGCCCAATATACTTCTTTGTGTTTCTTTCTAAAATGATTGCTCAATATCATAAATCGTGGCGGCGATCGATGTAACACACTAGCATGAAGGGGATTAGAATATGGTTGCCCACCTTCATTCTACTAGAGTTTTGGGAACCTTCTATCATGCTCAAGAGTAATGCATATTTATCTATTTTTTCTATTGTATGGAGACTATTGATAAGTATATTGTTTGACCGTAATTGTCTATTTAGGTGGATGCTAAAAAATTTTGTGTGAAAATTTAGAAAATTTGATATAACAACTCTTACTTTGTATTTTTTTTTCAAAAAAGGGAGACTTTAAAAAAAAAAAAAAACTCTTACTTTGTATTTGGGTCAATGGGTTCATAAGCATATGAAATTTGTAAGAATGAACATCTCATTTGCTCCAAAAAAAGAAAATTTTGTTTTAAGAAATAGAAATTTTATACTGTTATCAAACGAATTTCTATTTCTAAAACATAAATTTTGTATTATTATCAAACAGATTTTTTTGTTCAGAAACTTGTCTAGACATAAAAATAGAAAAATCTATTTATGTTCCGGACACTGTTTCTGGAACATAATAGTTGTCATGCACGCCCTTAGTGTCATACTTATTGTCTTACAAAGAAGCAAAACTTAGGTTATTCCTTTCCAATGTCTCTCCCTCCTCTCCAACGTTGTGCACTCTTGGTTCTGTTGCCATATTTTACTGGTGTTCCATAACTTGGAATTCAATTTGTTCATGAAGGATTAACATATTGATATAAACTAAGTCTGCATGCAGTAGGATTAAGCGTGATGAAAATAAATATAGGTCATATTAGTAAGAAAATGGAACAATTTAGGTGAAATAATATTGGAATTTAGCTGTAATTACAATTTTTAGTGTTAATTTTCTACAAATTTAAGGATGCAATAGCTTGCTTATAACTTGATTTGGAAAGACACCATTTATAAACGAATGCTGATAATGAATCCGGCAATTACTAAGAGTTTGTTTTTGGCTTCAAGCATTTCCAATTTTGCCCGACTCATTTCCTTCCCTTTCCCACTTACCTAAAGAGAGAAAACCTCGAATGTTTGTCGAACTAGAATTGTCATGCGGCCCAGCCAACTCGGCATTTTCAGTCTATTTCTTAAACTCAAATTCGCAATGCACACTAACTTCATTAATATTGACCATCACTTTTATCTCTAATTAGTTGCTTCTGTACGCCGTGGTAACTTATTTCATCGATTCTTTACCTGGAAGACTCCCCCAATTGCTCCCTCTGGACTACCAACTGCAAAGGACCCGTCGATGTTTATCTTGAAGGACTGATTCTTTGCGGACACCAATTCAAGGGTAATTGAACTCGATCCAAGTCAAGTTTTGAACTTTTAGTGTTCCACTTACAACAAATGCTGATCATCAACTCTGCTGAAGCAATCGGGGTTATTGGGCTGGGAGGTCTTTAATGGGATACAAGATCGTTCCTGACTTTCCAGATGTACTAGAGAAGGGATGTGATTTTCTCGAAGGGAAGTGAGTTACCTAGCTTTTGTTGGTGATTTAGTAGCCATTTGTCCATCCATGTGATGTTCTGATCCAAGAGCTGTATATTTTGCTGCAGGTTAGTCCAAACCAAGCCGTTCCAAGAGCATAGCAGAAACAATGTTCCACTGTTTTCGGTTTTGTGATTACAAAAATCACAAACTGGTTGAGGTATGATCTTGCGTTGAAGAGGTTTACTATGGAATGTGCAAGAATGCCAGAACCTTGCATTGATACTGAATCAATATTGTTATATCTCAAGGGCAAGCAATAAACCTGAATAAGTCTGGCATGTTCTTTAGTTCAAACTGTCCACTGAACTGGAAAAGAAATATTGCTAATGAATTGAGAGTTTCTATTATTGACAAAACCAAGAAATATTTAGGGATTCCTTATGATTGAGGGGAGTCCAAATAAAATAAATGTTTGCTTGGTTGTTAGCAAGAGTCAACAGGAAATTAGAGGGATGGAAGGAAAACTTAATATCGAAGGCAGGGAAGGAAATCTTGATAGATGTTGTTTTCCAAGCTCTCACTTAATATGTAATGTCTATCTTCAAAATCCCTATGTCGATATGCCAATCCATAGAAAAGACATTAGCTATATTATGGTGGAAAAACTACGAATCAAGATTTGGTCTTTATTGGAAGAGGTGGGAAGTACTCAAAGTAATGCCTGGAAAACGATAAAGGGGGCATGGGATTTAGAGATCTATTAGCTTTGAATAAAGTAATGCTTGGAAGATGAGCTTGGCAACTGACATAGAGTTAGGCATCCATTGGGAACCAAATTGTAAACGGGTCGTATTTCCCTAGTAGATCATTTTGGTGAGCTGAAAATGGGCCTCACCCCTCTTGGGTTTGGTAGAATAACTCGATGGTTAAAGAAACAATTGCAAAGTCGGTCACGAGGTTAGTGGGACTGGGTGAGGAAATTAATATGCATGAAGACAGATGGCTCAAGCGTGGAAAAATAGGAGGGCCGGCTAACTTTAGCAATCCTACTAAATTTTTTGACCTAATATTACATGATTTACAAAGGTGGGATGAGCATACTCTCATAAGAAAATTTGATGAACAAGCGGTAAACGAAATCCAAGTAGTGCCACTGAGAACTCGCCTAACAGAAGACAAATTAGTAGTGGGTGGGAACTAAGTCATCAGGGAATAGAAGATGAGAATGGATTGGACAGTACTTATTTCGCTTAATTCCAGCTATTATCCCGTCATCCACTGCTTTCTTCATTATGAGAGAGTGTTAGCCATTGGGATAAATAAATATGGAGAGAAAGGATTAACTTGACGAATACCTCTTGATGGTTGAAAATAAGGTAGTGAATCATTGTTAAATTTGACACTTAAAAGATGCTGACGTGATGCATTTCACAGCTCTATTCACCCACAATATACAAAATTCCATTTTTAACCATTCCATGCCCTTATTCAAGACAAAATGTACTTTGGGCCATACTTAGAGAAAACTCTCTGCTTCATGCCTTTATTTGAAATTTTTCTTAAATAAAAATATATAAAAACCGACAATCAAGCTTGGTCAAGCACAAAATTGATAAGGTTGCGTTTGGTTGGGCTGCGGAATCCTTTGAAGAAATACAAAAGGACTTTAGGTTAAGCAGGTTTTCTCGAAATGCAAATTGTGTCTAGTAAAGTGTAATTTAAAAGTGCACCGAGAAGCAATTTTGATTTGATGGTGTTTGGAAAAATCACACTTACAAAGGACTTTTGCAATTATTTAAAAAAAAAAAAAAAGACAAAGGAACTCAAATCCCATTCCTTGACGTGTCAAATCTAGCCTCGGGAGTTGTTGCCTAAGGTCACATGAGTTGAGGCGACCTCCGATGAGGTTGCCTAGGGTTGGGCGAACCCAGGGGCCATCACTTGAGGTCATGTGACCTTTGGCAAGGCCCATAGGCAATCAAATCTAGCATCGTTAGCGACATCGAACGAGGTAGTTAATAGTGAGGGCATTTTTGGAATCTCCAATTTTTGACAAGGCCAAAATTAGAAAGGAATTGTATAAGCATTTCACAAATAATAAAGTCCAAAGCTCTTAAGTTACGTTTGGTTATATGAATTTCTAACTAGAATATGAATAGATAGGATATGATATGAATTCTAAGAATTTTTCTATATCATATTTACCATTTGATGATCACATTATTAAAGTAAAATAAATTTATATCATATCATATACATTATTTGGTATAAACGATATATCAATATAAATGAAATATAAATTTTACAAACAAAGATAGTAAATATCTCTCGCAACACTCTTGTATACTTTATTTTCATTTTCATTTTTATTTTATTTTCCTCTCTTTTTTAAATTTATTTTTTAGTTCTTTTCTCTCCTTCCATCATTCTCCAATAAAATTTTATTAAACAGTAAATTATAATAATATACCTAAAATATTAAAATACCTAAAATATGTAATAAGTATAAGCATATGTTTGTATTTATATATAATTTATATTACAAGATAGAATTAATTTTGAATATATAAATAAAGATAAGACTAAATTAAAAACTAAATTGTTATTTTTTGTTATTTTGAATTATTTGTATTAGAATTCAAATATTATTAATAGTGAAATATAATTTTAAATCTGTTAATTTAAGAAGTCCGTTCTCCGAGAAAAATAAATTTCTTATTATAAATATTAGAAATTCTATTCACTTTTATCCCACTTCTTTCATGGAATAACTTTATCTGGCCTATATTTCCATTATATCTGACTTTATCTTGTCTTGAATAGATACCAAACGTAGGATATGATAAATTTTATCATATTCTGAATTTTATCTTAACTGTCAAATAGATGTGAACATGGTTTCAGGGTAAAATCTAAACTTGAGAAAAGGACTAGTGGGAACTTGTCCCATTCCAAGTTCTAAGGCATGTAGGATGGGTTCCAAGTTCCATTATCGGGGAACTTGTTTTGATGGGTAGGCTCCAAGTTTTAAGTTGGTAGAATCTATAACCTATAACCTGAAATAAGTTTATGTGTTTTGCTTGATCTATATCTTCACGCGATTCTACAGTATTCAATAGCGTTCAATGATGAGTGTATAATCTAAAACCACTAATCTAGTTTTCATTTTACGGCTAAGGCTTTTATTTTAATAGTGTTTCATATTTTGCGTATGTTTAAATGTGAGTTATGGTCAGTAAATTGTAACAGCAAGTGATTATTAATAAATGTGATAAGTCACTACAATTATTCAATTAAAAATGAATGTTGAATTTGGGTAGACCTTGGAATCAACCTTATAACCTATAACAAGGAATATTCCAAGTTCCAAGGTATGCATAGTAGATTTTAGATTTCAGAAAATGAGAAACATATTCTAATTGATAGATTTCCAGGTGGAACTTATAGAATCTAGAATTGCTCACCGCTACTGCCAAACGCAACCTTACGGACTTGCCTTGGGTAAATGGACTTGCCTTGGCCAAAAACTTTTAGAGGCCCAAAGGCCTTTGGAAAGGCCATTCCCAAAAGGAGCTTAAGATGTCGCCAAGATATCAAGTCCAAATTCTCTTCCCCGCATTTCCCCTTCCCCAAGATATCGCCACTTTCCCTTTTTTCGATTTATTCAACTTGGATATGCATTCACCAATATAGCAACTAGTCCAATTCCTCTTTTTGTCTCTCCAAATTTGAATGTCCATTCGGATTCCAAATAGGGAATCACATATTAGACGTCCAATATATGTCGGACTTCTTGCAGTTTACGCGCTTCGATTCGATTTGTATTTCACTTGTTGGCTCAGGGCCTATTCTTATACTGGATCCATGGATTACTTCCTCGTAAAGGAGATGAGTATCCCAGATGTTCTAACATACAAAGTTTCAATCTCTTGCGGCTGATGGATTACTGCGCTGAACTATTTTTTATTTGTTACAGATTATGTATTTAAAAGGTATTGAGACTTCAATTTTTTTGGTTTAATATTCACAAAAATTGTGCTTTTGATGTCAACGATTTAACAACTGCTTGCGGACGAATTAGTCCTTAACAAAGTGCAGTCGGAGATCCGACTTAGATTGATGCGTATGCTGCATGGTCCAGAAAAAGATTTATTCATCTACAAGCTTTTGAAGTTCTCTTCGCGGAGAGAGATCAGGCTCGAGTAAGGACGTCCAAGATTATCTTGGTCCAAAGCGTTAATAGTAGGGAAACAACGTCATAAATAATTAATGGAAAGAAATCTTAAGAACAAATTAGTACTTGTGGACCAAATTCATTGTATTTGGGAAGGTACAGCATACAATAGCAAGTTTCTAAACCCTGACCCTTTGTAATGTTTTTATGTCATCGGCTGGTTTTCTGCGAGAAGTAACAACGCCGAACACCCCTCCATGTCGTTCATCCGATCTCTCAGTTTCTCGCGAAGGTCTTCTAACGATCTCTTTAACTCTCCGGGTTCAGGCAATCCAAGAGGTTGCCCTTTGGCAGCTCGTTTTGCTTTCACCATCTTCTCGAGCATCTCTCCTCGCTTCTCCTCGGCATTCAATCGCTTGAGTAGATCGAGGAGTTGTTGGTTTAGATTTTCATCAGTCGCGCTTTCGTCACGAGATTTGGCGTCTTTGCTTGTGCCCTCCTCATCCGGAGTCTTCTCCTGATTTAGAAATCGATGAATGATGGATTCCACGTTCGGATGCCCAAACGAAAAGGGTTTGCCGCCGGGGAAAAGACGATGATCGCAATCTGGACGGCGCACAGGATCGCAAGCTCGTTCGCCTTCTTGAAAAGCCCGGTTCTTCGCTTCGAGAAAGTCACTTGCCTCGTGCAACTATCCGTCACCATCTGGATCTCAATCTTGCGTCGACCCATGATTTTTTTTCTTTCAGTACAATCTCCTTTGATTTCTAAATATCAATTGCAGAATACAATTTGAAGTACTCGAGACGTGTTTTTATATAGCCATCATTTCAAGACATTATGAGTTCCTAATACGGGTTTTAGAATCTGATTACAGTATTTGGATTAGGGTTTACTGGCAAGGCAAGTTCTTTAATTCTCCTTTTGTGTGACTAAAAACATGATGCGCCTCCAATAGCTCCTGATCGTCATACTTATTATCTTACAAACAAGCGAAGCTTAGGTTATTCCTATCCGGAGGGGAGAATTACCAAAAAAAGTCCTATACCTATTGCAATTGTGCGAATTCAATTATAAACTTTTTTTTTGGCAAATTTAGTCCTAAACCTTTTATAATTGTGTCAATTTAGTCCATCCAGCCAAAATTGGCCGGCCGGCGAGGCAATTTTTTAATATTTTTTCGAATTTTTAATATTTTTTAATAAAATTTTAAAATTTTAAAATTTTAAATTCTTTTTTCTTTTTTTCACCTTCTTCTTCCTCTCGCCTCGCCGGCCACCGGTGAGGGCGAGGCCTCGCCCAGATCCGGTGAGTCGGCCCTCACCAAGGTTGGGCGAGGCCGAGCCTCGCCAAATCCAACCGAGCTTGGCCCTCACCAAGGGCTGCAGCGGAGGCGGGGAGGGAGAGATGAGGAGGAGGAGGAGGCGGCGGAGCGCTTGTGGAGAGGCGAAGAGAGGCGTTGTGGCTGCGGCGGCGGGGAGAGCGAGGTGGGGGCGAAGATCTGTGTATGAGTGCGGGGACAACGATGATGGCGACGACAACGATGGAGATGTCGAGTTTCTCTAGCTTTGGAGCAACGCCCCCATCTCCGCAGCAAATTCCCGCCGCCTCCTCCTCCTCCTCCTCCTCATCCTCTCCCTCCCCGCCTCCACTGCAGCCTTTGGCGAGGGCCGAGCTCGCCGGATCTGGCGAGGCTCGGCCTCACCCAGCCTTGGCGAGGGCCGACTCGGCCGGATCTCGGCGGGGCCTCGCCTCGCTAGTGGCCGGCGAGGCTAACCTCACTGCCGTGGCTGGCGAGGCTGACCTCGCTGGCCCTCGCCTCTAGTCAGCGTCGGCCGGCCAGAAGAAGAAGAAGGTGAAAAAGAAAAAAGAAAAAAAAGAATTAAAAAATATTAAAAAATTGCCTCGCCGGCCAGCTGTCCTCCACCAGCATCCACGTTAGCGCGGGCTGGCCAATTTTGGCCGGATGGACTGAATTAGCATAATTATAAAAGATTTAGGACTAAATTAGCAAAAAAAAAAGTTTAGGATTGAATTGGCACAATTGCAATAGGTTTAGGACTTTTTTGGTAATTCTCCCCTATTTGGAGTCTCTTTCATCTCCAATGCCGTGCACTCTTGGTTCCGTCACCATATTTTACCTAACTTTAAATTCAATTTAGAGATAATTACATATATGATCCCTAAATTTTGCCTCAATATGTAGTATGGTCCATAAACTTTTAATTTATTCAATGTAGTCTCTAAATTTTAACTCGACATGTAATGCGATCCTTAAACTTGTGGAAAAATGTTCAATCTAGTTCTTGAATTATTATATCCATAAATTCAATCTAGTCATTGGTTTGTACAGTCCAATGACTAAAATGAATATGTACTAAAAGTTCGGGAACTATATCGAACAAATTAAAAATTTATGGATAACATTGCATATTGAGGCAAAATTAATGGACTATTTGTGTCATATACCTTCAATTTATTCGTGAAGGATTAATACATTGATTCAAACCAAGTTTGAGTTATGTAGAATTAAGTACGATGAAAAGAATATTAGCAAGAAAGTGGAACAACTTATTTTAAAAAGTATAGAATTTAGCCGTAATTGCAATATTTAGTGTTATTTTTTCTCAAATTCAAGAAAGTGATATCTTGCTCATATCTGGATTTGGAAAGACACCATCCATAAACGTATTGCGGAGGATGAATCCAGCAATAGTCAAGAGTTTGTTCTTAGCTTCAAGGCATTTCCAATTTTGCCCGACTCTTTTCCTTCCTTTGCCACTTACCTAACGAGAGAGAAACTTCGAGCGGAATCAATACCGTATTTGGAGAGCCTATTTTGTTATGTAGGTTGGCATTTTGTTATTTTCATCTTTGATGACATTACTGAGAGAACTAAAATTGTCACACGGCCCAGCCCAAGTTGAAGAGATAATTATATGTAGACAAAAAGCCACAAAAAATTCGAATTATACCGGTGTCATGTTTATCATAAACTTTTTTTGTAACACCAAAAATTTAAAGGTGCTTCTGTTTAGGGAAAAATTTCATGGAAAACTTCACAATAAAAGAAAATGCTTTTGGAAAATCATTTTTTAGGAAAATGATTTGTTTTTCTTTGTTTGATGATATGTGCCTAAAAATGTTTTCTAGTGTTTGCATTTCATTTGGAAAATTATTTTTAATCTCCATAAAAATTTCATTTTTTTTTTTTTTTTGTTTTCTTTTGTTTTCTTTTTTCTTCTTTTAACTTCTTCCTCTACCAATCTCCAAACCTTGATGACTAGCCACAGGTGTGGGCCAATGAGCTCAAGCCTCGCGAACCTTGCTAGCCCACACCTATAGCCAACCATTGCCGAGGCCAGTGACTGGTGGAGGAAGAAAGAAAAAATAAAAGAAATATAAGCATAAAAAAAATATTTAAAAATTCAAGAGCAGTAATTTTCTAGAAAATGTTTTGTCCTCTTTAGGTTTAGGAATCCACTTTTCCTAATTTTATGTATGAATGTTTTCATTAACTGAAGTGTTTTTGGTTAACTAGTCATTTTCAGTGAATCAAACGGGTGAAAGTCCAAAAATTAATTCTCAAAAACACTTTCACTAAAACAAATGCACCCTAAATTTGTATTCAAATGACATGTTTACCTCGAATTTTAAAACTCTAAACTTATATCGGTGTGACACATTTACTTTTCGTCAACAAATGTTAATGAACACTAGGGATGAATGATTTTAGGTTTCGCATGTGTTCTATCTAGAACCTACACGTTAGAACAAGTTCCTTATTTTTTGACACCTAGAATCTACCATGCATATATTAGAACCTAGAGCCTACCCTATTATAGGTTCTAGGGTCGATTCCAAGTTCTACCATATTCCACTTGTATTATTAGTTGAACGATTATAGTGAATCGTCACTTTTAATGATCACCATTTGTTGTTACAATTCACTAACCACAGTTTGTATTTAGATACCTAAATAATATGAAACATTAACAAAATAAAAGTATCAATCACAAAATGAAAGTTCAAACCAATGGTTCCAGATTATATACTCATCAATGAACGCTAAATAATATCGTAAGATCATGCAAAAACATAGACCAAGAAAAACATAAAAACTTATTCCAAGTTCTAAGTTCCACCTACCTAAAACTCATAACTTACCTATTGAAACAGTTATCTCAATTTTTGGAATCTAGAACCTACCATACATACATTGGAACCTAAAACCAAACAAGTTCCCATTGGTTCAATTCTTTAGTTCTAAATTCGACCTTAAAACCATGCTCACCCCTAATGAACACAGTTAAAAATCTTATGTGGTCACCTCCAATGACGAGGAAAGACAGATGGTGCTGACACTAGGCCCACATGGCAAAAATATGCCAAATTTAGTATGTATTTTTCTTTTCTCTTTTCTCTTTTTTTTTCATATTTTCTTTTTAAGATTAAATTTTTAAAGAGTGCACAAATTGTTCACATAAACAATTCCAATTAATGACCAGAAAGACCACATTGGAAAATTATCAAAATATTTAGGATTATATTAGTAAAATGAAAATGTTTAGAAACTAAATTGGTATTCATACAATGGGCTTAAGATTTTTTATTTTTGGGTAATTTTTACAATTCTTTATTATCTCATTTTCCTCGAGCACACTTTTTCCTCTTTTTTTCAGTGAAAGAGATAGAGAAGTTGCGAGAATCGGAGTAAGCATGAACATCCCGACATTCATAAAAGCTAAACATCCCCTTGAGTTTATTTTTGGCTCACATTATTTTCACACCCTTTTTGGCTCCTCACACCTCTTTTCACGTTGAATTGATTGTAATCCTTTGCAGGTTCCACTCTTGATTAAGATTATTTCTTGCCTTTTTATCTTTTGTCTCAATTTTACTAGAAAACAAAATTCCCCACATTCATCTCAAACAACCTTTTTTCACCCTAGTCACTTCTTCTACACTCATTACATTGAACATTTCCTTCGTTTTGTCTTCTTCTGAACTTATTCTCCATTGTTTTAACATGAGCAATCACTTCGTATATCAAATTAAAGAAATGTTAGTTCCATCTGCAAATTGTTTTCTTTTTTTCCTAGATTATCCTCACGATCGTGAATTTGTTGACGTCGATTTTATGGTATGCATTATACACAATTTACGTATTTTCCATTATATAATTTTTTGTAGGGCAATCATATGGAAGACAATATTATCTTTGCTTAAATGTATTTGTTGATTATGAAACTATGGATGGAGAACAACGATTAATCATGCTAGCAAGTTCATTTGAGACTTTACCAGGTAATTTTCTAACATGAGAGGATTCTTTGAGTAGTGCGTGGATGCATCTTCTTGTCAAGGTGATATTATCTCTATAAAATTGTCAAAAAGAGACAAATATGTTCTTCTTGGTCGTGATAGGAGTAATTATCATGATTGACATAATGTTTTAATTGAGCATTAGAGAAAAAAAGACTAGGTCTCATTTGATTAACTATCCTTTTGAAGTATATTGATATAAACAAAAGAACATATCAAGTTTACTCAAAATATTTAATGCATCAAAAAATAAATAATTAAAAATGTGACTATTAGATTCACCAAATAAAATGAAAATTGAGTAGTTAAAATACACGGATTACAACATAATGACACATACTATAGTTATAATTAATGAAATGCATACTGAATCCTAGTAAAATAAAAGAAATATACAACTCATTAACACAATAATTATCTTTTTTTGGCCAAACAATTAGTTTGCTATTTACAATATATTTTTCTTGAAAATAGGTACACAAATTTTGTTTCAAATGAAGAAAGAAAAGGAAAAAAAAAATCAAAAAAAAAAAAAAAGAAAAGAAAAGAAAAGAGAAGAGAGCAATAATCTTAAATAAGAGTAGGGCCATATTTAATCTTAATAAATGTTATTTGAGTCGAGTATGAGTAGTTTCATTTCTAGTAAAATTAAAATAAAAGAAAAAAAGAAAAAAGACAAGAAATAATCTGAAATCAAGAGTGGAATCTATTAGAATAATATAGTTAATTCAATATTAAAGGAAGGTGTCAGAAGCCAACAAAGAGATAGAAATAGCACGAGCCTTAATTTTTATTTCAACCATATGGCTCTCTTTATCACTTGTTTTTACTTAAAAGATTCTTTTTTTTTTTTTTCGCTTGGGTTGAAAATACCCCCTTTCAAATTTCACAATATTGATTGGGAGAGGTGACAAATGTTATCTCCTACATATTTGGTTATCTCTCATCGCGCAAGGTGATTTTAATTTGCAGCTAGTTGGAAAATATTCCTAGAGGATTTTGATGACAACGAAACTTAATCTAAGTATTTTAAATTCATCTAAGTGTGCAGAGATTCATATTTAAATGATGCATAAGTTAGGTTTCGATTCTACAAAAATATAAGTGAAATTTCACCAAGTCTGGAAAGTGTAGGAGGAATGATGTAGAACCAAATAATTAATTTTGTAAAAAAATCGAACCTGTCAAATGGCACTTTTTATAGATAGATTTGACGACTGTCGGTCTTCCTAAATTCACGACCTAGCTTGATATAATAAACTTTGATATTCCATAACTATTTATACTAAGATTCCCGGATTCGCTCAATAGATCAGTGAAAACGGCACGTTGGAAACCTGTCATTAATAAATATAATCTGATCAACAATCTAGATTGGAGAAGGGTGTTTTTCAAGGCATTTTGCCAAGAGTTTTTAAAGAGAATTAGATGGAGATAATGGCTACATGGTCCAAATGCAATGCTTGAATATGGAGCTCCATAAATTGGACAAAACTCAGCCAGACGTTAGATAGTTGAGATGGGCAAAAATAGGGGAATTGGAGCGTTGTTGAGAGATTTTTGAGTCCATCTCTTTAAGCTTGTGATACCCTTTTGAGTGTAGTTCCAAACTGGGAGCAAGAGTGACAATTTCATTTATAATCATACGAGAGAAGCCAATGTACTTACTAAGGAAGGATTTGTCTAGTCGAAAGATAAGATGTGCAAGGACTTTGTAAAAACTTGTAGAGGTATGACTAATAGATTGGCAAGAGGAACCATTGTGATGGGTGTACAATCGTGTGATAACAACTACTAGAGTTCTATAGTTACCTAAGTCCAAAGCATTGGATGCACTTGAGCATACTACATCCCAATTCTTGGATTGAGGATTAGTTAAATTGAGCTTTCACGCACTCAAATCGCCTAAGCATTTTCTTTTTCTCTAAACATCAGAGCATCTCAGAAGAAGTCAATTTAGGAAAATGACACCACATATGTTATAACTTTCGTACAACACTCACTTAAATACTATAATTTTTTAATCGATCATTTTATGAGTACCATAATTTTTTAATTTCTCTTTTAAGTGCCACAATTTTCTTCAAAAAGCTTTAATCATAATTGCCAGAAGTCCAATGCGACACTTACGATAAAATTCTTTTATGAAATTCGAACGATCGATTAAAATTATAATGTTCAAGTGATTGGACAGAAAATTACGACACATAATCAAAATTCCGGTGCAAAAAGCTGTGACATTTGCGATATCTTTTTTTTTTATCTCAATATGAGTAGCTTCGATAGTCTTGTCATTTCACTGGAGAGAGAGAGAGAGAGAGAGAGAAGAGAGCGGGTGGGGGGACCTACCTCTGACGGATTGGGATCTCCTCAACCGTTCGATCTAGATTTCACATGTGGGGCCCACGAGATAGACACAGAGAGGGGGACCTACCTCTGACGGATTGGGATCACCTCAACCGTTCGATCTACATTTGACATGCGGGGCCCACGATCGACCACTGAGGTTTCAGTTTCACTACACATTTTCCCTCCTTCAAGCCTTTCGAGCTTCGCGCCAAGCGCTGCTCCTCCTTTGCCCCTCTCTCTCTCTCCCTACCCTTCTCCATCTCCCTGTGGAGTTCGCTCGATCTCGACTGGAACGAGCGACCAATATCGTCCAGAGCCGAAAGGTCATCCCGGGTCCGCCCTCCGCATCGCGATGGAGTCGCAGTCGGGCCCGGCGGACAAGCCGAGCGGCGGGACGGAGGAGCTGGAGGCCCTGATCTCGACCACCACCGACGTGGAGCTGCTGAAGAGGGCGTGGCGGAACGAGAAGGCGGCTCCCGAGATCCTCCGCTTCGAGACCCACCTCATCGATCGAGTCGCCGGGCAGCTCCAGTTGATGGTAAAACTCGACGTCGGCAGATTTGATTTTGATTTTTTTTTTTTTTTGTGCACTAGTCGAGTTAGTTTCGTGGCGTGGGAGCTGAATTCTGGGTAATGGCCTCGTGGGTACGCAGTTCGATCTATGGTCTGCTCGTGTTTGGGTTCAAAATTGTACATTTGATGATGGTTTCCGACGGTCCGTCCCGATGCCCGTGTTTGTCCCGATATCCCATCTCGTCTAGCCGGTCGGTGAATTCATCGAAAGGTGATGAATTTGTCGAAATGCGATCCGACCCTTCACCTTGGGTTGGGTTGGCTCATGTATTCCCGGCTTTTTTTGAACTCGAAACGATGAGACCCGCCCGTGGGTATTCTCCCCGACTTCGATAGAGTCTAATTTGGGCGAGAGGATGTATTGGGCATATATCTTAAGAGTGGATATTGCTTACAATTGAGTGGCTTGTAGCTTAGCTTTCGATGATGTCGCTCTATCAGCCCGGGATGTGATTTTGCTCTTACAGTGAGTAAATTTTTTCTTTTCTACTTTGATACTTGGAATCGTATGTTTTCCTGGAATTAAGAAACAGGAGATTCGCGGGATCTGGATGCTTTTGCTTCTTCTTTATTGTCGGCGACTCAAGCGTTTGACACATATTGTTTCACATATGTGAAGTGATTATATATTTGGCAAGGGATCCTAGTCTGACTCCTCTTTGAGGCACCACGTATCGATAGGAGCAACCATTTGATAAAATTCATGTGACACAACAGCAGTTCATTGAAGAAGTAAATCACAATTAACTTGGTTCATACCAAGTTTCTTTAGCACTTTCTTTCTTTCTTATCTGTTATATTTTTCCTCAATATTAGTTTTGATCTCTAGAAATCTTCTACCTTATTCTTGATAAAGTGCACTATTTCCTGGGTGAGCTGCATTCCTTGTGATATGTGGAAGGAATAAAGGCAGTTTGAGTGGGTGAGACACGTTTCTCGTGCACAGGTTGAGGTCCACTGACAATGGTTTTTGCATCACCTTGTACTCCACATTATACAAGCTAATGGGGAAGAACTTGGAAAAATCAAACCCGTAACCTGATTTTGGGATAAAAGAGAGAATGTTCGGTTCAACTGCCTCCACATTAAATTGCTGGCAGCGAAACTCTGGATCCAGTTGATAATGTGATCTGATAAACCTTCTCAGAACTTTATAAAGAATACCAGAGAAAAGCCTCCAGGACCTGGGGGCTTTTAGCAAGTGCATTTGCTTCAAAGCATCTCAAATCTCCTCCATTGGAGGCATAACACAGATGCAGACATTTTCCTTCATGCTGAGGAATTACTGTATTTGATGACTCAGATGAAGAGAAATTGTTCAGAAACAGTTGGTCATTTCTCTCTCCCTCTATCCAGTTGCCCTGTTTGTGTTTGATGAATACAATGCTCTATGTCTCCTTCTAATCATATTGAAAAGGTAAAGGATCGAATGCATGCCTATAATTATCCATAGCTCCCTCAGACCTTCACTGCCAAAACTCCAACCTGGTCCAGAGTTCATCTTAATCCTGTTTTTTTTTCGTTTTTTTTTGGTAAAGGTAAGATATATCTTAATCCTGTGTTATGTCCTATTCTTATTGAGTTATCTTCAGAATGGTCTGCAGTTGAAGCTCCTCCAAGGGAGTTTAACTCTTTAATTTTTCCATTGCAACTCCACATTTTTCCCCAGCTCTTCAACACTTTTTGGAATATATGTGGATTTTGTTAGCTGTGTTTATAGGCTTCTAATCTGGTAAATTCTGCAGAGTCTGGTGACTAGGCACTTCAAACTACCTCCACATACCGCTGAAGATGTTTCCTTTTTTTCCAAACATTTGTAGCCATGTATCTAGAAAGTTTGAAAATTACTAATTTCATTCCACATCAAATATTGATTTTTTGATATGTCAATAATCTGCTTGTATTTGGTTCGTCAATGCAATTTCTATGCATGTCCAGGAAGAAACTGTGGATGACTTTGTAGAAAGTGGGATAGATCCTCTCACGGTGTCTCTCTACCAGATGGACTTGGATAGGACGCAGTTCTTATTGAGATCATATCTCCGGATTCGTCTCCAAAAGGTAGCAACTCCCTCCAACATTATTCTTTTACTTTGAAAAATTCAATCTGCTAAATTTTGGCTATTGGTTTCTATTATGCTAGAAAATAGATGTTTTATCCGACTGTGAATTACTAGTGGAATAAACATATAAGGGAAGGTCCTCTGTATACCTTTTGATCATTTCTACCGGTCCTGTGCTTCTTAGTAGGGATAAATATGACCATATAGACGCATCCTGTTCTACAAAGATGATGCTTTTGTGAACAAAATCCGGTTTCCAAAGTCCTCACGACATTGAGCATTTCTTTGTCAAGCTACTGATTTCTGGTATCCTTTTGCAGATTGAAAAGTTTATGTTCCACATTTTAAAGACAAACGAATTGCATGACCGGCTCTCTAAACAAGAGAAAAACTTCACAAGAAGGTGAAAGAAGCGACATTGTTGTCATGTCATGACTTCAGGGTTATCGCTTTGTTTTCCGAAATTGAAGCCTTCACTTCATGTTTACAGATATTCTGAAGTTATCGGGAAACATCTTGAGGAAAGTGTGTTACTGAATTTGCCTGATAATTACCAGTCTTTACTCAGGCAATCGACAACTAGTGAAGATGATGACATGGGTAACTTGATCTTCTTTATTGGTCCCTTATCTCTTCCTAATTAAATAGTATGAGTTTTTCTACAATACTTTTTATGCTTTTGCTTAACTCTAGATTTCCTCCTTCTAATCTATGTCAGTGCACTTGCCTTTGCATGAACTAAATTTTTATCTTTTCACACATGCAATCTGTTTACAGAGGACTCTCAAAGAACCTTAATTCTGAATTTTCATGCTGGAAATACCAAGGAAATTTTCAGGCAATGCCCTGCTTTTGAACACCTTTTCTCACAGCATATTTCCTACCCTACTTCCAAGTCTACAACCAAAACCTCCATTTCAGTACCTTGCTACCAACTGTTAGCTGTGCCGACACTCAATATGAGAACATTGTGCTTGTAATTCTCCAGTCTTGAGTGGCCAGTTTCAGAATCTGCTGGTTCAGGGGTTGGTGCTAGAATTGGCCATGACATCGGTAGACTAAAGTTTAGTCATTACAAGTTTCAGTTTTTACCAGGGAAGACCCTTTTCTTTCTGCTGGTTCAGCGGTTGGTGCTAGAACTGGCCATGACATTGGTAGACTAAAGTTAGTCATTACAAGTTTCAGTTTTTACTAGGGAAGACCCTTTTCTTTCGAGACAGTGAAGAGTCAATCATACTGAACTTGTGGAATTCTATTTTTGTCAATGAACTCATGGATTTTGCTTATGCTTGATTGCATTAATTTCTAGAACTATAAAAAAAAAAAGACCCACCGGTGGGTAGCTGAGTTGGTTCAGCTTTGGTGCCTCATCGCAGAGGTCGCAAGGTCAAAACTCTGCAGCTGCTAACATGTCTTAAATGGGGAGCCATGGTGGTGGGGTCTTGTATTTGTCTCCCCCGAGGTACTGATGCTTGGTCCGAGGTGCTGTCCGGGCACTGTACAGGCCGTGGGTTGCCGATTAGCGTAAGCGAAAGGCGGGCCCGGTGGATCCTCGGCATCAAAAAAACAAGAGAGAGAGAGAGAGAGAGAATTAGTCTGACTGCTGTAACAAATCTCTCTGTTAGTGAGATGTGTTACTCTTTAATTTTGTAATCAATTTCTAAATATTCCCTTTAAATCAACCCTCTAAGCTTCAGCTTAGATTTGCTCAGTTTGTGCTTTTTGAGTGGATACTTGATAGGAGCAGCACTCTTGCCTTTCTTTAATAAATAATCACTCATGTTTTCAGTCCCCGAGCCACAGATGGACGCTTTTGTCGTATGCAGAGCCAGGGAATATGTTGGACCTTCTGAATTACAAGACAGGCAATCTAGTTTTCCTTCATATCTACGGTTTTTCTTTTGGCTGAATGTCCTTAGCTTGTTTCTTATCTGATGTTGGCAATTGATGGATTTCTTCCTAACTGGCAGCAACAAGTCCTTGGCAACAGATCTGCTCATGGAGATGGAGCCAGGTGAATTGTTCTTCATACCATTCAAGCGCATAAAGAAGCTTCTTGAGAATGGAAAAGTCGATCTAGTCTGAGCCCGCAATTGTTTTGCTCCTGCAAGATGACGAGAAAGACAAATGTTCTCTACTTTTGGTCGATGGTTTTTCAAAAATTGCTTACCGTCTCCCCTGGCTGTAATCTATCAGGTGTTTAATCCAAAATCCATGCCAAAAAACACATGATTGTCAGAAGCAGCTCTTTGCTAGTCATTTCTGGGTGCCATCTCATTATCTTCTGTATTGATGTGCTAATAGTTCAGGGAAGTTCTTGGAAGTCCATTGACGAAAAATGCCTTGGTCTTAGGACAGAAAGCTACACGACACATGTTGTTAAGAGAGGCAGTGGCTTGCTGATATGTTAACGGTGGAAATGAGTACAGGTCTACAGAAAGTTCAATGATGGTTGCAAGGCTGGGAAGAAGAGACCATCGGTATTTGGCATGGACGATCTGA